>CAWUFW010001692.1:350000-1097500 GCA_963921515.1 Calotriton arnoldi | reverse complement strand
CAGAGCAACCTCTATTTGCCCACACTAGGAGTCGAAACATCAAAGAAATGTTGACACGACCCAAAGTTTTACCGAGCACCACAGAAACAGGCATGCACAAATGTTATAACTATGTCAATTGCAACAATGTCATGTTAGGCGACACTATCACTCATCCACGGTCTGGTAAACCTATCAAGCTCAGATATTCAGGTGATTGCAATTCTTCCTTTGTGATATACTGCATAAAATGTCCATGCGGCCTAATGTATGTAGGCAAGACAGAACGTAAAATCAAAACTAGAATAACTGAACATAAAAGCATGATTAGGACTAGGAACATCAAATCCAATCTAGTTGCACTCTGGCTTGATCATCACAACATCGCACAACTGAGATTTTCTATTTTGGAGATACTACAGATTAGCGCAGGTAGAGACAATTCGAAATTGTTATCACAGCGTGAGATTTGGTGGACAAAACAGTTCAACACCATGACCCCAGGTGGGTTAAATGACGAAATGGATATGATCTGCTTTTTGTAAAATTACACTATGACGAACTTTGCGCAGTTGCCAGCTATTTCTGTTGTGTCATACTAATTATGTATAATGGGATCATTTGTGTTACTACCATTATCAATGTAAGCAGTGTCATGTGACTAGAACTAGGCTCATGTACCACTCCAGTATATGCCTTGTGATGAACTTCAGGTACTATGTACGCAGCTCTGTTATAAAGGCAACTTTGTATCTTAACGCACAAATTTACGGCAACATGAAATACTAGCGCACATTTTGGTGTATGGGCTTTTTGTTATGCACATCACTGTATCATCCTGGGCATCGACCATTTGCTCAGATTGTTTTTCTGTGACTACGAGTCCTTTGACTCAGTTCTCACATTTTACGAATTAGGTTATTCTCGAGACTGGACTACATCAATACATTTGGGGCTGCATTTGACAATATACAACAGTATCATTGTAACACAGGCTCTTCCTGGAGCTCTAACACCAGATTTAGGACTCCTTCCCACCAGAACACAGGTGAACACCCATCATCTACATTTTGCAAAAGGCAGGACACCATTCTATGATGGCGCCCATGATGTGAATAGGTTTCATCTCGTGCTTTCACTTGTTTCTCTATGATGCGTGAATTGTGTAGTTGGTTGAAACATTTAGGATATGGCAGTCTTACAGTCTGCCAATTAATTCCATCTATATTTGAAGTCTTTCGCAATGGTCGCCATATCAAATGCACTAAGCTAAGATGGCGACCTCATTTACAGGAGGCCGTCGGTCCGTTTTTTTTATTTCTTTGAACCAGTTTAAACATCGGCGCGTTGGGTGCTACCGCTGATTGTCGACTCGGCGTCAGGATCGGGTTTGGTCATATGGATTTCTTGGCGAGTAAGGTAAGGCAGTAAAATGACACTAAATTGAGATTCCACAGTTCTGGTACTTTGTTAACTTGTAACTTGTGTCATTTACACTTTGCAGAACGCCACGCATTACATTTTGGAAACACGGGCGGCGTGCAGTGAATTACTTCACATTTACGCTTCAGTGTTGCAGGTACTTGAATATTTTTCTATATCTGTTGCGCAAGCCACACAGAGCATTAAGGTGTGACACTAGTTTTTTCTATACATTAGATACCTGCATGCACCTCGGATATTTGATATCACCGCATCGTAGTGGATTCCTTTCCATGATCAGCAGTTCCATGTTTCACCCTGGGCCACTACGAGGCTAGTTATTTGTGTGACTTCACACACAGTCAGGTACTCATACTTCATAGGAGAGATGTTGGTTGAACATCACCAGCGAGAGGGATTGTGGTCTTATACTATGGTGTCATCTTATTTCACTATTTAGAATCCAGGTACTCACCACGCGCATCACTGGCGCGCTAGTCACCAGACGTTGGCGGCTGACATCCAGTAAGGTTTTTAGGTCTCGGCCTGTCCCAGCGCTTGCGCTGGTCTGGCCGAGAGTTTTAGTAAGCGGGTTTTGGAAGTGCAAACCCACTGGCTTTCGGCTGGCGACCAGCTTGCGTTCACGATGGCGTGCACGCGCGCAGCTGCCATCTGGGTTTCCTATCTCTTCCTCATTTCCTCATCATGGCTCATTAACTCTCTGGACTCTGATGTTTCAATCGCAGCAGCAGCTCACATTACCAACTGACGGCCCTGGACTACAGTCACATGAAAAACAACAGCGATTAGCATTGAAATGCAAGCTTTTTTTTGTCTAGTTAGAAATATTGCTTCGGTGGGTTGATTTCACCTTATATCGCTATTTGTTTTATATTGGGAGTCACAGCCTAATTACCAGTATTTTTGTCTCACTCTGTTTTTAAAAAAAAATATTTATTCGCACAAAGCTATATTTAAGGTTACTTTTTCCGCGTCACTTCTTCACTCTATTTAAACTCCACACCCCCCACTCTTATTGTCTCTCTCCTCTCTCTAATTCTCTCTCTACTTAATTAACTCTCCCCTCTCTATCTTTTTTAGCCTTTCATTCTCCCTCACCCCTTTATCGGTTTCTCTTTCAAACTCCTTCATTCACTCCCTCTTCCCTTCTTTCTCTCTATCTCGCTCCACTCTTTATTCTATGTACACCCTTTCTCTCTCGCTCTCTCTCACCACCATCTCTAATTGGGCATTATATCTTCACTCTCTCTCTCACTCGGCAACACCACAGCATCACTCGGCGCCGCCACAGCATCACTCGGCGCCGCCACAGCATCACTCGGCGCCGCCACAGCATCACTCGGGGCCGCCACAGCATCACTCGGGGCCGCCACAGCATCACTCGGGGCCGCCACAGCATCACTCGGGTCCACCACAGCATCACTCGGGTCCACCACAGCATCACTCGGGTCCACCACAGCATCACTCGGGTCCACCACAGCATCACTCGGGTCCACCACAGCATCACTCGGGGCCACCACAGCATCACTCGGGGCCACCACAGCATCACTCGGGGCCACCACAGCATCACTCGGGGCCACCACAGCATCACTCGGGGCCACCACAGCATCACTCGGGGCCACCACAGCATCACTCGGGGCCACCACAGCATCACTCGGGGCCACCACAGCATCACTCGGGGCCACCACAGCATCACTCGGGGCCACCACAGCATCACTCGGGGCCACCACAGCATCACTCGGGTCCACCACAGCATCACTCGGGTCCACCACAGCATCACTCGGGTCCACCACAGCATCACTCGGGTCCACCACAGCATCACTCGGGTCCACCACAGCATCACTCGGGTCCACCACAGCATCACTCGGGTCCACCACAGCATCACTCGGGTCCACCACAGCATCACTCGGGTCCACCACAGCATCACTCGGGTCCACCACAGCATCACTCGGGTCCACCACAGCATCACTCGGGTCCACCACAGCATCACTCAGCACCACCACAGCATCACTCAGCACCACCACAGCATCACTCAGCACCACCACAGCATCACTCAGCACCACCACAGCATCACTCAGCACCACCACAGCATCACTCAGCACCACCACAGCATCACTCAGCACCACCACAGCATCACTCAGCACCACCACAGCATCACTCAGCACCACCACAGCATCACTCAGCAAGACCTGAGTATCATTCAGCATCACCTCAGCATCGTCTCCGCAACAGTCACCACCACTACCACCTCAGCATCACTCAGCACCACCTCAGCCTGCTCTCGGAATCTGGCATCTGTTGATTCTCCCCTAGCGTCTGGCCGCTGCTAGTGTTATAATACAGGTACTAGTTCCCAACCTTCACCCTCCGATTGTTTATGCCCCCTCAAAAAAAAAGCTTTAACAAACAACCATTGCAATAGGCAGAAACAAGATGCCAGCATTGCAAGAACAAAAGAAAACTGAGGAAATTTTTTATTGTAAATACTTTTTTTAATATGGTCGTTCAGTTTTACATAATGCCTTCTTGGTCATATATAAAGTAACAAAAATGCTTCTGACACTTTCTTATTATAACTTTTCAGCATGCTGCACAGCAGCCACACTTCTCTACAGCACAGCTTGAAGACATTGGCAAAGTCAATAGCTCTGGCTAAACACTTATAAGGCCCCAAAGGCGAGACCTATTGGCTATGCCAATGCTTGTTACTCTTACTACCATTGAGTTGTAACGGGGGCATGATGGGATGCACCCTGGGGCACTTAACGTATTTTCATTTTTTTGCACGTTCTTAAACTGGGGCACCGCTAAGTTTTTTATGTCTCTGGTTCACTGGCCTTCATGTGCTTTTCTGCAATCCTGCACACTGGTTTCATTTTTTTCCTTTTTTCTAGTTTTTTCAAGGGTCTTTCAGGTCTGTGCTCATGGGTTTCTCACTGTTCTCAGCATGTTGCACAAATGTTTCTTATTTCATCTTTGTCACATTTTTGTGCATTTGGGTATAAAGGCAGCCACCCCTGTGTATTTATAAATTATTACTACATGATTTATTGTCAGTACTTTGTAATTTTTTTCTACAGAGGCCCCTGAAGAAGGGATTGATTATCCCGAAATGCATTGGGCATTATTGACCATTGGATATCGAAGAATTTTGTAATCTAGAATTACGTTTCGTTTATATTGTATGTAGCTTTGGAAGTTTTTTTTGTTGTTTTTTTTTAAACAAGATCACCAATGATTGTTTAAGTTGAATTTGTTTAATCGTGTTAAATCACACTACTACTGTCTTATGACATTAAACAATGATTGATTCAATAAAGTACAATTTCATGATGTATTTTCTACAACGGAGCATAATTTTGAAAAGGTGAATAGTCGAATTCAGGCTGTGAAACCAGACGCCAAGTGAAGGGTCACTTGTTCACATTATATTGCAAGGCCAGAACTGCCATACGCATACAGAAATCTGGTAGATTTCCTGTGTTAACGTTGTGTTATTCTGATACAAAATCAACTAAAAAGGGTTACGGGTGAGAATGTTGCATGGTGTGTAGATTAAAATGACAAACAAACCTTTCTGCAGCAGGATGATAAGGGGAGAGGAAATACAGACAGCTGATCTGGATCGTGGATTGGTGCACAAGCAGGAACTCAGGGGAGATATTAGAAAGCAAACGGACACAAAGAGCTGTAAGCATCCGTAGACAAATTGTTAGACGTGACATACAGGCAAAGACTACATAGGAAAGTCGCAAAATTGGCTATTTGAAAAGGGACCTAGAAAAAAACGTATCTGCATTTCTGACCACATGGGGAAGTTCCATGCCAAACCTATCTGTCCATCTATACACCTGTCCAAAAAAGTGCGTTTTCCATAGACTCTTTAGACACGCCCACAGCCCAAACCGCTGGACGGAATTTCACCAAATTTGGCAGGAAGCTAGCTTATGGTCCGCAGATTGTGCTTTTTTTATTTGGTATAAATCCGTTCAGTAGTTTGCGAGATATTAAAGGAGATCCAAATTTGGATATCTACAACTGCGACTACTTTGAGAATAATAATGAGTTTGTGCAGAGATCTGCAGAGCTCGGACTGGCTGCCAACACTTAAACCAGGAAGTGTTGGCAGCCATCATGGGACTCTGCTTCAGTCGAGTCCCAAAACAAAAGCGCAAAAAAACAAAAAAGGGGGGGGGGGCAGGGTATGAATATCCTAACCCCATATAAAGCCTTGGTCCTGGCAGGGCAAATAAGCAATTTTTTTAAAAATTCCCTGTAAAATGTCCATGCTCGTTAAAAAAATTAGCCCCCAGGTGGGCCAGGGACATGCAGCAATAAAAAACAAAGGAGAGGGCACACGCCTCCCCCAGTGTTTATTATTGACCCGGGGTCAGCCACCTTCCCAGGGCGATTGTTTATATTTAGCAGGGGCGCATGGTCTCCACCACCCCTGGACACCAGGGACCACCACCTTCCACGGTCTATCGTAAAATTTTGTTGGGGGGGCGGGGGCACGTGGATCCTCCTGGAACCCGGGGCCACCACCTCCCCGGGGTGAGTATTAAAAAATAAAATAAATAAGGGTGAGTGCAGACTTCTCCCCTTCCCAAACCCCCCCCCCCCCCCTCCCGGAACCACCACCTCGCCAAAGGTGTACAACAAAGGAGGGGGGCCACTTGTCATCCCGCCTGGAGCCAAACATCACCCTGTGGACCGCCACCTCCCATGTCTGGCTCCTGCTATGTTCCAGGCTGCCCACCACCGCGACATAGCCGTTTGCTTTTACTTGATGCGACCCCTGACCTTGACTGGTAGGTCGCTCCCCCACCACACAGCTCCGTCTGTGTGCCCTGCTGCTGCCCCTGATTGTGCTCGTTTTGCCTTTCTGTGCCCCCTTGCTGCCCCCGATTGTGCTCGTTTTTTTCCTTTCTGTGCCCCCCTTGCTGCCCCTGATTGTGCTCGTTTTGCCTTTCTGTGCCCCCTTGCTGCCCCTGGATTGTGCTCGTTTTTTTTCCTTTCTGTGCCCCCTTGCTGCCCCTGATTGTGCTCGATTTTTCCTTTCTGTGCCCCCTTGCTGCCCCTGATTGTGCTCGTTTTTCCTTTCTGTGCCCCCCTTGCTGCCCCTGATTGTGCTCGTTTTTCCTTTCTGTGCCCCCTTGCTGCCCCTGGTTGTGCTCGTTTTTTCCTTTCTGTGCCCCCCTTGCTGCCCCTGATTGTGCTCGTTTTTTTCCTTTCTGTGCCCCCCTTGCTGCCCCTGATTGTGCTCGTTTTTCCTTTATGTGCCCCCTTGCTGCCCCGGATTGTGCTCGTTTTTTTCCTTTCTGTGCCCCCTTGCTGCCCCTGATTGTGCTCGTTTTTTTCCTTTCTGTGCCCCCCTTGCTGCCCCTGATTGTGCTCGTTTTTCCTTTCTGTGCCCCCTTGCTGCCCCTGATTGTGCTCGTTTTTCCTTTCTGTGCCCCCTTGCTGCCCCTGATTGTGCTCGTTTTCCTTTCTGTGCCCCCTTGCTGCCCCTGATTGTGCTCGTTTTTTCCTTTCTGTGCCCCCCTTGCTGCCCCGATTGTGCTCGTTTTTCCTTTCTGTGCCCCCTTGCTGCCCCTCATTGTGCTAGTTTTTTCCTTTCTGTGCCCCCTTGCTGCCCCTCATTGTGCTAGTTTTTTCCTTTCTGTGCCCCCTTGCTGCCCCTGATTGTGCTCGTTTTTCCTTTCTGTGCCCCCTTGCTGCCCCTGATTGTGCTAGTTTTTTCCTTTCTGTGCCCCCTTGCTGCCCCTCATTGTGCTAGTTTTTTCCTTTCTGTGCCCCCTTGATGCCCTGATTGTGCTCGTTTTCCCTTCTGTGCCTGTTTCCCGCCGCTGCGCCTGCGGCCCCGCCCCTCACTGCCCATTCGCTGCCCTATTCCCTGCTCCTCCCTCCCACCTCCCCATTTATGGCGGCCGCTGTGCGGCCGCGCAGCGGACGTGCGCAGCGGGCGCGCCGCTGGCGCGCCGAAGGCGCGCTAAGGCAAGCCCTGCCTGCGCCCGTCCGCGCCGTGACAGCGCCCAGCGCCAGACCCCTGGTCCGGGCATCCCCCGCGCCCGCCACATCAACCGACGCCGATACGACGCCAGCACCCTCCACGCACTCAACCCCGGAAAAGATCACGCCTGCTACCAGGCCACCCCGAAGCGCACCCAAGGGCCCTTCACCTGCCAGAACTGCAGCTTCGCCAGCACCCGCCCCGCCAAACCACCGCCCAGGAAAGAACCCAACTACCTCAGATGCATCCTCCTCAACACCCGCTCCCGCCCGCAAACACGCCATCGAACTCTGGGACCTTCTCGACTCAACCTCCCCAGACGTCGCATTCCTGACGGAGACCTGGCTGAATCCCGCTTCAGCCCCCGACATCGCCATTGCCATCCCGGACGGATACAAGATCACCCGCAGGGACCGCACCAACGGAGTCGGAGGAGGCATCGCCATTGTCCACAGGAACACCCTCAGAGTCTCAACCGACGACACCCTCAACACCGCCGAACACATGCACTTCCAGATCCACACCGATCCAAACATCACCCTCAGAGGAACCCTCATCTACAGACCCCCCGGACCCCGACCACAGTTCAGCGATTCCATCGCTGACTTCGTCAGCACACACGCCATCGCCTCCACGGACTACATCCTCCTCGGGGACCTGAACTTCCACCTCGAGAACAACAAGGACACCAACTCCACCACCCTGATCGACAACCTCGCCACCCTCGGACTCAGACAGCTCGTGACTACACCCACCCACGCCGCCGGCCACACGCTAGACTCCATCTTTTCCGCAAGCCCACACGTCTCCTTCAACCACACCTCCGAACCCCACTGGACTGACCACCACTGCATCCACTTCACCTACAGGAAGCCCACCACGCACCACCGCACCGAACAAATGCCTCGCCGCTGCTGGAGCAGAGTCACGGAAGACCAGCTAACCACAACCCTCGCCCTGAGCCCACCCGCCCGAACCCTCCGACCCTGACACCGCCGCCCGCAACCTCAGACAGTGGATCGACGACTGCGCCAACACCCTCGCCCCGCTCAAGAATCCGCCCCACAGCCACACCAGCAAGAAAGCCACCTGGTTCACCGAAGACCTCCAGGCCTCCAAACGAACATGCCGAAAACTGGAGAAGATCTGGCTCCACGAACGGACAGCGGACAGCTACGCCGCCCACAAGAGCGCCACCCGCAGTCACCATCACCTCATCAGATCCGCCAAAAGGGCCTCACTCAAAGACCGCCTAGACAACAACGCACACAACAGCAAAGAGCTCTTCAACATCGTGAAGGAACTCTCCAACCCCAGCTCCAACACCAACGACATCCAGCCGTCGCAAGACCTGTGCGACTCACTGGCCACCTTCTTCCACCGCAAAATCGCCGACATCCACGACAGCTTCAACACCACGACCGCCCCGGCAACCACCGAGACCACTGCCCCCACAACCACCAACCGCCTGCTCTCCTGGACCAACATCAACGACGAGGACACCAGCGAGATCATGAACACCATCCACTCCGGTTCACCGCTAGACCCGTGCCCTCACCACATCTTCAACAAAGCCAGTACAGCCATCGCGCCCCATCTCCGGAAAATAATCAACATCTCCTTCGAGACAGCAACCTTCCCGGAAAGCTGGAAGCACGCCAAGATCACCGCCTTACTCAAGAAACCCAAGGCAGACCCCAAGGACCTCAAGAACTTCCGACCCATCTCTCTGCTCCCGTTCCCCGCGAAGGTCACCGAGAAAATCGTCAACAAACAACTGACCCGCTACCTCGAGGAGAACAACATCCTGGACCCTTCCCAGTCCGGCTTCCGCAGCAACCACAGCACCGAAACCGCCCTCATCGCCGCCACCGATGACATCAGGACCCTGCTAGACAACGGAGAAACAGCAGCCCTCATCCTCCTGGACCTATCAGCCGCCTTCGACACGGTCTGCCACCACACACTACGAACACGCCTTCACGACGCCGGGATCCAAGAGAAGGCCCTGGACTGGACCACATCCTTCCTTTCCGGCAGAACACAAAGCGTCCGCCTCGCCCCTTCCGATCCAAGGCCACCAAGATCATCTGCGGCGTACCCCAAGGCTCCTCCCTCAGCCCAACGCTGTTCAACATCTACATGGCACCCCTCGCCCACGTCGCCCGACAGCACAACCTCAACATCATCTCCTACGCCGACGACACCCAGCTGATCCTCTCCCTCACCAAAGACCCTCACACCGCCAAAGCCCACCTCCACGAAGGAATGAAGGCCGTCGCCGAATGGATGAGGACCAGCCGCCTGAAGCTGAAGCTGAACTCGGACAAGACGGAGGTCCTCATCCTTGGTTCCAACCCTTCAGCCTGGGACGACACCTGGTGGCCAACATCACTGGGAACAGCCCCGCCACCCACCGACCACGTACGCAACCTAGGGGTCATCCTCGACCCCACCCTCTCCATGACTAAGCAGGTCAACGCAGTTTCCTCATCCTGCTTCAACATCCTCCGAATGCTCCGCAGGATCTTCAAGTGGATCCCCACCGAAACAAGAAAAACAGTCACCCAGGCCCTCGTCACCCAGCAGGCTGGACTACGGAAACGCCCTCTACGCAGGAACGACGGCTAAGCTCCTGAGACGGCTGCAACGCATCCAGAACGCCTCTGCACGTCTTATCCTCGACATCCCCCGACGCAGCCACATCACACCCCACGAGAGACCTGCACTGGCTCCCTGTCAACAAGAGGATAACCTTCAAGCTCCTCACCCACGCACACACAAGCACTCCACAACTCCGGACCAGCCTACCTCAACAGACGACTCAGCTTCTACACCCCCACCCGCCAGCTCCGCTCGACCAGCCTCGCCCTCGCCACAGTCCCCCGCATCCGGAAAACGACCGCCGGCGGCAGATCCTTCTCCCACCTCGCCGCCAAGACCTGGAACACCCTCCCCACCAACCTCCGACAGACCCAAGACCTACTGGCCTTCAGAAGACTCCTCAAGACCTGGCTCTTCGATCAGTAGCAGCACCACCCCCTCTTCCCCCAGCGCCTTGAGACCCTCGCGGGTATGTAGTGCGCTTTATAAGTGACATGATTGATTGATTGATTGATGAGAGCTTTCACACCTCCTGCCAAGCAAAAGTAAACACTCCGCTTCTAGCGTGCAGGAGCTGTCAAACCACTCCTGCATGCTGGAAGAGGTGGTTTCATCTCTCTCCCTGCCCGCAGATATGCGAGCAGGGTAAGAGATCAAATTATTGCCCTCACACGCAGGGAGCTTCATTTCCAGCTGTTCCTTGTGTGCAAGAACAATGCCGGCCCCCGGAGAAGGTAGGGAACCGGCTGGGAAAACGGGGGCCTTGAGGCACTCACATACCCACTCAAGACAGTCGTGCACTCACTCACACTCTCAAAGGTTACAGGTTACAGTTGGGAAATAAAATATAAAAAACCTTAGAAATTCACTTTTTAAAAAAAACCAAAGGTTACAGGGACATAGTCGGGGCCACTGGAATTATGCAGCAGGGGAGAGCCAAATTATGCGGCATGGTTGAGTAAATTATGTGGAAAGAAAAGGAAAATTATGCGGTACATTTTGTAATAGTATTACTTCATTATTTTGTGATTTTCAAACTTAACATTGTCTGGTCATTGGTTGCATCTCATTAGTATCAGTTTAACATCCAAAGATAGCAATAAGCAACACAACTTTAACTAGTCAACCTTTACAAAGGACCTTCCACTACGCTGCAACGCATTTTGCTGCATGTGTAGTAACTTTTGAGCCATTTGAGCTAGAAACATTTTCTCGTTAAAATCTGCAGATTACGCGGCGGATGATGGATTATGTGGCAAATGTGGCAAATCTTTAATTATGCAAAAATCGCCACAGCCACACAATCACATAATTCCATGTACCTGATTATACTTCGGAACTAGAATTTTTAAAACCTTAGAAATTCACAGAAAAAAACAAAACTTACAGGGACGTTATAGTTGGGCTCAAATTTTACTCGTATAAAACCATAGAAATTCAGCAGTTATAGTTACCCGAGCTAACTACAAGTTACGCCACCGCAATACACTGCTTATGACCTCACATATTACACTCATGACATGCTCAGTGATATCGCTGATGGCATCATCCACAGAACCACGCAAACCCACTCACACCCAGACACAACCTCTCATACACCCACTGACCTACCCATACAACCACTCACACACCCAGTCACTTACCCCACAGAGCTACTCACACACCCAGTCACTTACCCATACACCTATTCACACAGCCATCCATACATGCACTCATACAGCCCTCACTCACCTATACAGCTACTCCCACTAATTCACCCATGCAGCCACACACACCTAGTCACTCACCAATACAGCCTCTCAGAGCCACCCACACAACCACTTACATACCCGTTCACCGTCCGTACAAGACCTCACATGCCTGCTCACTCACCTATACAGCCACTAGTACAGACACTGTCTGTTCAATACAACTCACACATGAACTCACTTGCCCACACCCCTCAAACAAACAGCCACTCATTCACCCATACACCCACTTACACACCGTCACTCACCCATACACCTATTCACACAGCCATCCATACACTCACTCACCTATACAGCTACTCCCACTTATTCATCCATGCTGCCACTGACAAACCCAGTCACCCACACAACCACTTACATACCTGTTCACACATCCATACATGACCTCACACGCCTGCTCACTCACCTATACAGCCATTCATACAGACACTGGCTGTGCAATACAGCTACTCACACCCACTCACTTGCCACACATGCCCCTCAAACAGCCAATCACTCACCCATACACTCACTTACACACCCAGTCACTCACCCATAGAGCAACTCAAACACCACTCACTCACCTATACAACTACTCACACATCCACTCACTCACCACTACACCTACTCACACAGGCACTCACCCATACAGCCACTCATGCACACATTCACCCACCCATATCCCGACTCTCACTCTCCGAAACAGCCACGCACACAGCCACTCAGTCATCCATACAGCTACTCACACCCACTTACCCATACAGTTACTCACAAAGCCACTTATTCAACCATACAGCTATTCACACACCCACGTATTGACCAATAGAGGCACTCCCGCGGATACAGTCACACAGCCACTCACATAATAGTTAGAAATAGTATCACTCAGTAGTACACCAACTATACTAATTTAACCTTAGTGGTACCTTGGTATATATTTTTAACACTCTAACTATTAAAAACACTTTCAATCACTGGATGATGTCATCAGTAATGTCATTTGAGAAGTCATCAGTGATGGCATCGACCAGGTCATGAGTGATGTAATATTCGAGGTTAAAAGCAGTGAATTGCGGGGGCGTAAGTTATAGTTAACTCAGGTAACTATAATTGCTGAATTTCTATAGTTTTGTACGAGTAAAATGTGAGCCCAACTACAAAATCCATATAACCTTTGTTTTTTCAGTGAATATATATATATATATATATATATATATATATATATATATATATATATATATTCACTGAAAAAAACCATAGGTTTCAGGCACGTTATAGTTAGAAATTAGCATTTAAAAAACCTACAAATTCACTGAAAAAACCATAGGTTTTAGGGACAGTTATAGTTAGTTGGACATTGCACTCGTACAAAACCTGTGAAATTCCCCCGTTATAGTTAGTTCAGGTAACTATAACTCGCGCCCCCGCAATGCACTGCTGATGACGTCACATATTACATCACTCATGACTAGCCCACCAGGAACCTCCAGTATGCGCCAGGGGGCTGCGTTGCAGAGAGGTGTACAGAGGCCACGCCCCTTTTTACAACACTCTGCAACGCAGCTCCGTGGCGCTTACTGGAGGTACCTAGTGGGCTAGTTGACCCCAGGGACCCTCAGGATTGAAGAGGATTTAATTCCCCATCTTAAAATGCGCCACGGGGCCTGTTTGCACACATGTCACCTGAAGCCCCGCCCCCTCCCTTCACCACTGTGCAAACGCTCCCCGTGGCGCATTTTAAGTTGGGGGATTAAGTCCCCTTGAATCCTGAGGGTCCCTGGAGTCCAACTAGCCCACCATGTACCTCCAAAAAACGCCACAGAGCTGCGTTGCAGAGGTGTGTGAAAAGGGGCGTGGCCTCTGTACACCTCTCTGCAACGCAGCCCCCTGGCGCATACTGGAGGTTCCTGGTGGGCTAGTTGGCCCCCAGGGACCCCCTGTATTCAAGGGGAATTCGTTCCCCATCTGCAAACGCGCCAGGGGACGCGTTTGCAGACTGCTGCAGGGTGGGGGCGGGGCCTCCGGCACGATGCCGGTCTTTTTAATTTAAAAAAAAAATAATAATTTGTAGGGGAGGGGGGCTGCGTGGCCCCCCTTCCCTTGGCCTCTTTTGGCCCCGGGGCATGAGGATTTTCATTTTTTTTTTTTTAAATAAGGGGGCCGCGTGGCCCCCCTTCCCTGGGCCTATATTGGCCCCGGGGACCCCATCCCCCAGGGCATGCCCTCTTGTTTTTAAATTTTAAATATTTGGAGGGGGGCTGCGTGGCCCCCCTCAGGCCATTTAAGGCCCCGGGGACCCCATCCCCCGGGGACGGCCTTTCCGTTTAAAAAAAAAAAAAAAAAAAATTGGGGGAGGGGGGCCGCGTGGCCCCCCTCCCGGGCCACTACTTGCCCCGGGGACCCCATCCCCCGGGGCTGGCCCTCTCCGTTGGGGACTGTGGGGGGGTCCCCAATCCCCCCACAGTCCCGCCGGCTCCCTGCGTCCGGCATTTCTTTTCCACATGGGGAGCTGCTAAGATGCAGCTCCCCGTGTGGAAAAGCAATCTGCTTTGAATTTTGGAAGAGAGAGCAGGTTTCCCGGCTCGCTCTTCCAAAATCCAAAGCAGTTTGCTATGACAGGACGGGAGCCGCGAGGCTCCCGCCCTGCCATAGCAAACTACAGTGTCCCGGGGGTAGGCACCCCGGGACACTGCAGGAGCCGGCCCTGTGGGGTGGCGGTCCCCAGGGCCATCAAGGGCTCCAGGATGGGGGCCGCATGGCCCCCCTCCCTTCAATTGCACAGCCCCGGGGAGTTGGTGGTCCCCGGGGCTCTGGGGGTCCATAACGGACCCCCACATTAATTTTCTAAGTGCCCCGGGGAGGTAGCGGTCCCCGGGGCGTGTGGGGGGGCTGGAGCCCCCCCAAACAGGTAATTTCAAATTAAAAACAGAAGCCCCGGGGGGTGGCGGTCCCCGGGGCTGCGGGAGGGCGGAGAGCCCGCCCGCTCCATTTTTTTATAAAGCCCCGGGGGGTGGCGGTCCCCGGGGCTTGGGGGCCTCGGAGGCCCCCATATAAAACATTAACCCACCCCCGCATGCCCCCGGGACTTGGGCCACCCGGGGGCAAAATACAATCGAAGCGCGGGAGACCGCGCTTCGATTTTGTTTTTTATATATATAAATCAGCGGGATCCGCGCACCCCGCCCATTTTTTTTATTTTTTAAATGCTATTTTCTGCCCAGGGGGTCCTTGTGGGACCCCCTGAGCAGACCTAGGGGGTCAGGGTGTTTCTACCCTGCCCCCTTTTTGCGCTTTGCGCACTTGTTTCTGTCCCTCGGTTCTACCGAGGGACAAAATGGCTGCCAACACTTCCTGATTTGGAGTTATGACAGCCAATTAGCATGCAGCTCGTGATCGGGAGGGTACGCGGACCCTACTCGGCCATAGATATATATGGGACTTTACTTTTGATTTTCTCAGGAACTACTGAACGGATTTACACCATTTAAGCAAAAGGCTACCTCTTTGCCAAATTTGGTGTTATTCCGTTCAGCAGTTTCGGGCTGTAGCTGCGACTAAATGTTCCTATGGAAAAATGAATGGGGAAAACGCGTTTTGGGACCCCCCTTTTTTCTCGGCCCCCGCTTGACGAATCACCCCGAGACTTTCAGGATAGGAGCGGACCGGAGCGCCCCAACAAGTTGGAAGCTTTTGCGAAGATTCGTCAACCGGCGCCAACGTTATTGCAAATAGAATGTTGCGGATTTCCTATGGAAAATAGGTCCCAACTATAACTATCTACTGGCGACCGCCAGTAGAGAATATATATATATATATATATATATATATATATATATATATATATATATATATATATATATATATACACACACACACACATATATACACACACACACACACATACATATACATACATACACACACACAAGTTATTACAGCTGAGCTGCAACTTCATTTCGATTATAGGGGACTAGAGACATAAGTCACGAGAGCGAAACACGTGTCAGGGGTTGCTTTTATTCATTTCAGGTTGGCTTGGATGGTATTTTACCAATCCAAAGCTGTAATACTGTGCCTGGAGTGGTAAAGGCTTTGGCCATTTTACAGCTCGGCAGGGATAGCACTGTGCTAATCCTATGCTTAAAGACTTTGCTGTAAAAATGGCATAAGACTTTGTCCCTTTCTATCTCGGCGTGGATAGCACTGCGCTAATCCGATGCTTAAAAACTTTGATAGAAAAGCAGACATTTGAGGTGAGCAAATTTAGAGTGTCGCTGGTGTTGAGTGCTCTTACTGGAGCTGCTTTCCACCTAAACTTGAGAACTACCCAGAGTTCTCTGCTTCGGTTTTTGCATATATATATATATATATACACACACATACATACATAAATATATATATATACACATACATACAAGTTATTACAGCTGAGCTGCAACTTCATTTCTATTATAGGGGACTAGAGACATAACAAGTCACCTTTAATGATGAAATTTGAGCTAGGCTTTCACACAGGTCATAGGCTCCCATGTATTTTAATATAAATATACGTTGAACACATCACACCAGCCCTGAAGTCCCTCAACTGGCTTCCCATTGAAGGAAGATGCATTTACAAGACTGCCTGCATCACCCACAAAGCCCTTCACACACATACCCCCAAATATCTTGACAACAAACATATGAAAGCAGGAAGAACCAGAATTCTGAGAAGCTCCAACTCACTTCTCCTCATACTTCCCAAACTAAAAAGGAAATCAACCCAGACTCGCTCTTTTTCTGGAAATGCACCCAGCATATGGAACTCTCTCCCTAGAAATCTACGATGCAACCCCCTCCTTCTCCTGCTTCAAAAGGGACCTGAAACTCCTTCTCCTCAACAAATACTTTAACACGAAAGCTAACTGAAGTGTGTTCCAATAACTATCTCGCTCTAGGATTAGACCCTCTGTGATAGCCGGTTGTTTGAGTGCTTCAGATATCTATTATATCGTCTTTTCCACTGTACACTTATTGTGCTAATTGTCCGCATACTGTAGCCTCACGAACTGCCCAACAATTCTCTGTGTTGCTACTTCTGCTTCTACTCTAATCCAAGTGTCTTGCACTATATGTTGCGACTTTACTCGATTAGGTTTCTGTAATTGTCATGTAAAGTGCTCCGATACCTTCGGGACTAGCTAGTACTATATAAAACCTATAAATAAATAAATAGGACATGAAGTGTAAAGATGGAGCATTAATAGGGACCAAGTTGCATTTTGTCTCAATGGTGTTCCAGAGCATCTATCCAATGAAAGCTACAGGTCCTGGACAAGTTTGCAGAGTTATCAGTGTTTCACACGAACTGAACCCCATTTTCCCCTTGCCTGGGGTCCTAGGCACACACTAATGAATATGGTTTGCAGACCTGGGTATACAATGCCAGACGACTATATTAAATTAACTGTTGCGACAGGAATGTCCCCTACATATAGGCATGTCCAAATGCCAGAGTGTCAGAGCGTCTGGCGTCCTTGTTTTAGGTCTTGCCTAGGCAGCGCTTGCGCTGTCTCTTCGAGACATGCTGTATTCAAGTATGGACTTTAAACTCCACCCATCTTTTCAATTGGCTCCTGTTACTGTCCTTTGTAAATGGTGGCTTTTGATTTGTCAATCCGCTTAGTAGTCCCTCCTTAGTACTTCCTTTTCTCCCGTTACCTCCCATGAGGACTGGCCCTGTTACATGTGTTGTTACTCTACATGTTTTATTTACAGCCTGTGAGCACTATTTTCTTAAAGCACTTTCTCCTGCATGCTATTGCAGCCAGGACACGCTGTTCCCAACACTTTTTTCTTAACCAGCGCAGCACGCCTCGGATTTTCTTATTTGCAGTTCGCCAAACTATGCTGCATGCCTTTTTTCCCTATTTCTTTACTTTTGGTACAATTGCGGCACCTGCGCTTTAGCTTTAAACATCTTAAGCTAAAAGCGAGGGTGCCACGATTGCTTCAAAAGTCAATAAATAGAAGAAAAAGCATTTGCAATGCAATAGGCATCACATTACTGAAAGTTTGAGCTCTTGCCATTCCATTATTATTAGCAACGCAAATAGCTCAAACTTTCAGTAATGCAAGACATATTGCATTGCAAATGCTGGTTTGATTTTGGCCCCAGCCTCATACTAAACTAATGTCTGCACAAAAGCCTAGACCGGTCCCGTGACATGTGTGGTCCTGAAACTTTTTCTGCGACTTGGCAGGGAGCACCAGGCATGCTTGTAACCGACAGAGGACTACTGTCCCAGCCATGTGTTTAGCATGTAGAGCAATGATGGAAACAGTGTTTTGTTGTATGGTCGGTAGGTTCATTGTCGACATTGCTAAGTTAGCATGAGCTTCGCTGCCATGAGGCTGCTTTTGCGCACGTTACTACACGCTTTTATTTTATAAAACTGTGTTTGTGCCTTTCACATGAGAACGGTCTGCTTTTCGCGTTCTCTGGGGTTTAGTCTACACACGATGTACAAGGTCGATAAACAATGCCCCTTGTTATTCTGTTCTGGTCAGCCCCTCGCACCTAGACATAACACGACACACAGCTGCACTACTGAAAGTCAAGTGCTTTTAAAAATGCAGGCATGCAGGTTATTCACACACTTGGAGAGACACCTTTCCAGAGAGAAGAGCTATGCTGGTCCTGAGATATAAACCTTTCATCTAAGCCTTGAGGTATGGGGTCTTCTGACAAAGCCCAGAGGTCTTCTTTTTTATAATAAACTATATCTTATCACGGGGAGGGTGATTAGGTACTATAGCCCTTTTTCACTATCTTTATAAAATGACATCCCCTTTTGTATTCTATGGAATTGTAACAATGCTGACGGTATTGTGTTTATGCATTTTGCTGCTAGTAATGGCACGTGTACTGCACCATAGAGCACGCTAGTTAAAATAAACATTTTAAACTATACAGTGACTCTGATTACTCTTATTGTGGACAAGTATGAGTGAGTGAGCGAAAGAGTTGTCTTGCTACCGTGATTCCTGAGAGAGTCAGGAGTGTTGTGTTCTGGGTTGTCTAATCATTGGTAGCTTTGCTATTGGTCGGAGAATGAATGAGACACTATAGCTAGTCGGTTTTGGGGATTTTGGGCACTAAGGTGATAGGTTGGTACACCACTATACACAGAGGTCCTGGCTTCCTGCGAATAGTTCTGCATATGTGCAGAATCCATGCAACAGTTTTTTTAATCAGTAATTATGACGAGACCTTTTAATCTCAGTCATTGAACTGGAGGCCTACTGGCAGACATGTAAAGCTCAGCTTACATGCACTAACCCAGATCCTACTGCTAACAGTGTGTGTGTGTGTGTGTGTGTGTGTGTGTGTGTGTGTGTGTGTGTGTGTGTGTGTGTGTGTGTGTGTGTGTGTGTGTGTGTGTGTGTGTGGCCTGTGTGTGTGTGGCCTGTGTGTGTGTGGCCTGTGTGTGTGTGGCCTGTGTGTGTGTGGCCTGTGTGTGTGTGGCCTGTGTGTGTGTGGCCTGTGTGTGTGTGGCCTGTGTGTGTGTGTGTGTGTGTGTGTGTGGCCTGTGTGTGTGTGGCCTGTGTGGTACATACATTTTGTGTACAAGTGAATAAGAGTAATGGAGGTATGCAGGCTCAGTTTTGGAAGCCCCCGGCCGCTTCATGTGCACAACATGGAAGTGTTTACCTAGACAGTGAAAGTCTATTGCAGGCATTTCTAACGCTGGCGAAAGGAGACCTAGGCATCGAAGTGGAGAAAGAGAAAATAGGGCTCCTTTTAGAAATTAGTCTTCAGTAAGACTACTCAGCAGACCTTCTCAGCAAAAGGGCTGCCATTTGGTAGATGATTGGGGGGGGGGGGCAAAGAGCAGGATTTGAGTCTCTTCAATAAAAACAGTTTTAAAAAATCACCTAATGGTACAAATTCTAATGGACCCAGGCTGCATATTTAGAAATACATAACGTTGGATAACGTGCAAATGGACACACAGTGGCATAATTCTATGTGGCACTAAGGTGCTTGATGACCTAGGATCGAAGTGCAACAAAGTATGCCGTAGTCATAGAGGGGAACAATTAGTGTGAGAAAGCATCTTAAACAGTTCTAGTACATCAAACAGATCAAGGTACAATTGTTATTTATGATGCCTAGAGTCAAAGCATCAGATTTGCCAATATTCAATTTAAGTAAAATTCACAGATAGGAGAAAGAGAACAAAAACTTCATTATAGGGTCCATGTGCTCCTACCAATATGATAGTTATTTTAGATATCTGTGCTTCACTTGGGAAGAAAAAAAGAAAAAAAGCCAAACACCAGCTGAGGCTACTGCTACAGTGGTGATTATGCCAACTATGGAGTATTGGTAATAGTTGTCTAGTTTGTTTAAACTCCATCCCATGGCCGCATCTTGGTAAATGTCAATCGCTCATAAATACATCGTACAAGAAATACTATGTAAGAAAAGCAAAGATATGTTAAAAGCTAGGACATCTAGTTTAATACAAACCAGTCGTTCAGAGATGCATTGATTAGAAAATGATTTAGAACAGGATTCTCCAACGTGTAGCTCGTGAGCTCCTGTTAGCCCCTCAGCTACCTGGGAGTAGCTCTTCTGTGTGCAGCTCAGCCTACCAAATTAGAAGCTTTTGTTTGGTTGAATTAATATATGTATACCAATATTGAAAAGTGTGTATCTGATAAGAAAACGTGTAAATTTTCATACCCCATAGTTTCCAAAGTATATTTAAAGCTGATAATCGAGTAATAAAACCATGCAGCATTGGGATACTCATTACTAATATTTCCTGGGTACCAGGGGATATTGCAGCGGTGGCTGTTATGTATTACCCTTTTAGAGGCATTCCAAATTGACCAATCCCGTTTTACATTACTGCTGGCCATCCTGCACTGAGGTGACCACGGCTTGTAATCTTGCACAGGGTGGCGACTAATGTAACCTTGTCTGATGAATACAACACTATTAATATTAGTAGCTCAGGATGATTTTCATTGAATTTAAGTAGCTCCTGTTAGTAAAAAAAAAAAAAAAAAAAAAAAAAAAAAAAGAAGGTGGAGACCCCTGATTTAGAACAATATAGTGATTGTATACAATGTCTGATTATGTCGGTCAGCTTTCTTCAGGTAGAGAGTGGGTGGTTGGAGAGGGTGCTACACGAGTAGGCCCGCAAATTTCATTCTACGCCAAACTACTTATATATTATTATTATTGTTTATTTCGGCTTAAAATCCATAGGACATACAAAAAGATAAGACGTTTTTAGCTGAACATGCATGGAATTCGAAGTAAATTCTCAAACACATTAGGTATTTAGTATTAAGAGGTGGTCTTTTTTTATAATAAACTATATCTTATCACGGGGAGGGTGGTTAGGTACTGTAGCCCTTTTTCACTGTCTTTATAAAATGACATCCCCTTGTATTCTATGGAATTGTAACAATGCTGACGGTATTGTGTTTATGCATTTTGCTGCTAGTAATGGCACGTGTACTGCACCATAGAGCACGCTAGTTAAAATAAACATTTTAAACTATACAGTGACTCCGATTACTCTTATTGTGGACAAGTATGAGTGAGAGAGCAAAAGAGTTGTCTTGCTACCGCGATTCCAGAGAGGAGTGTTGTGTTCTGGGTTGTCTAATCATTGGTAGCTTCGCTATTGGTCGGAGGACGAATGAGACACTATAGCTAGTCGTTTTGGGGGATTTTGGGCACTAAGGTGATAGGTTGGTACACCACTATACACCGAGGTCCTGGCTTCCTGCGCATAGTTCTGTATATGTGCAGAATCCCTGCAACATGGCGCCGCCAACGTTTGGTCTGGTTCTGATCTGCGAGACGCTTGAGTAGTGCTTGTGCTTGTCCACAATCCCCTCGCTTCTGTTTCCGGAGACAGTAGTGACGGTGTATCCTCGTATATTAACTGCTTTTACAGGTTTTTCAAGCTTGAATTTTAAAAAGTCTTTTCATATACTTGTTATACTCACTATCGTGCTGCCACGCGTAGGTTGTCTCTCTATTTTTTGGGCATTGCGGCTGTTAATATTCCACCGCAAAATAAGGCTGCGGGCAGAGTCTTTTTGGCTCAACATGGGAGTCCCTGATGCTGGTGTCGCGCTCATTTTTGTAGTTGAGGTGAATGCAGCGTATCCTTTCGAAGTTTTTTATTCTTGGGTCACATTTCCGGCAGTTGACGGAACGGATAATCTGTTTCACGAATATACTGCCACGGCCCTTCCTGTGTGCTATTGCCCTTACATGTCTCTTGAAGTTCCGCTCACAGCTTGGCAACACCAAATTTAGTTTAATGGCGCCCTTCCTCACCCCATAACGCCGGTCCGTTTGGGCCCCTTATCGATTGATGGGGCCACGTGGCCCGTTTTGGCGGGCTATACTCAACACCCGCGTTATGCTACTACTGCTACACTTGTGGAGCTTCGCGTGTTGCATACCTTGTTGATAAGAGTACATAGGGCTTTTGTTCACTTTGTTTCACGCAATTTCCAGGCAGGTTCGCCTGGGGCTGCTGCGCAGCAGGCGGGGCCTGGGGCGGTGAGCATCAGTCCTGTTATGATAAATTCAGTAATGGGCAAGCGTCCCCAAAATAAGGACGAGTTTCCTTATTGGCTTGCTGAGAAATTTGGGCAACTTGAGGCAGTCTTTCCCAACACCACGCCTGTAGAAAAACACAGGATTTTGACAGTAAGCTTACCAAAAGATCAGGTTCCTGATTTAGCTGACTGTAATAACTTGGGGTAAAGTGTTTGCAGCGGTATATTGGATGTGCTTTGGCACCCCTTCAATGACCGTACTCCCATCCATGATTAAGCGTGTTCAAGATGAGCACGGAGCCGAAGCGGCTGTGGAATTGGGTATGCGACTGGTGGGAGTGTTCGACGTTGTGGCTGATATGATCCTTGCTAATGGAAAGCGGGATGCCGTGAGCTTTCAGGTGGCTAACCGCCTCGAGGCCGTGGCGGAGGTAGACAGGCCACGAGAATTACCAAAGATTATAGCAAAGGCTTACAAAACTAGAGGGCGCAATAGTCTGGGGGTTAAACCCTTTTCTCAAGCGAAGGCGCAAACCCAAGCGCCGAAAACTCAATCCGATAAGGATGGGAAACCATTCTTTTCTAAAAAAAAGAATTGGAAGAATAAAAATAAGGGGCAACAGCAACAGAAGCAGTGGTCGCGTGCTGGTTTTCCGGCCCCTGACACTTCTGAACGTACTTAAGTTTCGCGCGGTCGTGCATATCATAAGTCACCCGATAGATTTCAAGTCCCTGAACAACGCTCTCCTTGTTCTTTACAGGACACATCGGGCTCACAACTCGGTGCTGGGGACCGACAAAGTCGTGGCAAAGGACCATCGACGCAACAGGGACGGGATCAGCCTCGGCAGTTTGACATTACAGCCAAATCGGAGGAGCTGCCTCGGTTTCGTCCACCATTTCAAAAGAAGAAAATTGCCGCTTTGACAGTGAGATATGCCTCAGACGGTGAGAACCGGACTGCTGGATTGGACTTGGGCGGTGACTCTTCGACAGCGCAGCGGAAGTTACCATAGTGAGGGAGGCACTGCGTCCTTGTCTGGAGGCGAAGCAACTGAAACTTTCATTTCTGTAGAGACAGCAGACACCCAAGTTACCCCCCCCCCCGATAGACTGTATAACATAGTTTTTCAAATTGAAGGCGACAGAGCGTGTGATCACAGGGATTTTTTGGGAAAATCTGACCTCTTCTTACGACATTTTGTTGGCGGAGGCGGATTGGCCCCCACCTTTTGTTCTGGCCGCATCAAGAGGGGAGGACGGGATACTTCCGAGTTTTTCGCGTTACGTCCCTGAGGAGCATGCGAAGGCTTTTGCATCTGAGTGGGCTTTGGCACTTGCACCGGCGGTGTACCGTAACCAAGTGGGCTGGGATAAAGATTCTCCGGCACATGAGATTCCATTGCGGTCTATGCCACAGCCTCAACCCCAATATCCGATCCGGCGGGAAGCTAAAGGTCCCGTTTCTGATGTTCTAACTGAGTTGGAGTATCAAGGTGTGATTGAGACGCGTGTGTCACCGATGAATAATCCTCTTTTTACTGTGTCCAAACCCGATGGGTCTTATCGCATAGTGTTAGATTACCGGCATTTGAACCCTCATTGTCGTACATTTGCGGTACAGAATACCCATAGCTCTGCACTTGTAGACAGTCTTGTTCGTAAGAAATATAAAACGACACTTGACATTTCCAATGGCTTCTATAGTCATAACCAGTCTCCTGAATGCAGTCAATCTACAGCATTTACAGCCGGTGGAAAACAGAAACAATTTAGGCGTTTACCTATGGGGTATAAGAATAGCCCCAGGGTTTTAGCTGCGCGTGTTGTCTCTTTGTTGGACAGCATTGACCCAGATGCATACTCGTACGTTGACGATATTTATCTGACGGACGATGAACTATGGCCGCATCTTTGCCGTGTCGACCGCATCATACTCATGTTTGCGGAGTACGGTTACAAATTCAACTTTGTTAAATCACACATCGCTTATTATGCGGTGCTCTTTTTGCGCTATGAGCTTAATAATGAAGGTAGGGGCTTAGCACCCCACTTTCTGGAGAAATGCCCTCTGTTGCAGTCTGAAGAAACTTCAGTCTTTGCTGGGGTTTTTGAATTTCGGGAGGACTTACATTCCCGATTATGCCCAGCGTATCAAGCCTCTTTATGCTTTGATACAACCTACATTTTCATCTGCCAGCTGGCTTCCGGAACATTCAGTTATACTGCAATCTTTGCAGTCTGACCTACTTGAATCTAAGTACTTGTTGACGCGTGATAACCACACAAACCTGGTGATACGAATCGTGCCAGGCACAGTGGGTTTCACTTCCTTGACGTACAATGAAGGTGACACAGTATCTATTGCATACAAATCACATTTGTACACTTCAGCCGAAATGCGATTTTCGAATGTTGAAAAAGTTGACAGCAGTGCAGATGGCGGTCCTGAAGGAACGCGCACTGGCACAGGGTAAATGCATTCTGATGGTTACGCCTTTCCCTGCTTTAGAAGCAGTGACTAAGGCCAGTGTGCCAAACTCTAAAGCATTACATCCTTGTAGGATACAATGGGCTACTTCTCTGACGTCTCCTGATGTCACGTTTATCTTTGATCCCGCTCTTCAGACACAGGAGTTCTTGCAATATGAACATGTTCATCCTCCTCCTCTGTCTTTACTTCCTTTAGAGGAGTACAAATGTATTATTTACACCGATGGTTCGGCGCAACCGGCCACCGGCTCTAAACATGCTTATTCAGCGGCTTGTGCTATCGTGGCTGGTACAATAGTGAATGGTGAATTCAAGTCTAATATAGTGCATACACAGGTGCTAGGAGACTGTACCGCCCAATTGGCTAAGCTGCGCGCTCTGGTTCTTGCTCTCGTGTTTGCAGATCCAAATGTGTCTACTCATTGT
Organism: Calotriton arnoldi; assembly: GCA_963921515.1. Taxonomy (NCBI): domain Eukaryota; kingdom Metazoa; phylum Chordata; class Amphibia; order Caudata; family Salamandridae; genus Calotriton; species Calotriton arnoldi. The sequence goes on along the minus strand of CAWUFW010001692.1, from coordinate 1,072,237 downwards.
GTGCGATTCTTACTACTGTGTTCAGTCTTTCAATGACAACTTATTCTTTTGGTCTCAGAATGATTCTCGAGATTCTAAAGGCAGCACGATAAAGCATAAACAGCTTTGGGTTCGAGTGGCAGAACTTAAAACACGTCTCCCACTCACACAGGTTATCCATACTCTTGGCAATAAGCGTGTGGGAGCATATGCTGTTGGTAATTCTTTGGCTGATGAAGCAGCCAAATCTGTAGTAGCCACGCGTTCCGTAGCAGCCGTTACAAGGTCCATGACTAAGATTGATAATGAGATTTTGGCAGCAATAGCTGCCACTGCGGAGGGCACCAATTACCCACAGGGTTTCCCTTCAAAGTATTCTTATCAGTTAACTCCCGAACAAGTTGCTTTTGCAAGGATACCGGACGTTGGGGATCGGCCGATTCCCCACGCGGACCGCAGATTCTCTTTGATTAAAGCCGCACACGAAGGCATGGCTTCAGCCCATGCCGGAGTATCTGCAACAGTTTCCATCTTGCAGCCACGTTACTGGTGGCGTGGTTTATATAAACAGACCCGCAATTATGTACTTTCTTGTGACATCTGTCAGCAAATCAAGCCTTCTACGGCAACACGTCCACCACAAACACAGCTATGCATTTCTAATCAACCATTTGGTTGTGTATATCTCGATCACTGCAGTCCATTTTCTTCAGATACTGCATATAAATATATTTTGGTTGCAGTTGATTTGTGCACTAGATTCCTTTGGGTTTGGCCACAACGCAGTGCTGACGCTCGAAATGTCATGAGGGATTTGCGGGTCTTTGTAGGGATCTTTGCCTGTGGCACCTTTCATTCAGACCAAGGTCCAGGATTCACCTCTAAGGCGTACAAGGACGCAATGAAGTCTTTGGGGGGTGCTGGTGCAGTTTTCGTCTCCATACAGGCCTGAGGGCAATTCAATTGTGAAACGGATGAACCGTGACTTAAAGCAATCTTTGACAGCTAGAGTCTTCGGTACTGGCTGGCCCATTTTATGGAGTTCAACGTGCACTTAATAATCTCCCTAGAAGATCTCTGGGTGGGCGGACCCCATACAAGATGCTCTTTGGCATCAAAATGTTTGTGCCAGTCCTTGATGGTCTAGACATTGCGGCGGCTGCCACAACCTTTGACGTAGATAATCATTCTACTATGTTACAGGACCTACCAGAGACCCGTGACAGTCTTGCAACTGAACATTTGCCCTCTGCCACTGATGCTGCACTGCTGATTCCGGTGGCCAGCTGGCTTCCGAAAGTTGGTGATCTGATCCGAGAGAAGTTGGAGAACAAATAAGAATTTGGTCCCTCTTATCGTGCACCGGTTCCAGTGCTTGGCTTGAAGGGTACTCGTACATTCACTTTACCACCGCTTCCTGCTCTCAAAGACAACAGATACAGCTCAGTGGACAATGTCAAGCTACAACGTCTGGCCGATTCTGAATAGTGTGACGCCTGCTGTTTCGTGTCCCGCAATTTCTAGGAATCCTGGTATTGGCGCAACTTTCAATGCTCCACACGACACCGTCATCGAAATGGATCCTATTGTTGACCATTTACCTGTCCCACCTGCTTCTTCCTGCAACGAGGAGGTTGAATATGCGTATCCCACAAGAGAGTCTTTGCATGAATTACCCGACAGTCCTTTACACCATGCCAGCTTTTCTTATGACTCGTCCTCCACCTCATCAATTGGCCCTACCAAATTTGGTATTTTTGTGTCATGGTTCAAACAGACTTACTTAGTCCCTCCCTCCATGGACTCACATCTGGTTGGTACTCATCTTAATTTTTCTCTTCATGTCAATTGGATTTGTGGAAGTGTTTTTCTTACTCATCAACAGTCATTACTTGCCCGAACGCTCTGCTGTGGACTTGGTTGATGGTATTTTGGCCCCCCATTCATCTTCCCACATCATGAAACGTGATCAGACTCTTGTTAACATTTCAGCGTTCCCAGTTGCGGATGGCATCGTTTGGGATAAGGTAGATTTTGAAGTTCACTGTCCGACGGAGGTCCTCAACGTGCCATACGTATTTCGTGTCTCCATGGGTGATGTGGTGACACAGGACATACGTTCAGATGACTGGGATGTGCATGCAATACAATCATTGTTTACAGATTTGAAGTATTATGCAGCTTTTAATGCTGAAGATTTGTATTTAAATTCTGCTAATTATGCCGATTTATTCCGTTATCAACATTATGGGCATCATTTCCTGCATAAGACAAATACATTAAGGCCTGTTTTTAATTACACGCAGTGGGAACATTGCCCTACACCGATAAAGGGGAGTTCGAAAACACTTAGAAATAAATTTACATACTTCACAGATTATGAATCCTATTATTTTAAATTAAATATTTCTTCAACACCCAAAGTCATGTTGACCCATACGAAATTAATTTATTCCAATACTTTCCGAAATGACCTGTCTATACAGGGCTATGATCACTGGAAGGCCACCATTGATTTGAAATCCATCTAGGGTTCCAAGAACTGGCAGGTGCGAGGCACTGAAGCCTTACATCGTGCCTGCCTCATCCCAGCGCAAATATTGTTTTAAATGATACAGTGCAAACGACTTGCTTTGGTAACTGCAAAGAAGTTGAACGCCCCTGCCATTCCCTCTTTAGCTGAATATAATAATTGGCGCTCATACACAAATTTTACCATTGATGTATTACAAGTCTTATTTCAAAATAACACTTTTAATGTCTCAGAAGCAGATCCTTCAGGTTGGCTAGTATGGCAGACTAGTTCGAATGCCTGCCAACTACGTTTTTATAACACTACTCCGGGTTATACACAAGATAGACCCGACCCACGATTTTCAAACACACATTCGGTAACCACCTATTCGGTTGGAAAATTATGTCAACAGTGATTGCAGCACTCTACACTATCGTCCGTTAAACAACACATCGCTTTTGTCCAGTGACGTCAATTTGGCTGACTTTGTATTGGGACCCAGGGTTCCTAGAACAAAGATTCATTTACGCAGCTTACAATGAAATATGGAAACTTTAACAAATTGAAGCAGCGTCACGTTTGCGTAAAATTGACCAAGCGAATTTAGAAAAGGTCCTTGCTGTTGTTGACAATAGTATTAACACGCTGTCTTCCCGCATTTACACATTGGATAATATTGTTTCTTCCGTTACTGATATTATACAAGAGGATGTGTCTTTGTTATATCATGGTCAAAATCAATTGCATTCAGTGATGCAATTCGCATGGACTTTACAGACTCTAAAAATGTGAAAAGTACCATGGGATTATTTAAATGCATTCGCTTTATTTTTGCCATTCAATCTGACCGACAAACAGCAGTTTATGTCCATGAAAGATGCAACATACACTGTTTTTCACATTGAGAAATTAGACCCTTTGCCATTCTCTGTGGCGGAAACAGACTCTGCAGTTTGGTTAATTCATGGGGTTATATCTTTACCTTTCTCATTGTTTCAGTTCAGCTCTTGTATGAAACATTACCCGCTAGGCCGCTTTGAACCCCTGGGTAGCGCGTTTCTGCACGAGTTGTGGTCTTTGCCCTTCACCTACAGATGTTTATGGGAGGGGAAGGAAGTATACCTGACGGGGTAGGACTGTGATTCTACAGTAGGTGATTCCCTCGTTTGTAAAAACATTAAGTTGAACGGGGCTTGCAATGTGTCGGCTCCGAACCTTGCTTGTGTTTTAAAAGGTAATCCAGTTCCCGCAATAACTCCCTACTTACTAACAGTAGTTATCTTATTTTAAATAACCAAGACTGCTGCGGTTTGCTAGCTGGAATACCGTACAATGTAACGGTATCACAACGCGTGACTTGCTGTAAAAATGTGCCTTTTCCTCCCCCGCGTGGGAAGCTCGATAGCTCCATTTGGCCTTCCATCCCGACTTTGAAAACAGATTTCAACAAATTGAGCAGACTAAAAGCGCTTTCATTCCAACAAGAAGTCCCCCTCACTTCAGCGCGAGAGACCTTCAACTTGCATGTGGCTAGAACATCTAGCGAGATGCAGTCCCTACTAAATACTAACCTCCCACAACATTTTGGGGAGCTTATACACCGCATTTTCAATGAGTCGGATACACATGGCCTTGCACATTTTTTTAAAGCTGTTGGCTCTGGCCTTGTGACTTCATTTCAGACAATATTTGGAGTAATACCTGCCTTCATTCATTCTATCTTTTCCAGCGTCTTTGGAGGATTCCCTTTAATACTGGCATTAGCTGCTGGAATCCTGCTTCTACTGTGCCTGCTGCGCAATGGCTGCTCCTCTTGTAGTACTGCACAGACCAGGCCGGCTGCAGTTGCTCCGTGACCGTATGCATGGATGCTTCGGTACATTACCACTAGCAACACTCAGATTGACTTATGGGTTGTCCTTCCACTTTGCCTACTTCACTTGCGTGCAACCAGTTTTCTCTCGTTTACGATGTCCGTTTACATGGGCGTTGGATTTATGCCTCTCCAATACGTCATGTTCAGACACGGATTTCGACCAGTTGATAGGTCCCTTGATGGCCCATGAGCAGGACTGTTCTGGGATTGGCCATATGGCACGTGCTGCTGCACTTGGAGTCTTGGCTCAATGGGATATCTGTGAAGCTGCACAGAATTTCCTGCTTCAAAGTTACATCGAATATCATGCAAGTTATCCGGCTGAGATGTAAACCTTCCATCTAGGCCTTGAGGTATGGGGTCTGCTGACAAAGCCCAGAGGTGGTCTTTTTTTTATAATAAACTATATCTTATCACGGGGAGGGTCGTTAGGTACTATAGCCCTTTTTCACTGTCTTTATAAAATGACATCCCCTTTTTGTATTCTAGGGAATTGTAACAATGCTGACGGTATTGTGTTTATGCATTTTGCTGCTAGTAATGGCACGTGTACTGCACCATAGAGCATGCTAGTTAAAATAAACTTTTTAAACTATAGAGTGACTCCGATTACTCTTATTGTGGACAAGTATGAGTGAGTGAGCGAAAGAGTTGTCTTGCATCCGTGATTCCTGAGAGAGTCAGGAGTGTTGTGTTCTGGGTTGTCTAATCATTGGTAGCTTTGCTATTGGTCGGAGAATGAATGAGACACTATAGCTAGTCGGTTTTGGGGATTTTGGGCACTAAGGTGATAGGTTGGTAAACCACTATACACCGAGGTCCTGGCTTCCTGCGCATAGTTCTGCATATGTGCAGAATCCCTGCAACAGTTTTTTTTCATCAGTAATTATGACGAGACCTTTTAATCTCAGTCATTGAACTGGAGGCCTACTGGCAGACATGTAAAGCTCAGCTTACATGCACTAACCCAGAGAGTGTGTGTGTGTGTGTGTGTGTGTGTGTGTGTGTGTGTGTGTGTGTGTGTCCTGTGTGTGTGTGTGGCCTGTGTGTGTGTGTGGCCTGTGTGTGTGTGTGTGGCGTGTGTGTGTGTGGCGTGTGTGTGTGTGTGGCCTGTGTGTGTGTGTGGCCTGTGTGTGTGTGTGGCCTGCGTGTGTGTGTGGCCTGCGTGTGTGTGGCCTGCGTGTGTGTGGCCTGCGTGTGTGTGGCCTGCGTGTGTGTGGCCTGCGTGTGTGTGGCCTGCGTGTGTGTGGCCTGTGTGTGCCTGTGTCTGTGTGTGCCTGTGTGTGTGTGTGTGTGTGTGTGTGGCCTGTGTGTGTGTGGCGTGTGTGTGTGTGGCGTGTGTGTGTGTGTGTGTGTGTGTGTCCTGTGTGTGTGTGTGGCCTGTGTGTGTGTGTGTGTGTGGCCTGTGTGTGGCCTGTGTGTGTGTGGCCTGTGTGTGTGTGTGGCCTGTGTGTGTGTGGCCTGTGTGTGTGTGTGTGGCCTGTGTGTGTGTGTGTGTGGCCTGTGTGTGTGTGTGTGTGTGGCTGTGGCCTGTGTGTGTGTGTGTGTGTGTGTGTGGCCTGTGTGTGTGTGTGTGTGTGGCCTGTGTGTGTGTGTGTGTGGCCTGTGTGTGTGTGTGTGTGTGGCTGTGGCCTGTGTGTGGCCTGTGTGTGTGTGTGTGTGTGTGTGTGTGTGGCCTGTGTGTGTGTGTGTGGCGTGTGTGTGGCGTGTGTGTGTGGCGTGTGTGTGTGGCGTGTGTGTGTGTGGCCTGTGTGTGTGTGGCCTGTGTGTGTGGCCTGTGTGTGTGGCCTGTGTGTGTGGCCTGTGTGTGTGGCCTGTGTGGTACATACATTTTGTGTATGAGTGAACAAGAGTAATGGAGGCCTGCAGGTTCAGTTTTGGAAGCCCCCGGCCGCTTCATGTGCACAAGATGGAAGTGTTTACCTAGACAGTGAAAGTCTATTGCAGGCATTTCTAACGCTGGCGAAAGGAGACCTAGGCATCGAAGTGGAGAAAGAGAAAATAGGGCTCCTTTTAGAAATTAGTCTTCAGTAAGACTACTTAGCAGCCCTTCTCAGCAAAAGAGCTGCCATTTGGTAGATGATGATGGGGAGGGAGGGAGGGGGGGGGGGGGGCAAAGAGCAGGATTTGAGTCTCTTTATTATAAAACATTATTTCGGCCAGAAGGCCATAAAAGTCCAAATAAGAACTATCTACAACAATAAAAACTGTTTTTAAAAAAATCACCTAATGGTACAAATTTTAATGGACCCAGGCTGCATATTTAGAAATACATAAAAGGTGGCATTGGATAACGTGCAAATGGATACATAGTGGCATAATTCTATGTGGCACTAAGGTGCTTGATGACCTAGGATCGAGAGTGCAACAAAGTATGCCGTAATCATAGAGGGAACAATTACTGTGAGAAAGCATCTTAAACAGTTCTACTACATCGAACAGATCAAGGTACAATTGTTATTTATGATGCCTAGAGTCAGAGCATCAGATTTGCCAATATTCAATTTAAGTAAAATTCACAGATAGGAGAAAGAGAACAAAAACCTCATTATAGGGTCCGCCATGTGCTCCTACCAATATGATAGTTATTTTAGATATCTGTGCTTCACTTGGGAAGAAAAGAAGAAAAAAAGCCAAACACCAGCTGAGGCCACTGCTACAGTGGTGATTATGCCAACTATGGAGTATTGGTAATAGTTGTCTAGTTTGTTTAAACTCCATCCCATGGCCGCATCTTGGTAGATGTCAATCGCTCATAAATGCATCGTACAAGAAATACTATGTAAGAAAAGCAAAGATATGTTAAAAGCTAGGACATCTAGTTTAATACAAACCAGTCGTTCAGAGATGCATTGATTAGAAAATGATTTAGAACAGGATTTTCCAACATGTAGCTCGTGAGCTCCTGGTAGCCCCTCAGCTACCTGGGAGTAGCTCTTCTGTGTGCAGCTCAGCCTACCAAATTAGAAGCTTTTGTTTGGTTGAATTAATATATGTATACCAATATTGAAAAGTGTGTATCTGATATGAAAACGTGTAAAATTTTCATACCCCATAGTTTCCAAAGTATATTTAAAGCTGATAATCGAGTAATAAAACCATGCAGCATTGGGATACTCATTACTAATATTTCCTGGGTACCAGGGGATATTGCAGCGGTGGCTGTTATGTATTACCCTTTTAGAGGCATTCCAAATTGACTAAGCCTGTTTTACATTACTGCTGGCCATCCTGCACGGAGGTGACCACGGCTCGTAATCTTGCACAGGGTGGCGACTAATGTAACCTTGTCTGATGAATACAACACTATTAATATTAGTAGCTCAGGATGATTTTCATTGAATTTAAGTAGCTCCTGTTAGTATAAAAAAAAAAAAAATTTAAAAAGGGTGGAGACCCCTGATTTAGAACAATATAGTGATTGTATACGTCTGATATGTCAGTCAGCTTTCTTCAGGTAGAGTGGGTGGTTGGAGAGGGTGCTACACGAGTAGCCGCGCAAATTTCATTCTACACCAAACTACTTATATATTATTATTATTGTTTATTTCGGTTTAAAATCCATAGGACATACAAAAAGATAAAATAGACGTTTTTAGCTGAACATGCATGGAAATCTAAGTAAATTCTCAAACACATTAGGTATTTAAAAGTCGTTAATTCTATCCCAATCTCATTATACAGTGATTAATGTATTAAATTCTACAGGTTGGCGTTCCAAGCGGTCTTACCATATTTCTGCTTTAAATATATAGATCTAAAGTAGCAGCATCCCAGTTAGTATGTATAGCACTATATGGGTCCTGTGCCTAATATAATACTCACCTTAAAGCCAGAGTTGTCCTTTAGCGCTTTATCCCCTGGTTCCTAGTTATCCATACTGCATGCAAATATTTTGCTAAACTAATGACAATCTACTCCCGTGTACCTGTTTTTAGTAGCCTAAGTGAAGTACTCAATGACCTTATAAAGTTTCAAGGAGGAAATGGATCATTCCCCTCTTTCGATTTATTAGGTATAAGCCACACAGAAAAATATATGGCTTAGTGATTCAGCAGCGGTGGCGCAGACAGGGCAGGTAGTGTTAGGGCACTTGGGATTTGCCCATCTAGCTGTGAATTCTTGCGTGGGCAAAAACCCATATCTGAACTTTTGATACAACTGTGTAGGAAGCGAGCCCTGGGTGACAAAGAGAAGGTTCATATAGAGAGACAATCTTATGGTCAAGGAATTGGTCTGTTAGGCTCCCTAGTTTACTATTTATTAATTCTCCCCAAAAATATTCACTGCATTGTTCCTTTATTACTTGTCTTGGTCTCGAATGAAAGTCTTCTGGGAGTCCTAAAGATTCTCAAGAGCGATAGCATGGAACACTTTCTTTACATGCAACAGCCATGGAATACTTAAATGGCTCTCTGCTTTTAAGATCCGAGTGGAGCTCTATAGGTCTTCTGCTCTGGTACTGACCACAATATGTGCCAGAATAATAATGGACGCACCTGGATGGTGAATGACTTGCGGAACAGACCCATATCTTGCAAAACTGGGAGGGTTGGAGAGATATATGGAAGATGTGTTAAGAGCTTGAGGAATTTTTTTCCACTGTTACTAGCTCACTGGCCAGTTCATGGCCCCACAGCTCTGCGCCATACAGGGCAACACATTTCACCCTAGTCTGAAGCGCATGGGCTATACTAAATCGATTTTAACTTTTTTGCCTTCTTTAAGATAGCCCCAGTCTCTTGTTGTAATTTCAAAGTACGTTTTCTTATTTCAGTCTTCCATCTAAAATTGTGCCACAAAGTCATCCCCGAGTAAGTAAAATCCGAGACCTGCTCTAAAAAGGTATAGTTAACAATTAGGGTTGATTTAATAGATTTATAAGTCTTAAAAGCCATGGCTTTGGTCTTGCTTATATTCAATTCTTGGCCGTGGTCAACATAGAATTCTAGAAATCGATTTAGAATCGCTTGTAGGCCTCTTGGAGTCCTTGAAATGAAAAGTGTGTCGTCCACAAATAACACTGGGTATTTCGTGAGGCCAATCTTAGGGGCATCTATATTTTGGAAGTTCAAGTGTTCTGCCAAATCATCAATAAACAGAGAGAAGAGTCCGGGCTAAAACACAACCTTGGCGTACACCCTTCTCTATTTTGAAAGCTTCCGTTTCTTCCCCATTCCTCCCATACCTCACCTGTGCTATATTATTCTCATGTATTTTCTTTAGAACTTCTAGGATGTTAGTTGGCACTCCCACGCTTCTTAGCACTTCCCATAATCTAGATCTTGGGGCAGTGTTGAATGTAGATTTTAAATCGGCGAAAATGACATAAGTACCCTTTACCCAGCAATACGGTTTTCCAATAGATCAGGTTGAACCTAAAAATCTGGTCACGAGTGCTAACTTTCGGGCAAAAGCCCGCTTGTAAATCACTAAATATATATAGTCTCTATTGTTCAGAGTATGAAGTAGGCTTTAAGTGAGGGCAGCCTTTTTGTCCCCTTCCTGATCACTATCCCGTAAAGGTTTTGATATCCAGATGCAGAAAGTGCACCTCTCTTTATGCCTCAGTCGGAGGAGTTTCATGCTGGAGACCCTGTTGTAATGCACATAGGCTGTGTCTGGAGAGGCCGGAGAAAGAAAAACTACCCCAAACCAGTTCTAGTAGCACAGACAGAGTCCACAATACTCATCTCCTGTGACTCTTTAAAAGTGGGACCCATGGAACAAATTGTTGTTTCAGTTCCAAGTTCTTTGCCCAGCATTCCCCTCAGTACTCTGCAGGAAACTCCATTCCTTGGTCAACCATAGCAGACTTCTGCCTGGCAGCCAGCTTCCCAGAGGTGATGGGTTATCACCTGGAGTCTGACTTGTAAAGAAGCTGCACCCTATCCTGAAGCACCTTGAGGCCAATATGCCGAGAGAAGGAAGTAGTGTTCCAACCCAGCAGGAGGTGGGCCTGTCCAGGACTAGCCAGAAGCCATGGACCCCTTAACTTGAGCCTGCTCACCGGGGAAGGCAAAAGAGAGCCATCCAAGTTCTCCTGGGACTGAGTGCACAACTGAAACATCACGAATTTGTGCTTGAGTGGAGCATGCTGCTGCTGACAGTGTGAATTTCTGCCTAAGGTACCTTGCTGCTGCAACATTGTAAAGTGGTAAATCTTTTTTATGCCCCAAGTATGCCTTTCCACTCAAACACTACCCTAGTGGTTATATTTAGTTAAGAGTGGGAAAATACAGCATGAGAAGGGTTAGGCCAACTATACCTTCCGTCTTGTTTGTTTCTTTATAGAAGAATGTACATTTCCCAACAATATACGAAGGTACATTTGGTATATTAACCAAATTAACCAACAACCTTCAATTATCAACAATGTTCAATGATTATTACAAGAAATAAAGGGTCAAACATGATGTAAATAATTCTTGATTGTAGAATATATTAATTTTTATTTTTTGTTTTCCATAACTTGCAAAAGGAAGGCCTTGATTAGTATTGTCCAGCACTGATGTTATTTCATTAATCCATACACCGCCTTCTGCTGATAAGGGAGTAGTGTGGCAACCCTGCAGGAGGTGAGCCCATCAAAAGCAAGCCAGAAGCAGCGGACCCCAGATCATCAGGTTCTGTCCACCCAGAAGGATAACAAGCATTGGCATAGCCAATAGGTCTCGCCTTTGGGACCTTAAAAGTGTTTAGCCAGAGCAATAGCCTTTGGCAATTTCTTTAAGCTATGGTGTAGAGCATTGCGGCTGCTGTGCAGCATGTTGAAAAGTTTTAATAAAAAAGTGTTATAAACATTTGTTACGTTATAAATATATAACCAAGAAGACAATATGTACAATTGAACGACCCTATCCAAAAGAATTAACAAGACTTCTAGTCTTTTTTTCCTGGTCATGCTGGCAACTTCTTCCTGCCTGTTGTAATGCTGGTTTGTTATTGTTTATTTTTGTTATGGGGGTGGGGGCATAAACAATGGGATGGTGGATTTGTTCTTTTTGGTTCAGAAGTTCCTCCTGTCTGCCACATAGAGAGAAGAGCCAGGTGTCCTGCTTTTACTAAATTTAGATTAACTATTGTCCCGAAAGCATGGGTATCGCATTACATCTGATGTTTTTGAAAGCTGCAGGAACTCTCTATAGCATCACTCATTGGAAAGCCGAGCTTTGTCAAGGGTTCATGAACTGTTTGTTGCCTCTCATGCGCACGCGTGGGTGAGTGTGAGAGGTTGGCATTAAAGTGCTGCGGGAGAAGAAGGCTCACCTGGCAGTGCGTAGACAGTCCTTTTACGCTTTGCTCCCTCTCTGCAGTCTCCGTTCACGGTCACGAGCTCAGGGTTTAGAGCGAGTGCTCATTCTTCTGGGAGCCCCATGACCCTGCAGTGAGAGAGACTCACTGTTCAAACAAGTTATTCACAAGCGCACTCGAGGTGTTGGCGGCCGATGTGAGACGGACTGAAGCCCAGCCATCACCTGGTTACACCATCTACTATGAGGCAAGAAGATGTAGTCTTTTAAGTGATGAAATGCCGACTTGAATTTGCGCCGGACTCTCTGGGGTACAAGTTTTGGGAGAGGGGTGAGGCTCAGAGTGCTGCTATACTTACACAGAAAATGCTATGGCCGCAGAATCAAGGAATTCCAGTGGCCCTGGTTAAGACCTAAGAACAATATGTAAGATAGCTCAGTAGGTTGAGCACCACAGATTCAACCCACAGTATGGCCAAATCAACCCTTTATTTTTATGGGGGTTTAAATGTGTACCAAACAATTGGGGATCCCTCCCTCCCATCTCTCTCGCAGACAAAAATAAATTAAAATGGAGACTCCTTCTGTGATTTGCTTATTTTATGGGCATAAACAACAACAGTCCTGTGTCAAAATAATTACATTTTCGGCTTCAAGGGGATGGCAGGTGGATCCAAACGCCTGCAATGCTGAAGAAATATACATAAAAGACATGTAAGTGATGACATGGGCTAAGAAGTGTAACACTTTGCACAATGTTCAATGGATGCTGCGTACAGCGCACACTTTTGTTTTTAATGGATACATGAATCCATTGGCAGGGAGCATGAGTTAGGCAGCGTCTCTGGTTCATTATTTATTTGTGTTATTCTGCTCGGTGATGCAAATGGCAGTGGCCTCTCACTGATCTCCTGCTACTCCATTGCTTGCTGCCAACAGTGCCCTGCGTGCCCTTGTAAATAAGCAGAACAATGCAACGAAGGCCAGCCCAAGCGGCACGGGAGCAGGGCTGGGCAGGGTTCCCCTATTGCTCAACAGGCTGATGAAGAAAGGAATATTTGCACCTCGGCAGCTCTTCGACACCTTGTCACAAGTAGTAAGCGCTACATAAATGACATTTCCTGGTTTGCACGTCTGGTCACCAATGGACTGGTGAGTGGCGACTCCCAATGGTAGGTGATCTGCAACTGACCTCATCGGTCACCTCCTCCTTGCTGCTGCTGTTAGTGGGGGGGTGGGGTAGGGAGGGAGGTTGGTGTTCACAGGTCAAGTTCCCTCCTCAATCTCTCCGAACCGGAATCGCCTATTCAGATGTAAATTGGAATTGAGGGGCCCTGGGAGGAGGTGTGAAGGTGTGTGTTGGGGGTGCGGGGGTGGTTTAGGGAGGGGAACGAAGAAGATAGTTTGTGCAGCACATGGACAGGCGCCAAAGAAACGGCGCAGTTGGAGGACACGCGCACACTCTTCAGCTGCTTGCAGGCCAGCTCAGTGGGAGTAGGCACTGGCAGCTGGGCGGTCGCACTGCTCGCACACAGGTGGGTTCAGGAGAGCAGTGGCGGGACGCGTAGCCCCGCAGACCCACAAGGAACCCCAGTGTCCTCTGCACGCAAACTTCCTACATCTGACGCGTCGTTCCTAAAAATCATTGAAGGAAGCCTCCGATGAATGAGATTGTCAACAGGGGAGCAAACTCCATGAAAATTTGAAATCCATGCTAAAGAATGAAGCCAGGAAGCCATACTGGGCTGCCAACCAAGGCACCCCTGGGAGGTTCTAGAGGTGGGTGAAAACCCCAACACCTCCTTCCCAGCATTCCACCAAGGATGCCGAAATGCCTCAATAACCAATTCCAAGGTTTCCTTCAAATGGTCGATAGATACACAAAGATGTAATCTGCAGGCTTTGGTCCCAGATTTCTGTATTGTCTAAAATCTCGTTTCTAGGGTTTCTTTGTGGGGAAGACGCATGGAGGAGGACCGAACGAAGCGTGAACTGGACCTGTGTGCGGTGCAGATTTTAAATATGCTTCCTAGTGCTTATAAGCAGGGCCATGCCTTCGGTACGGACAGGGCGTCCACACATGCTACTCTTGGTACATACACCGCGCAAGTGCGTACTGACAAGGCCCAGCCGGGAGGACACAGAGTGTGCACTGACCACAATATGGGTAGCGTGTAGGAGAAGGGCTTCCAAGACATGGCACAAGGACACTCGAAATGTAATATTAGCCGATAAACTCAAAACTCTGTCCCGGGCATCTGGTCTCCCAGGCACATGGACCTGTACAAACACCAGAGCTTAGCAGCACTGGAATCTTTCCAACTCGAATCAAAGTGATGAAATGTGTTCCAGTCCAGCGATTAAAGGTTTAGTTAGACATTCCAGTTGTAATTTAATATAACAAACCATCCACTAGCTAACACATGGAATCCGCCTAGCATGTTGCAGCCGAGCTAGATATAATCAAACCAAAACGGAGGCGAAGAAAGGATTCTGGGAAACAGTTCTACGTGCGGCTGATGAATAAGTGAATGGGGAAAAAAAAAACAAGCAGCGCGAGCAAAATGGAGACGGAGAGGGCGGAGCGAGTGAGTGGCCGGGACGTGTGGGCGAGGAGAGAGGCGCGCGCGCTTGGGAGAGCAGTCTGCTCGTTTTCAAGCACTGCACTCGTGCTTGTGGCGCGCCCCTGCTCACTCCCGCAAGGTGGATGCCACCACAAGCACGAGTGTGTGCTTGAAAATGAGCAGGTGAGGTAAAACAACAATATCTCAACTGGTATGATTAGTGAGGGCAGTTAGAAATGCATGTACAACACATTACATGAAAGGAAAGAGGGAGACTGAGTGAATTTTTGAAAAGTGCACTTGGCATCATATATTTTAAGAACACAATAAAGTGGGTACAGTTGTAGCAGCACTGTAGACAAAAAATGCAAAAGCAACCCGAATTGGACTTGGTGCTTAATTGCGTTTGTGACACAAAAAGTGGCGACGCAAGTGACAATGTGTAATCAGCGAAAACGGCGCAAAGTGCAATTGGTGAACAGATATATACAGTGAGTATTTGTGGTTCACGACAGTAATTTTCAAGTTTTTAAATGGAGACAGTAATGTGGTTGAACCACAGAGGGTAATGCGCCATCAGTTGCGCTGAGGGGTCGACGACGTTTCGATCCTATGACTCAGGATCATCTTCAGGACCGGGTTGCTGTTTTTAGCGGTGCTGAGAAGGACACGGTCCCGTGTCACTGGAGGGCAGGGTAACGAATGCAGAGATAGTCAGGATTCCGGGGAAGGAGATCCTTGAAGCATTTCACGTCAGTAGAGCGTGTATAAGCTGGCGCTGTGTCACGGAGAGAACATCGGCGGCTGGAAAGAAAGTAATTGAAGATGCTCCTCGGTGTACTGCGAGTCGGTACCGATGGGGGAGGTCTAGTAGTGAGGAGTCAATCCTAGAAAACACGGGGACGCCGGGATCAGCGTCTGTCCGCCATGATCATGTGCGGTTGAGTGGTGAAAATGAGCAGAGCGACGGCTAAAGGTCATGCGCGCTGCGTAGGCGAGACCTAAAAAGGGAAAAACGTGTGCGCTCCAGGAGCCGAAGTGCACTGCTGCAACATTGTGAAGTTGGGCCTGAGCAGAGTGCTGCTGTGACATCATGAAGTTGTGGCCAAGTGAACCCTGCTGCTGCTAAATTGTACGTGAGCAGACCCTGCCTCTGCAACATCGTGAAGCTGTACCAGAGGGGCTGGGCCTCTGATTTTGAACTGCACCTGAGCATACTGTGCACTGCTAACCCAGAAACTTCAGCTGTGGCGGGGTTGTGCTGCTGGAAGAGAGCCTCGAGGCAGGCCAGTGACTATTGCGCCCGCAGCCCACCATCCCAGCTTACCCAAAGCCCAGAAGCAGGCATGCAACCAGTGAGAGACATTGCAACGATGCCAGAACCTACACAGCCTTCTGGTGGCAGCCTCAGTTGCTGCCTTCCACAGACCGAGTACCTGGAGCACTCACAGCCAGCAAGTCTACCAGAAAAGGGCGAAACTCCACAGTGGTGAATTATAAGAGCAACTGAGTGCACAAACTCAAAAGAGGGGGTAACACTGCACCTGTGGCTGATACCTGCCTGAGATACAACACGAACCCTGGGGGGATGAGAGTGAGGGAGGGGACGGCAGAAAGGGTAGGTGGGAGGGCAAATATTAGCCCCCAGGAATGTTGCCCTACACCAGCGAAGCATCCATATCTATGACCTATGTAGCATTGAGTTTTCTGTTGGTATTAAAGTACTTTCTTTTAACAAAGACACACTGGGTTGGACAATCAGTTATTGCGCTCCTGGGTGATTGAGTTCTGAGCTTGAATCACCCCCACACTAGATCCTTAGAAGCCTGTGACTGCTAACCAACACTAGCACAGAGTCCAGTGCTTGACCCAGTCAGCAGGGTCATAGTGGGAAGGAACCAGGCACATCAGAGACAAATGACGCCAGCCCCACAATTGAGGCAAGCAGCCCCTGCTGACATTTTAGAAAACTCCACATTTTCATGACAGACAGTACTGCAGTAATCAAAATTGTAACACTATCTAGATGATTATATAGCTTTCTGGTGCTGCGGAATCTCAGTCCCGAAAATATTTTCCAGGAGCTGGATGGTGTATGGTCATTGTTTACATGCGCAGACACCCATTAATGGATTCATCTGCCGCCCTAAAACTTCCATTTGAGTTGGGTGGTCTTGGGAGTTCCAAACAAGGAAGCTAGGATCTGGGTTCACAAATACAGTATCAACCGCAATGGCTGTCGGACATTCCCAGGAGAGAACTATTACTACTAAACTGTTGCAACTGTAGTATGGACCTTAAATGTGTGTTTTTGGCCCCATCAAAAAAAAATAAGTTGTCGCACCTAATGGCACAAATTATGGGGCTGGACAACTCTGTTCGAAGAAAGACATTTCTCTTGTAAAGCCCCCTTATGAGTATTACCAGAGTTCTGCAAATTGTATAAAGAAGCCAGAGCAGATTAAGGCTTGCTAATGGATATGAAACAATGAGAGACCTATACAAGACCTCTCAAGAAGCCAGGAGACAAACTGAAGTTCGAGCCGGACACTTGTTACAATATGCTTGACAATCAAGGGCACGTGGTAGATTCCTAAGGAGACCACCCGAATCCAATGCATTACTGGGACGTCTTCTATCAGGGTCACAGGGCGGACAGCCACTCTCGGCACGTTTCAGAATAGGTAATGAGGGCCCTGAGTGGGAATTGCAAGTCATGCTCGAGTGGAATAAAGCCCGACAACTCCCGGAAGAAGAATGGAACAGAAATTTAGAATACACTAAAAAAGTTTAGGTGACTCTGGATGCTGCGTCATCCATTTCCAACTCCTGCACAGGGAATATGATAAACCTTTTTTCATTAACAAAAATATACCCAGATGCATTTGGGAAAAGCTCAAGACCCCTGTCTAAGAATGCCGATACAGTGCATTGGGTATACACACATCCGGTGGTTGTGCAGATGTTATGGAGTGGTGTGGTGGCGTCTTGTGTGCTTCAGTGGGATTTCCTGATAGGGCTGGATATCAAAGAGTATGTGTGTGGGGGGGGGGCGGGGTAAAACCCCTGTTTAAAAACTAGTGTTTTCAATATCAAGTGGTAGTGTTGAGCTAGCTTCGACCCCAAAAAAAAGCGCATCAGACCCCCCCTGGAAACAAGAAAGAAACCCGCTGGGAGACTCCTGCACACAGGTAAGGTGTGTGTGTCCGTTTATTAGTACAAGAGGTATGTATGTGGCCAGTGTCCTAACACATCTAAACTACCAGAAGACCAGGAATGCTGGAGAGCGAGGCAGAGAACTGTACGTGCACCACTCGACACTGATGACGAATGCTGTGCGCGTGCCTGCCCGCTGATTACACTTCACACGAGGCGACGGTTGCCCCTCAACCTGCTGGAACATGGCTAGCTGCTGAACAATGAGGTACCGACTGCTATTACTTTTCGGTCTACTGTAAAGTTTGGCCAATAAAAAAAAACACAAAAAACAAACCGTGCGTGCCTGACAATGTATAGGTCGTTTATAGTTCAAACAGCGGTAAGGAATTTGGTCGAAGGAGGGAAGGGTGCACTCGGCTCCTCGTCTTCATTGCCCCGCAGTTTCGGTGGAAAGGTTTCATACTTCTGTCCGGTAACATTCTCAGAAACCGGTTTTTCCGGGTGCTCGCAGGTAATCTGCCGGCTCGAGTCCTCGGAATCGAGGAGTTTCTGCTGTGCAGCCAGACCGCAGGCCTCAAGAATTACTGTTCATGTTGTAAAACACTTGGGTTTCCGGGTCAGTCCCTGGAATCGACGGAGGGTCGGTGTGTTTAATAGGTCTATAATGTATGGTTCCAAACTGTACAAATTGTGTATGTTTACTTCTGCACTCCTGCGGCGTGTCTTCCAAGAAAGGTTACAACAGTTGATAAGTCGGTCAGTCAGATTTAAACTCAATGAGCAATAACGGCTTAATATTCGCATCACTGAGAACTGGAGCTTCGAACGTGGCCCTCTTCCCAGAACTAGGCCGTGCCGCATTCGGTTTCTCTTAAAATACCAACACTGTATTAATTTCAAACTCTAGAGTGGAGATGTCACAAAGGAAGTTTAGCAAAGGACTATGTACTAAGAATAAACTCATAGTTTAGGAAATGTGAGAGACCAGCATCCCATGGCGGGAAATGCCCAACAGACCTGGCGCACAGGAGAACGCAGGGGCGCAGCTTGGTCAGCGAGATTCAGAGGGTGCGATTCTCAAATTTCCCAACTAAAAAGCAGTGGGCTGCAGGTGGGAGGGGTGAGAGGACCAAGGTTCGGGAAGGACTGTTTGCATGAGGAGCAAGCTGAGTACTGATTTGCAACAGGTAGGTCTCGGTCTAGTGAGGTACAGTGGTTGAAAAATGATGGGTTGCAATGCTACCGCGAGCGACTGCCACTTGTTGCAAGTATTTATCCGATCGCCTTTTGGGTGTTTGCCAGGTATATACCTGGAAACCTCAGATCGGAGCATTTTTCTAAGCCTACTACTGCCGAGGTTTGCGATTTTTGAAAAGTAGTACAATTGCACCCACTCAAGGAGTACTTCTATGGGGGCAGATTTACTTTTTTTTATTTTTTTTAAGTCACTATAAACATTTCCACTCCCAAAAATGAACAAGTTAAAAGTTCTTAGTGAAATGAGAATAAGGAAAGAGGCGCAGACAGCAGACCGTCTCAGAGACTCCAAGCCTAACTACCAAGCCAGGAATGCATTTGAGGGTGTAATACCCCAAATGCCCTCCCCCACCCCTTCAAGCTACACGGCTACTCATCCCATCTGGGCCTGGTAGTTCTCCCTGGGTCACATACAACACAACAGCCGCCTGGAGTACCTGCCCTGGGATCACTTTTTTTTTTTTAATGTATTTTCACTGCACGTTCTCTTCTCTGCTACAAGAAGTCTTGATGGTAGAGTTGTCAGATCGGTACGTGTAGGCCAGGCTCAATGTTTCCAGTGCTCGCCTTTTATAAATCATTTAATCAAGTGGCTAATAGCCCCATTTACTAAGCTTGAGTCACAAATAGATATGAGCATGCCAGCAAATTATTAAGGCGAGGGGAGCCAGGGGTAAACCATGGGTTTGCTTTGGCTCTAAGAGTCAGAGCACTTGCCAAGCCTTGAAAATGTTTGGCATGTATGGCGTGCAATAAAAATAATGTGAAAATATAATACAATCTCTTCAAAATGGAAACAATGTTTATTATGCGGACGCATTTCACTATACTATATTAGTTTAGAACACTAAATAGACATTTGTTAAAAGTGATAGTTTTTAAATATGAACTTGGAAACAAATGCCCCAAACGACAGTGCATTAGCGAACTAAGAGACAAGTCAGTAGTCACGTAAACCCTAAAGGTGGTCTAGATAGTTATTACAAATAGAGCAACATCATAGTCTATTAAATCAAACATAAGGGGGGCTTGTACAGCGCACATACTGAACTCAAGTATTTAAAAGTGCTCTCATTTGAAAATAAAGAAAAACGAGGCTCTATGGAATACATTTTTGGCAAGCAGGGAAGATGGTATTGATCGCAGGTTCTCTGGTTTCACATTTGGGAATTCAGTCACCAGATAAATATCTGTCTCTCCAGCTTTACATCAAAGATCACTGGTTGGTCTTTTATTCTTGACACAACCAGCAAAATAGACACTGACCTAGTAAACCCTACTTAGGGCCCCCAGGCTAAACTACCAAGCCAAGGGTGCATTTATTTGGGGGAAGGGGTGACACCCCATACCCACCTCTAGCCCCCTCACCCCTGAAGCGGCCCCCTGAGAGAAATAAAGGAGGGGTAAAAAACTAAAGAAGGGGGGTGGGGGGGGGGGAGGTAAAAGACTAAACAGCGGACAAATAACAATGAGAGCCTACAACTGGTTTTACTGTCGCTCTTATTTACTGGCTTTCTATTCAATTGCTTCCTTTGTTTCAAACGATCCATGTTTGTCCTTCCCCTGGACCATTGCCTCTTTATCATCTGACTGACTGGCTGGCTTCTACCATTCCAATGCTCACTTTTAGGAACCTTTTTAGAACGATTCTGGGCAGCGCATGCGCTGCTCTGCGAGCCATGCAGTATAGGAGTATGTACTTGAAGCCCCGCCAACTCTCCGCCCATATTGGTCACTGGCTTGTGTCATTGTCCTTCGTAAATCCTGGCTTCTGCTTCGTTTTTAGGCTCGTTAGTCCCTTCTTACTTCAAGCATTCAGAATGCAATAGGTCTCGTATTTGCGAGAGTATAAGCTATTGGCATTGTAAATGACAATGCCTTTTATTTTTTTAAAACCAAAAGGCAGTGTCATTTACAAAGCCAATAGCTCAAACTCGCATAAATGCGATACCTATATTGCATTGCAGATGCCGGTTTCTTTTTGCTTAAGCATTCATGAGACTGCACGTGTTTTCGTGCTCTCTCCTCTCTTCCAAGTGCTACTTTCAAACTCTCCCTCTGCGTTTCTCTCTCTTCCATATCCGCCCGCACCTCCCTTTGCTGTTCGTGTTAACTCTTCACCGTAACTGTCCCCCGCACAAAAAACAGACTCACTGACTGGCCAACGCTGAACATCTCATGCCTGCCAGTGTGAAAAAATACTGCAGAACACCTCTAGCAGCACATAATCCAAAAGGATGCTTCACTTTTTCGTAATGTGTTAAATAACTAATCACCGGCACTGCACGTCATTGTTTGCTTGTAGCCAGCTGCTCTCAAGTCTGCAACTCTTCCCTGTACATCTAGGTGAAATGTTGCCTTTTCATTACATGCTGTACTTTTTAGGTCGAGCCTCGAGTAGCGCGCAAGCGCTGCTTAGAGGCGAAGACTTAATGTAAGCGGTTTCAAAAGCAGTCCCATAGACGCTGCAGTGCCGTGGCTGGCCTTTTGAGATGGTACGCGCGGCAAACATATGTTTCCAATTATCGTGCCCAGACGCGGGCGCGATAAGTGGAAACACATGTCTGCCGCGCGTACACATCCAAAGGCCAGCCACGACGCACGAGCGCCTGGTCAGCTGAGCGTCTGGTCAGCTGAGCAGACTGCCGCGCTCGCTCGTTGTTTTGTTGACACTGCGCTTTGGTTCTATTCACGGGAGAGTATGGGCTCGCATGACGGCATCAAAGCACCCAAGCCTTATGAAGCTCGTTAAATGGAGAGTAGATAAAGGAGGCTCCTTTAAGGAGCTCTTTCATTGCGCTCCCAGGTTACCCTGGTGCCCTACCCTTTTGTTGAACTGGCTATCAGAATTTGGCGCCATTCCTCTAATCTGTATTGCCCCGCCTCCACAGCAAGCGTAGTCCTACAGCATACTCTGAGTTTCCTGAGCACGTGCAGCAAGGGTGTAGGAGTCGGAGACATCACATTTCTGGAGAGCACGCTCCGCCTTGGAGAGCAGAGGCAGGGGTGTGACGTGGCCCGAAGAGTCAAAGCACGAGCCATCAAATGATGTAAATCCGACATCACGTCATGAAGAAATTTGATAAAGGCTTTAAAATTAAAAAAATTAACATTTACCAGTGTCTCAGGTACATACAATTTATATCACAGAATGGAGTGGCATTTATACTTTTTTTTAAACATGAAATATTCAAGAACACACTCCCATGCCCGGACTACCTTTCCACGAATTACCCAAAATGCCAGTTTACTTTCTCTGTTTATATAGCCTATATTCGTATTCAATGTATAGCAAGATTGTTTTATGTTAAACACATTGCCTTACTACTTTACAAGGGATAGTTTTAAGATACTTTATATACACGAGTCGGAGATGTTGCGCATGCGCAGTCTGTGGTTAAGTCTGGTTTTGCTGTTCTGTTAATGGATATCTGCTAGAATCGACCTAGTCTCTTAACAGGCTGGTTCTTTTGATCCTTTGTAATGTTTGCGACATGCTAAATTGCGGACTTTACTTTGCTTCTTCCGGTCAGTTGACCTTTCCACAAGCTTCCTGTTTACATTAAGAGAAGCTGCACTGCGTGTCCTCACGTGAGGAGCTAGGGGTGCATTGAGATTGTGAGGGGGTAGGCGTGGACTTGTATACACGAAGTACACTACGCTACAGTGCCTCACTGATCGTACCTCCTGTACCCAAAAGCCTAAGTTATAAGTGAACTTTCAGATTCCACAGAGGGTAACAAGAAGACGACGCACCATGGTACTGATGAAATTAAAGCAAATTACACATTGTTGCCAAGTGGTGCCATGATAGGCACGTCACTTTCCGCCAGCCAACTTCACTAAAAATACTGAGATTTTTGTTCCTCCTCTAAACTACAAATCCCAAAATGCAACTGCATTTGCCTATAAAACCAGGACGTGTGGATTCCTGTCGGATTAAAAACATGAGATGGGCCACTGGGCAGCCGTCCTCAGCAGACGGTTCTGTTCTCCCGGAACACCGCCCCTACAGTCGCAGCAGGCACTGGTCTGGTTTTTGCTGTGTCTGGACGGCTCTTCGTGAATATGCCCCTAGTTCTTCCTATCTTTCATCCTTCTCTCCCCGTGCCTAACTGCATCTTCACCCCTGCGCTTTGTTTCTTTGTTTCTTTGTTCTTTCACCTTCTTAATTCCCTCGTCCTTTTCTTTTTCCTTCTTTCTCTTGCCCCATTATTTTCTCATTCCTTTTATTCCTTCCCTCTTTGCCCCCTTTTCTCTGTCCCTCCCTAGGTTCTTTCCCTGTCCGCCCACCTTCCTTCTTTCCCCCTCCCTCGGTCTGCTCCGCCCTACCTTCCCTCTTCCGTCCATCCTTCCTACCTTCCATGTTTCCTTCTGCCCTACCTTTTTTACATCCCTCCCTTTCCTTCTCACGTTCCCCGTCGCTCCTACCCTGATTCTATTTGTCCCTCCATAGTATCCCCCGTCCGCTCCATCCTTTGCCCCAGGATCCCGGACTTTCCATTCTTTCTCCTTTCCCTGCTCCCTTGCTTCCCACCTTTCTTTCCTGCCTCTCTTCCATTATTCCATCCTTCACTCTTTCCTTCCTTCTGTCTGTCCTTTCTTCCGTCTGTCTTTTATATATTCCCTCTTCCTTCTTACCTCACCTGCAATCCTTCCCTTATTCCTTCTTCTTTTCCTCCTGTCACCCGTTCTTTCTTCTGTCCCATCTTTTTTCGTGCGCCTTTCCTTACACTTGCGAGATTTTGTCCTGCCTTCCGGTTTCACAGTTTTGTTTTGTTCGCACCAAGGCCGTCCTTCACCTCAAAGGCCTCGAACCCCAGCGTCTGTTGTACTGGACACAGTATTTTAACTCTGTAGGTAGAGCGCTGACGCCGGGTGTGTTTGCTGCCGTTCAGGCTGTAAGCACGGATTGGTTCTTTGTTTCCTCTCTAGGACTCAGCCTTGCTTGTTGTGTGTAGATGTGTACTTGAAGCAATGCTTAATTTGTAAAAATAAACAAGCATTGGCATAGCCAATAGGTCTCGCCTTTGGGACCTTATAAGTGTTTCGCCATGCAACAGTTGATGTTGTTGTACTAAGGATATTGTGCTGCATAACTAAATACTTATAAGGTCCCAAAAGCGAGACCTATTGGCTATGCCAATGCTTGTTCTTACTCTTGCGGAAAACAACCAAAGGGCAGGTAATGCTTGACTACAGCTCCCTGCAAGCAGGGCACGAGTCGGGGGTCCACGCGGGTGGACGGCGTCCACCCACTTCTTTCACAGGGTGGATGCCGTCCACCCTGCCAAGAAGTTGGGACCCACTAAAAAAGATGCTGAATTCGTCCCGGTGTAATTTCCAAACACCGGGACACATTCAGCAGCGCCTGCACGTTGTTGTCTGCTTTCGCAGGCGGGGACGGGGCTCTCTTATTTCTGACTCCTGCTGGGATACTCGGCCATAACAAAGGCCGAGTCTCAGGGGTCATCAAGCCTTCTTTTGTTGGAGTTTCCTGGCTGGCAGCATTCAGGAGCCTCACACCTGATGCAAATGCAGCAGAGGGGAAACAAAGCCTCGCACCTTGTTAGCACTTCACACATACTTAGAGAGGCAGCTTTTCACTTTGTTCAGGCTCGGTTTAGGAGATATGCATGCACTGTAAGAATGTCAGATGTGTTGATCTTTCCCAGTATTTGCACTAAATAAATTGCATTTGTATACGCTTATTACCCTCGAGGAGGCGTTGTAATAATTTAAATATCACTATTTCTTTTAAAGCACTATGGCTATAGAAAGCTGAACGCTGACAAAAGGTAACATTGCTTTATATGTAGCGTACAAAAGTGTGAATCTTCTGCCTAAATCAGGAGGGTTTGCAAGTATACTCGAAATGTGCTCAAATGTACTCATGATACACCTGCTAAGCATATATCTGATATCACTTCTTGTGATGCCAGTTCCTGTGATGTCACGTGCTGTGATGTCACGCGCTGTGATGTCACGCGCCGTGATGGCACGCGCTGCGATGCCACTTGCATACTGATTAACTAGGTTAGTCCCCCCACTTCTTTTTTTAGGACTTGTGCCCTGCCTGCAAGATTCCTTTTCATGTGTAAACAGCTGATAAGCTCAGAAGATTCCCCATCGTTTGTCCTTGTAAACCAGCTGAAGAAAAACCTGTATATCTCAGCAATTAACATTTAATGAAATCGGTCCCATAGCAAGAACTCTTAAAACAACCACTGCTCATGTTTCCAAATCAATGCCTAGATTCACATCAGTGCAAAGCATCTCATCACATTACTGCTCTTTACACAAACATCTCCATCCCTTCATAACTCTGCTAGTCTCTCAAAAGCTGATGCTCCATGTGATCCAAGGCAGAGGCACAGACCAATGCTCGCTAATATCTTTACAATTTTTTAACTCTGTACCACAGCAATGCACACCAATTATTGTCTCTGCGCTGTCAGCAGCAACGAATGAGTGAATAGAGAATTATGTGCAAATAAGTGAGTATACATAAGTGGAACAAGTGTAAGGGGGAAACGACTGACTCCGAGGGTGCATGCAACACTGAGTGGGGGACTGAAGTAATGAGTATGTGCAGCAAGGAGTGTAAGTGCAGTAGTAAGTGTTTGAAATTAGTTTGAGGAAGTGCTGCGTCTGACCGGCTGTTGCCAGAGTTATGAAATAAAACCAGGTACAGCAAATGAACAAACAAACAAAAAAGGAAGGGATTCTAGAGGTACAGAGAAGATCTAGGAGAGTAAAGGGGTAGAGACCCTTGACAGTTTAGAGTTACAATGAACAGCATTTATATGTACATGCATATGCTGCAGAAATAATGGACATGACAAAGTGTGACTGCTGGGTACAGCAAGTAGGGTCTGCCAGTGGTGCGATAAGCAATGGAAATCGACAAACTAGACGAGCCTGGTGACCTACTTCTTTTATTAATGTATAGGGCAGGGGGCGGGGGCATGCTCTGATTAAAAGAAGCATCATGCTGTTAGCAGTGCTTTGCTTTATGCTGAAAAAAGCGTCAAAACGCAAGCCAGGCCCAATTGCTTTGCCAATGCTTGTTGAGGACAAACAAACTTTCTGCGCACAAACGGACTGTACCTGGGCTTAAAGGGTAGGATGATGTGACCAAGTCATAGAGAAATGAAATATGCAGTGTGGCCAAAAGATCACCTTGGCAGACCGGATCAGGAAATGTTCAGTATTAACAAAAGAGTGCAGGAAAGGCCGAGACTCATCCTTGTACAATTAAGGATAAACATGCTGCATGTAAGAGAAGGGGTTAAAAAGGGCCACTGAAATAGCTACACAAACACCAAGTTTGCTCATATCTATGAAGGCTGATTGGACACGCACTGAAAGAATGCACTAGAGCCCAGGGATAAAGTAGATTAGTAGAATAACACCATTAAGAAAAAAAAAGTTAAAGGTTGAGGTTCATTATTCTACAACGATATAGTGACATGGCATGGCCAACGATTATACACAGTTAAAAACAAAGCAAAGTCTCATTGAAACTGGAAGATCTGGTTAAACAAGAAGGATCCGCTTTTCGATCAGGAGGCAACATATAACGGACTAAGCCACTTCCTCCAACAACCATAGAAACAGGAATTGTCTGCAAACCCCAAACCACCTGCTTTCAACCCGTGCACCTGCAAAGATCCCAAGAAGCCTTTTGGTGCCAGGGCAGGATTCTTCCACGACGCCAAGCACCCAAACTCCCTTGTGCATCAGCCCATGAGGAACGGGTCTGTTGATCCAAAACATTCAACAGACAATGCCTCCAATATGGGCGAACACAGTGCCTTGATTCAACGCAGGCACCCTGCGGCCATCTTACTTCATCATCAGAAAGGCTAGAGCCGCTCTGCAAACACACTGTGCATAATGAATGCAGTGTTGTGTTTATGGATGCAAGAAGGTGACATCTGAGACCGAGCCAAAACAAAACAAAAACCCCACGTAAATGCCTCAACCTTTGAAGTGTGGAGATAGAGTTGTTTTGGATAAGGCCACAGAAATTCATAGGTTAAAGATTTTATTGAGGGTGAGGACTGTTTTCGGAAAGGTGATTCCATTCAAGTAAATAGAGAAAGGCCTTTGCTAGTTTGGCGTAGAAGAGGAGACCAAGAAGGGCGACACCCACCAAACAAGAGCGAGTTGTAAAGTATGCCCATGCTGGGGCAATAATTAAATAGACCGAATTATTAATAGTTTGTTTAATCGTCTAATTTTGGCAAAGCACCACACATAAGTGGCCGTTTCAATCACAAGTCAATGATACGTTTTTTCAATTTTAAAAACGTTCTCCAAATTAGAAGATAAACATGTACAACGTCTTCCTTATTAAGGCGTAATACGCTTACGGCGAGAAAGCAAAAGAAACACAATTGATGGACGGAATGCAGAACAAATCAAAACATTCACCCCCAGTCAAGAGATCTGGGTTAAATCCATCATTTTTTTGCTCACCATGCCACCCCAGTTCAGACCTGGCCATATGCAAATCAGTCTTGACGCTGTGCCTCATGGGAACAGTCCAGCCCGAACTGCCAAGCCAGGTCCTCCCTGGACCGGAAACAAGCATCCTAGGACCGGTTTCGGGGTTTCACCCCTCTTCAGCCAGGATAGCTTGAATCCAGTGGCACAGTGAGCCCGGGACCCACGTCTGGGCATACCCGTGCTCTCCATGCCACTGGAGTCAAGCTATCCTGGCTGATGAGGGCTGAAAGCCCGAAACCGGTCCTAGGATGCTTGTTTCCAGTCCAGGGAGGACCTGGCCTGGCAGTTCGGGCTGGACTGTTCCCATTGGGCGCAGGGTCAAGACTGATTTGCATATGGCTGGGTCCAAACTGGAATGGCATGGTGAGCAAAAAAACGATGGATCTAGGCCCAGATCTCTGTACTGGGGTGAATGTATGACATTGTTCTGCATTCTGTCCATCAATTGTTCTTTTTGTAATACGCTTACGGCCTGCGGCTCGCCATTTTGTTCCACAATTTCTTCTTAATTCCTCTGCCAAACCTTTGACACTCGGTGTGTTCTGGTCTCTGCTGGCAGGAAACCAGAGTAAACACGGCATTAGGTAACGATACTGTGACACGCCCTGAAACCGCCTCACTGAAATATTCAGTGCACATGATCAGTCTCTGTAATCAACGCTCACGTTCCTGCTGCGCCTCCAAAGAGTAAAAAAAACACCCAAGTATTCATTAGGGAAAAAAGATTTCTACATGGAATAGTTTCGTAAACGCGCGCATCACTTGTGTGTTCCTTGAAGTGGCCATGTGCAAGAAGGCTCCCAGTACAGAATTTAAAATATAAATTGGAACAGGGCATTAGTTTGCAAATGAAATTAGCATCTGTGGTGAGAGAGTGAGTGAGTGTGAGGTCACTGAATGTAAAGTTTTTCATTGTGTGTGCCAGAAAATGCCACAATCTACCAGGCTCTGCAGCATTTATATAGCGCTTACTATCCTTATGTGGGGCACTGAAGCCTTTTCCTATATGGACAGCAAGCGATGCCATGGTGGGTGGGTGGGTGGAAGGGGGTGATTTTTGTTCTTTTATCTTATGTAGCCAGTTTTTCCTCGTCACGCAGGATGACCACCGAGGTGCGGTTATCGTGTTATAGGATACAGCGCTTAGCAGTGTGGTGCATGAAAAGGTGCGCAAGAAAGTGCAGTTTGTTGTTTTGTAGGCTGAAAGCTTTGAGCATCTCTGCAGGTCTCTTTATGGTATTTCTTAAGATCAGCCTACTAAGTCGGTTTCTGGACAAGTATGTCCAACCTGATAATGTGTTGGAAGTTTTTGGTCCTGAGCAGGCATGGTTGGATGGAGTAATGGTGAGGAGATCTGTTGAGATGAGTTTTGTTACTCTCATCCCATGTGTGAATGTCATTGTGAGATGTCATGAAACGGCCATAGTGCGTAGCTAGTTGGATCTGCAGTGGTGGACTTGATTATAGTCCTTAGGTGGCAAGCAGTAAGTGTTTTGTTACGGAGATTTGTAGAGCGCACTATCACCAGGGTATCCTAGCACTGAGCGGGTGCGAGTGCAGGCACACCTAGGGCCTAGTGGGACTACTAAAAAAGCCAGGTTTTCAGCTACTTGCGGAATTCAAGAAGCGAGGAGGAAGCTCTCATGTGTAGGGTGCAGGTCATCCTACACTTCAGGAGCGATGTAGAAGGCTCGACCGCCGGATTTTGTTTTCTGTATGGGTGGAATTTGTGAAAGTAGGTGTCCGGATGAGCAGAAGTGTCTGGAAGTTTGTGAAAGCAGATATTGTTGAGGTATGCTGGGCCATTGTTATGTAGTGTCTTGATATTGTGGGTGAAGAGTTTGAATTGTGCCTGTTTGTGAATGGGGAGCCAGTGGAACTTCTTCATGTGTGGTGTGATGTGTGGCATGGGAGGTTGAGAGTGATTCTGACCACCAAGGTCTAAATGGCCTGCAGCAGTCTGGTGAGTTTTTGTTGATCTAGGCACAGAGGGTGTTCCTGTAGTCTAGCTTGCTTGTGACCAGGGTGTGCGGGGCAGTTTTCCAGGTGCTGATTGGGAGCCATTTCAAAATTTTCCTCAGCATCTTCAGGACATGGAAGCGTGAGGTGATGACAGCATTGACTTGGGCGATCATGTTGAGCTTGCTGATGATAATCCTGAAGTTTTCGGAGGGGATGGGGTAGGTGTCAGTCCTAGCACGGTTGGCCACCAGGCGGAGTCCCACGGTGATGAGGCCTTGTAATGAGACACACCATACCAGTTATTCGGAATTCTCGCTGTTCATCTCCATCAACCACTGGAGTGAGCGGTCATATGTTTGCACCACAATCTTAGTACCAAACAGATATAGCCGGAAACTACTCGAAGTCCACAGTATGCAAAGCATTCATTCTCAATGGCCACTCAGTTTGGTTCTCTGGGAAGTAACTTACAACTGATGAAGACCACAGGACACTCTACCCTGGTCATCGAGTTGAACCAGCATTGCTCCAACCCCATTATCTGAAGCACCATTCTGTACAATGAAAGGTAGACTATCTTCAGGGGCCTTCGGTTTAGTCGCATTGCATAGTGCTCTCTTCCTGTACGAAAAGGCTTTCTGATACTCCCCAGTCCATGTCACCTTTTTGGGCTCTTTCTTGGATGTCAAAGCTGTCAAAGGTTCAACTATAGTCCCACAGTTATGCCAAAGTACCTGTAATAACTGGAGAGTCCTAAAAGGCTCTTGTGTCTGGGTGGTAGGCACCTCCCACTCCACACAGACTGAATCTTGGCTTCCATAGGCAGAGCTTCCCATTACCCACCTGATGCCTAAATTACACTACAGTGGGCTGCCCTACCTGGCACTTGGAAAAAGTGTTGGTCAGGATAAAGGAGGTAAAACTGACCATCCAGGCAACCAAGTGCTTTAGGAGGTCCTCACATGAATTGCTAGACACCACAATATCATCCAGATAGGCCATACAGAGCTCTTCTATCCCTGAAAGAACATGTTTTTCCAGGTACTGGAAAGTGACAGGAGCATTCTTCAACCCAAAGACAATTACTCTAAACTGGAATAATCCCTACGACATGGGGAATGCAGTCTTCTTGTCACTAGGTGCTAAAGCAATTTGCCAGCAGACAAGGTGCTCAACTATTTTGCATCACCCACCTGATCCACATGAATGTAAGCTCTGGGGACTGTGGGTATGCGTCTTAGTTACTTCAGAGGACCCTGCAGTCCGCAGTCCTCACTAAAGCGCAAGTCGGTGGAACCTCACTTGGGCACCAAAAGCAATGGGATGGTCCAACGACTGCGGGATCGCTCAATCAACTTCAAGTCCAGCATCTTAGTCACTTCCGCCTTCATGGACCCTAGATTTGGTCAGACATTCGATAAGTATTGCTCTTCACGAGCAAGTCATTTCCTGTGTCTCTGTGGTGTCAAAAGAGGTCTCGAACATGACGGAAGCAAAAACAGATGGGAAATTTATCCCAGTGCCTTGCTACACTGTTCCTGCTGCTCAGGCGTCAACTCGGGGGCAATTCCTGTGGTATACCCATTCCACAGATCCATCCTTCACGTTATTATGCAGCAGGTTAGAAGGAGACGCACTGCTTTCCAAATCCTCCTCAGTCATAGCCATGATGTTCACAGTCCCATTTTTCTGGAAGCAAGGCTTAAGTCTTAAGCCAGTTGACATGGAACACCCTTCTGTGCTCCCTCTTGGCACCAGTTTCCACCAAGTAGTTTATGTTAGTAATTTTCACCCTTGCCTTGCATGACCCACACTACCTATCCTCCAAATGTCTGGGGCAAATTACCTTCAGCATCAATACTTTTTGACACTCATGGTACCTCGTCAGTGTCACTTTTCTGGTCACACCATCAGTTATGGCTTCCCGGAAGGCTTTATTTTGTTTGACACATGTACTGCACCATCAACTTCCAGAGGTCAATCACGTAGTCCACCACATCCTTCTGAATGGACTCAGAAGTTCCTTCCACCCTTCTTTGATCAAGGTGATTGGGCAACAAATGTGTGGCCCAAACAGAAGCTCAAAAGGGACTGAAACACACCTCATCTGTGGAATTTCCTTTTTGGCAAACCACGGACCTGGCAGGAGAAGATCCCACTTCCTCCAGAGGATCTCTGGTAGAGCGCTCATCATGATCCTAATGGTCTTACTGAACCATTTCACCAACCTTTTAGTTTGTGGGTGGTATGCAATGGAGAAATGGTAAGTCATACCAGGGTACTCCCCCATCACTCCTGTTTGAAATAAAGCTGGATCACCAGTCAAAAACCAGTCACCACAACTAAGATGTACTTGCTGCTGATGCGTCATTGCAACATGTTGCTACAAATGAGTTTAACATAGTCGAACAGAACACTCCTATCTCTACTGTTAAAGTGGGTTGCTATTAAGAGTCTAGAATTTAAAGAATATATATATTGATATATAATATTCATATCACAGCCACAAGCAGTTTTTCACATCTAAATGTTACACATATTCTTATTAAAAAAGCTCAAAAAATGGTACCAGGTACTTTCCTACAACATTCCTTCAAGACTTCTTGAGCACCCATGTTTGTGCTGCTGAGTTTCAAACCCAAAACAATGGTTCATAAGAACAAGCAATTAAATGAATGTATTCCAATTTATTTAGTGAATTATCTCTGGATTGGTTTCAGGTGAAGCCCAAACAATCATACAGGAGCTTTGAAGAAAACTATTTTGGTAGGACAATATGAGACGGATTACTGAATCCGTATCATGAAAAGATTGTCAGAGAATGTTTGGATGAACTTTTTTTTTTTTTTTTTAAATAAACTATGCACAAATTCATTTGGACATTATGGTAGCCCTTGTTTAGGTTGACTACGGTCTAATCCCATCCCAATATGGCATGAAGCACAGTTCAAGCTTTTGTTGTCAGGATGTGGCCAGAAGGTGGCTGGCTCAGGATTTCTAAAGTACTATTGAACATATTTAAACAAATGTTAAAGCTCATCTATTATATCAAGGATTTCTTTTCCAATTCTTCATTTCCTCTGCTTCTAAGGGTCAGTCCAAGTGAAGGTAGTTTGTCTGGTCTAAAAAACGTCATCAGTTGAGTTCTCAAAGTGGTAAAGGGGGAGATCAACTTGACCCTTGCCAGGTAGGTCGCTCCCCCACCACACAGCTCCGCCTGTGTTGTCTGCCCGCTGCTTCTGCAGGTAAGATCGCCCCTCAGCTGCGGCCCCGGTGCCCGCACTTCTTGCTTCCCCCCTTTTTTCCTTCTGTGCCCCTCGCTGCCCCATTCACGTTGTGCCCGTGATTTTGTCTGTTTTTATCCCCTTTTTCCTTCTGTGCCCCTCGCTGCCCCATTCACGTTGTACCCGTGATTTTGTCTGTTTTTATCCCCTTTTTCCTTTTGTGCCCCTCGCTGCCCCATTTACGTTGTGCCCGTGATTTTGTCTGTTTTTCTCCCCTTTTTCCTTCTGTGCCCCTCGCTGCCCCATTTACGTTGTACCCGTGATTTTGTCTGTTTTTCTCCCCTTTTTCCTTCTGTGCCCTCGCTGCCCCATTTACGTTGTGCCCGTGATTTTGTCTGTTTATCCCCTTTTCCTTCTGTGCCCTCGCTGCCCCATTTACGTTGTGCCCGTGATTTTGTCTGTTTTTCTCCCTTTTTCCTTCTGTGCCCCTCGCTGCCCCATTTACGTTGTACCCGTGATTTTGTCTGCTTTTATCCCCTTTTTCCTTCTGTGCCCCTCGCTGCCCCATTTACGTTGTGCCCGTGATTTTGTCTGTTTTTCTCCCCTTTTTCCTTCTGTGCCCCTCGCTGCCCCATTTACGTTGTACCCGTGATTTTGTCTGTTTTTCTCCCCTTTTTCCTTCTGTGCCCCTCGCTGCCCCATATAAGTTGTGCCCGTGATTTTGTCTGTTTTTATCCCCTTTTTCCTTCTGTGCCCCTCGCTGCCCCATTTACGTTGTGCCCGTGATTTTGTCTGTTTTTATCCCCTTTTTCCTTCTGTGCCCCTCGCTGCCCCATTTACGTTGTACCCGTGATTTTGTCTGCTTTTATCCCCTTTTTCCTTCTGTGCCCTCGCTGCCCCATTTACGTTGTGCCCGTGATTTTGTCTGTTTTTCTCCCCTTTTTCCTTCTGTGCCCCTCGCTGCCCCATTTACGTTGTACCCGTGATTTTGTCTGTTTTTCTCCCCTTTTTCCTTCTGTGCCCCTCGCTGCCCCATTTACGTTGTGCCCGTGATTTTGTCTGTTTTTCTCCCTTTTTCCTTCTGTGCCCCTCGCTGCCCCATTTACGTTGTACCCGTGATTTTGTCTGTTTTTCTCCCCTTTTTCCTTCTGTGCCCCTCGCTGCCCCATTTACGTTGTACCCGTGATTTTGTCTGTTTTTCTCCCCTTTTTCCTTCTGTGCCCCTCGCTGCCCCATTTACGTTGTGCCCGTGATTTTGTCTGTTTTTCTCCCCATTTCCTTTCTGTGCCCCCGCTGCCTCTCGCCATTCCCGCCGCTGCGTCCCCTACGGCCCCGCCCCCCTGACTGCCCATTCGCTGCCCCTGCCTCCCGCCTCCCAGCTGCTCCTCCCTCCCACCTCCCCATAAATGGCGGCCGCGCAGCGGACGTGCGCAGCGGGCGCGCCGCTGGCGCGCCGAAGGCGCGCCTAAGGCAAGCCCGTCTGCGCCCGTCCGCGACTGGACCGCGCCCAGCGCCAGAACCCCTGGATCCCACCGATGCAACACTACTCGACGGACCTACGACGCCGCCACACTCACCGCACTCAATGCCGGCCGGAACCCTGCCTGCTACCGAGCCTCACCGAGAAGCACCCACGGACCCTTCACCTGCCAAACCTGCCGATTCACCTGCCCCCGGACGTGCACCACCTCCGCCAAGTCGAGCACCAGCAGCAACAACCTGAAATGCATCCTGTTGAACACCCGCTCCGTCCACAGGCACGCCGTGGAACTCTGGGACCTGCTCGACGCAACAGCACCGGACATCGCCTTCCTCACCGAAACCTGGATGAACGCCTCCTCAGCGCCCGACATCGCCATAGCCATCCCGGACGGATACAAGATCACACGGAGGGACCGCGTCAACCAGACGGGAGGAGGCATCGCCATCGTACACAAGAACACCATCCGCATCTCGACTAACTCCGACGAGACCTTCACCGCCGCCGAACACCTACACTTCCAGATACACACTGACCCCAAGACCACCCTCCGAGGCACCCTCATCTACAGACCCCCGGGACCACGCACACTATTCAGCGAAGACATCGCAGACTTCATCAGCCCGCACGCCATGCCCTCAGCCGACTACATCCTCCTAGGGGACCTCAACTTCCACCTGGAGAACAACAACGACAGAAACACCACCGCCCTGCTGGACAACTCTCGGACTCAAGCAACTGGTGAACACGCCCACCCACTACGCCGGCCACACGCTTGACCCCGTCTTTCTCTTCCAGCAAGCACATCTCCTTCAGCCACGCCACCGGACTACACTGGACCGACCACAGCTGCGTCCACTTCAGCTTCAGAAAGACTGCGACCCACCACCACCCGCAACAGGCTCCCCGCCGGAGCTGGAGCAAGATCACCACCGAGCAGCTCACCGCCTCCTCAGCCAGAACACACCCACCAACACAACGGACCCAAACAAAGCAGCCAGCAACCTCGCCAAGTGGCTGACCGCCTGCGCCGACGACCTCGCACCACTAAAAACCCTCCCAGCAGACCCGGAAGCAAGAAAACCCCTTGGTTCACCAACGACCTCAAGGAATCCAAGAAGAACTGCCGCACTCTCGAGAGAACCTGGCGACTCGACCAGACCACAGACAAAAGGACCGCCCTCAAGCACGCCACCCGCAAACACCACCAGCTGATCCGTGCCACCAAGAAGTCGGCACTCAAAGAACGACTGGACAACAACGCCCACGACAGCAAGGAACTTTTCAGCATCGTCAAAGAGTTCTCCAACCCCAGCGCCGGAAACAACGACATCACCCCTCGCAAGACCTCTGCAACTCACTCGCCACGTTCTTCCACCGCAAGATCACCGACATACATAACAGCTTCGACGCACAAACCACGCACCCTACCGCCGAACCAACGCCCGCCACCACCACCCTCTGCAACTGGACCCCGATCAGCACCGAAGACACCACCCGCACGATGAACTCCATCCACTCCGGATCACCAACCGACCCCTGCCCACACCACGTCTTCAACAAAGCCGACGCCACCATCGCACCCCATCTCCGGGACATCATCAACTCCTCCTTCCACACTGCCACCTTCCCGGAGAGCTGGAAGCACACCGAGCTTACCGCCCTCCTGAAGAAACCAACGGCGGACCCCACCGACCTCAAGAACTACCGTCCCATCTCGCTCCTTCCGTTTCCGGCCAAAGTCATCGAGAAGACCGTCAACGGACAGCTTGCCGCCTTCCTCGAGACGAATGGATCCCTCGACCCCTCGCAGTCCGGGTTTCGGGCCAACCACAGCACCGAGACCGCCCTCATCGCAGCCACCGACATCAGAACCCTAACCGACAACGGGGAAACAGCAGCCCTCATCCTCTTGGACCTCTCCGCGGCGTTCGACACCGTCTGCCACCGCACCCTAGTGAAGCGCCTCAGCAACATCGGAATCCGAGAGAAAGCACTGGAATGGATCATCTCGTTCCTCGCCGGAAGAACCCAGAGAGTCCGCCTCCCCCGTTCAGATCCGAGGCCACTGAAGTCATCTGCGGCGTTCCACAAGGATCTTCACTCAGTCCAACGCTCTTCAACGTCTACATGAGCCCCCTCGCAGCCATCGCACGCCAACACAACCTCAACATCATCTCCTACGCCGACGACACCCAGCTGATCCTCTCCCTCACCAACGACCCCACCACCGCCAGAGCAAACCTACACGACGGGATGAGAGACGCCGCCGACTGGATGAGGAACAGCCGCCTTAAACTAAACTCAGACAAGACGGAAGTCCTCATCCTGGGCTCATCACCCTCCGCCTGGGACGACTCCTGGTGGCCCCCGGCCCTGGGCACCGCGCCCAAGCCAACGGACCACGCACGCAACCTGGGCTTCATCCTGGACTCCTCCCTGTCGATGACCAGACAAGTCAACGCCGTCTCATCCTCGTGCTTCAACACCCTGCGCATGCTCCGCAAGATCTTCAAATGGATCCCCACTGAAACCAGGAAGACCGTCACCCAGGCACTCGTCACCAGCCGACTGGACTATGGGAACACCCTCTACGCCGGAACCACAGCCAAACTTCAAAAAGACTCCAGCGCATCCAGAACGCCTCCGCACGACTCATCCTGGACATCCCCCGACACAGCCACATCACCGGACACCTGAAAGACCTGCACTGGCTCCCCGTCAGCAAGAGAATCACGTTCAGACTCCTCACCCACGCACACAAGGCCCTCCACGACCTGGGCCCAAAGTACCTCAACAACCGCATGACCTTCTACACGCCCACCCGCCAGCTACGATCAACCAGCCACGCCCTCGCCACCGTACCACGCATCCGCAGAACCACCGCCGGAGGAAGATCCTTCTCCTACCTGGCAGCCAAGACCTGGAACTCCCTCCCAACTCACCTTCGGCGAACCCAGGACCATCTCTCCTTCAGGAAGCAGCTCAAGACCTGGCTGTTCGAGCAGTAACTTACCCCCTCCCCCAGCGCCTTGAGACCCTCCCGGGTGAGTAGCGCGCTCTATAAATGCCGTGATTGATTGATTGAGATCTTGAGTAGAACACATGGATCCCAGGACTAAGACCTGGGATCCATGCACTGCAGTCAGTGGTACAGCATGGACTAAATAGAATCTCTGGCTGAAACAACTCGGTATAGTGGGCAAAACATACAGAGGATGTGGATATGTACGTATAAAGAGCTTGGATAGGGCCAACATAGCTAGAGAGCAATATATAAAATCATAGCTGGATGCTAGCTAGAAGCCGCAATCGAAGAGGTGCTAATAAATGCAACACCAATCAGGTGCAGAAAATGCAGCCAATGTGCTGAATTAGCAGCAGCACTAAAGATGTCAGGAAGCAACATTTCTAGATCGTTTATTGTTGCCATTACAATAAAGTTTGGTTGCTAAATGTACCCAATTGGAAAAAACATTTTGGTTCTTCATAACATGCATTACAGGGCTAACATTGGAAAACACTGATGAAGTCCTTCCTGCTGGCTGAAAAAAACAAAACGAATTGCCAGAGCATGGAAGAATGCGGCTATCAGAAAGATCTGTCCCCATCATGTGCCATAGGACAAGACAACTTTTAAAAGTGACACCACCCCATCTATCATTCACAGCAGCAACTGCCTTTCATTTAAACTGTGGCACTGCAACATAATCAGGGCTAGCACTGACCACTAAGGCAGCCCGGCCAGATAACTCCAAACCCAACAGCATTAAAGTTCTTCACATCACACCCCTCTATGCGAAATCTAGATAAGTGACCCATTCTTGATAACAAACAAGTAGAATAGAAGTCCATTATCACCCCTGGCCAAACTACACATGGTTCCAGGGATGGGGCAAGAAAAAGAAAATCCAGCTGACCAACCTCGATAAAAAAGTAATAGACATCTGGAGGCTTTCAAAGGACAACAGCAGCAGCATCTGCAAAAACAGGGTCTTGGGAAAATCACTGCATGGATCCTGGAAGTTGTCCTGTTGCAAGACACATGAGATCTGGACTTTATACCATAAATTTACTGAACTGCAGTGAAGCCTCAGCCAATATTTACTCATTTAAGTTGTTTGTTTAGCAGGCATTTTGTTTAGGGTTTATTTGGAGGCCCACCTTTAAAAGCTGGCAACAGAACTAACACCATTGAGGCCAGTTGCAAAGAACAGGTCATGCCAGGGGATCCGGCCCACTTATTTACCCTTTAAGCTTCTGGACGTGGAGTCCTGTCTGTGAAGGTTTACACGTTTGCCATTATTACAGAAAGGAGGTGGGCAGCTTCCCTGCAGTGTTCAAAGGTTGACATGCATTCTTTCAGTCTGCTACCACAAGGCTGACAAGTAGCTAACAAAATGAGCGACAAACTGCACAGTACAATACCAGAGACTTAGAAATGAGAAACCAAAGGCAATCTCTCCAACTTAAACTACCATAACTGCATGCTCCCAAAATATACAACCAGTCTACAAGCCGAGGCCCCGTTTATGGAAAAACAATGAGGACATGGTTTTGAAAGTTTTTTTCTTTTTAGCTCGCTAATGCACTGCAGTGGGTGGGAGGCTTCATGTGGCTAGGTGTCGGAGGTTTAGGCAGTCATTAAATCATTTGGGGCTGCAGAGCATAAGGTCTGTGCTGGATAAAGCCCCAGGATGGCATACTGCCACCTGCCTTTGGGGCAGATCTTCACACTTACTAAGTGACTGGGCTTGCTTCACTGTTGGAACTAACCATCTTAGGCCGGGCAGAGAAAGCACAGACACCCACAAAGGCCACTGGAAAGCTACATCTACTGTCTTTGCCAATGATTGTTTGAATAATACAGTCTCTCCAAGGTAATTCCTGAAGGTGTTCTAAAAGGGTTTAGACTAGTAATTCCTCACCATATGCCAGACTTAAGCAAAAAGCATAGATAAAGAGGACGGTGAAGTGTGAAACTGTTGCAATGTTAATACATAAATGTCCATGCAAATATTCACACTATTTGAATAAGGCAGCAAGAAGTAGGAATAAACAAGCAAGTAAAACATTGAAACGCAACCCATTTACACAATTTCCCTCTGGAATCTTTGTTGAGACGTGATAATACTGCGGCCATTCAGATCTCTAAGCAAGCACACACCACAGACTCCACCCTTGTGGTGTGACCTCATAAGTAACCAAACTCCCAGGATCTCCATGGATTGCTGAGAGAAACAACAGCAGATTCGACTGAAGAAAGTTCAAAGGGAGAAACACTCCTGCCTAAACATTCATGTTAACTCCAGTTATGTTCTGTGAAACAGTAAAGAATCCAGATTAAGGATGGTCTGTGCTGCTGCTAGACAAAGAATATTTCAGATGCCGTAATGCATTTCTTTTCAAACTCAAGGTGTGCAATTTGGCGCTACCACCATAAAACACTATACAAAATGACTACAAACTATCCCTCTAGGCCTAAAATACCAACTGAAACATCATGAAAGGGGAGTTGTACCAACACAGCATACTTACCATTGGTACAATTCCTCAAAGTAATGTTCAATAAGCGGCTTTCTTGTCATCCACTTGGGGCACCACTTTCGTCAACTTTGAGCACAAGTACAGGGAGGGCACTAACCACAACCAGTGGCTCACACACCTAGGGTACACATTTTTTTGCATGATTAAGCTATATTTTGATATACATTCAAACAACACTCTGGAAGCATGCCAGGCACTTCCCACCAAAGAAGAGGGCTACCTAACCTACCTTATAAAAGACCAATATAAACAGATCCTTCTGCTTAAATCATACTTATGAACTTCACTTCAGTCTCTTTTGTTGCCTTTACAAAAGGGACAAAACGTCTAATCATTACCTGAGAATTCATCACATTAGAAACACAATATAGACTACTTCCTAGTTGTAGTATTCTGTTTAAGGCAATGCCCATTACTCACCGGATTATACACAACGTTGCCCCTTCTTTCCTATATAACAAATTCATCTGTTACAACCCAGATAGGTCCCCCCTTCAGCCGAGTGGCTCCTTTCTAATAACTATCCCTAAAACCCAGACTAAAACATCGGGAAATGTTTGTTTGTGCAGCCAGAGAGTGGAACAGCCTTCCTAATGAGACTCGCTCTGCCTATTCTTTTTTTAACTTCCATAAGCATTATAAAAACCTATCTTTTCAACATATAAAATCACTATTTGTGCGGTCCTTATGATTTTTTACAATTTGTATTATTCCACCAGCACCAAGAAGTTTTGCGAACGAGCATGTGATAAATAATAATAGCATAACATAGTATTGTTGTAAGGGTTATCTGACAACCAAACACATCTCTGCTGGCTAGTCGTACTCGCAAACCTTCATCTATCAAAAAATAAATACATTTGAAAAAAAAAAAATGAAGAAAAAAAATGAAAAAAAAAAAAAAGACACAAAACGGGGCCACTGGAGGGATAAAATTAACAGTTCAAACCTGGATATTACTTATCAAAGGTGTTGTATCGAATACAAACTAAGTCACCACACAGCACTTTTATACAGTTGCGCACACTAATAGGAACCTTTGGTGTTTCGTATTCTGTAAGGGACTGATTAGGAAGCTGTATGTATTTTGTTGTCTAATCTTCTTAAAACTCCTCGTTGCACTGTGCAAACCGCGTGACCCCTTGTTAAACATATTACATGGCAAGGAAATGGCCACCTCTTAATGGTCGGTCTTAGCGATGCAGGTATGAACTCTTAAAACGCACAAGGATCAGTGTGAAGTGGTATGCAGTAAGGTGAGTGACAGTAAGACCAAACATAATTGTGTTTTATCAATTCCATGAGCAAAAAAGGTGGCTGAACTTGCTTTCATAGCTGCAATATGAACAATGGCATAATCAAAGTGGGTGCATCGTCAGACTTTTCCTTTTCATACATCAGCAAATTATTCAGAGTTGAGCTATCCTGAAAAAAACGGAGAGTGCCAGACTCGAGGCCTCTGCATTTTGTTTTCAGTTCCTCACCAGGCACTCTCCCCAACAACTATTGGCCCACCCTGGATGCCAACTCATCCAATTTTTCCAAACTTTGAGATCCAGCAATAAAATTAATTTTTAGGATAACTATATATAGTAGCCCTGCGTCAAATATTCAGCACTCTGATAACTTCAATAGTTTGGGAACATTCTCTTCCATCAGGGATACTATAGAATCAATGCTCAAAACCTATTACAGCTTTCTCAGCCTCACTTCCCCCACCCCCTCAAGGGCAATGCCTTCCGTTTTAAGTATATGTCATTGCGAATTCCTGCTACGAACGACCAATGAACCCCATTTTGGGAATCCAACAGAACTGCAGGTAGCGTTTC
Source organism: Calotriton arnoldi (assembly GCA_963921515.1). NCBI lineage: Eukaryota > Metazoa > Chordata > Amphibia > Caudata > Salamandridae > Calotriton > Calotriton arnoldi. The sequence goes on along the minus strand of CAWUFW010001692.1, from coordinate 1,031,078 downwards.
CTTTTCAGCTTTCTCTGCCTATACAGTTGAAATGTCTGCCTTTGTCATGAAAGGGCCTGGTCGGGATCTACAAGTCGTGAAAGAATATTAACCAGAATGCTGACTGCCATCCTGGATAACACATTACCATTTGAGTTGACCAGCCTTGTTGTCCTTTGGGAGGCACACTTATTGACCACTGTGCCCAGCTAAGGTGTCCATGTTACATCTGGTACAGCTTTCAGCGCTGCAATGGGTTAACAACCCCACTTGGACTGTCCTACACCAAATTCCCAAGTAGCTATCCGAACCGAAGGCCTTTCTAGGTCCCATGCCTCTCGACTAAATACGAATCACCAATAGAATAGGGTTGCCAAAATCAGACATCTGTCATGAAGGGATGAAGAGTTGAGATATGCATCCTGAGCGAATGAATCACAGTGGGAATCTGTAAACACCTGTGAGAATTTTACACCTACCATATTTCTAGTCATCCCTCATCAGCTGATCAAACAGAGTCTGTTGCTGTTTACTTTTAAGTAGCAAGCCAGAATATTGTCTATTTTATTGCTCATCTTGTATCCAAATTAATTCAGATTCCACCCAGATAGTTTTCAACTTATTCCTCAATCAGCTGTGTATTGTACACAACAGTTTGAGTGATTAAGTTTCATTGCGTTTCTACTATATATGGATGACCTAATAAGACATTTTTTTCTTCCTATGGCAAAATTGTTTTAGCCTGTTGTACAATAACTATGTATTTCGCTTCCAGCACCGTCTTTAGTGCCCAAGGCAGTGCTTACCCCGATGCACCAACTTAAATCCTCCTACATGGTCCCAGATTTTCTCAGGATGAACTGAGCCCTTTAATAATTTACCACTAAGGAGCCATTTGTAATAATTGCAGGGAGTCTGCAAAATGTCAATGTAGATTCCACTGTGGATTGGTCTAAATGAGTGATATGACCAATGGTTGTCATTTTCACTTCATTCTGTATCATGCAGAAGACAGTCTATTCTGGCATATGTGTGGTGCGTGTTTGTAAAATAGTGAAATTTGCCAATCCATGGAGTCCCTCTTGCCACACTACCACAGACTATGTCCATAAATGCATGCTTCTAAGTTTTGCTGGTCATCCCATTGGAGCTTCCCAATAGCCCTAAGCTATGCATGTCTGGTTTCTACTTGCTGTAGTAGTGCAGAACATAGTGTAATAACCTCATTTTAACAGTCAAGAGCCTTGTCAGCTTCAGTAGGTGGGGCTTTTGGATAAGTGGTAGGATATTGTAGGACAAGGACAGTTGCAAGTTGGTCTTTTTTCCACTATTTTTATTTGTTGGTTGAAGAATAGATCAGTCGAAGATCCAGGCTTAATCTCAAGTTGTAACGTTAGCAAATATTTCAAGCATTTTGGAATCTAAGAAAGCTCACAATCCTGTTTCCCTTAGATTATTTAGTCAATATATGCTTCTGTTAAATGAACCACACCAACTATTTTGCTTTTTTCACAACTTCCATAAACACTCACAAATGTCAGATAAACACACAGCAATCTCACAAAGATGTAAACCATTCTGAAAGTGCACTGCATAGTGACAGATGGAAGGGTATTCAAAGCTGACTCATACGCTGTAAAATTTCCATGTGCAAAGCAAAACTTTTGTTTTAAATGTACAAAAAGCGATCATTGGCAACTACCACTGGAACCAAACACACTGAAAGGATGTCCGTCAAGAGAAGCGAGCGTCCAGTTTTTCTACTATGTACTTTATGGATGTTGACCAAACTAGTATGGTGAGGAAGATTGCTACACGGTTCCAAGTTGGTTGTGGCAGATCACAGCAGAATATTAAGCAGTCTTTTATTGAATGACTTTATGTACACAATTGTACATATTAACCTTCGGATGTTTTTATAAAAAAAAATAAAAAAATCTTTCTGCTTTAAGCAAGAGGCTTGCACACCTCCAGGTTAAAGGAGTCAACTGGAATCTTACTTCACAATACCAATACAGACAACACCATTTACTACTAGTGCAATTCAAAGAAACACCCGGGCAGTAACAATTCAGATAATTTAAGTGTCTGCGGGGAAACAAGGAAGGCAATCACAGAGCATATGGATTATTTTCCCTTTTACATTCAACCCAGTTGTCTAAACAAAGATGGAGTGGATGTTTGTATGTTTGGAGAAACAAGTACCCCTCAAGCACAGCAAAAACTTACTCTTCTTTAGCTGTCCCAGTATCTAAAAAGGCAGTCCATTTAACGTCATATCATGGTAGAGCGTCCAATGGATAGCCAGACAAAAGGCAACCACAACAGATTGTTAATGACATTATAGATACCCGTATTCATAAACCTTATGTACTACAGATCACTAAATTATGAATGGAGACACTGTGATGGTTCCATAACGGAAGATATAGATGACGAGAAGAAAATATGAATTGAGAAACGTCTGTCCATCATCAATATCACATCATGAAGAGAGCACACATGGTGCTGAATCATTCTATAAGGAATAAAATCTTTGAAGCGTTTCCCTAGTTGGCCATTTAACACAGCACTGTGTCACGAACTCACTTCCCCACAAAGAAATAATACAAACTATAGAGTGGACGAGGAATGGTGGACCGCCCCCTCTGAATCAGATCTTGTCTTCTCTCCGCAGCAGGACGAATGGGTTAATCCAGCGGAGACTACGGAGGAGGACGCATCAGCATTTCCCATCATCGGCCCCTTTAACTGGGAATCACCTTGGGAAGACATCTCCTGCCACAGTGACGTCACAGGCCCTGGGCCAATCGGGGAGACGCTGACGCAAGGGAGGGACCTGCAAATACCTGGAAGACAGCGGGAGGAGTTGTTCATCGCGACCTCGAGGGAAACCACCGAGACGCCGACTGCCGAACAGGAGAAGCCGTGGGGGGAATCCGGGAGAAAGGAGAGTCCCAGGAGTGCCAGGAGGCCAACGTCCCCTCGCTGCGCCCAGCCACGCTTCAGGAGGAGCGTGGCTCAACAAGGTACGAGACCGCGTTGCGGGGTGGGTCGGGAGGAAGGAAAGGGCCGACGAGTAGGGTTCTACATACCCCTTCTCCTACTGCTGTGCCTGTTCTTTTGCCACGCTTGTTCACAGACTGTCCGCTGAGCAATGGTGATCCCCCACACCCTTCCCCAATGCACCATGTTTTGATTGTACACCGACGCCTGCTATATGCTTCTCTGCTTTTACCGAGGGACTGACGTAAGCCTCCTGAGGAAAAGAGAAGACCCCCGAAGTGCCGAGAAAGTTGCAAGAAGACTGGATAAGACGAATTGTCCCTTGAATGTTTGTTCTGAACTCTGGCTTCCCGGCGCAGACGTGTGTACAATACAATAAAACCACGTTTATTCCAACATTGTTCCGACCTCGATCCTTGCTCTACGTCACACACTGTCAACTGCATATCAATTTCAAATTGCCATAAAAGTTACTATATGGTGCAAATGTAACAGTCACCATGTAAAGAAATGCTTTCCTTCAACCATTGTGTACATGTTCCAATGCACTAGAAATTGGTTTTGAACCATCCCCCTTGTCCCACGCTCCACGCCCAGAAAGGCCCATTTGCTACTTTAGCATACATTATTGTTACACACGTACATAGGTGCACAAATATCAGCACCTTATGATGGCAACTTTACAGCACTCCTAGTTTTACCAATGAACAACTCTGAATTGTGGCAACAAAAGAGACCAATTTATCTGAAATGCTATTTAATCACTCTTTATTCTCACCAATTGCCCAACTGCACTCACCGCATTCCTGTCAAGACAGTCACAATTTACCTGGGAAAGGACCACACAGTCATATTGTCAGTGACAAACCGGGCAGCATGCCAAGTGGATTGGCTCCAGGTCACAGGGAAACCGTGTGTGCATAGCAGGTTTCTGGTATACTGCGTGCATGAGGGCAAAGTCACAGCCAACATGGAGAGCAGGAGCAAAGCAAAAACTACTCAAATGTGGAGGCTATAGTCCTTCACCAAAAAACAGGATATTTAACCTCCTGTCAGTCTTCTCTACTGCCCACGCCTTACTCCAATCTTCACTTTTATGGTAATGCAGAGAGCAGGAGAGAGGCCGGACGCTCCCTAAGGAAAGCCCTCAAGCAGTCACTGGCTATTTCACCACAAGGACAGCAGCAGATGGTAAGGGAATTTGCTGTACGATACATGCTCTGAAGAATACCATGGCTGTTCTTTACTTGCCAGGACATAAAATAGAGACCAAGAGCACCAGAGAACATCTGACAAAGCCACTACATTCATCCAACAACTCTGTTTGAATACATTGTATTACTTCTAGAGTACGCAAACACCACCAGTAGACTATTAGCTCTAAAACGGAATGATCAAACTAATGCACAATTACATATTCAGGTTAGCTTTCACCAACAAAACAGGAATGTTTTAATGCTTCCTTTAAAGTGAAATGGTGACAGATCTTCCATAGATGAAGTGTGGGTTGGTACAAGGTTTTAGGCCCAGGAATGAAAAGAGCGACCTCCTCCATAAGTCTAAATCAATAGCAAGAATTCCAAAAAGAGGGATCTGGTGGAATATAAGCAGACATTCCTAGCCAAGCCTGCCTCGTCCTAACGATGAGACATCACTTTTAAAGCACAGGCAAAGCAATGAAGACACTTCATAGACATGGTCAAATTTCCTTAAAAATAAAAAATAAAAAAATAAATTAAAAAAAACTGTGCAAAAGAATAGCCACCATCTGCGACTCCTTTAAAGTTAAACATTAATAAACTGCTTGCCTCCTTACACCTTTCTTACTCCTTGAAACCGGCCTTAATTTCGAACCACCCTTGATCCTTCCCTGAGAATATTACTGTACATGTATTAATTAGTTTTGATTAAAATCATGCATTAGGCCGTCACATTTTTTCCATGATAAGTTTCTTTTTATAAAACACAAATGAAAACAACTATTTTCCTGTTTAGAGCACTGAATAAATGAACATAACTTGGAAATTGGCAAATCTTTTACCAATAGACTTCGTACCGCCCCACCCCCCAAAAAATATGGTAGTTACCCTGCAGTTTTATTAATCTTCTTGTAACATTTCATAATTTACGTTTCTCTCCTTATATGCTGAACAAAATTGAACATATCGTAAATATTGCCTCACTTTGGTTTTATTCCAATTATATGGGAAAGTAATTTCTAGAATAGTGCACCTATCTAGGCACCAGCATACCAACGTCTCTATTCAGGAAAAAGCAAGTACTAGTGTCAAGAAGAACAGTCAACTGATCTGGCTCAAAATATGTAGAATCACACATTATCAGTCTCCAATTTCCCTCCTCCTTTCGTTCTGTTCACCCAGAGGCAAAACATTTCACTTACCCAGTCTTCTACATTTGGGACTCCTTCTTCGAGAAACCTTTGCTTCTCCCAAAGTATGTTTGCTTTGCCATATTTGTTGATCGTGAGTCGAGTTTTGACAGCAAAGAAGATAATAAGGGCATATGCCAGAACAATTAGGAACCCCATGACTATAGCAATAGCCTACAAAACAAACAAAAAAAATGTTAACTCATTAGAAGCTTGCAGTGAATTTTTAGTCTCTTCGATGGGTTTCCAAACCGCATTTTAGTAGAGATGCTCACATCATTCTCCCTATGAACTTTGGGACTAAGCCGCTGCGACCAAACAAGATGAGATTACAGTTCATTTGTAATATCGCCCTGTGCAGAATATGTACAATACCTGAATTGTGTCCCAAAACGTCTTTTATTCTAGTCAAAATCTATTCCCAAAGCAGTTATCTTTCAACATTCACACCATATATGTGTAGCATTGTACCTGTTTCACGTTCTTTAACAATGGTTAGAAGCTTCCGGGTATATATGGTGGAGTTTCAGGCATCACATATCACCAGTCTAGGGGGAAGGAAGCCCATTACACGGCTGACCGCCCTAACTGGAAAACTAGGACACTCTCAAACGGATATACATGCAATGTTCACGTCCAATTATAGGGAACTGTACAGAGCAGACGATCATGTAGCAATGGAGATGCTAGAAGAATTCTTAAACCAGGGGACTCTTACGCAGCTCTCGCCTGATGAACGGGAGGCACTGTGCGCCCTACTGCAGAACCGAAAATTAGAGCCGCCATAAAGGACCTACCAGGTGGTAAGATGCCGGGGACAGACGACCCCCTGTTGAATTTTATCAGGAGTACACTGCCAACTTGGCCGAGATGCACGCTGGGGCGCTGGATTGTGGGCACCTGCCGGAGACAACCAGGGAGGCGCTCATGGTTTCGATTCCTAAACCTGAGGGGGGATGCCCTGGATGCAAGGGCATAACCCCCCTTGTCGAGGTTTAACCTGGACTATAAAATCCTTAGTAAGGTCCTTGCAAACAGGCTCCACCCTCATCTGGCGGCGTTGATGCATAAGATGAAAAAGGATTCATGACTAACCGCAACACGTCGCCTAACATTAAGTGACTCGACAAGGTGCTAGGAGAGGCTGATTTCGAAAAATTCACAGAGGCACTGGTGTTCTCGGTAGACTTAAGAAAGACATTTGACTCGATGCAGTGGAACTACCTTCAGGCAGTCATGACCCGGATGGCCCTAGGAGATGGATGGGCTCTATGGGTCGCACTTTTGTACGCAAATGCACAGGTGCATCTCAGGCTCCTTTGGGGTCCATCGTGGTACACGGCACGGCTGCCCTCTCTCCCCCATGCTGTTTGTACTTACGGTATAGCCATTTGCGTGCTTGATGCGGGATAGATCATGTAGTTTCGCTGTACGCGGACAATATATTCCTTTGAGGAACACAAGCACAGGTATTCCATGGCGAGCAACCCTTTTGGAGGAGTGTCTCTGGTCTACAACAAAACTGGAGTAAATCATGCGCTTTCCCTGGGTCCGCTGCCTTGTCGGAGGCCCCAGAAGGCCTCAAGTGGGAACCAAGAACCCTTAAATATCTGGGGGTACGGATCTATCACATCGATAATGATATCCAAGAGGGCAACCTTGGGAGAGCACTCTGGGCTCTTCAAGGCACGGCAGCATTCAGGAGGATGCTGAAGCTTCCCATCATGACTCTAGTTTGCCCTGACGAAAATGGTCATGCTACCAAGAGTCCTTTATTACTTCGCAAACCTACCTATCTGGGTGCCATGGGCATGGTTCAAAGCCATCGACAGGTTGCTCTAGAAACTGACATGGGACGGACAGCATAACCGGGTGTACTTGAGTACACTCCAGAGGCTGACTAAAAGGTGGAGTGGGGTTAAGGGGGGGGGGGGGGGGACTGGGGTCCCAGACTTTGAACTTATATTACTTTGCAGCACGGCTGCAGTGGGTCATGAAGAGGGGCCTGCCAGCCGGTGGGATTGGTTCCACTCTACGCACCGACGATACAGCTGGTGGAGTTCCCAAAGGCCAGGGGAGGATACTTAACAGACCGAAGGTTGGAGGGGTGGACAGCGGTTGGGGTGGAAACTCTCAGGGACTGTTACTATGATACTCTGACAGCTCCTTTGGAACTCTGGAGGAGCTGGAGACAGTGGCCTCCCGGATGCTCAATTTCTGACATATGGCGCCCTGGTTGCACCAGTACGTTGGCTGTATGGTGCACTGACCCCGGAACCCTCTGTCCACGAGTTACTGCAGATTTTGCTAGCCTTTGGCAGGGGACGTCACCCTGTCTCCTGGCTGTATAAAATGACAATCGCTATGGGGGTGGATGCACCAGCTCTGAGGGATAAATGGGAGAACATACTTGGTAGGGCCTTTGTGGAGAAGGAATGGGACCAAACTTTATAGCGCTCGTAAGTTCACCTGCGCCACCAGGTTCAAATTTATTCAATTCAACTAACTGCATTGTACATACCCAACACCACACAGATTGAATGTCATGTTCCAGGGCACTGACATGAGCTCCAGTTAGTGTGGTCTGGTAGGTGCAGACTTTTCGCATATGGTGTGTGGTTGCCTGGCCATAGAGCGGTTCTGGACACAGGTGGTGATAGATCTGGAGCATACTCTTGGTCATCGGCAGCTCTGCACAGCGGAGATATGCCTGTTAATCCGTGCAAAAGGCAGCCAGAGAAAAAAGTGGGCAATAGGTTCCTAGACTTGGCTCTGGGAATAGCTCGTAGAGATATAGAACACCATTGGAAATCACCACATGGCCCGCCTCACAGTAGATGGCGGATAGAGGTAGGAACATGGACTGCAAGGGAAGGGGCTGCACTGCGGACTGAAGAGTAAAGGGGTCTGTGCAATAAATCAATAGCGGAGCTATGGCAGGAGATAGTTACTGGATTCCTGTCCTGTGACACTCCGGATGAGACAAACGGGGACACAGAAGGAGGGTCATTGGGCTTGTGAATGATGACAGGCACTCTGCCCCGTTAGAACCCTCTGGTATTCCCCGCCACTTCCTGTGCCCCACTGTACCCATACAGTGAAGTATGATATTGTTGCACCCGACAAACATTTGTGGCCAAGGCGACACTCACTGAGTAGGGACAAAGGAAAAATGCTTAATACAACAGACAGGGACTGTCTGCTGATACAGCAGTGGAGAATATGCAGTGTGAACTATATCAAATCCTTGGATAACAAACACATTTGCCATGTTAATAGTGAATTTCTTTCCAATGAGGGTACAATGATGCCTACTGCTGTAATGTTTTATTGCTCAAAACTCAAAGAAATTTCGGAAAAAATGTATCACCAATCCAACACTTTATATGCTGTTTCTCTGGGTTTGTGGTGTTTCGGAATGCCCCTCCATATATTCTCCCATTCCTTTTCAGTTATTTCTATATGGACTGTTTTCCAATGAGACTGGATGCTTGCATTGTAGTGTGGCCCAGTCTTTAAATGTTTGATGTACCCCAGCGAATCCCCTCATACTAAGGTGTTAAACAATACCCACTTCCCATGCTGTAATGTGGTCTATATAGGTTTCCTTCACTTCCAACAGGGAGCCCAAAATCCTCCGGTCAGTTGGGCACATTGTAAAGAATGTCCAATTTCATTTAACAAAAGACTTCAGAGGTACCTGAACTCATCTTCCTTGCTAGACCCTCTTAGAATGGCCTGGCAGGTGTATTTGTCTAATAGGCCCTTGCAATAACAAAAAGAAACGCCTGATGTACATACAAAAGGGGTCTTTGAGTTCACTTCCTGCTCTACGGAGAAATGGGCTAACCCATTTCTGCCATTGTCTCTATTGCTCTGCGAGTAACAGCATTTTGCCTGACCACAAGTGCAGATTAGCCAGAAAACAAGTATGCTTCAGTTTCTGGGCTGGTGAGCCAATCCTTTCGTTTTCAGTGTACTCCTTTTATAGGTCCATTTTAATTTACTTGCAAGAGTGTGCTGCAACTCCCAAGATAATCTTAACATGTCACTCAATTGTGGCTCATTTCATCTACAGTTTGCTGTATCCTATTTGTTGATTATTTCTAAGCAGGACAGCCATCTTGCAACGGTATTATCTATAGTATATCAATGTAACTGAATGGCATTGTGGACAGTGAATCATTGCTTTTAGTGCTCCAAGATGGTCAATCAGTTGCTTCTACGTTGGAACTTTAAAACAATACACTGTACAATATCATGGCAAGGTGGCCACCCACTCCTATGATGAACTTTATTTTTGTATTGCAAGCATATGCCAGCCATGTTTATGCGGTGGCTCATTTAATTTTTTTCCTTTTAATTTATCTTCTATATGCTTATTGACTGTGTGCCCGTTTTATTGTGGATGGGCGAGTGGGTGAATGCAAGAAAAAGGATGTGGGCAGAACAATGACTGGATGGATGAATGAACGGATAAATTAATGAATAATTCTGTGCATGATTTATTGAGTGCCTTGACATACCAGTAACTACAGATTAACTCCATTCCAAGCCAGGCCCAATTGCTCTTTGTATTGTTTTAAAATTAGAAGGATTTACTGGATCAGAGGGGTTACAAATAAAATTGGTTATATCCTTCAGTAACGTCTCAAGTTTCATCACCAAGTTAGCCCAAGTTCCCAGAAGATACCGGTTCTCAAATTGACAGTTTGCATAGTATATGCAACCGCAATGTCGTGTTGAATTCCTACTTGGGAGGCAACAAAGGATGCTCCCTAAATTATGCTTCCCAAGCCAAAACAATGATTAAAGGTCAGGCACGAAAGCATACATTCATAGATAAACATATGCTATAACCAGCGAGCCTTGCAATGGTTCTTTTTTGCCTGGCAGATTTGAAAAGATGCGATTTAACTGCCTTTATAACTAACTCACCTGCTAACTGTGGAACTATCTGCACTCACATGGGGATTCACTGTTACTCTACTTTTCGCCCCCATTCACTTCTCACCCCAGATTATACATTTGTGAGTAAGATGCATACTTTTTCCAACAACCCAGTGGTCGCTCTATTCCTCCTATAGACCATAAACAACCACCTCTATAACTTCCTTCACCGATAACTACTCTACTGATGTGTAAGCATCACCAGGGCCTGCTACTGAGTGACCAGGGTGTAGATGTATTACAGAGGCATGGACTGACAAAAACAAATAAGCAAAAATGCACTTGCATGCTTGCAAATGTTGCATTCACTATGTCACAGAAGTGGTGCATTCTAGAGTTTTCCGAAAATAATGAATTTCAATAAAATGAAAAAAAATAGGTAATGCTACCAAGGCTACGGTTAAGTTCAGACCCTGGTCAGAAGCACTAGTGGATGGCTGCAGCCAACCCCCAGTGTATACAGCAGCAGATAATGGGTACATAGTAGTTGAGTGTAGTACATCGTAACTCCCTTCAATCCACCAGAAATTCATAAAAAAAATGGTAATTATTTATGGTTCTGCAAAAAAAAAAAAAAAAAAAAAAAAAAAAGGGCTAGTTTTGGCATGCAAAGCACACAGCCACCGCCCCGCACGTGACAAAAAAAGCCAGTCTACTAAGAGCAAACCATAGCACGGGCAACAGCTATGGCATGCATATTATTTCAGGCTTTGCCCAAAAGTAATAGTTGCGCGCACACACACACACCTACACACACACACCTCCACACACACACCTCCACACACACACCTACACACCTCCACACCTACACACACCTACACACCTCCACACACACCTACACACCTCCACACACACCTACACACCTACACACACACCTACACACCTACACACACACCTACACACCTACACACACACCTACACACACACACACACACCTACACACACACACACACCTACACACACACACACCTACACACACACACACCTACACACACCTACACACACCTACACACACCTACACACACCTACACACACCTACACACACCTACACACACCTACACACACCTACACACACCTACACACACCTACACACACACACACACACACACACACACACACACACACACACACACACACACACACACACACACACACACACACACACACACACACACACACACACACACACACACCTAACAAAGGTTGCTTTGACCAGTAATCCTTAACTTTCACATAGAGTTACTGTGTGCTTCTGAAAGCCACACGTTACGGAGTCAAGAACACCTTCATGAGTTAGCCTTAAACGAAATGTCAAATCCAGCACTACAGTTCAACCATTGATCTCATATTAGGGTGCAGAATAATCAAACAGAACAAAAACACATGAAGTCTTCATTTACATATTGCCAGAGTTAACCAAAACAAATTGTGCAACTAAAAGCAGAATTTAAACAAACCTCTTGGGGCTCCACAACACAGTAGTGATAGAGGTACTGATTCACAAACACTCCTGTGTTTGTCGGCGCATAGTACTGGCTGCATATCGTGACTATTTGGGTGTAAAAGACTGATCCGGATGCTTGTGCAGTTGGGTTAACCCCGATGATGTAGACTATAGTCGCGATGAATATAAAGCCGCCAAGGATAGCAGATACAATGATCATAATCAAATAAAACTTCCGGCACCTCGAACTATTTGTCCTAGTAACAGTCATTATAAAAAACACCATCCCGCACAGAAAGCAAAAGGCAGCCATAGCAATCATGAAGCCTTTGGCAGCTCGGGGATCGGTGTAGTTTCCTCCATATGCAAAATTGTATCCATAGTTCGATGAACCTGAACCAAATGAACTCGACCCAGCGTAGGCCGGAAATCCTCCCATTCCACTGCCAGCAAAATCCATATCCCAGGCCAGTGTGGAAGCCACACAAGCAAAGATGCCAATTGACAATACTACGATGAAGATGGACATAATCCTGATTATGCCTGGCGGAGAGGTCCATTTGTAAAAGTGATGAACTTCATCCTCTGGATAATACGAGTATGCAGGCTGGGAACGCAGTTCGCCCATATACACATCCCTGCTCGGAGCATAGTTTGAAGTTGGCATGTACTGGGATGGATTACTACAAGGCGACAAAAAAAACAAAAACAAAAAAGTGCTGGTTAGAGGTGTGACATTCTCATCAGGAATCCTATTTTAGTTAAGCAATTGAATATATGATTGATTAGATGTACAAATTTGGGACTGTTTATTAAAAGAATGTCTAATACTGCATAAATATCTGACTGCATGTTAAGTAATATATACAGAGTTCAACATTTTGTGGATTTTCTGCATGTGCGGTGATGAATCCATATTTAAGTGAAATCTATCACTATGCTAAAATGTGTTAAGCCAACGTCATCTCCTCTCCTTCAATAGCACATACAGAAAGCAAATGGAATTCCACCAAGCCTTTTTCCACCCCGCTGTCTTCTAGCTGAATCAGGAAGGCCACAAGCCAATCTACGTTCATTGTGATCAAAGTTCTCTACTCTACTTCATGCACACGCCTAGCTTCACAAAGAAACCTATGATGTGATACAAGTCCACAAATTAAGGGCAACCATAATTCTGATTAAATACACAATTAGTTGAGAAATACACTGGCTACTTAGTTATCAGCTAATCGTGTACTGAACCAGCGCAGCTGAAAGATCACAATTTCAGGGTTAACACATGTGCAGAGTGTCAATGTACTCGACATCTACCATAGCGATAAAACTTTAATTCCATACAACACATTTTGCTTCTCACATGTTTACTTAACATTGTAGCAAGGCAAGAGATTATCAAGAGAAAACTCGGACTGATATGGAGCATTGTTAACACATGAACTGGCAAAGATATGAAAACCAATATGTACACTATTTATCAGCAGTACATTTAAAGAGCTGACTGGCAAAGGGGATATTTACTATTCATCTGGTCGATAAGGTGGAGGACTTTCAAAAGGTCTGGACGACATGGCTGCTGCAATTCAACTGTAATGCTGTGCACTGAACAAGCGTCCACCTCTCAGCAGGGTGCGACTCCTCAGCAACAACCTGCAAAAGCAAGAAGACGTACATTACATGTCAAAATGTTACGAGTTTAAATTCAAGGTGACTCGCATACAGCATGCCACCTTTTACTAGCATAACAATTCGGGAGCCTTGGGGGTTCACAATGGGCCACATGTGTCAAATATTGATCTCAGGCAACTGAGACGAGCATTGTAGTATATTTAGCAAACGCAGTGACGTGACTGTGTTAAATAATGTACAATACCTAGGCGCATGTTCAGGTTGAACAAATTACCGTGCTAATTAAGGTGACGTTGACACAGCTGCTAAAAATACCAAATCAAGAAAAGAAAAAAAAAATCCCATCCGGTGGAGCCTACTGATGTGCTGACTGTCCAGCTTTATCCATATTCAACAATAACACAAAGAGTTTAGGTTTAACACACGCCCCAAGCACAGTGCAGATGCTTCAGGACTAGAGTGCACAACTACAGAGATTAAATAAACATGACACCACTGAAGTATGTTTGTCTCCTCCAACACAGTTAACTACATTTTTTCAAGACATTATGCACATTGCCAAATATTACACTACCCTCTTACCGAGCTCTCCCACATGAAAGTACAAGACGTGTTATTTTCAAGTAGTTTTATGCCAGCACAGAATTTTAGGAATAGTCTGACTCTCAATCGACTTGACCCTTATGCAACTCCAAGAGGCAAATTAGAATCCATCGAACTAGAAGCAAATATTTGGGTGTCTCTGCAGCATGGTATGTGAAACTGGCAAATGTTACGAGGTGGGTTTATATATTTGCAATTGGTCGCCAAAACCAACAATTATAATACCAGAAACGTTTTTTTAACAAAAGCACTGTCGGGAATCCTGCATGACAACACTGGCGCAATGCAGCCTACCGCAAAATGGTGTGTACAAAATGCATAGTCCTAGACAACCGGGAGGATTATTTTACAAGAGGCAGCAGCATTCGACTACCCGTAATGCTTGAGAACTTTAGTCTGAACGAACCTTTCTACTGCATGGTACAAAAAAGCCGAAGCCAAGAATAATCAAGCCTCCTGCAATTAAACAAAAATTTAAATACACAATGCGTGAGGTGCGGAAATTATTGTACTGGGGAGAATGAGGTCGGGCTCAGTAACGCGATACAGACTGATGCAAAATACATCCCACATGAGCAACCGGCTGCCACAAAATACATTAGGACGGGCTGTCCCGTTGCATGACTAGAGCTCCCACCTTCCGAGCTCCATGGGCGAGTAGCCAATCCAGTGCAAGTGTTTCAATTGCTGTGTAGAGGACTCTTAATTTACCTCTTGTTGCTCAGAAATTAAGTACAACCCTAATAGCCGAATGTAACTTACTTTTTCAGATGTGGGATGAGCTGTGACCTTTATATCATTCGTGCATTTTCATATACGTTATGATTGTTACACTGTTCCCCAATCATTTTTTTCCTTGTGAAGTATTTCAATTTGCTGTATGTAGTCTGGATTTGAAAAAAGGAACTACCCAAAATGCAAAGAAAAATCTTAGACCGGATGCCCTTCTCGTACTTTTGAATTAGAAATTTTAAAACTTTGCAAAACCATCTGTAAAGAGGGGAGGGGGAAACTTTGGCAGCATTAATGGTGCAATGGGATTACTGGGAGCCATGAATAGGGGTGCCATAGGAATGGGTTTGATGGAGGTTTAAAAGTCCTTGTAAGAATATTTCTGAGACGTTACTGAGGAGGATGCATGACAAATGCAGACTGAATAGACAAAGATCAAAACACATCATGTGGTGAAGCGTTCCTTACAGCCCTCAACAACACTAGAATAAATATATATTTATGCTTAGTGGTGCCCCTGCCCCTTCTATGGGGCACCACTAAGATTATAAAATATAACTAAAAAGTCTTTGCAGGGCATTATGGAGTGTCCCTAACCTGGAGCAGTGAAAAATAAATCAACTGCTCCAGCCGCTCATTTATTATTCTTTTTTTGTTTTGGTGTGTACGTGTCCCAAACCGAGACACCAACACGTTATATCCCCTTTGGGGATGTGGGGGGGAACCCCACGGTCCCTTTGCTAAAAATTGTGGGGCACGAGGGTAGCCCCCAAGGCCCCTGCCGGCTTCTGAGCCAGCACCCAACCCAGGTGCTGGCTAAAGCAGGCCATTATGTTAACATGGGTGCTGGGTGCCACCTTGGGCAAGCACAAGATGCCAACTGTTGGGGGCCATAGGGGGATCCCCAAGGCCCCCGCAGCCCTGTCAACTCCCCAGCTAGCATCCATAGGGCCGGTTCTGTTGCTTTATTCCCACTTGGGCGAGAGCAACTTTTTTTCTCTGCTCCCGTCGGGCAGGAGCAAAGCTGTGTTCCCCGCCCAAATGAGCGCAGGCAGTCAGTTAAGTTTATATTACCAGTCTAAATTTTCCTGGCCAGTGTGCAGAGTACTGGGATCCAGAACACTGGCTCTTCAATCCCGGAGGGATGGAGGTCACCGGTGCCGTCTTATGGATGGTGAAGGGGTCCGCGGGTTGGAGGCTTAAAATTAAATGGAGCAGGAGCCCATATCATATAGAAATATAGCCTGTATCGTACAGACAAGTGTCGCACTAGTCACTGCATGGAAGAAAAAAAATGTATCCTATTTATAGGACATTTACTTTCCCTCTGTCCACACAGCACCATTATTGGGCCTGTGGGGGAATTTTAATTCCCACTTTTAATGGAGCACTGTTCTCGTCAACAGAATGAAAGTACGTAAAGGAGCAGGAATCCACCCAGTTAGATTATCAAACTTCCTGAACACTGCACCCCTCATCTCACCAGCACTTGCTTTATGTATAACCTATCATCTTTCTTCTCTCCTGACAAAGTTTAGATACTACACCTGCTAGGATCTTACTCACATGCAAAAGGTAAATGTGCACACCCTCCCACAGCAGTAGCTGGCACGTGAGGAGTGAGACAGGAGAAAATACTCAAAACCATTCATGGGACTCGGGAGACACGTCAGGAAGGCCCTTTGCTGTACACTTGTGTCTAAGGAGACCCCTCAGATTATCCTACAAGAACCCTCTTTATCCAGCAGAGTCAAAAAAGAAAAGAGGCTACTCAGTCCGCTTGTGTCAACATGCAAAACTTATTAATGAACTCTGCCCTTTTTAATTGGAGGACCGACCTTTGTGGTGAATATAGATCAACTTGTCAGAATTACTTAACGAGTTACTGAAAGACAAATCACACCCTTAAACATCCTTGCATGGGGGCTCCAAGAACTGTTCTAGTGTCCTAGCAGGATAATTGAACAGTTTGACTTTAGAGCTCTGCACCTTCCTGACCTACCAAGGCATTTGGATTTGTTTTTGGCACTTGTAAATACTACTACTTTCTAAGCACTGGGCTCTAAGCCCATTCACACTGGAATTTAAAAGTAAATGGCTCTCAAGGTAGAGGTTTTGCCAAGACGAAAGGGGGGGGGAGATTTTCTTCCAAAATTGACAGATCAGAGACTTGTCTGCTCAATGGGTGGGGCTTGTACCTTCCATAGGGTTTGGGAAAGTTGTTTTCAAACTTAAATCAGTCTTCACTCATTAACATTGGAAAGTAATTGGACACCCTAAAAGAAAGAAAAACGGATACTCTTCAGTCAGACGTCTCTGGGTGGGAAGGTGTAGGTCCACATCTCTAGCAGAGTTAAGTGCAAAACACCCTGCAGCCACAACAAGGATCAACTCCACACACCCAACAGCTGTTATGCAGGACAAAAACTATAGTGTAGCAAACCATGATAATGCAGATATCCCTATCTGCCAGGGATCAACTCATGTTGCACTCCACTGATATTCAAAGTGCAGTATTCCAATGCATCTATCACAGTTTCATTTATCACTTACACACTGCAGGAGAAGGATTCAGAACCGTAGGGTTATGGGCCAGCCCAGTGCCCATAAGCCTGGTCCGAGTGGCAAAAGTTTAGAAAATACAGATGCAGCACTCACCAGTTCCCCCAGCCTCCCTCTTGGTTTCTAAGTTTAAAATGCACATAAGTTGAAACTATGGGGAACTTGGTTTGCTTCAACTATCACAGCCAACTGTTGAAATTGGCTCATCATAAGAGAAATTAAATTACTGAATTCTGGACCCAAAAAAAAAAACCTTGTGCTGTTCATTGCACAACTCCAATGCAACCAACATTCTTTTAATAGCACACGTATGATCTCAACCTCAGGTCACTAACAATTCAGAATTCATTGAGAGGACATTCTCCATTTAATTATCCAAACTGTTTTAGATTTGCGTTCCTTTTGAGGACTAAACACTTTAGCAACAATGGGGGGCACTTTAAAAATGGTAGCATAATATATTTACACAGATGTAATACAGTTCACTAAGCTGCTTTCAGTACCTCTCATCACTTCTACCCTTCCCTCCATCCCCCTCCTTGTTACTTCCATCCTTCACTCCAGGCCAGGCCCAAATTCATCTAAAACACCTCCATCACACAAGACGCACCAGATAATGATTCACAACAGGCCGTGCATGCAATGGTCATCAAACTATCTTCCAGGTCCTGCCTGCAACTTGGGCAGCTGCACCAAAAGCAATCCTTAATAAAGCTGCAAGACTGAGCCCGGTCAGCAAGAATTTTTTCATCAGTTTACACCTGTATGAATCACTGAAATTGCTACCCTACAGGTCTGCTGTATTGTTTTAGCCTGTATCACTAAAATTAAATGCACCATTGTACTTGAGGAAAAAGCATGCCTTATAAAACCATATGTATCTTCATAGCAGTCATTTTCAACTTTACACTAAATGATGCAACAAGACCTTTACTTTATCCTGCTATTATCAGAGTGGACTCCCAAGACTTTCAAAAAGATAACCATCGAAATAAGGAAGGCCTTAACCTCTTTCAAAACTCACCTCAACGTCATCTGTTCCTGACCCTGTTTACACACCATGATCCTACACCACACGGATTCATGACATATGGAGCTCTCTTGCCTCAGTCTTGTTGCTACTGAGGGTATCTGAAAGTTGCTTTCAGACCCAATAAATACTTTAATCCTGAATCTCCCCTTTAGGGTCTACTTTTTCTCTGATACCCACTACATGTTTTCCTTCGCCTAATTCATCTGGCTATGCCGCTCAATACAACTGATTCTATACATTTTTCACTTTCCATCATTAACTGAAGAATCATTTCTAAATCTTTCTGCCATTAGTAGTAACCAGTCTATGGGCCTCATTTAGAGTTTGGCGGATGGGATACTCTGTCACAAGTGTGACGAATATCCTGTCCATCGTATTACAAGTGCCACTGGATATAATGCAGTTGCACTACAGTGGACGGGATATCATTCACTGTTTTAACGGAGCATCCGATCTGCCAAACTCTAGATCAACTCTCATCCAAACAGTCTGAAGAGACGTGAAGACCTTTGCTTGATGGACTGAATTTTTTTCTCAAGTAATGCATCCTCGGTACACTTCCAGATGCATGCACTGAAGACAGGAAAGAGTCACTGCTCTGAATGTGGCTCAAAGCGTGACATTTTACCCATGACAATTATTAAAGTATTCAAGTGAATACTATTTTAAAGCAGGGTTCTCCAAAGTCGGTCCTGGGTTGACAGATCCATGCCAGATTTTTAGCAAGTACCCATTTAGAAAAAGGTAGTTATCTTAAAAATCTGGCCTTCCAGGACCAACTCTAGAGAACCCTGTTCTAAAGCACTAGAATGTTGCTTCTTGGCATCTTCAAAACACCAAGTGGTCATGACTCAATTAATAAATTCCATACCAATACCCCTTCGAAACTGCACAAAAAAACCACTGTCTTTTACAAAAAGGAACACCTGCTTGGTGCTACAAAGCTGCATGAAGTTCAAAGTATCAGTTGAAGAAGTCAATCTTATGATAGTGGTGTGCTCAGTGATAAGTATGAGATCCTAAAGGGTTTAGATCCTTTTTTTGTTTGGGGAAAAAATACCTTTCTGTATTCATTCATATCCAGAATTCATTCTTTAACTGTAAACTGTGACAGTGTCAACATGGTTAAGGAACGTTTGTAGGAGTAGATGCAACTTTTTTGAAGATTTAACACCTGCTTATTCGGGTCAGGGAATACATGGAAATCATTTAAAACAGTCAGTCCTGGATAGGGCCATCAGCTACTAAATATAATCCCTCGACTCGCTGATTTGCAGCAATCAGAGTCCCACATTTTAAGAGGTTTAAAAAGGCAGACACCCTTCAGCTTTACCAATACAATTAAACAAATAGGATCCTGAATGAGAGGCACAGAGGCTTCCGACCCACCTAGATTTACAGAATGCTACTCCAAAAGAAAGGTCTGGGGGCATGTTGGTCCTGCTGGATTCACCTGCATCTTGTGACCCTTCTGCTGGGCCTGCTCCCTCGCCCTGAAGTGCTAGCTGTGGTCACCTCAGTGACAATGATTAGTTGCCCGACAACATCCAACTTAGATTCACCTGGTGGTGGCCGTGAGCGGAGGTGGTGCCACCCCTCCCCCCCCCCCCCCCCCATGCTGGCTGAATTGCTTGGAGATGCCAGTTCGCCCTGAGGACACGGGAGGAAGCCGTCCCATTACCCAAGCACTTCCTCACACTTATCCTTCCTGGCCACTCAGTCGTTTCATGGCGGAGGTGTATGCTGAGACCTCTTGCCGCCCTCTGAGGTTCTCTTTCATTGGTTTAATGTATGCTTTTATCTGTGTGTGTGTGTGTGTGGGGGGGGGGGGAGGGGGGAGGATGGGGGAATTTGGCTCGATTGGGGGGTGGGGGGCTATGTTTCTGGGCACTGTTCACTGTTTTCAGTTTTGACCAAACACTCCTTTCTCTTGCCACTAAACTGTTTTTCGCCACTGCTGCACTTGCTCCGACCGTGCTGTGTGACTCACATGAGGCCTCACCCCTCCAAGTACCGATGCATTCCCCTAAATGCGTGCCCTTGGAATGAGCGGGGATTGAACGATCGTCGCAAGGGGTGGCATCTGTTGGCATACCTACAGCAACACAGTCTGCCTGCTGCAGGAGTTACACTTAACTGAACTGACTCAGGCTCGCCTGAGGGCCAAATGGCTTGTCAAATCTCAGGTCTCCCATTACTCCAACTATGCACGCGGAGTGGCTGTGATTATCCGAAAGAGGCTCCATTGGCGCACACGCTGTATGACGCATAGGGCAGATGTGTCATCCCGTCTGGCACATTGCAGGGCCATCCCCTGATACTAATATCGGTTTATGGTCCGAATGTTGATGACGTGTGGTGGCTGGCTGGCACGATGGGCCCGGGAGCCGTGCTGTGGGGAGGGGACTTTAATGTAAAACTGGATGTGAGGGAGGACGGGTCAGCGAGTCTCGGCAGGGGCCACGGATCAACTGGCCACCTCACTGATATCTTGCGTGCTCGCCACGCCTCTAGCACAGAGGTCGCCTGTATAAGGTCTACACATTGCACATGGTCCAGAATAGACTATTAGCTAGTTACTAGAGATGTGGTCACCTGAACTACTAATGTAACCCAAACTCCCTAGGGCGCTCTCTGATTAAGCCCCTGTCCTGCTGGAGTTTTTCCCCCGTGGAGTTTGTGTCGCAGGGCTTCACTTCGGGATCAGGTTTTTAAGGCTGAAATCAGGACAGCCATCATTGAATACTTTGATCACAATACGCAATCCGTCAAATCCCCATCCACCCTCCAGGAGGTGTTTTAAGTAGTGATGCGAGGATCATGCATTGCTAAACAGGCTGCAGTACTTAAGACGCTGAGCAAAGAGCTTGCGCACTTGGAGGCAGACTTTGGAGATTTGGAACTTCAATTTTCCGCAATGAATAGTGAGAACTCTGGCATCCATCCGGATAAGGTCTTAGACCAGGGGTCTTCAACCTTTTCTGTAATAAGAGCTATTTATGCTCAATAAAAAAAAAAAATCACACAGAGCTACTAATATTATTAGTGTTGTAATAATAACCACATCAAACAAGATTACCTTGGTGGACACCCTATGCAAGATTTCGGGCAATGATCACCTCAGTGCAGAGTTGCCAGCAATGATAACTTCAGTGCATTGGGCAGGGTTGTCAGAAGCAATGTAAAACAAGCATTTGCAATGCAATAGGTCTCGCAGTTGTGAGAGTTTGAGCTATTGGCATTGTAAATGGCAATGCCTTTTATTTACGTGTTGGTTTTTAAAACACAAGTAAAGGCATTGTCATTTACAATGCCAATAGCTTAAACTCTCGCAAATGCGAGACCTATTGCATTGCAAATGCTTGTTAACTCTTGGATGGATGAAAGGTTGAGTTTGTCATATAGCTATTAATACTTATAACCAACGAGTCAGTGGTGAGGGCTTAGCTTGGCAAACCATAAGAGGCCATGATGGATAAAGGCTGGTGGAGGCTCCTGATGCTGCAGTGACAGAGGCTGGAGCTGGCCTCTTCACCGGGAGGCAGGAGGTGTTCCTGATGAAGAATATGTACAGGACCCATAATGTCTATGCAAGCTTCACGCCTACACACTGAGCAAGTGCAGTGTGATTTGTAAGTCACCCTTTTCACATTGCATTGGGGCGGGGTCACTCACACCCATGTAGGTAACCCTGGCTAAGGAGGTGCCGGATACCAAATGAAAGGGAATCTCATACACGGTCTCGACCACTGCGGAGTGAACAACAGTGGGAGAGGAGACAGTGGCCGGTCCGCGTGGGGACAGAGGCAGCGAGGAACTCATGCCACAGTGGAAGAGAAGGTGGGCCTAATGGAAGACACATGCCCCTATAATTTCTGTCAACTAAGGGACACGTGCCAACCGCCAGCACTAGAGGCCGGCTCATAGCTTTCCAAAAGTGGTGAGCCGAGCACCGAGCTAGTGGGTGGTCTGTACATGCGGGTGTGTGGTAGCGGTGGCAGGAGCGGAGATGGAGTTAGAAAGGAATGGAATAAAGAGCTCTCGGCATCTATTATGAATGACACTTGGAGCTCCTGACTTTGAGCGCACGAGAGCGGAAGAAAAGGCAGGGGATGAAAGGAGCGCACGTGCCGCCAGGGGTCAACACCAGGAGGTGTGGCGGAGTGCCGGACTCAAGTGGCCAATTAGGAGCTGAAGCACCAGGGGCGCCACTTATGCACAAAGCGCACTTTTGCTTGAATTATCCTCGATGAAGAGCGTGGAAGGAACTTGGTGAAGCCACTGCCTCAACACTTCAGGCATCGCAAGGGAGGGGCAGGGCCGGAATAATATGGTAATTGTAAAAGGTACTTCTTCGTGTGTATCAGGGCTCCAGAGTTACTGAGTTTGCACGGTGTTTGGGAATGCATGTACGTACAGTCTTTTTTTTTGTGGCATTACAGACAAACACATACATTTTTTTTTATGGTGGTTTGCCCAGAATCACAAGATGCACGAGCCTCTTCCCATGGTCTGCCGGCTGCGAGGGCACATGAGGACCCCTCTATGGTTTCTGAGATTTCTACCTTTCCTTATGCAGTAGTCTGCTTTTTGGAGATGTTTTTGTAAATTAAAAGAGCGGATAGGGAAATGTCTCCGAGTTCGGGCAAACAACAGAAAACATGCCTGACACGAAGCGTGCTGTAAAGATAACCCCGGGAGCAGGCGCGGCCGCGAAAGTTATTTAGCCCGCGAGTGGTGCGCGCGCGTGCTGGGGAGAGCAGTCTGCTCTTTTTGGAAGCACATACTCGTGCTTGTGGCGCGCCCCTGCGCGCTTCCGCAAGGTGTATGCCGCCACAAGCACGAGTATGTGCTTCGTAAAAGAGCTAAACGACGGCTAAAGGTCTCCTATGCAGCGCATGCGCGCTGCGTAGACGAGACCTAAAAAGACTCAATTTGGAACGTCTTCACATGGATAATAGACAGCAGCCATAGCTACAACCCCTGGCACCAAGGTAATAAATCATGCGGCACTGGGGGAAATTTATTACTGATATTATCGCATACATTTCAGCAGTAAATATATTTTGGAAATTCAACCCTTTTTCTCCAAACAAGCTTATGAGGTCCGAATATACATTTTCGTCTCAGATGCACACTTTACAATTTTTGTATACATATATTAATTCAGCCAAGCAAAAGACTCAAATGTAGAATATTGAACTGCACTCAGGAGAGCTACTTACAGGTACCTGGAGAGATACCAGTAGCTCACGAGCTACTCATTGGAGATGCCTGGGCTAGAGACAGCAGCGCGGAGACAGTAAAAGAAGCACACTAGGTAGACAGCTGGAAAACATATGAACTAATGGAATGCTTAAACACAAAGAAAAAAAGTAGGATGTAAAAAAAACAAGCAATGTGGACATGCTTTAGGGCAGGGACAAACAAACAGGAAGAGAAACCCTCACACACTAACAAATAATTAGCAAGCAAAGTAAAGTGACAATAATGCTAACCAATGGTTAGCAATAGGCAGGCAGACTTTAAGCCCACTGTAAGCTAACAATACGACTCAAAAGACAGTGCATGCACTCTCTAGTAGGCGAAACCTAAAAACAACCCGTGAGTGACCCAATGCTAGATAGAGAGCATATCTTTGCAAGTCAATGAAGGGAAGACATCTCAAAAACACATCTACAGTTGCAATAGATGTTTAATTAGGCAGAATTATTATATACTAAGTGATAAGTTAAAGAAGGATATACATTACATAGAAAATAAGAGGACTGAAATGCCAACTGTTTTGAATTTCTCTTAATGCTATAGAAATAACAACAAGCGCTAAACACACAAGTGTTACTCCCTTTGATCAGGTGCTTTGAGTTTACAAATTACGCAACGAGCTCCGTGGAGCAGGTGGCGGTCTCCGATTCTGGGTCCCGGACATCGGACTCGCTTTTGGACCACGTCCGGGACCCAAGCTCCTACTTGCACTTAGTCGACCCGAGCCAGGTAGGACGGCAGAGCACAGCAGTAGTAGCTACCGCGTGCCAAGTGGAAGCCCGGGCTCTCTCACTGAAGTGGCCCAGCCATGTCTGGGTGCGGCTTGCGGGCCCCCCAGCCTCTAGCCCCAGTCCATAAATTTTATGCAGAGTGTTGATTGTTTATTTAGCAAAAGCCAGGCGCAGGATTTTACGGGCACTACTGTACATTACCAGCACTCTTGCAGCACCACAACTGCGCTGCAAGCATCTGAAGTCATTGTCACGCTACGTCGGCAAGTTGCCCGTTTAATACTCCGAATCAAACTTAAGGGCTTTTCTACAGCACCAAATCAATTAATATCACTGGGCCCTGTGCTCTAACACCAAAAACTCATAAACAAGGTGAAATAGAAAAACTAAACTCAGTTGTAGTGGAAGCTAAGCAGAGCCAGATTACCTGAATGGAATGAAAGGAGATGAAATTGGGAAACAAAAAGAAATTAAAATAAACTAAATACAGAAGGAAGCTCAGCAACAACAGGAATAAAACTGGTACCAAGTTGCTATAACATACGCACTAGAGCTTGGAGAAATAGGAAAACTAAATCCAGTTACAGTGAAGCTAAGCAGAGCCAGATCACTTGAATGGTAACCCAGATAATAGAGCAACTAGCAACCAAGGGCAAAACAAAAATCAATAAACCACGAGGAAACATTTTTCTCCCTAAAGGGGATGAAATTGGGAAACAAAAAGAAATTAAATAAACGAAATACAGAAGGAAGCTCAGCAACAACAGGAATAAAACCAAGGTACCAAGTTGCTCTAACATACGCACAAGAGGTTGGTCGGCAAAGAATAAAGAACCAATGGCGAACGTAGAACAACCCCCACCCCTCTCCATTAATCAGTACTTGGCCTGTCAAAGCCAGTATTCAAACACCAGACACAAAACAAAATACAAATGTAAATTTGTTTTCTTCTTTGGTTCCGTCACAGACACCCAAAGAAGTCATACATAGCTCAATCATTGAGTCCCCTGAATCAGCAGGGGCCCCACCGAGCGCGCATCTATCAGTACCTCAAAAACATGACAGTGAGCTAGAATGCTGCAACAAAATAGCAAAACAGAGTGCTGGAACCATTTTATGCCATCTAACGCAAAGGGAGTTGGCCAAACTCCCAAAGAATACAGCAGACGCATGGAGCCAGACACTTGGATCCGTCTGTTTCAGACTCTAGACAATACATCAAAGGCCCTTGAATATCAATCAAAAAAATTTGATACACAAATAACACTATTGGAATCACTAGCACATTTCACTGCAGCCATTGACTCTAGATTCGAGAATATGCATACCACAATAAAGGAGCTATTGAGGGAGGCTACGGAAACTTCAACAGCTAACAAACAACATGCTAAATCCAATCAGTGCTATACTTTGTCTAATTATCGACAAAATGCAAGAATTTCCAACAATTGTATCCACATTGGTGGAAGAAACGAAAAGCATGAAGACCCAACTTCTGCCGAATAATGCAACACAAGCTCAGTTCATGCTTCAATTCCACAGTGCTACATCAGTAAAACACGCATGTTATAACAGCGGAAGTACATAGAAGCCATGATTCCAGTGGCAAAAATGGACATTAAAGCCCGAAACTGGCGACCCAGACAACGGGTATTAACATTTCTCAGACACGAAGAGCTGCCCATTCTCCTAGTAAAAATATGGTATTAAATTCCTCAACGGAATATGATGTTATCTCAAAGAATAAACAGAAAAAGAGAGAAGATGAAAAGAGCAAAAAAAAGTAAAAAAACTGCAAAATGTTTTCCAACTTTCAATCAAAAAAGAAAAACTGATACAAATATAGATCAACACAATAGTCCAATTTCCCCTCCTGGTAAAGAGCAGTTGAATCTTGAAAGTTCACCGTATAAGCCTCAACAAGACCAATCTCCAAATGTCTCATGCTCCTCGCAGGATCTAAGCGGAGTCGATCCCTTTTTAACCAACACAACCACTTCTCAGCACCTTAACAAAAAGGAGCCCACCAAACACATCAATCTGAATACATTCAGACGACATCTAGTTACCCACATTTTTAACAAGCCTCAGAGCACTAAATCCGGATACAAAATCCTATAAAAACCCTTTCAGGAAAAGGATGCTAAACAAACATGCACATATCAAAGTCTAATTCAGCCTGTGGTGGATAGCGAACTGCACCGAAAACAACTAATCTCCCATAGTAGATCAGTCCGCGGATGAAACAACGCAAAAAAGGACAACTTTGCAAAGAAATCATCTCATGCCTCCAGATCAAAGTAAAATTAAAACTGCTGCACCGATACAACAAGGTTGCTTTACCGGCGCCTTCTGCGCAGGAAAGCTTACACGCCAGGAGGAGTCCCAAAGGAAAAAGATGAAAACGATATTTCAGCCCCTTTACAAATCACGTGGTAACAATGACATCTTAAATAAAGCAAATATTTTGAAATTACTGGCGGCTCAGGACGATCTAAAATATTTGCCTCCTACATGCATTGAGGCAATAGAATTTAAGTGCAGCAACTCATACGAAGCCACCTTAGTAACCTGGGCATCACCTAAAATCGCTGACCTGATCTTGACAAAGCACAACCTCTTCTCTGAGTGGGGAATCACTGTATTAGAGCCTCCGGAGGAGAAATACCCAGCAGTGATACTACGGAATGACCAAATAGAGCCATCAACAAAGGTTATACCGCAACTAGAGCAAGGACAGGTTAAGACCATTTCCTTTTTGAGGAATACAATAGGGGCAGGCATTGACACTTATTCTCCCTTAACAATATCATTAAACCAAGCACAGGAACGTATTTGTCTCCTTCCCAGTAGTGCTCAATACGATAAAGCAGACTGGAATTGGCTTGCCCTCACCATTAACCAAAATAAAATTGACATGAACAAAAATGCCACAATTTGGTCTATCGCTGGGCCCCAAATCGTGATGGGACCGGTAACGCACAAATGCAACAACACTTTCTGGAAGAAACTGAAGTAAACTACCGAAAAACCAAAGGGATTTCAGTGGGCAACGTCCCCACACACACAACCTTGCTCACATGGAATATCCCAGGCACAAAAAAAGCTACTTGTTGATCTAGAACTCAGAACGTACCTAAAAAATGTTGACATCGTATGCCTGAAAGAGGAGGAACAACCACTGGGAGGATATGCAGAAATCTTTACCCCCGCACAAAAATCAAAGAAGAACGGTCATTCAAAAGGGGGATTAACTACATATGCACTTAATAACATTTTCTCCTTTTCCAGCCTTTTAAGTAATGCTCCATTTATACAAGGCATAATAAATAATTGGAATTATGGCAATGCCCTGGGCACCATCATAATTTTAAATATATACATTCATCCGAACTCAACTCAAAAACAGAAGAATATAAAAAGAATATAAAACTATCTTATGTCCTTGGAAATTTCGCATCACGGCATCCCTTGTATAGTCACAGGTTAATATAAACATGGTTAACCACTAAGGAAGAAGTGGAAACTTAAAAAGAACAGACAGATATTTTGGGAATTCCAATCCAAACTTGGCTCAATCAACAAACCAGATCATGAATTATTACAAACAATGGAGGCCCTGGGCCTTCGAGCACACAATGGCTGCACTCAAGGAGATATTCCGATGAATGCTACAAAAAGTCCAACAAATCAAATTTGTTCCTGGACTATACATTCGAAGCTCTCAAACTCTCACAAAATCTTGTGCTTCAAAATCTGTGACAGGTGTGAAAGTGACCATTCGCCACAAACCTTTAGCATTATAAATTACAACAAGAAGTGGCAAGTCTACAAATCCATCGGCACACAAGACCAAGACACAAACTTGAAAAAAAATTAGATGTAACAGATCTTCATCTTCTCAATATGAGCCTTGGAAAAAGTCCGGTTCAACATGTACCTGGGATACTAAAGATCCAATCTTGGCCTGGAGCCAAATACAAGAACTCAAGGCCGCATTCACATTATCAAATCACTATAGCCCTGTTCTGGCAGCCTAAGCGTGACATCTGGTATTCCAGTTCTCTCAGACAACAACGAAGAGCCCTGGACAGAGAAATGAAATCCATTAATCTCCAGTCAAACCCACAGGGTCAAATAAAGCTCAGAGAATTACGGAAGTCTTATAAAAAGGCAGTCTGGGAAGCAAAGAGAGCAAAATCGAAGCAAGATTGGATTGATATAGTACAAGCCTGCAAAAAACAACAACTCAAAGTCACTATGGTCATTAATAAACCAATTAGATAGTCACAGCACGGAACCAGTGGGAAATAATGTCACAGAAGAACCTTGGAAGGCTTATATAGCAGCTTCATATGACATACAAGACGATCATTCATTAAACACAACTAACGTTTTATGTGAAACAACGTTGTCCTTCACACAAAGCGAAATTACAAAAAGAATTGAGATAAGCAGGGGGAACTGTGCGCCCGGTCCAAATGGCCTTCCAGTGGCTATATACAAAGACGACCGGGAATTCTAGAGTAGCCGCTTCCAAATTTTATTTAACTTTTGCTTAGTCACAGAAACTATCCCGGGTACTTGGCATGGCTCAGTTCTACAGCCAATCTACAACAAGCATTGGCATAGCCAATAGGTCTCGCTTTTGGGACCTTATAAGTATTTAGTTATGCAGCACAATATCCTTGATCCAACAACATCAACTGTTGCATGGCTAAACACTTATAAGGTCCCAAAGGTGAGACCTATTGCCTATGCCAATGCTTGTTTTCTGTACCACAGAAGCATCAACTAAAGTCACATTAGCATTCTGTTATGCATGCAAAACTCTTCAATGTTTCAAGTGTTTGCAAGAGTGAACTAATAGATATGCAACAATAAATAACCTTTTATTTTTGTATAATATTCCTAGAATAGGTATGTGCATATTTCATGTTTTACAGTGTCCGACAAATCTGTGGGGGCTCGGCGTCCTGCGGAGTCTAAAGAGGGCCTTATGTCACAGTGGCGCCGCTGGTCTGTAACCAACTTATGCAAAGTGCCTAAACTAGTGTATAAATGAAATGCTAGGGGCTCTTGCACACATTTAAAGATGTTATGCAAAGAAGTAAGCGGGTACCCTCACGCAATCGGTGCAGAAAAACAAAAGCTTGTTAGTCTTTTACAGCCTGGGACCGGTACATTTTAGGAGTGCAAAATGTTTCCCCAACTGAAGGTCCAAAAAGGGAGAAATAGCACCCAATTTTAAACAAATGTATGGCTCGGTTAGTAATGATCCAACACAGCGAATTAAGGCTTTAGGATTTCAATGAACACGTGTGTGCCTCAGAAGGAGACTTAAATGAGCATGCAATGAACAATTTCCCCCCAAAGCAGTTGTAAGTTGGTCTTAAAAGCATAATTTTTGTTTTTGCGCGCACAGACGTAGCATGGACTCAAGGGCTGTCGTAAAAGTCAGTGTTCCATTGATGTACAAGATCCTCCTTGTCACTCAGTAACTTTAGAAACAAGCAAAAGTGCACCAGGGCCAGCGCGACCACCATCTGTTTCCAATTAACGCGACCGGTCGCAATAATTGGAAACAGATGGCACTACTGCTCGCTCCCGAGCACCCTAGGCCATGGGACAGAGAAGGCGGGACATACACCCGCCTTGGGCATAGCATAGTACACATGCCTTAAAATGGGGCAACCTGCATCCTTAACACATGCACAATGCACCCACGATCAAAAAACATATGCAGCACACCATCACCCCACAGCACTCCATCAAACAACCCCAAAAAGTGCCTCTTTATGGCACCTTTCAAAATGTGAGTGGTGAAAGTAAGCCTCTGTCGCCTGATCCTGTCGTTGATGCAGAACAAACACACATCTGAGGCATTATTTTGCGGCCATAAATTATTTTCAACGACTTCAAAAGCCTTCATCGTCCACCCGTCGAGGGAACAGGAAGCAATGCACGTCATACACAGAGCTCACGTGGTCCCTGCACAAGAGATCCCAATGGCATTCCTGCACAGCTTGTGTTCTTAAGGTCTGCAACATTACAAGCATGGCTACTTGATTTATGCATTAAAGGAAGACCAAATGATGTGGCATAGTTTACTAAACTATGTGACTAAGGAAAAGCAAGTGGTGTGGCCCATTCGATAGCCATTTTGGCATATTAAAACACCTCGATACAAAAAGAAGCCCAGTGCAGTAGAAAATAGACATCTTAAATAATGATTCTCTCTTTAATAGACGTAGAGGAACACTTTTTAATTAACACCAACCTTTCTAGCTCCCAGTAAAACAGTTTGTGATAACGATACACCAGTGCACGCAACAACAAAAAGTGTATGTGTACACGTATGTAGTAATTAATAGGGTGGTTTTTAGGCCTGCGAATACCAATTATGTTTTAAAAGGGTCTCATCAGTTCCGGATTTAACGCGAAACAAATTAAGGCCTCTGGGGTCACTTCTTTTCGCTAAGAAACACGTCTGCCGAACAGAACCGTAAAGTGCATGTTTATTATGGATGTCAAACATCTGAAGGGTTGGTGTTGCGCCAGTGCCTTGCACGACTGACACCACCACACCAGCCTACGAGGCACTAGGCTGCCACAAAAACCTGAAACCCGTACAGTCCACGTCAGACAGTTAGCCTCCGGACCACAGGCCTGTAAACGGTCATTCGAACTTAGGAGCAGAATCAAATAAAATAGCTTAAGAAAACAAGGAAAGAAATGTCAAAGTACTGTTCCAGCTGCTGCGCAAACCAATTAAAATGAAGCACTCCATTAATGAATTCCTGAAAAAAATGTTTTACGCAAGTACTTATGGGCTTGTGCCCTGGATTGTTTTATGCGGAAGTTACTTCATCGAGTCATGCATTCACCCCACAGCTCCACAATGTGTGGACTTTATTTAGAAGGATCACGTGTTATGCAAGCACTTTGTGAGACTAGTTTGAGGCGGGAAAGAAGGTCGGGGGGGGGGGGAAGGGGCGACTCTGGCCATGCAAAGGACGGGTTGAATAGGCAAGTTTGTAGAAACTCGTTGAAAGCTAAGGTTTTTAGTTGTCACAAAGTAACCTACTAACTGTGGTTCAGGCAATAAACCCACGCTCACAGAGGACTGACGTTATTTTAGTCTGTAAACTCTGTAGTATTCGGAGTACATGCCCACATCACTGTGGTTACAGCACCTAGAAACCATAGAAGTGCGTGATGACGCACTATAAACAGAAATCATTATTACTGTGTCACATAAAGATAGGAAAAAATGCCTAAAAATAGGATTGTGAACTTGTGTGTTGCGAGATCGCGCAATAAAACTACCCCAAAAAAATACATACACAACAAGAAGAGGGCCGCCATGAGGGACGAAGCACACAGATGAGGTTTCAAACAGGGGCGATACTCGCACAGCGTTTCCCTTGCGGAAGCGAGCAGGGGCGCCATCTGTTTCGCGATAATTGCAAACAGATGGCGCCGCTGCTCGCTTCAGCAAGGGAAACGCCAAACGTGCACAAGTGCCAATAGAGAACAGTGCAAAACATGCACGAGTTTGAACAAAAGTCCTGAGCGATTCCAAGAGGTCCCTCCTAAGCAGCGCTTGCGCGCTGCGTAGGCGAGACTGCGTAGGCGAGACCTAAAAAGGGCCCTTATGCTTCTTTGAAAGCTACAGAATAATAACCTTATTGGACACAGATTCCAAAATATTTTCAGGTCTCATATTGACAGAACTCGAAGAATGGGCTGAAAAATTAAAATTTTAATTCCATATAATACAGGGTTCCGATCAAAAGCCAGTACTTTAGACAATCTGGTAGCTCTCAATATGATTGTCGACAAATGCGTGTCAAAGAAACAACTACTATATACATGTTATGTGGATTTTTCAAAAGCTTTCGACCATGTTAACCGCAATCTATTATGGAAAAAGCTGCGCAATTGGAAAATTCCCTGAAAATTATTGCGCGCAATTCAACTTCTGTATGCCAGTAATTGGACCCAGGTTAAACTTGGTCAAAACACCAATTTGACAGAAAAAATAGCAATAAAGAGAGGCCTGGAGCAAGACTGTGTCTTGGCTCCTGTACTATTTAATCTGTTTCTGGCAAATCCTAGTACTTATTTGGAAACATCTAACTCTCCGTTATGGCACTGAAGCTTTTCCTGGCAAGTTCGGGACTTCTCAAGTCAGCACAAAATAAGTTTTTTAAACTTTTATTTCAGCTTCTTCAGAGTACATCTCCCCCTCAGATCCGATTAGAATTCGGACTAATAAATCAAAAACTAGCACAAACAGGCGCACCGATCAAATACATGTCATTAGTAAGATCCTCTGATGAAAACACATTGCAAGCTCTAATATGGAATGAAAATCAATATAACATGCATCAAAATTCGAACAACGGGGCCCGAGCTCTTAACACAGCATTAACAACTCTAAAAACAAAAGAGCTATGAGACATGGCACTTCTGCACGATTCTTTCCAAAAAGTTATCAACAAACAAGGAGGCTGTCATGGTTCGAAGATAAAGAAGAGTTCAGAAAAAGAAGGCACGCCTGGACAACGATTGATATTTACAGGGCGCCTCATCCCCAGAAATACATTACGAGACTACTTAGATTTTACAAAAGCAAGTTACTGCGTTTACGTTTTGGTTTATGCCAAACACTAGAATATATCCCCAAATGGCAACCAAAACCTCTGAATACAAAGTGCAGACTTTGCCTATTACACAAAGAAAGTTTGACTCACATTTTATTAATCTGCCCAATCTTATTAACGGAAAGAATAATTTTATTGAAAATAATTAATATGTATGGTATTAGATCATGTCGGCACGCTTTACTATTCTGCATGAAAGGGAAGTCCCCACAAACAGCAGCTTTTAAAAAATTTCATCTCAAAGCAGATCTGCTATTGACCGCAAAAGGTCTGATGAATGCAACGTAAGATGGCTCCATAAGGGATTTTATCCAAACAGAGTGTAATATGAATTACTGTGATGTTTCATGGAAATTGTCAAACTGATTCACAATATACTAGTATACTTTAATATTTTTATCTGCACAATATATTATGGTTTTTATTACCTGAAATAAAATTACTTTTGACAGAAATAAAAATTGTATAGTATACATACCGACAAATAGAATGTGATGTGTAAAAATACCTACCATAAAGCATGATGACTTAATATGTATGAATACATACATGTTTCTCCTCAATAAACCCCAGTATAATAAAGTTTGGACATAAAATTCTTAAAATATGTTTATTGTAACATATTTACTAACCAACAAACTATGATGATTAAGTAACTATTTAGTACAATTTCACTCTTGATCAAACCATTCTTATTTATCAAAATTGAACAGGTTGCCTAGTTGGTAGTTACGGGCTTTTTGGATGACAAGACTGGAGCACTCTTTCTAAAGAGAAAGTGGGAACAGATAATAGAGCAAACACAAGAAGATGATGGACGGAGCGCTGAAACTTTTCAGACACTCACCCCCAGTCACAGATCTGGGTTGAATCCATCATCGTTCTTTAGCTCACTTCGCCACCCCAGTTCAGACACAGCTATATGCAAATCAGTCTTGACCCTGTGCCTCATGGGAACAGTCCAGCCCGAACTGCCAAGCCAGATCTTCCTTGGACCAGAAACAAGCATCCTGGGACCGGTTTCGGGTTAACAGCCCTCATCAGCCAGGCTAGTTTGAATCCAGTGGCAAAGTGAGCAAGG
The DNA here is from genome assembly GCA_963921515.1 of Calotriton arnoldi. Taxonomy (NCBI): domain Eukaryota; kingdom Metazoa; phylum Chordata; class Amphibia; order Caudata; family Salamandridae; genus Calotriton; species Calotriton arnoldi. The sequence continues at coordinate 997,008 of CAWUFW010001692.1, read as the reverse complement.
GACCCACGTCTGGGCATACCCTGCCAACTTAGGGCGAACAAAGCAAACACAAGAAGAAGATGATGGACGGAGCGCTGAAACTTTTCAGACACTCACCCCCAGTCACAGACTGATTTGCATATAGCTGTGTCTGAACTGGGGTGGTGAAGTGAGCTAAAGAACGATGATGGATTCAACCCAGATCTGTGACTGGGGGAGAGCGTCTGAAAAGTTTCAGCGCTCCGTCCATCATCTCCTTGTGTTAACAGATAATAGTGCAAGTCCTGAAATACCTACACCGGCTGGCCATGCAGAAACACCTCATGCTTAGGAAGACCTAGTAAACCTACAATTAAATTTGAAACACCCCCAAGTTTCCTAACACAGAAACTTCACATCCCACGTGAAAACAGCAACTCCAGCAAACAAGCATTTACAATGCAATAGGTCTCGCAATGACATTGTTTTGAGCTATTGGCATTGTAAATGTTATTGTTTTTTTTTCCTTTCGTGAAGCATTAATTAAATGGTGTAATGCAAAATGGCAATAACTATAGTCATGTGCCATTGTCAGATCAGAGACATGAACGTAATGCCCTCTGGTGCAGGGTATGCCACTACAATGGTATGCTCTCGTTTGTAATAATAATTATTTCATACGCTTCCTGTTAGTCAGTTGGTAAGATAGCTCAGTGGGTTAACAGGCTGACTGCAAAGATCTGTGAGTTCACGGGCAGGTCACCGATATGAATCCTTCTGGGCTGTCTCTGCATTTTGTCTTACTGCTAAGTTTGAAAAGGTGAGGATTTGAGACAGTCACAGCAGCTTTCTTTTACAGCGCTAAGAATGACCAAACGGCAGGATCAAGCGCAGCACAAGATGACAAATGCGGCCATATTAACTCATTAAAACACAAACCTTCATGACATTTGACCTTAGAGGCATTTATGAATTAAGGCCCTAGGCGTAAAGCATTAACAGTGAACCAAGCTGCACACGATGAAAAGAACAGGGTTAAGAGGCTGAAAGTGTGACATCAAACATGTTGTCATCCGCACCGTGTGCTCAGCTGTCACACTCGCTCCTGATGGTGGTAATGATGAAATTTGTGCCGCAGCGCTGTCATAGGTAAAGTCCCACCTCTGGGTTGCAGTGAAGCTTCTCACTGAGGGGTGCACTGACGTCCACGGCTGCTCCCTGGCTCCCGAGCCTCAGGGCTCCACGCCCGGCGCTGCTCCCCAGGTATCACCGATGGACATAGAGGCAAAGGTAGGGGCAGATGAGGCCACATGGCAGGGGTGTCAGTCTAGAGATGGGGTGAACAGAAAGGAGAGATGGTCTCGGGGAGGGGGGCAGAGAATGAAACGAGGAGAGAGTCAGGAGGAGGAGTAAAAGGGCGAGAGACACAATGAGGGAACGAAAAGCAGGGGGGGTTAATGGAGGTAAGAAGTGGAAAGAAGAAGGCAGTGATGAGACGGATGGAGAGAGGCCCAAGCAGGGGAGAGAGGCTGCCGAGTGAACCAGAGTGGAGAGGCACCCGGAAGTGGTGGGAGGGTGAGAGGATGCAGACATGGAAGGCAAGGCGAGAAAGACGGAAGGTGGGGGCCGAGAGAGGGTGCTAGAAGAGTTAAAGAGAGGGGGCTGGGAGGGGTCCAGTCCATCAGTAACTTTAAAAGTTGGTAGGTAGTCATAGTTTCGAAGATGTTTTGCCAAATTTGTAGTCCCCATTCCCCTCTATGCGCCTCTCTTCACCGGTGCTGACCCTAAATATATGTCGTAAAGCGGCCAGAACACCCACTAAACGTGTCTCCGCGAAATCCCTCTCACCTTTTAATCCACTGCTTGAAGAAGTGGAGTTCAGGCCTCCTTAGCACATCCGTGTTTTGCTGGCAGAGGGTGACAAAGGCCAGCAGCTTGGGTCAGCATGCGCCTGGCTGGGGGTGCAGCCTCAAGGAGCAGCACGCGCTCACACAAGGAAACGACGCAAGTGCAATAAAATTTTAGGATGGAGACTAGGGCTTGGGAGCGCAGTGGGGTGGTGTAAAGAGACAGTGGGTGATGGCGGGGTTTCTAGGGGGGGTTATGGTCGGAACAGCCGACCTTGGAGGGGTGGGGTGAGTTGGGTCTCGGCGTGGTTCAGGAGTCATTGGCCCGCAGGGGTGGAATGGCGGCAACGGTTTAGGAGGGGGGGAGCAGTGTGCTTGGAGCGGCTGACTTTGAGCTCGGTGGTATTGGGTTGAGATTTGAAACTTGTTTATGATCCACAGTTAGTCTTACTTTCTTCACAGCAACTTGCATATTTTAACAAGCATTACCGAGGCTGTATTAAATAAATAAATGGCCATGGGGATCGCCGCTTGATGCAGTTTGGGAGGTGGGAGGGGTGTTCTCTGTAGGCAAGCATTACCAAGGCTGTATTATACGAGCCCTAAAAACCTGGACACAAAACACCACGATAAACCATAGGCAACAAAAAAAAACAAGGACGGGCCGGTTTACCTCAACCCACAGCATGTCGCTGACTTGGATTCTAGCAGCGCCTCTCCAGAACTTTCCATGTTGGCAGAATGCGCCGCTCGTGCTCCTCTCGGAAGGGCGCCTCCAGCCCGTACCACGACGCTGAAGACACGCCGTGAGCGTGCGCATCGGCTGACCATAGGCAACAAAAAAAAAACAAGGACGGGCCGGTTTACCTCAACCCACAGCATGTCGCTGACTTGGATTCTAGCAGCGCCTCTCCAGAACTTTCCATGTTGGCAGAATGCGCCGCTCGTGCTCCTCTCGGAAGGGCGCCTCCAGCCCGTACCACGACGCTGAAGACACGCCGTGAGCATCGGCTGCCTGCACAGGAGATGTGCACGCGTATGGTGCGAGCAGGCGTTGTGATAACGCCGCGAGCCGTACGCGTGCACATCTCCTGTCTGTTTAAGTTTCGGCACAGACAGTTGATGTGCACGCGTACGGCTTGCGGCGCTATTACAACTTCTGCTCGCACCATGCGCGTGCACATCTCCTGTCCCGCATCGGAGCAAAAGTCGGCAACAATAGATCTCGCATAGCGAGCAGCGCTTTGCGCTGCATCGCTAGGCGAGACCTAAAAAGGGAGGTCTGGTGCTTAAAACTGAGAAAGCAAAGAACTCTTAATCAATACTTCTCAGAGACAGCAAGCACAAATCTGGATTAACAGTCCCCGAACTGAGGAAAGACCCATCTACTTCGCACTTAGAAGATTTAAAGTTCTCTTATCCAACCCATTAATTACCCATGTACTTTCTCTTCCGTCTTAATTACTTGGCTGCAAGATAGATATTTACCGCCTGGAAAACGGTCAGCTCAGCTAAGACAGCAACATCTCCTCTCTGGAAATGCTCAATTGCTGAATTAAGCACTAACACATCTTGCACACATTCTGCTCTTCCATGAATGAGACCTTTAGTCTGGTCTCTGTACATATTGTGTTTGGTGCAGCCCTTTGAACTAGTCTATTTGAGCCACTGTACTCAATATAACAACCATTTACAATATATGTCTATGTCAGTGATACTCAAACTATGGCCCAGAGCCGCTTCTCTCCTGACCTGCACATGCGGCTCGCTGGTGAACAGCTGCCATGGGATGAGGTTTACTTGAGAGTGCACCAACACTGAGAAAGATGTTCAGTGCACGGGAAAGCATTTATTTACAGGCCAATTGAAGTAACAGCAAAGAAACAAAGAAGTTGTCCTGCATCACTTACCATTAGGAACACCTTCATTTTTAAAGACCTCTTTCAACAGCCTTGTAAAAATGAATACTCCTCAAAATAATTTTTTTTTTTTTTAAAGTGTATTAACATGCAGAAGTGTCACCTTAGTACATCAGATTATATCAGTTCATTGAGAATTATGTTTTTTAAAGTGATAGCTTTCAAAAATGAACGCTCAAGGCTACCCTTTACGCAGCAGGGAGCCTGATCATAAAAGGCATAAAAAATGTCGATCAAATCCCACTCTCTCTGAAGTCCCTTCACTGGATCCCGTTCGAAGTAATCAATCCACTTGAAGCTAGCGTTCATGATACTCAACAGTGAACTAAGATACTTTACAGACAAGCTAAAGATCTCAGGAGACAGCCGCTCACTAGGGAGTGTGAATTGTTTCAAGCTGGAAGCGCCAAAATACAGAAGTATTTTTTTTTTTTTTTAAACCATAAAAATAACCTGTGCCCACATCTTCTCAGGATCTGCACTGAGAATATGGAACTCACCATCATTGTAGATTCGGTCCAGCCCAGTGACGCACACCTTAAAATAAATACATAAATGTAAATAAGATTTTGCTAATCAAATTCCTAAACTAATTTCACAAGGGATGGCTTGAGTTGAAGACCACCCTTCATGTATCCTGGCGACTTGCAGGTTTCGCCACATAAAAGGGGTGTTGTTTCCAAGTCAATAAACATTTTGTTTTTCTGTGAGGACTATGGACAAGCAAGCAACAGACCGACTAATCGATCTCGGAATTATAATGAGTTTGCAGATTCTTTTTTGTATGTACAGCGCTCCGATACCTTTCGGTCAAGTTTGGGCTTTATAAATAACCACAAACATTCATGCCTCCTCCCACCCAGAGAAGGCCATTAGCGAACTAAGAGGCAAGTCCGTTTTCGTGTGGACCCCTCTGCGTGGCCTGGGTTGGTGTTGTCCATGTACAATATCACAGTTTATTAAATCAAACACAATAGAAAGTTTTGTACAGGGAACATCCTGAACTGTATCAAGGTGCTCTGATATGTGATAATGAAGAAAAAGGAAGGAAAGTGGGATAAAAATAATCGCCTAGGAATAAACAATTGGTCAAGTGGGGAAGTCGGGGCTGATCCAAGGTTTTGTGATTTCAGATTGTGCAATTCTATTTCATTTTAATAATCAAGTTACTTCCTTTGTACACTTGACTGCCCCAAGGTACCATTAGCAAGCAGAGAAAGCTTACCCCAAAGGGCGGTAAAGTGATAGCGATTCAGACAGCATAACACAGTACTGTCAAATCTAGGACTCTTCTACAGACTAGAGGCTTAATTAAGGGGGCACACCACGTACATACTTTGCTTTCCCTATGCCCACCGCACACAGCCCCCACCCCTCCAATGCCACACTCACACCCTGCTTGCATCAATTCAGCCTTCGGCCACACCACAAACCATTACTTTTTGGCCCCTGGGAAAATGTTTGCGAGTACCCATGGTCTATGTAAATAGGCAAATACAATTTATTCTATGCTTTTCATAAATATCTTTTTATTTAGCATTGTAAGGTGCCCTGAAGGTGACAACAAGGTTCAGGATAGGGAAAGGGCAAATAAGGAATACACATCCTTCATGTGGGAAAAAAGAAGGCTCTATTTGCCCAAGAAGCTAGTGGAGTGTGAAAGCATAAGACCCAAAAAATTTGAAACTTGACGTTTTTGATAAAACATTAGTTTGATAACTTAATGGGAAAAGAAAGGAGTTTGAAACATTTTTAAAACGGCCAAGACAATTACATTGTAACGTTACAGTAGGTTGGGATTTGCTTAGGCAAAGGGTTAGTAGTAACAAAAGGCCCAGGTTTGGGAATAGTGTCAGCTGTGAGGCATAGATAATGATGTGTTAAGCCTAGCCCTGCTTGAGCGAGGGTAAGGCTTGATGTTGAGGATTATATGGGGTAAGTAACAGGGTTAGTCTCAGTGTGCAGGTTAAGATAATTTGCAGCATTAGGCAAGTGGTGGTTAGTTTTTGGGAATTAAGGCGCTTTGCAACAAGGGCGAGCACCTTCAACAAACAAAATATTAGAAAATTAAAACATTTACAACGAGATTTACAAACACAAATACTACAATAATTACCGAAACATACATTTCTAATTTTGTTTCAGATCAAACAATTTTAGAATATGAAAACTTTTTTAAATTAACCTATAGTATGTTAATGATGCAGATAAACGTCTGGTACTGATCATTTACATACTGCAAACAAACGTGTGCCGTCAAGACCCAGTGTGACTGACCGGGTGTAGGGAGCATTCCTCTCCCTTGTAAAACATCTCAGCTTAGAACACTTACATAAAAGGAGAATGTAACTCCGTTTATAATGAATGCACAATTTCCAATCAGACTATAAATTTTGGCACATCTGACAACCAGTTATTGGCGTTACACTGACATTTTTTCCCAGTTTATTTTCTTGTTTTCGTTCAGGGAACAAGTCCTACGGAAACTAGTAGGGGGACTTACCATATTCTGAAGGGAAGTGGTAACTTGGAAATTATATTTTTCTAAACTGCCTTGAATAAGTAGCAAAATGCGCTGGATGTATTTATTTGTTTTACACTTGAAGCTAATGCGCGTTTTGTTTCCTGCTTCACATTTGTAGTTCGTTAAGCAACAGAATTGGGAATGTGTCAGGTTCTCAGGTGAGAGATTAGAACATAACTCACTGTTGGAACATTCTTGCCGGTGGGACAGAGGTTTAATATCCCGAGGTCAGGTTATACGCAAACACATTTTGGAAATACAAACAGCCGCAGTGCTGGGGCCAAGGTGGCCACTCTCAGCCTCGGTCTAAGGGGACCGTAGTCCCCTTCTGCCAAAAATAGTGGGTGCGTGGGTCCGTCAACCTCCCGACTAGAGTGCCCTGTTTGATATGTTCAAGTGACCTTAAAATAAAATAAGATACCGCCGCATAACAGAGATTATGTGAAACGGAGATCTCACGAAATAAGGCTCTTCCTTGAGCCCGTCACCTTCCAGAAACACGACAGCCTTAATTATAACCACATATACCAAAGTTATCATAAGCGGGACGTTTCCGGCTAGATCGCCTCTCAGTTCCCATCCAGACCCACAACTACCTCGACCAAGCCCCACCAGGAAAACACGCTCAACAATAAAACAAGGACCAACTCCAAACACGAAACCCGAGCAGCCCACCCAGCCAGAGGGTCCCTATCACAGCAGCAAGAGGCTGAAGGCTACTTGCCGAATTTTACAAATAATCACTGGAGAAGCTTCTACCAAGACACTGGCTCGAGAAGGCACACTGAGTGAAGTGCGCCCCGGGTACTGCTTACTTGCGCCCTGAACTCGGCGGCTGCAGCAGGAGGAGGAGCCTCTCCGGCGGGCTGCCCAGGCGTCGTGTCCGCACCGGCGCTCACACGGTTCTCGGAGCTGCTGAGTCCTGCTCGTCTCGGTCTCTAAAACTTCTGCGCACGTAGCGGTGGCATACGCCCTTCCCAGGCCACGGGAGACCGCTGCTGGTCCCGTACACGCTCACCTGTGCTAGGATCCTCAGCCCTCGAGGCGCTCTCATTGGCTGCCCCTGCGCGGTGATGTCAGAGAGCCCGGTTGTTTCCCTGCCGCTCTCCTGGCCCCAGGGCATAGGGCGTGGCGGCGCTGACTGCTGCTCTCCAGAAACTAGCTGGGGGAAGGGAGGAGGCGGCAGAACCGGTTCACCGGTACAGCCTCATGTGCACGGGAAACCAGCTGCACCCGGCTGGCGGCTGCACTGCCCTGGTGTCGCGGCTGTCGCCGTGGACTGTCCACGTGCAGTCCCCATAACACTCACTGACAACACGCCCCTAACAGATGTATACAGTGTATACTCGTGCGAACAACTCCTGGAGTCGTGGTGTATTCGTGCCATAGCCGGGATCCTGGGCAGCTCTCCCCACCGGCGGTTTTTTCGGGGAAACGTTACAGAAATATTCTCCGAAACAAAGTAGCCTCAAATTGCTCAATGAGTTATCTTGGTAAACAGTTAATGGTGTCTTCCCGTGAGAGCACCAAACACTACCGTTGTTCTGGTGTTTATTTGCCAAGTCTGTCCAGTACACCCGATCCTTCTCAATCCAAATAACTGACTAACATATCTACCGCTCAAATTACTTCCATATTTTCACTATACTAATTTACCACTAATCCTTTCTGGGTTCTGAAGTAGTGTGCTTCTCACCGAAAAAGCACCTCAACACCCCATCACGGGTAGCAAACGCTATATAAAGGCAAACCTTTTTCCCGCTTCTATCCCTCCACTAGCCTTCTCAATACAAATAACTGACTAACATATCCACCACTCAAATTACTTTCATATATTCACTATACTAATTCACCACTAATCCTTTATGGTTTCCGGAGTAGCATGCTACTCGCCGAAAAAGAGCTTCGACGCCTCGTCCGGGGTAGTAAGCACTATATAAATGCAATTACAATACAATACAATGTTTTAAGAAGTAAATTAAAGAAATTGCATTCTATTGAGTGAGTAGGTGAAATTGTATTGGCATGTTTTTGGTATCTAGGTGATCATGTATTTAAGGCTGTTAATTATAAGTCATTATCAAATAGTCTTTATTCGGTTATTTTGTAACCATAAAATCATATGTAGAGCAGTAAAAAAATTACACGTATCATAATAAATAGGATCCATGAAACAGATAAAAGGGCTGTTACAAGATGAAATTGGGTTTGCATTAAAATGCTCTTAAAAACAGCTGACACATAAAAGCAGAGGCTAGCAGCATAATTAATCACGCATGGAATCTCTTAGTGTCATTTCAGCCTTTACCAAGCAACAGACCTTGAAAATAGTGTGGGTGTCAGATAAGAGTTGAAGAGACCGCAAAACTGGTCATGCTTGTTTTTGATTAAGAGATCAGAAGAGGTTTGATGAACATTTTCCTAGGGCCTGTAAAATTCTGACAAAACAACTTAAAGTGAAGAGTATCCTGTGAAGACTGGTGGTCGCAGCCACAGGGACCCAAAGAACCCAGGGGGCTCAAGCCCCTCGGCGAGGCCAGGAGGTGATGTATCGTATTAAACCTGAATCTGGCCAATAAAAATCTGTCCCTCTCCTTCCCCAGAGTACACAGGTATGGTTTCATGTGAGGTACAGTTTTTAGTAACAAGTGGCCCCTGACCGTGGGTTTTGCAAGCTTAGTTGTCTATCAAGAGCCTTGCATTCTACGAATGAGTGTCTAAGCCAAGCCGCCTTACCTCTGCATTACTTGCAGACTCTGGGCTAAAAAATAAATCCTCTCTTCCCAAGCTGGTTAAGATTCCCTTAATATAAGCAATCCACGGAGTCTTGGTGACAGGAGCCTTAGTTAGACAATTCTTCAGAATCTGCCTGTTCAACTGTGATTCCCGATTTGTCCAGATCTTAATCCAACATGTTAATGGTCTACAAGCGATCATGTCAGCAATATATTGAACTCCTAGCACCTCGTGTACCAAGAATGCCAGGGCACTATGAGGAACCAGCAACACCCACTTTAAAAACGTGTTTGTCAGTCTGAATGTTGTCTACTCTCATATACCCCCATAAATCCCTACCGTATAGTACCTTCGATACGCATTTGGCCTTATACCCTTATGCCCCTTGAATAATGCACTCGGAGGACAAGACTCCAGTCGCTGTGCAAATCTGTGGACAGCGGCCAATGCCTTCATCAGTTCCATTTTCTTCGACTCCACAAGGGGTTTCCAATTACTGTGACAATCAAACATTACCCCGAGATACGAAAATACTGGAACTTTAGTGAGAGCCCACCTTAAATGTTTTTGAGTGTGTATTTCTCGGACCCAAGACCATCACATGTGATTTGGAAAAATTAAACGCGAGGTCCAGGCCATCCATGAAATCAACAAACTTATCAAGTAGCAGTTGCAACCCCACTGCTGTCCTTACCATCAGGACTGCATTGTCAGCATAATAAAACAGGTATTTGTCTTGATCCCATCTTCGGGCAATCAGCTCCAGCAGACAGAAGGGCTTTCTCCAAACCGTTGATATATAATGTAAACAGAAAGGGGGCAAGGATGCAACCCTATCTCACCCCTCTGCTTGTGCCAAAAGGTTGAGTGCCCGCCCCCCTCTGAGAATAGCGAACAGAGGCTGTAGTGTGAGCGTGTAGATCACTCAACAAATGTGCAATGTTAGGGCCAATCCCCAGGGCAAGTAGAAAGTGCCATAGTTTTTCACGGTTGACCCTGTCAAACGCAGACATTAAATCCATGAAGGCGAGGTGGATAGATTGGGGCTTGGCAACGGTGTACTTATTGATAATCAAATATAGGTTAACAAAAGGGGATGATGGACGGAACGCTTGAGCCAATCAAACACTCACCCCCAGTCAACTGATCTGGGTTTAATCCATCATCATTCTTTAGCTCACTCCACCACCCCAGTTCAGACATGGCCATATGCAAATCAGTCTGACCCTGTGCCTCATGGGAACAGTCCAGCCCGAACTGCCAAGCCATGTCTTCCCTGGACCGGAAACAAGCATCCTAGGACCGGTTTCTGGCATTCCAGCCGTCATCAGCCAGGCTTGCTTGAATCCAGTGGCAAAGTGAGCAAGGGACCCACGTCTGGGCATACCCCCGCCAACTTAGGGCGAACAAAGCGATACAAAAGGGGATGATGGACGGAACGCTTGAGCCAATCAAACACTCACCCCCAGTCAACTGATCTGGGTTTAATCCATCATCATTCTTTAGCTCACTCCACCACCCCAGTTCAGACATGGCCATATGCAAATCAGTCTGACCCTGTGCCTCATGGGAACAGTCCAGCCCGAACTGCCAAGCCATGTCTTCCCTGGACCGGAAACAAGCATCCTAGGACCGGTTTCTGGCATTCCAGCCGTCATCAGCCAGGCTTGCTTGAATCCAGTGGCAAAGTGAGCAAGGGACCCACGTCTGGGCATACCCCCGCCAACTTAGGGCGAACAAAGCGATACAAAAGGGGATGATGGACGGAACGCTTGAGCCAATCAAACACTCACCCCCAGTCAACTGATCTGGGTTTAATCCATCATCATTCTTTAGCTCACTCCACCACCCCAGTTCAGACATGGCCATATGCAACCCAGATCAGTTGACTGGGGGTGAGTGTTTGATTGGCTCAAACGTTCCGTCCATCATCCCCTTTTGTATCGCTTTGTTCGCCCTAAGTTGGCGGGGGTATGCCCAGACGTGGGTCCCTTGCTCACTTTGCCACTGGATTCAAGCAAGCCTGGCTGATGACGGCTGGAATGCCAGAAACCGGTCCTAGGATGCTTGTTTCCGGTCCAGGGAAGACATGGCTTGGCAGTTCGGGCTGGACTGTTCCCATGAGGCACAGGGTCAGACTGATTTGCATATGGCCATGTCTGAACTGGGGTGGTGGAGTGAGCTAAAGAATGATGATGGATTAAACCCAGATCAGTTGACTGGGGGTGAGTGTTTGATTGGCTCAAACGTTCCGTCCATCATCCCCTTTGTATCGCTTTGTTCGCCCTAAGTTGGCGGGGTATGCCCAGACGTGGGTCCCTTGCTCACTTTGCCACTGGATTCAAGCAAGCCTGGCTGATGACGGCTGGAATGCCAGAAACCGGTCCTAGGATGCTTGTTTCCGGTCCAGGGAAGACATGGCTTGGCAGTTCGAGCTGGACTGTTCCCATGAGGCACAGGGTCAGACTGATTTGCATATGGCCATGTCTGAACTGGGGTGGTGGAGTGAGCTAAAGAATGATGATGGATTAAACCCAGATCAGTTGACTGGGGGTGAGTGTTTGATTGGCTCAAACGTTCCGTCCATCATCCCCTTTTGTATCGCCAAATATAGGTTAAGGCATTGGTCCGATGTTGATCTGCCCTGCCTGAACGCATATTGGACATCAGAGATAATATTATGCTTGTTGGCCCATCTCATCAATCTGTTAAGCACCACCCAGCCCATGACCTTTACCACTGCATCTATCAGGGAGATAGGCTGATAGAATTGTGGATTGTCCTTATCCCCCTTCTTAAAGATGGGAACAGTTGTGCAGATGCCCGTGAGAGGGACAGACTCTCATTCACTGCATCGTTAAGAACCATAGTTATGATACAGGGACAAAAATCATTGTCATCCAGGAACAGGTCAGGGGGATTCCCATCTGGCCCTGGTGCTTTATTACGACACAGGGCCTGAATAACCTTGGTCACTTCCTCTAAGGTAACGACAATGTCTGGACATCTCGCATAGGAAACGCCAGAGGCACTATCCTTACCCACCGTTTCACCATTATACATCTCACTAAAGTGTGCCACCCACTGTTCCTCAGTTATATGATGGCATAAAACAGGGTCATTATCACTAGCGGGGCATGGGCAATTTATTACATGCCAAAACAGGGTGCTAATCCCCACTTCACTGGTTTGTACTAGATCCTCCCACGCTCTCTCTTAACTTGGCCTTACAGGTAGCAGATTCCCTCTTATACATCCTACGACAGATGCTTATAGAGTCCTTATCTCTGGGGACCGTTCTCAGAGCCGCCTTGAAGTTCGATAAAGCTTCAGTACAATTACTCTCAAACCATTTTTCCTCACTAGACCTTTCCTGTCTTAGAGGGGCGCTCAGTAATGTGCCAAATTTCTGGGAGATGCCCTCAAAGACATTTAGGATTAACTTACTGGGGGCATCCAGATCCAAAAAAGTAAGGAAGTTACCTATACAAGCCAAAAAGAGAGAATTTTTGAGCTGGGTGGCCTCAACTTGGAACCATTTGGCACACCTCCCCCGATCTTGGTGGGAGAACACGCCTGTTGTTACATGTGAGCTTCTGGTACTACTCCGTGTCCTCCTCAAGACCAGCGAAAGGGGATTGTGATCACTGAAGACACTATGCACTATTTTAATTATAAGTAGGGCTCCTGGTTTTATGGTATTTACCTTTTTAACATTTCCGTCAGTATTTATCCATATGTATTTTTTGGCCATCTTATCAGTATTTATCCAAATTTATTTTGTATTTTGTGAATAAATGAAGACTAAAAAATCCTACATTCCAGCATTTATTTAATGGATAAACGTGCACTCATACTTTGATGCCTGTCCTGTTATAGCAAATTAAGCAGCAATATACAACAAAGTAATACACATACAGGTAAATATTGGTTTTATACTACAAATACATATATTCACATATGCCTGTATTTAAGCAAAATGTATCCTGTGTTTTTAACTCCCCATGGTGTCTGTATGCACAGCTGTTGGCCAGGAGTTCATGACAGACAACATGGAGAGTCACTCACAAGAAGTCCAATTTTCTGTATTTTTCTGATTTTAAAAATAAATTCAGCAAGGAAACATTATTTTCTGTCTGTATTTGTCTGTAAAAATTGAAAACTGGATTCGGAGACTCAAGCCAGATATTGTTTTCCTACAAGAGACGCATCTAATGGGCTCTCACTGCTCTTTTCTAGGGAGGGGTAGGTACACTACACTGGTACATGCAGGCTTTTCAACGGGTTCGAGGGGAGTGGCGATACTGATTAGAAAATCACCCCCCTTGCACATATCCAAAACATGGGCAGATTCCAGCGGGACGTTCGTGGCGGTACGGGGAACATGGGGTCGGAGAGAGCTGACGCTGATTTGTGTATATGCTCCTCCAAAGCTGCAACAACACATATTGGACAAAATAGCACAGATACTCCTGGACTCAGGCCCCTCTACACATATCATTGGGGGTGATTTTAACGACGTAATAAATCCGCACTTAGACCGTACGCAGGCTAGAACTGGAACGCGTTCTCCTACCCAACTTGAACGCTTCCAAAATACATTGGGACTGGCCGATCTCTGGAGACGCCAACATCCGACCGACCGAGTATACTCATACTTCTCGGGCGCACACAGGGTCTTCTCCAGGTTGGATTACTTATTTTGTCCATCGGGAGAGGTGGAGAGGATTGAAAAAACTGAATATCTGGCAAGGGGCATTTACGATCACTCTCCTCTATGGCTGACGGTGGGGGGGAGGAAGGTGGGGAGTCCGGGGGAATGGAGGCTGCAAGCCTGGGCCCTGCATGACAAGAAAATTGCCCACGAGATTCATATAGACTCGGAACTCTACTTTCGAGAAAATAAAGGCACAGTGTCCTCGGCGGTAACTTTATGGGAGGCATATAAAGCAGTGATACAGGATAGAGCGCAAAATATAATAGCCCATAAAAAAAGGAAGCAGACCCAGGACATTGAAACCCTAGAGCAGAGACTTTTAGATCTAGAAAAGCATATAGGCGCAGTTACAGACCACTGCACGCTGAGACAGATAGAAGTAACCCGGAGAGAATATAAAAGCTTAATCACACAGGAAGCGAAAGCCCAACTATTGGCCACACAACACCGACTGTATGAGTCGGGAGACAGGGCGGGGAAGCTGCTTGCTTGGCTGAGTAGGAGAGAGGGCGAGGCGAGATGGGTGAATTCCATACAGGAGCAAGGCGAGGTGCACACCACATCCCGTAATATAGCAAATGCTTTTGCCCGATACTATACGGAGCTATATAGAGCCAGACCACTGTCAGACGCTACCCAAAATAGACTCCTATTTAAAAGCGGTGGTCACCCCCACTCTGTCCCCAGACGAGCAGAAGCTCCTAGAGGAAGATTTAACCCTAGATGAAGTCCGTGATGCAATTGGTAGACAAAAAACAGGGAAAGTTTCTGCCCCGAATGGCCTCCCCGCAGAATTTTTTAAACGCAACGCTAATCTCCTGGCCCCACACCTCTTGAATATGTTCCGGACATCCCTAGAGGAAAAGACACTCCCGCTTGATTTGCGGCAGGCTACAGTGGTGGTGATCCATAAATCAGGTAGACCTCCAACGGAATGTGGCTCTTATCCTATAAACAAAGATACTGGCCACAGTGTTAGCGACACGTTACCTGACAGTAATATTATCCCTTATTCATTGGGACCAATCCGGCTTTATGCCGCGACGGGCCACAAGACTCAATCTCCATAGGCTAGCTAACTGGATGGATACAGTAAAGAGCAGACCCACAACACACGCATTTCTTTCCTTAGATGCAGAGAAGGCCTTCGACACGGTGCACTGGCCATTTCTGAGGCAAACCCTGCTGAAGTTCGGTTTCGGCCCGGTCTTTATATCTTGGGTGGACCTACGTTATACTAACCCAGTGGCCAGGGTCCGAGTTAACGGGGCAACTTCGGAGGCTTTCCAGGTCCAAAGGGGTACCCGGCAGGGCTGCCCCCTGTCCCCGCTGCTGTTTGCACTAGTCCTGGAGCCGTTGGCCTGCGTAATCAGGGCTCACCCGGAGATCACCGGATTTAAGGATAACGAGGGCGCCCTTTCGGATGGGCGTATATCGCTTTATGCAGACGACATCCTCCTATATATCACAAACCCGGATAGGTCACTCCCGATAATACTAACCGCTTTTCAGGAATATGGTCAACACGCGGGTTACAGTATTAATTGAGACAAATCCAGTCTGTACTCAGTAGGAGAGCCTATAGACAAGAGCCGGATCCCAAGAGGTTTTCAGGTGGCCCAAGATGGGTTCAAATATCTGGGTCTGTATGTTACTAACAACGATATGACTACCTTACCCACAATGTCAGGAGGGTAATTGCGGAGTTTCATGGAGATGTTGAGAGATGGAGGCGACTACCGCAAAACTATAATGGGTAGAGCTGCATTATACAAAATGATCACGCTTCCGAAATTATTATATGTGCTGCAAAATACATTTTGTAGAATACCCGAAGATATCTTTGCCGCGATTGACGCAGACTTACGCACGTTACTATGGGATTGTAGACATCCACGAATTGCATTACAGACACTGCAGAGAAACCAATATAATGTGGGGCTCGCTTTACCAGAAATACGGGCATATTACAGGGCCGCCCATCTGACAGTGATTAATGAATGGGGTCATGCGGCAGGAGAGCACCCCACTTATGCCCTTGAACGGCTACAGTTTAAAGAACACACGTATCTTCATTACATATATGGAGGCAAAGGGGTTCACCAACTTTTACCAGCCACACAGAGAGTAATCGAGGCCTGGAGGGGAGCGGAAAGGCAGATGGGATGGGCCAAACGGATTACAAGAGAAACCCCTCTTTGGGAGGGTGCAAGATTGCCGGAGCTTGGTAAACTACACGACCTTAGAAAATGGGATCTAATCGGGATCACTAAAGTAGGTGACGTTATAGAGGGAGGCATTCTAGCTTCCTTTGAAAAGTTGCAAAACACATATCAACTGTCGGACACCCAGAGATATTCATATCTCAGACTGCAACATGCATGGCGGGCAGAAGAGATAGATACGGCGGAGCTACCAGAGTTTGCCCCTCTCGAAGGTAGACTACTGCAGGAAGAACTCTCTCTGAAGGCTATCTCTTGGACCTACAAAACGTTAATAAATAATATGCCAGATAAATTAGGGGCGCTCAGGGCTAGGTGGGAAGCTGTTACCGTACCTCTGGAAGATATAGATTGGGAGGCGGCCCTGATGCACCCAAGAGAGGTGGCAATCAAACAACGGTTGCGTCTAATACAATTTAAGGTCCTTCATAGAGTGTACTTCGATCGGGTGCGTCTCCATAACATGGGTAGGGCGCAGACACCTCAGTGCCTGCGATGCAAAACAGAACTCGGCACGTATATACACACGCTTTGGGAGTGTAGGAAGATCCAACGATACTGGAGTCGGGTAGCAGGGGAACTAAATAAAGTCCTAGGGACGCACCTAGAGCTGGAGCCGAAATATGCCCTATTGGGCATTCCTACTGAAATAGACCTGCCACGCTACCAACTTCTTCTATACAACTTAGGACTCGTAGTGGCCAAGAGAAATATTGCTCGCCAATGGGGAGTCCCAAACCCGCCCACGCTCACTGAGTGGAGGGCGCATATGGATCTCTACATGGTAGCGGAAAAAGTGACCTACCTGGCGAGAGGATGCCCCCGAAAGTTTCGTAAGATCTGGCCACCTTGGATACAATTTTATGAGCTCACTGTAGAGGGGGAAGATAACGAAAACTCCGTTATGAGGCAAGGTCCAGGAGTCGAAGAGGGATGAAATACCTCACCCCTTTCCCCTCCCTTTCCCTCATTCCTCTAGTTAGGGGGTGGCCCTGTGCCCTTCGTATCCTAACCAGGGTTTATTTATTTTATTTATTTATTTATTTAATGCATTTTTATATAGCACGGACTTTACCCGAAGGTGTCAGAGCGCTGTATAATAGAACCAGTTACGTTACATGAGAAAAATGGTATAAAATAGAACGTTACAAAAATAAACAGGAGAGGTAGAGTAAAACCATATAAGCAATAACACAATATCAGACACAGCAATCAAGGGTGGGGAATGAACAAAAGATGTTACAAATTTACAGTGATGAACTAGCTTCCTGGAGGGGTCTGAGAATGAGGGTATTAGTTCTGGAAGTGTCTTTGAAGGACAAGAGATTTGAGGTCCGCTTTGAAAATCTGGATGGAGGTAGTGGCACGGAGCAATGGCGGAAGCGAGTTCCAGATTCTCACCGCATTACCTGAGAACGATTGAGCCATCGATCTTTCCTTTTTGAAGGAGGGGGCTCAAGCAGAAACTTTACTGCATACCGAGAAGGTCTCGAGCCTCCTGACATTTTCAGTTTATTCGCCAGGTAACGAGGGGAAGAAGTGTGCAAGGCTTTATGGGTGATGCAGGCAGTTTTATAAATGGATCTTGCCTCGATGGGAAGCCATCGAAGAGAAGACAGGATAGGAGTAATGTGGTCACTACGTTTGGATCCTGAAATAAAGCGAGCTGCTGAATGGAGGACCGGATTTGAGGGGGAGAGGTGAGATTTGGGTACGCCAGTCAGGAGAGAATTGCAGTAATCCAGTCTAGAGAGAACTAGCGATTGGACCAATGTTTTTAGGTCTTTCTCCGGGAAGAACCGACGGATCCCCCACAGAAGTCGCAGCTGGTAACGTGCGTTCTTAGCAATGGAGTTGATGTGGGAGATTAGGTTGAGTCTTTTGTCAAGTATGACACCTAGGGATTTAGCGCTGTCGACAATGACGGGTTTATTGTTGAGTAAATTCAGCTGATCCATCCAGGATTGAACCGGAGGAGGGGAGAGAGAGGTAGATAGGAGGAGGAATTCAGTTTTGGTGGGATTGAGAATGAGTTGGTGAACTAACATCCAGTTGTGAATAGAGTTGAGAGTAGAGTTGAGTAGTGAAAGATCGTGTGCGGAAGACACCTTGAGGTAGATTTGGGTGTCATCCGCATAGAGATGGTAGTGGATCCCAGATTTACTAAGGAGGTTCCCCAAGGGTTCCAGATAGAGATTAAACAGAGTGGGTGCAAGGATAGAACCTTGAGGGACGCCTTGACCTACCGCCAATGGAGACGAAAGACTGTTCGCTATCTTGATCATTTGTGATCTGTCCGAGAGGAATGAGGCAAACCATTTAAGCACTGCGCCTTCCACGCCCATTCTCTGTTGAAGAATGTTGAGGAGGGTGTTGTGATTAACAGTGTCAAATGCTGCA
Organism: Calotriton arnoldi; assembly: GCA_963921515.1. Taxonomy (NCBI): domain Eukaryota; kingdom Metazoa; phylum Chordata; class Amphibia; order Caudata; family Salamandridae; genus Calotriton; species Calotriton arnoldi. The sequence goes on along the minus strand of CAWUFW010001692.1, from coordinate 978,685 downwards.
GAGAGGTCAAGAAGAATCAGAAGGCACGATTCCCCAGAATCGAGTATATGCAGCGCATCATCAATCACTTGCAGCAGGGCTGTTTCAGTGCTGCAATTTTGGATGAAACCCGACTGGAACACGTCAAGGAGATTATTGTCCATAATGTGTAGGGAAAGTTGTTTCACAACACAATTTTCTGTGATTTTAGAAAGAAAAGGGAGGTTGGTGATGGGGCGGAAGTTGTTGAGGTCATTCGCATCTGCGGAAGGTTTTTTTAGAAGAGGGGTAACCTGTCCTGTTTTGAGGGCAGCAGGGAGGGAGCCTTGACTAAGGAAGAGGTTAACTAGTCTGGTCCAGTAAGAGAGAGTATTGGTGTAGAAATCAATGGCGATGCCACTGGGGATGGGGTCAGAGGAATGGTTGGAGGGTTTGGTTTCAAGGATGCATTTGAGGAGGTCATCTTCCGAGATGGCTGCAAAGTTCTGCCAAGTGACTAAGGATTTTCGTTCCTCAATGGGGGTGGGGTGGGTGACCTGATCCATTAGTGATTTTACCTTTTCATCAAAGAATAAAGCGAATTCTGCTGCTTTCTTTGAAGACTCCTCAGGCTTGATGGTTTGGGGAGAGCAGTTTGGGTTTTTGATGAGGTCAAAAAGTTTTTTGGGTCTGGTCTTGGCTGAGTCGAGGAGGGATCTGAAATGTGATGCTTTTTCATGGAATATGTGCTTGTGGTATTTGGATCTTGCCGAACGTAAATGAGAGAGATTGGTGGTGGACGAAGATTGTCTCCACTGTTTCTCCAAGATTCTAAGGTTTTTCCTTTCATCATAGAGAGCTTTATTGAACCAAGGTGCAGAGGAGGTGGGTCTTTTCTTTTTGCTTTGGAGTGGAGCGACTATATCTATTTCGACTGCTAGGACTGAGAGGCAATGGGAGGTGAGATCATTGACATCCACGTTGGGGTCTAGTCTAGGAAGTGATTGCAACGCAGAGTCACACAGAGTGTCAAGATCAATGTTTTTGGTGTTGCGGAACCAGGTAGTTGCCCTTTTGGGTTGGCCGAGTGTAATAACGTGCGATAAGTGAAAACGGAAGGGAATGAGGAAGTGGTCTGACCAGTCTACATGGACAGGGGGAGCAATAGTGAGCAGGTCTGCTTTGGATATGACAAGGTCCAGAATTGAGCCCTTAGAGTGTGTAGTTTCCGAACAGTGTTGGAAAAGATCATTGGCTGAGAGAAATGTGGCAAGCTTGTTGGCAGCCGAGTCTTCCAAAGAGCCCCAGTGTAGATTGAAGTCACCCAGGAAGATCTGTCTGTCACTTTGAGACAATTGGTCACTGATGAAGTCGGTGAGTTCCTCCAAAAAGGGAGAGCAGTGTCCGGGTGAATGGTAGATGACATGGAACCTGAAGGGTGAACCCCGATACACTTGAAGTTCTAGGGATAGGCTTTCATGTGTACGGAAGGGGATGGAAGGAAGGACTTTAATTTGAAGGGAGTTTCTGAAAATGATAGCGACACCTCCACCAATTTTGTCAGTTCTGTCGTTTCTGAGGATGGAGTAGTCGGTAGGTATCAGAAGATCAAACAAAGTATGAGAGGAGTCATTGAACCAGGTCTCAGTGAGGAAGAGCATGTCAAGATTGTGATGGGTGATAGTGTCGGAAATTTCCAGTTTGTGCTTGATTGCAGATCTGAGGTTGTGGAGCAAACAATGCAGCTCTGACGCAACTGTTTTAGAGATGGGGGAGGTTGGGCTATTAAGGGAGATGGGGATAAGATTCTTGTATGAGGGTGCCAGGGAAGACGAGGGGGGCTGGAAGGATCTGACAGAGGAGATGGTCTGAATAGAGAATTGTGTGGGATTCTTGGGAGGGGAAAGTGGAGAGGGATTGATGTTGGTGGTCTTGTAGCTAGCCAGTAAGTTGGCGATGTCTGCGGAGGACAGACCGTGGTTGGCTATATTGGGGCGCGGGAGCAGGAACTCCTCGGGAGGTTGTTAGGGAAGTGGGATAACTTAGCACTTAGAAGTGCGATGGACGAGACAAGCTGGGAAATGGAAGAGATTAGAGAATCGAGTTTATTTTCCAGGGAGAGGAGGGCTGAGCACGCAGTGTTGGGAGGCTCGTTGGTTAAGGGAGGGAGTGCAGTAGGCGAGGGAGGACAGGAGAGAGGTGGTTAAGGGAGGGAGTGCAGTAGGCGAGGGAGGACAGGGAGAGGTGGGGGAATGGGGGGGTATTGGGGTGCAGGGGTCGAAGGTAAGGGACGATGGTGGTAGAGAGGAGTGGATGGTGTTATAGTGATATTTTTACTGGTGTTGAGCATAGGGGTAGAGTAGAGATCAAAAGTGGGAGGAGGCAGTTGAGGAGTAGAGAGGGGAGGCGGGGGTGGAGTGGGGAGGGCGGGGGTTCAAAAGAGGGCCGGAGATATGGGAGGAAGAGAGGAGAGGGGGCTGTACAAGTAGGGGAAGGAGGGGGGGCAAAGGAAGGCCGGAGATATGGGAGGAAGAGAGGAGAGGGGCTGTACAAGTAGGGGAAGGAGGGGGGCAAAGGAAGGCCAGGGGTAAGAGGAGAAGAGAGGAGACTGGGCTGTACAGGGAGGGGAGGGAGGAGGGTCAAAGGAAGGCCAGAGGAATGGGGAGAGGAGAGGAGAAGGTGCTGGATAGGTACCGTATGCTAGGAAAGGTGTATGTAGGGGAAGAGGCACCAGGCAGAGATGGGGGCATTGGGATAAGTGGAAGTTGGGGGGGAGTATGGGACTGTAGGGTCAGAGGGAGGGAAGAGGGTGGAATTACCGATAGGGGAGACAGGGTTGCAAAGCATAGGAGGAGTAAGGGGAGGTAGAAGAGAGATGGAAGGTGAAGGAGAAGAATTAAGGATACGTGGGAAGGGGGGGAGCGGAAAGGGATGAGGAGAAGGAGAAGGGAGGAGGAAAGGGGGAGGGTAGGGAAAGTTGACCGGTGGACCAGGTTGTAAGATAGGTGGGTTAAGTAGGGGGAGATGGGTAGGAATAGGGGGATTAGGGGCGGGAGATGGCATTGGAATATTGGCAAGATGCAGGGTGGGGAGGGGAAGCCGGAGGTAAAGCAGATGAGATAGGGGGAAGATCAGATTGGGAAGGGGGAAGAGTGGAAGAGGAGGGAGCAAGGGAAGGGGGGACAAGGGATAGCCCTGTGTCTCCCGGGAGAGCGGCCTGAAGGACGATAGGGGGTCATGGGGGAAGAAAGGGAGAAAGGAGAGGAGCTAGCAGAAGAAGAATCAAGGGAGATCGTAATTGGAAGGGTGGGACGAAGGGAGTGGAAGAGGTGGTCAAAGAGAGAGAGACAGAAGTCAGTAGCTTGGATCATGACAGTGCCATTGTTATAAAGTGTAATGGTGAGGGAACCATTAAAACAGGTGGAGGGGGACATTTTTAGCCGCTGCCCAGGTGGGATAGAGGAGGAGGAGGAGACGTTGAAGGAATTGAAGAAGCAGGTGGACCAGGCAGGGATGTCGTGAGTCATTAAAGCTGGCTGTCGATACAGATATACCGGAGAAGCATCTGCTCATTGTAATGGACAGAAAGTTAATGTTATGTAATGTTCTGCTACTATTGTCGTATAGATGTCTGACTTGTATCTATGCATTGCTGATTCTTGACTGTTTCTATGCTGCATACAACTATGTTAATAAAAACAGTTTAAAAAAAAAATTTGAAAACTGGGCGCCGTAATTATAGGGCATATTTGTTTTGGATCGGTTTTTGTTTTTAGGTATGATTTGACAGCAGAGCTGTGTTTGACCTTATGTGATAAACAGAAAAAGAACTTTAAGAAGTTCAATGGTGAGAGGAGATTTGGCTCCACCTAAATGATGGTTACCCGGAGTCAGGGTTGGATTGGGATGCAAAATAGGCCTGGGCACACTAAATAAAAGTGGCACACATTTGCGGATTGCGCCTTTTCGCAAAACACTGCTTCAGTGTTTTAAGTATTATGAAAAGAAGGGGAGGGTTGTTTAAAAGAGGCATGTTTTCTTAACTTCATTGAGATAAAATAAAATGCAAATGCTGCCAGGACTCTTTTTTGCATGGATTAGTTCACACTGGTGAACAACACCTGAATATAAGTGAGGCCACTTCTGCTCAGGCCCCCTGCTCAATCTGCATACCTTAATGGGCCAGTCGAGCAAGAGACTGGGAATGACACCTTCGCCCCTTGGTAAAAGGTAGTTATTAGAGGCCCATTTGCCTCCGGTAAGGCCGCTCAGGCCCCCATTGGGTCACTGGCAGCATCTGAACAGCACAGACACAGCCCAAATCGCCCTCCATGCCGCCCAGAAAAGCGGCCCACAGCCTCAACTCAGATACTGGCCCATTGCCCAAGTGCCCACCTTATCACTCCGACCCTGCCCAGAGTATAGCATTTCATGGGACAGAATTTGATTTGTGTGCTTCTTCTGAAAGAGTGGTTGTATTGCACTCCTATTAGCTAGTGAAGTGTTTTCCCTCACCTAACATGGCTGCTGCATTCCAACATGATGCGGAGGCATCCCTGGAACTCTGTCATGCTACACTAGTATTGGCTGCACTGTTGTTGATTTCCCCTTGCTAGATGAAACTCAGTGAATACTGTATGTCCGTCTTTACATGACATGCATGTTAAGGTGGCTATCTGTCTGCAACTCACACAGACATGATCAGTAATTTCAGTACTTCTGAATCATCTGACAGCTAATCGCATGACTGAATATATTCTGAAAGCCATTTGGGAGTGTGAGTGAATCCTTATGTGTGAAGTGGCTCATTGGCACATTAGTAGAACCCTGTCCAATCCTAGCAAGCTGCACAGGATTTCAAATTTCTAATTCGCTGTGGCATCTGCACGTGCCTCTGTGGTGTCTAAGCACTGTCCCAGCTGTGCTCCAACTGGACTTTGCTTGTGGATGACAAATACAAGTTGGGCATAGGCCCGGTACAAAACTGGCGCTGGGCCATGACTCCCAACCTGGGCTCAGTCCCCCGCTATTGCTGTTGAGGATAGTCTGGATGTGAGGAGTGAGGGCCAGTGCAGCAGTGCCAACAGCAGTTTTGAGTAGTACTGTCCTCATGCTTTGAGAGTGAAAGACAATCAGACCTGTCATGGGGTTCTTGTGGCAGCCAGGACTGGCCATGCAGGCTCTTGCAGGTGCCCATGGTTCTGGGACTCAGGCCAGTTAGGGATAGGCTTTCTGGGTGTGACCATGGCTCCAGTAGGATATATGGCAGCAACACTCATAAGGCATATGTAGGAATGATGTTTTGACATGGAATACCTCACTCGACTGACCTCCCTGCCAGGTCCAATGGTCTCAGGATGTTACAGGAACAGTCGCTGCACTGCAAGTTTGAGCTTGCTCTGACTCGAATGCGAGGATTCTGATGCACAGCTGTGTTCAGGAGAGACTCCAAGTCCCGGCTGTAATGGCTCACTCCTCTTCTCTCAGATGTCACCCTCAGGATACTTGAGCAGTGACCTAATGTTGGGTGAGTGGTGTCTGAGTGTGCAGGGTGAGTTTTGCGTCAGTGTGCAGGGTTACTGGTATGTGTGTGTGCGCGGGGTGAGGGGTGCTTTAGTGTGTAGAATGAGAGGTGTGAGAGTGGAGGGTGAGTGTGTTAGAGGTGGGTCACTGCATGGTGAGTAGTGTGTGAGTGTCCAGAGTTGGCGGTTTCCAAGTACAGGGTCAGGTGAGTGGTGTATGAGTGCAGGGGGAGCGATGTCGGAGTACAGGGTGAATGTGCAGGATAAAGGGTGTCTGAGAGCCGGGTGAAAGTGTCTAATTGCAGGATGAGCGGTGTGTGAGCGTGTAGGGTCAATGGCGTGTGTGCAGGATGAGCGGTGTATGAGTGCAAGTTGAGATCTATGAGTGTGCAGGGCGAGCATCAGTGTGAGTGGTGTGAGACTGCAGGGTGAAAAGTATGTGAGGAGAGTGAGTGCATGGTGTCAGGGACTGTCCGGGACTATGTGGGGAACACAGTCAGGGACTTGGGCAAGGACTGGGAACTGGGTAGGAAACGTACACAGAAAGAGGAGACAAAGGGATCCAAAGGGAAAGCCTGTACAAGTGAACAAGAAGGGTGAGACTCAGAAAGGACAGGCACTCATGAGGCGGCTCAGCATTCAGAATCACTAAACCCAGGACGGATGTGCAATACACTTAAATATAAAACAACATTAACAATAAAGGGGATGTGGGGTAAAGCACTCGGGAGCTCCACACGGTAAGACTGAAGCTCAGTAAGTTCCTCACCCACAATTGCTGTTACAGATACTGACTGAAAATACCCACATATAGGATATGTATGCAAAGGCAGGGTCTGTGGAGCTTATACCTATGGTGATGTTATAACAGTAACTCAAAGACAATACTCACAGTGAACAAGAAACACCACCTAGGTAGTCAGCTGTGCCCACGGATCCTGGCGATCAAACAGGAACACGCAAGGCAATAACAGCAAAGGGGTAGAACTAAACACAAGCACAATAGACAAGGAGCTAGCAAGGAGGAGTGCTTAACAGGAAAGGAAGGAAATCATAGGGCACACTTGGCAGAAAGCAGGTAACAAACATACAAGGTAACAGAAGCAAGACAGCAGAAATAGAAAGACAGCAAATTAGAACTGGAACCACGGAAATGGGAAGAAAGGCAGGGACTGGAAAAGGATAGACAGAAGGGGAGGCTACAAGGGTATAATAGAATAGTGAAGGTTCAGGAATCAAGAATACAAAGTAGCATAGACGGCAGTGCTGGGGCAGGAACAAGGAATGCTAAGGCTCAGGAGTCAAAGTAGCCCTGCAGGTAGTGCTAGTTCAGGAGAAGGAAACTGCTGCAGGTCAGGAACAAGGAATGCCAAGGCTCAGGAATCAAGGTAGCACTGTAGGCAGTGCTAGTTCAGGAACAGGGAATACTAAGGCTTCAGGAGTCAAGGTAGCACTGCAGGTTCAGGAAACAGGAAATAGCTACAGCTCAGGAAACAAGGAGTCAAGAGAGCACTGCAAGCAGTGCAAATCAGGCACAAGAAATAGCTGAAGCCCAGGAACAGGAACAAAGACTAAGAATACAAAACTTGGACAGTGGACCAATTGCCTACAGAGGGCACCACCTACTGGAAGTCACCAGACTTATATGTACCGCAACCAGATTCTATGTGCTAACTTTAACAGTGCCCTCTGTCCAAAAGCACCACCCTTAACCTCAGGGTAAATAGAACTTAAATGAAATCAAAGCTGCACCAAATGTCCAAATATGATCCGTTAGATCATTTCCAAGAATATCCGATCCGTTTAGTAAGGCATAATCACGTTTCTTTATTGATTTCTTTAAAAGGCCACAGCCAACGCGTTTCGTTCTGAACACAGAACTTCTTCAGGGCTGTAATTTAAAAACACATGTATATCAACATACCATATTTACAAACAATAGTACAAACAGTATATACAACATATAACATAGCACATATAGACAACAAAACAAATTGTGTAAAAAGACCATAGACTTTCTCAAGCATATCCTACATAATAAATGACATGACATAGATATATATGACCATACCAAAAGTATAATCCCAATAAATGGGAAATATCATCACTGGCAGACATATGGTTCTACCTAGTATGATCCAATCAAATGGTGCTCACATGTTCACGACAGAATTTTTGTCATGAAGCGTCTCCCTGAGGCAATGTGCAAAAGCACACTGCCATACATATTTATATCATAAAAAGCCATGTTCAAGAGATGCTATTTCTAAAAATTTCAAGGGCCATAAAATGCCCAAATCCACATGACTGTAAAAGATTCAATCAAATTTCATAAAGAAAAAGAAAGAAAACTTAGAAAAAACAAAAGTAGAAATGAACATACCAAAATTGTTGTCCGTCAAAATATTGATTGATGAATACGTCAGGCGGTATTTATTAAATTAAGATGTTCCTTAAGAGATGGTACTCATATCTCTGTATCGCAAGGAAGCAATATAAAAGACCCGGATTAGGATGAATAATTCTAAAAGTATGTCAGAAAGAACATAATACTTTATTCTAATGGATATTATATGGCCAAAGATAAATAATACTAGACATACCTGATTTGGATCTCAAAGTCGCTATATTAATTAGAGATGGCGTATTACGCTCAAATTTTCACTACCATAAGTGTACGTCAAGTATTTCTTCTTCAAGGAGATAAGTAAATTATTACGACATGATAATCATTCGGCGTAGTTCCTGTGACGATATGTATTGAACACAGTATCAATGAACCTATAAAAATCAAAACCATATTTAACCACGTATACTCTGTACCAAATATCAAAAGGTTTCTCTCTTTTGCTTGCCCAAACTAATACATCTCTTTATGGCCCAATATTTGACCTTATATAAGATAGCGACTCAAGGAATATATACTTATTTATTTGTTTAGACATCGTCTCAGGAGAGCTAACTTTATAAAGAGGGAAATCAATAGAAATCACTCGAATACAAACGTGTAACCAATATGGTTACTATCGTCCAATGCGGTACACGTAAATAAACGCGATCTATATTTAAACATTACCCCAAAAGAGATGGAAAAACAGTGAGGTTTAAAAATATCCCGATTCACAATGTAACCATCATATCGACAAAGCTATAAATGACATAGAAAGCAAAAACACACTAACTTAAAAGTGTGTTTCTGAAAAGATAACTCCAGCGCTTCCTAGAAACGCTGAAATTGAAGATTAAACCGTTCTCCAACTAAGCAGCGCGCGAAAAAGGTCACAAAGGGCTGCTAACTACCAATGTGCGCAGAGAATCTCGCCCTTAGTACATTACCTTATTTGAAGGCCATTAGGCTTGAATCATTATCCGACGTTCCTGTTCCCGTCCGTGGTTCGAAACCCGGGACGCGGAACCCGTCGTTCTAAATACCTGATTACGCATCATCATTGTGCGTGTGCGACGTTTAGAAGGTCGCGATATGTTTAGAATACATGGCGGCCATATTGTAATATATCGAATGGTCATGGCAGGTATATATATTTATACTGTGCTACATACCGAATGAAAAATGACATTCGATTACGAACAACAAGAACGACAACGAAGGGGGGGGAGAGGGGGAGGGGAAAGGAGGAAAATAAGCAAATTCACAAATTAACAGACATGTGAAAAAGGAGGGCATCGGCAAACAGATATAAAAAAAGGGGGGTTTTTCCGATGCCACTTGTAGGAAAGCAGCAATAGCAGCCATAGGAAAGAACTTTTAAAGAAAGCCGCAAAATGTTGCCAAAAAGTTTCTAATTGCCATGGCATCTGATATGACAAACAAATCCAATACAGATAACAAATAATGTAAACAGTCGCACAGATTGCTAACAATGTGTGCGCATAAGTATGAAAAACCTATCAAATGGCCACATATGGTTAACTCGAAATGGATCACTCCAAAAGTCAAAGAACCAATTCAGCATCAGCCAGCCGGACTGGTTGATAGATTGATACAAAATCTATTAATTGCAAATTAATGGAAAGAAAATATTGGAAAGAAAGTATTGGAAAGAAAATATTAGAACCCAAGTATGCCTCACTAAATCCACAATAAAATATGATGATCTGGGACCACTTTCACAGTGCTATGGTAAATATTCACCCAATATTCATGATGATCCAAAGTGAAATATTAGCTTCCAACCAAAAAACAGGGAAGAAATGTGGCCTGATACATATTTAGGCCCCGGTAAGATGGCACCGGTTTGGTGGAAATTACCATTCACTCGTGTATTTTTTAAATTGGCCAGTGTAGCAACATCCTCTTTTACATGCTATGATTAACAAATATGGTGACATTAGCAATGGCACAAAAATAGAAATCACTTAAAAATATATATAACCAGATGTCAATCATAAGTGATAATGAAACTCATCATCCGTGTTGTGCCCCATTTCTATACATCTTAGACGGCATATCCACATAGCCTCCCTTTGTCGCAAAATGAGTTCTCTATTGCCTCCCCGAGGGTGTACTGGTACAAAGTCAATACCGTGAAACCATATTTTACCATTATCTCCATGATGTTCCCTCATGTGGTGCGTCATGGGGTATTTTAAATCATAATTTCTAAATGCACGTACATGCTCCTGTATACGGGATTTAAGTGGTCGTATTGTGCTGCCTATATAAATCTTATTACATTCACAACCGATTATATACACGACATAATTGGTTTTGCAATTTATAAAATATCTTATTTCATATTCCTTCGATGTATTATAACAAAAACTCCTAATTTTGTTAATCCCATAGGGACACATGTTGCAATTCAAACACGTGAAAAAACCTTTGGGAGCAGTAGGTAGCCATGTTATCGGAGATATAGGCCTGGGGTAACTTGGGCATAGTAACTGGCGCAACGTTTTCCCTCTAAGGAATGTAACTCTAGGTCTAACTGTTACTAGTTCCCTCAAGTTTGGTATTTCATATAGTAAACCCCAGTGTTTCCTAAGAATGTTAAAAAGACTGGCACTGTTATTCGTATACTGTGTGATAAAGGCCACGCGTGGCTTCTGAGTATGCTTCTTACTCACTTGGTTCCGCTTATGTAAGGTACTGGTTCTAGTGACCCCTTTAATTCTCAAGTCAGCTTTGTTCAAGGTGTCTTCATTGTAACCACGTGATCTAAATCTATTTTTTACCTCTTTAATGTTATCCCTGAATGTTACATCCGTGCTGCAATTACGGCGTACACGGACCATTTCACCAAAAGGTATGTTATTAATCACCGATTTGGGATGTGCACTAGAGGCGTGAAGTGTGCTGTTGCACGATGTTACTTTGCGATAAATTGTGCTCTGTATCTCATTGTCTTCAATATAGAAGAGAATGTCAAGAAATTCCATACTACTTGAACTATATTTCATGGTCAGTTGCACATTGTGGGGATTATCATTCAGGAAAGCATGGTACTCAGTAAGTTGGCCAACAGTTCCCTTCCATAATAGGATGATATCATCAATATACCTCCCCCAGAAGACAATCATGTCAATCCAGGGGGGAGGCATATTTACCCCATGCATGCTCCCTCTCCCACCAGCCCATAAAAAGGCCAGCGTACGAGGGAGCGAACCTACTCCCCATCGCAGTTCCCTGAATCTGATGAAACCACTTCCCCTCATGTAGGAGAAAATTCCGTGTCAGGATAATGTCGATCATGTCCATCAACATTTGGTTGTGGTCTACATGATCGGCAGTGCGTGTTGACAAAAAGGAGTGTACAGCTGTCATTCCAAAATGTTTCTGGATACAGGTATACAACCCAGTCACGTCCATTGTGACAAATAGTAAATCCTCAGACCATGATAGACCATCAAATTTTTCTAGGATATCCCTAGAGTCCTGTATATAGGCAGGTAGATTTGTTACGAGAGGTTGTAAAAATCTGTCCACATATTGTGAGAGCTTTTCCGTTGGTGAGTCAATCCCAGATATAATGGGACGTCCAGGTGGAAAAATGCCATCCTTATGTATTTTAGGCAAAATATAAATACAAGGGGCAAGTGGATTGTTGACAGAGAGGTACCTGCGTTCCTCATCCGAGATCAGGCCACTCTCACACCAGTCATGTATTTTGGCATTTATATGGGTGACAAGGGAGGGAAGGGGATCACTGGCGACCCGTTGATAACAACATGGATCACCAAGTTGTCTCTTAATTTCATTGGTATAATCAATGGTATTCATAATTACCACATTCCCTCCCTTGTCAGCCTCCTTGATGGTGATGGACTCATCCTCTTTCAGGTCATTTAAAGCTTTTCTCTCCATTTTAGTCAAATTAGATTGATGTTGTGTATATTTGCAAGGGGCATCCATTAGTTTGTAAAGATCTTTAGTCACTCTTTCTTTAAACAAATCTATATTCGTATGTGTATTATTAGGTATAAATTTAGAGTGTGGTTTAAGTCCACTAGTCACCCCGATGTTTTCCCTAATATTCAAATCCTCTCTGATTTCTTGAATAGAAAAATGTTCTTCCTCGGGGATAGAGAGTAACATTTGGAGATTAACCAAGTCTGATACAGTGTGTGTTACCATTTGTGTCGGTTGTATATTCAAGTTGACATTTGGAGGAATATCATGAAAATAATCCTTTAATTTTAACATGCGAGTGAACTTAAACAAATCAACAATCATTTCTACTGGATCCCCCCACTGCGAGGGACAGAAACTTAAGCCTCTCTGTAATACATCAATTTCCACATTTGTTAATACACGATCAGATAAATTCACAATTGTTAAAGCATTCTGTGATACACAATTCTGCACACTACTACCTAGGTTGTCTTTGATCTGGTGTCCATTGCATGAGTCATTTCTTTCTTTTTGCCTTTTTGCTTGCCACCTTTTTCCTCCCCTCCGTATTTTAGGTCTTTTTTGGTATTTTTGTTGCCCTCCCTGATCCTTTCCATCTCTACTAAAAAATGTCTCCGTCCTGGGGAGATTTCTGCTAACACTCCTCCATTTCGGGAAGTATTACTTTCAACTGAGGAGACAGAACTGCTGCTAACTGATAATGATTCAGTTGATTCTTCCCTCGATCTTTTCCCTTCTCCTGCAAGTTTGACATTATCAAATTTATGAGCAAAAGTGTAAATTCGCCCATTTTTGTAGTCATTATCATCACGTTTTATTTTTCTTAATTTTTTGTCTCGCAAATAAATCTGATGTGTCTCGATAACTCTATCATATACCTCATAATTTTTCTTGATAACTTCCTTCAGGTTTGAACAGTCTATTTCTCTCTCCAAATTAATAATTTCTTGTTTTAAACCCGCCACCTTCTTTTCTGAGTGCCTAATCAGAATACGCATCATGGTGTTAGATGCTTGTTGTAAGTTGTCTTCCCAATCTTTGAGCGCCTCCTCATCAAGGTCCTCAAAAGTTGGGAAGATGAGAATCCTCAAACCTCGAGGGATTTTTTCATTATCGAGATATTTTTGTAGGGTAATACCGTCCCACCAACGGGACATTTCCTGCTTCTTAAGCCTCTCAAGTTTTTGGAATTTAATTCGTAGACCATCTCCTGTCAGCTCCTTCACTGAATTGGAGCTGCTTGGTTGTGTATTGGAAAAAAGGCCTAAGGCTAGTTCCTCCCTATTATCCTTAAATTTTGACATGATTAGCAGGTATGGTCAAATCAACTTCTTTTAAAAGACGATTATAATATGCAAAATTATATTATGATCTGGCCCACAGTGTGCTCCTAAGGTCCCAACAATTATGAATACAAAACTTGGACAGTGGACCAATTGCCTACAGAGGGCACCACCTACTGGAAGTCACCAGACTTATATGTACCGCAACCAGATTCTATGTGCTAACTTTAACAGTGCCCTCTGTCCAAAAGCACCACCCTTAACCTCAGGGTAAATAGAACTTAAATGAAATCAAAGCTGCACCAAATGTCCAAATATGATCCGTTAGATCATTTCCAAGAATATCCGATCCGTTTAGTAAGGCATAATCACGTTTCTTTATTGATTTCTTTAAAAGGCCACAGCCAACGCGTTTCGTTCTGAACACAGAACTTCTTCAGGGCTGTAATTTAAAAACACATGTATATCAACATACCATATTTACAAACAATAGTACAAACAGTATATACAACATATAACATAGCACATATAGACAACAAAACAAATTGTGTAAAAAGACCATAGACTTTCTCAAGCATATCCTACATAATAAATGACATGACAGATATATATGACCATACCTAAAGTATAATCCCAATAAATGGGAAATATCATCACTGGCAGACATATGGTTCTACCTAGTATGATCCAATCAAATGGTGCTCACATGTTCACGACAGAATTTTTGTCATGAAGCGTCTCCCGAGGCAATGTGCAAAAGCACACTGCCATACATATTTATATCATAAAAGCCATGTTCAAGAGATGCTATTTCTAAAAATTTCAAGGGCCATAAAATGCCCAAATCCACATGACTGTAAAAGATTCAATCAAATTTCATAAAGAAAAAGAAAGAAAACTTAGAAAAAACAAAAGTAGAAATGAACATACCAAAATTGTTGTCCGTCAAAATATTGATTGATGAATACGTCAGGCGGTATTTATTAAATTAAGATGTTCCTTAAGAGATGGTACTCATATCTCTGTATCGCAAGGAAGCAATATAAAGACCCGGATTAGGATGAATAATTCTAAAAGTATGTCAGAAAGAACATAATACTTTATTCTAATGGATATTATATGGCCAAAGATAAATAATACTAGACATACCTGATTTGGATCTCAAAGTCGCTATATTAATTAGAGATGGCGTATTACGCTCAAATTTTCACTACCATAAGTGTACGTCAAGTATTTCTTCTTCAAGGAGATAAGTAAATTATTACGACATGATAATCATTCGGCGTAGTTCCTGTGACGATATGTATTGAACACAGTATCAATGAACCTATAAAAATCAAAACCATATTTAACCACGTATACTCTGTACCAAATATCAAAAGGTTTCTCTCTTTTGCTTGCCCAAACTAATACATCTCTTTATGGCCCAATATTTGACCTTATATAAGATAGCGACTCAAGGAATATATACTTATTTATTTGTTTAGACATCGTCTCAGGAGAGCTAACTTTATAAAGAGGAAATCAATAGAAATCACTCGAATACAAACGTGTAACCAATATGGTTACTATCATCCAATGCGGTACACGTAAATAAACGCGATCTATATTTAAACATTACCCCAAAAGAGATGGAAAAACAGTGAGGTTTAAAAATATCCCGATTCACAATGTAACCATCATATCGACAAAGCTATAAATGACATAGAAAGCAAAAAACACACTAACTTAAAAAGTGTGTTTCTGAAAAGATAACTCCAGCGCTTCCTAGAAACGCTGAAATTGAAGTTAAACCGTTCTCCAACTAAGCAGCGCGCGAAAAAGGTCACAAAGGGCTGCTAACTACCAATGTGCGCAGAGAATCTCGCCCTTTTAGTACATTACCTTATTTGAAGGCCATTAGGCTTGAATCATTATCCGACGTTCCTGTTCCCGTCCGTGGTTCGAAACCCGGGACGCGGAACCCGTCGTTCTAAATACCTGATTACGCATCATCATTGTGCGTGTGCGACGTTTAGAAGGTCGCGATATGTTTAGAATACATGGCGGCCATATTGTAATATATCGAATGGTCATGGCAGGTATATATATTTATACTGTGCTACATACCGGATGAAAAATGAAATTCGATTACGAACAACAAGAACGACAACGAAGGGGGGGAGGGGGGGAGGGGAAAGGAGGAAAATAAGCAAATTCACAAATTAACAGACATGTGAAAAAGGAGGGCATCGGCAAACAGATATAAAAAAAAGGGGGGTTTTTCCGATGCCACTTGTAGGAAAGCAGCAACAGCAGCCATAGGAAAGAACTTTTAAAGAAAGCCGCAAAATGTTGCCAAAAAGTTTCTAATTGCCATGGCATCTGATATGACAAACAAATCCAATACAGATAACAAATAATGTAAACAGTCGCACAGATTGCTAACAATGTGTGCGCATAAGTATGAAAAACCTATCAAATGGCCACATATGGTTAACTCGAAATGGATCACTCCAAAAGTCAAAGAACCAATTCAGCATCAGCCAGCCGGACTGGTTGATAGATTGATACAAAATCTATTAATTGCAAATTAATGGAAAGAAAATATTGGAAAGAAAGTATTGGAAAGAAAATATTAGAACCCAAGTATGCCTCACTAAATCCACAATAAAATATGATGATCTGGGACCACTTTCACAGTGCTATGGTAAATATTCACCCAATATTCATGATGATCCAAAGTGAAATATTAGCTTCCAACCAAAAGGGATCCATTTCGAGTTAACCATATGTGGCCATTTGATAGGTTTTTCATACTTATGCCCTTTTTTTATATCTGTTTGCCAATGCCCTCCTTTTTCACATGTCTGTTAATTTGTGAATTTGCTTATTTTCCTCCTTTCCCCTCCCCCCTCCCCCCCCCATCGTTGTCGTTCTTGTTGTTCGTAATCGAATTTCATTTTTCATTCGGTATGTAGCACAGTATAAATATATATACCTGCCATGACCATTCGATATATTACAATATGGCCGCCATGTATTCTAAACATATCGCGACCTTCTAAACGTCGCACACGCACAATGATGATGCGTAATCAGGTATTTAGAACGACGGGTTCCGCGTCCCGGGTTTCGAACCACGGACGGGAACAGGACCGTCGGATAATGATTCAAGCCTAATGGCCTTCAGATAAGGTAATGTACTAAGGGCGAGATTCTCTGCGCACATTGGTAGTTAGCAGCCCTTTGTGACCTTTTTCACGCGCTGCTTAGTTGGAGAACGGTTTAACTTCAATTTCAGCGTTTCTAGGAAGCGCTGGAGTTATCTTTTCAGAAACACACTTTTTAAGTTAGTGTTTTTTGCTTTTTATGTCATTTATAGCTTTGTCGATATGATGGTTACATTGTGAATCGGGATATTTTTAAACCTCACTGTTTTTCCATCTCTTTTGGGGTAATGTTTAAATATAGATCGCGTTTATTTACGTGTACCGCATTGGACGATAGTAACCATATTGGTTACACGTTTGTATTCGAGTGACTTCTATTGATTTCCTCTTTATAAAGTTAGCTCTCCTGAGACGATGTCTAAACAAATAAATAAGTATATATTCCTTGAGTCGCTATCTTATATAAGGTCAAATATTGGGCCATAAAGAGATGTATTAGTTTGGGCAAGCAAAAGAGAGAAACTTTTTGATATTTGGTACAGAGTATACGTGGTTAAATATGGTTTTGATTTTTATAGGTTCATTGATACTGTGTTCAATACATATCGTCACAGGAACTACGCCGAATGATTATCATGTCGTAATAATTTACTTATCTCCTTGAAGAAGAAATACTTGACGTACACTTATGGTAGTGAAAATTTGAGCGTAATACGCCATCTCTAATTAATATAGCGACTTTGAGATCCAAATCAGGTATGTCTAGTATTATTTATCTTTGGCCATATAATATCCATTAGAATAAAGTATTATGTTCTTTCTGACATACTTTTAGAATTATTCATCCTAATCCGGGTCTTTTATATTGCTTCCTTGCGATACAGAGATATGAGTACCATCTCTTAAGGAACATCTTAATTTAATAAATACCGCCTGACGTATTCATCAATCAATATTTTGACGGACAACAATTTTGGTATGTTCATTTCTACTTTTGTTTTTTCTAAGTTTTTCTTTTTCTTTATGAAATTTGATTGAATCTTTTACAGTCATGTGGATTTGGGCATTTTATGGCCCTTGAAATTTTTAGAAATAGCATCTCTTGAACATGGCTTTTTATGATATAAATATGTATGGCAGTGTGCTTTTGCACATTGCCTCGGGGAGACGCTTCATGACAAAAATTCTGTCGTGAACATGTGAGCACCATTTGATTGGATCATACTAGGTAGAACCATATGTCTGCCAGTGATGATATTTCCCATTTATTGGGATTATACTTTAGGTATGGTCATATATATCTATGTCATGTCATTTATTATGTAGGATATGCTTGAGAAAGTCTATGGTCTTTTTACACAATTTGTTTTGTTGTCTATATGCGCTATGTTATATGTTGTATATACTGTTTGTACTATTGTTTGTAAATATGGTATGTTGATATACATGTGTTTTTAAATTACAGCCCTGAAGAAGTTCTGTGTTCAGAACGAAACGCGTTGGCTGTGGCCTTTTAAAGAAATCAATAAAGAAACGTGATTATGCCTTACTAAACGGATCGGATATTCTTGGAAATGATCTAACGGATCATATTTGGACATTTGGTGCAGCTTTGATTTCATTTAGGAACAAAGACTAACTATAGCTCAGGATACTAGGTAGCACTGCAGGCAGTGCTGGTTCAGGAAACAGGAAATAGCTACAGCTCAGGAAACTAGGAGTCAAGAGAGCACTGCAAGCAGTGCAAATCAGGAACAAGAAATAGCTGAAGCCCTGGAACAGGAACAAAGACTAACTATAGCTCAGGATACTAAGTAGCACTGCAGGCAGTGCTGGTTCAGGAAACAGGAAATAGCTACAGCTCAGGAAACAAGGAATAGCAAAAGCTTAGGAACAAGGACTGGTCTCACCGGATAACAGCTACAATGACCAACACTGGGCTGAAGGGAGCTGGGGCTTAAAAGAGCTCACAGTAATCATATGCAGCAGGTGTGAGCAGGCTAGCAGCAGCCAGCCACAGGTGAGCTGAATTCCTCCACCCATCCTTGGCCTGCAGGGGTGGAGACAAAGCAGTGAGCAGGGAATTCTAGGTAGTGGAGTTCCAAACATGAGCAGGCTGGCTTCAAGTATGAGCAGGCTGGCTTTCACAAAACCCGGCATGGATTGGGAATGGATGTCAATTCCCAAATAGTGTCCAAATGGCTGGAAGTCAGTATATACATGAAGGGGAGGGTCTGGAAGCTTATTAGAACACTGGAGAGTCCCACAGTTCAGCCCCCTGGTGGTGGACACGGGAATTCAGGGAGCAAATCGTGACAGTACACCCCCTCCAAAGACCCTCTCCCGGAATCTGTAACTGGATTCAAAGCAGTGGCTCCTAAGAAATAAGTCCATTTCCATCGTAGATGTAGTGCAAGATGCCAGAGGACTGCAGAAAAATTGTGATGTTCTGGAGGGTTGGATAATAGGCTGTAAAATATCAGCAGTATTGAAGGCACAACTTGAAGAGTCCAAATCCAGTGATAGGGGCTTAGACGCCTGAATTAGAAGTGTTTGACGTCCGGATGATGACAGGCTAGAGTAGCACTCTAGAAACAAAGGCAGATTGACTGTAGGGTCAAAAGCAGATAACGGATTGGCAGGAGGCACAGAGGTCAAAGGCAAACTGGCTGAAAAAGAAGGAGGTGATAAGAAGCAGACCTGAAGTTCTGGCCCCGGAGGAAAACATACAAAAGATACACATGCAGGAGACTTAGGAAGCAGGTATGCAGGAGACCCAGGCCCTGGAGGCTTACATGTTGAGAGTTTTGTCTCTGGTGCTGGAGGTTCAGTCTCTGAATGTATATGTATTGAGACCTCTGAAGGCTGGGAAACTGGAAGCACAGGGACAAAAAGTTGGCAAAATAAAGGCTCAAGGCAAGAAGGCAGGGAGCCTGGAAGCTCTGGTGCTGGAGGCAGGGAGCCTGGAAGCTCTGGTGCTGGAGGCAGGGAGCCTGGAAGCTCTGGTGCTGGAGGCAGGGAGCCTGGAAGCTCTGGTGCTGGAGGCAGGGAGCCTGGAAGCTCTGGTGCTGGAGGCAGGGAGCCTGGAAGCTCTGGTGCTGGAGGCAGGGAGCCTGGAAGCTCTGGTGCTGGAGGCAGGGAGCCTGGAAGCTCTGGTGCTGGAGGCAGGGAGCCTGGAAGCTCTGGTGCTGGAGGCAGGGGGCCTGGAAGCTCTGGTGCTGGAGGCAGGGGGCCTGGAAGCTCTGGTGCTGGAGGCAGGGGGCCTGGAAGCTCTGGTGCTGGAGGCAGGGGGCCTGGAAGCTCTGGTGCTGGAGGCAGGGAGCCTGGAAGCTCTGGTGCTGGAGGCAGGCGGCCTGGAGGCTCTGGTGCTGGAGGCAGGCGGCCTGGAAGCTCTGGTGCTGGAGGCAGGCGGCCTGGAAGCTCTGGTGCTGGAGGCAGGCGGCCTGGAAGCTCTGGTGCTGAAGGCAGGCGGCCTGGAAGCTCTGGTGCTGAAGGCAGGCGGCCTGGAAGCTCTGGTGCTGAAGGCAGGCGGCCTGCAAGCTCTGGTGCTGAAGGCAGGCGGCCTGGAAGCTCTGGTGCTGAAGGCAGGAAGGCTGCAGGCTCGGGCTTAGTTGGCAGGAAGGCTGCAGGCTTGAGCTCAGGAGGCAGGAAGGCTGCAGGCTTGGGCTCAGGAGGCAGGCAGACTGCAGGCTGAAGTTCCGTAGGTAGGCCGGCTGAGGACCCAGGCTCTGAAGGCTGCGGGCCGGCTGAGGACTCGGGCTCTGAAGGCAGCGGGCCGGCTGAGGACTCGGGCTCTGAAGGCAGCGGGCCGGCTGAGGACTCGGGCTCTGAAGGCAGCGGGCCGGCTGAGGACTCGGGCTCTGAAGGCAGCGGGCCGGCTGAGGACTCGGGCTCTGAAGGCAGCGGGCCGGCTGAGGACTCGGGCTCTGAAGGCAGCGGGCCGGCTGAGGACTCGGGCTCTGAAGGCAGCGGGCCGGCTGAGGACTCGGGCTCTGAAGGCAGCGGGCCGGCTGAGGACTCGGGCTCTGAAGGCAGCGGGCCGGCTGAGGACTCGGGCTCTGAAGGCAGCGGGCCGGCTGAGGACTCGGGCTCTGAAGGCAGCGGGCCGGCTGAGGACTCGGGCTCTAAAGGCAGCGGGCCGGCTGAGGACTCGGGCTCTAAAGGCAGCGGGCCGGCTGAGGACTCGGGCTCTGAAGGCAGCGGGCCGGCTGAGGTCTCTGAAGACTCTGCAAGAAGACAAGCTGAAGGCAGAGTGACACATGGTTCATAGACTTTAAGCTCTGGGAATGGTAGTAGCTTGTGAAAAGTAGATTTGCTGTTGTCAGTAGTGACATCTTCACAGGTCCTTGTAGTATCCGGGACTGTGATATTTACTGGACTACAAGACTGGGTAACACTATGTGAATGGAGAGCAGAGGTTATGAAATGCACCTGCTCTTTCTTTGGTTGTGTGGTTGAATATTGTATTTTACAACCACTAACAGCAGACATGCTAGAACCAGAATTCTTGTTCAGCAAACCGAGTAAGGTATCATTCTCCTTTCGCAATGCTCCCACAGACATTGAATCTGGATCAGAACAGAAGAGCAAGTCAGGATCTGGCAAAGAGGTGTTTAAGAGCCAATGAGTAAAATATTCAGAACGTAAATGTCCATTTTTCATAAGAGGATTAATTGTTTCAGGACTAGGGTGAACATTCTCAAACTGTAAAGTAGACACTAAATGTCTCTCATTGGTGGGCACTGGTGAACTGCCCTGCACAAACTTACATGATGCACTGGTGTGTTTTTCTGCTGCTAACAAGGTTTGCAGAAATTCGTTTTTATCCTGTAGATCACTGGCTGACATCAGGTGAAGATCAGGGTCACAGATGGAATGAAAATCTAACATAGAAGGATCAGCCAACCACAGGGAATAATATTCAGCACGTAAAAGTCTGTTTTGTTCCATGAATCGATCTCTAGAGTTTAAGGACTTCCTAATAGGGTGTACAGAACTGCGCTGCCTTGACAATGGATTCCTGTCAGCATACGCAGACTTTATGGATCTGTTGCTAAACATCTTGGCAAGAACTGACAGGGTGGGTTTTAATAAAAGGTAGCTAACTGAACACAAAGAAACCTCACAAGTGACCCTGGAAATGTGGTTTGGTCATTCTGTCAGGGACTGTCCGGGACTATGTGGGGAACACAGTCAGGGACTTGGGCAAGGACTGGGAACTGGGTAGGAAACGTACACAGAAAGAGGAGACAAAGGGATCCAAAGGGAAAGCCTGTACAAGTGAACAAGAAGGGTGAGACTCAGAAAGGACAGGCACTCATGAGGCGGCTCAGCATTCAGAATCACTAAACCCAGGACGGATGTGCAATACACTTAAATATAAAACAACATTAACAATAAAGGGGATGTGGGGTAAAGCACTCGGGAGCTCCACACGGTAAGACTGAAGCTCAGTAAGTTCCTCACCCACAATTGCTGTTACAGATACTGACTGAAAATACCCACATATAGGATATGTATGCAAAGGCAGGGTCTGTGGAGCTTATACCTATGGTGATGTTATAACAGTAACTCAAAGACAATACTCACAGTGAACAAGAAACACCATCTAGGTAGTCAGCTGTGCCCACGGATCCTGGCGATCAAACAGGAACACGCAAGGCAATAACAGCAAAGGGGTAGAACTAAACACAAGCACAATAGACAAGGAGCTAGCAAGGAGGAGTGCTTAACAGGAAAGGAAGGAAATCATAGGGCACACTTGGCAGAAAGCAGGTAACAAACATACAAGGTAACAGAAGCAAGACAGCAGAAATAGAAAGACAGCAAATTAGAACTGGAACCACGGAAATGGGAAGAAAGGCAGGGACTGGAAAAGGATAGACAGATGGGGAGGCTACAAGGGTATAATAGAATAGTGAAGGTTCAGGAATCAAGAATACAAAGTAGCATAGACGGCAGTGCTGGGGCAGGAACAAGGAATGCTAAGGCTCAGGAGTCAAAGTAGCCCTGCAGGTAGTGCTAGTTCAGGAGAAGGGAAACTGCTGCAGGTCAGGAACAAGGAATGCCAAGGCTCAGGAATCAAGGTAGCACTGTAGGCAGTGCTAGTTCAGGAACAGGGAATACTAAGGCTTCAGGAGTCAAGGTAGCACTGCAGGTTCAGGAAACAGGAAATAGCTACAGCTCAGGAAACAAGGAGTCAAGAGAGCACTGCAAGCAGTGCAAATCAGGCACAAGAAATAGCTGAAGCCCAGGAACAGGAACAAAGACTAACTATAGCTCAGGATACTAGGTAGCACTGCAGGCAGTGCTGGTTCAGGAAACAGGAAATAGCTACAGCTCAGGAAACTAGGAGTCAAGAGAGCACTGCAAGCAGTGCAAATCAGGAACAAGAAATAGCTGAAGCCCTGGAACAGGAACAAAGACTAACTATAGCTCAAGATACTAAGTAGCACTGCAGGCAGTGCTGGTTCAGGAAACAGGAAATAGCTACAGCTCAGGAAACAAGGAATAGCAAAAGCTCAGGAACAAGGACTGGTCTCACCGGATAACAGCTACAATGACCAACACTGGGCTGAAGGGAGCTGGGGCTTAAAAGAGCTCACAGTAATCATATGCAGCAGGTGTGAGCAGGCTAGCAGCAGCCAGCCACAGGTGAGCTGAATTCCTCCACCCATCCTTGGCCTGCAGGGGTGGAGACAAAGCAGTGAGCAGGGAATTCTAGGTAGTGGAGTTCCAAACATGAGCAGGCTGGCTTCAAGTATGAGCAGGCTGGCTTTCACAAAACCCGGCATGGATTGGGAATGGATGTCAATTCCCAAATAGTGTCCAAATGGCTGGAAGTCAGTATATACATGAAGGGGAGGGTCTGGAAGCTTATTAGAACACTGGAGAGTCCCACAGTTCAGCCCCCTGGTGGTGGACACGGGAATGCAGGGAGCAAATCGTGACACATGGTGAGAGGTGTGTAATTGCTGAGTAAGAGGTGTATGAGCGGTGTCTAAGTGAAGGCCAAGGGGTGTGGCTGTGGAGTGAGGTGAGTGAGTGCAGGTGAGAAAATGATGACTACAGGATGAGTGGTGTGTGACTAGATGGTGCATGGCGTGTACAGTTTAAGAGGTGTGTGCAGAGTGGGCGGTGTGTGTGTGCAGGGTGAGCGATATGTGAAAAAGGTGAGCAGTGAGTGAATGTAAGATGAAGTGTGTGTGTGTAGGGTGAGAGGTGTGTGTGTCTAGGGTGAGCATATGAGTGCAGGATAAGTGGTGTGTGGGCGTAGTGTGAGGTGTGAGTGCAGGACGAGAAGTATGTGAGTGCAGGGTGAGAGGTGCATGAGTGGTGCCTGAGTGCAGGGTGAGTTATTAGCATACATGGGGTTTAAGTGCACAGTGAGGTACGTGTGCAGTGTGGGTGTAGGGTGAGAGGTGTGTGTCTATAGTGAGAGAAGGGTGAGAGATGAGTGAGTGCATGGAGTGCAGTGTGTGAGTAGAGGGTTTGTGTGGTGTTTGAAATTTGAAAGGTGTGTGAGGGTACAGGATGAGGAGTGTGTGTGTAGAGAGTGAACAATGTGTGAATAGAACGTAAGCAGTGTGAGAGTAAAGGGTAAGCAGTGAACGAGTGTCCAAGGTGGGCAGTATTTGTATGTGTGGGGTGAGAGGTATGTGTAGGGTGAGTGAGTGCAGGGTGCGAAGTGTGTAGGTCTAGGGTGAGATGGGTGAGTACAGGGTGAGAAGTATGTGAGGAGTGCAAGTGTAGGGCAAGAGGTATGAGTGCGAGTGAGGTGTGTGGGTACAGTGTGACAGGTGTCACTGCCAGGTGAGAGGTGTCTGAGTGCAGGATGATCAGTGTGCAGCGTGAAAGATCAGCTTGAGTGGTGTGTTAGTGATGCATGAGTGCAGGGTGAGAGATGAGTGAGTGCATGGAGTGCAGTGTGTGAGTAGAGGGTTTGTGTGGTGTTTGAAATTTGAAAGGTGTGTGAGGGTACAGGATGAGGAGTGTGTGTGTGTAGAGAGTGAACAATGTGTGAATAGAAAGTAAGCAGTGTGTGAGTAAAGGGTAAGCAGTGAACGGGTGTCCAAGGTGGGCAGTATTTGTATGTGTGGGGTGAGCGGTATGTGTAGGGTGAGTGAGTGCAGAGTGCGAAGTGTGTAGGTCTAGGGTGAGATGGGTGAGTACAAGGTGAGAAGTATGTGAGGAGTGCAAGTGTAGGGCAAGAGTTATGAGTGCGAGTGAGGTGTGTGGGTACAGTGTGACAGGTGTCACTGCCAGGTGAGAGGTGTCTGAGTGCAGGATGATCAGTGTGCAGCGTGAAAGATCAGCTTGAGTGGGGTGCTAGTGATGCATGAGTGTAGGGTGAGAGGTATGTGAGCAGTATGAGTGCAGGGTGAGAATAACGAGTGCAGGATGAGAAGTGTGTGGTTGTAGGCTGAGGTGAATGGATGCAGGGTGAGAGGTGTGTGAGTACAGAGTAAGCAGTGTGTGAATAGATGGTGTGTGCAATCTGAGAGGTGTGTGAATGTGCAATATGTGTGCAGAATGAGCAATGTGTGATTAGAAGCTAAGTAGTGTGTGAATAAAAGGTGAGCAATGAGTGAGTGTGCAAGATGAGCAGTGTGTATGTAGGGTGACAGAATGAGGGCAGGGTGAGAGGTGTGGATGTAGGGTGAGGTGGTGAGTTTAGGGTGAGCAGTGATTGAGTAGTGGGTGAGTGCAAATTGAGAGATGTGTGCAGGATGAGCAGTGTGTGTTTCCAGGGTAAGTGGTGTGTGAGTAAAGAGTGAGAAGTGAGTGAGTGTGCAAGGTGAGCAGTGTGTGTTTGAAGGGTGAGCAGTCAGCATGAGTGTTTTAGTGGAATGTGGGTGCATTGTGTTAGGGGGTGAGCGGTATCTGGGTTCAGGGTGAGAGGTGGGTGATAGTGAGTGAGGGGCGCGCATTGACTGAGTGCAGTGTAAGAGTACACGGTGCATGGGGTGGGACTACAGGGTGAGTCGTGGGTAAGAGGTGTATTAGTACAGGGTGAGAGCGGAACCCATGTGAATGCAGAATGAGTGGTTTGGCTTTTGTGAGTGCAGGGTGCAGCTCATTAAAGCCAGACATATTAGCATTAGTCAGTGCTTTTCAACAAGTTGTGTGAAGTGTGTGAGTGCAGGGTGAGGTAAGTGAGTTCAGGGTGAGAAGTATATAAGTGTAGGGTGAGAGTTGTGAGAGCGGGTGAGGTGTATAGGTGCGGGATGACAGGTGTCATTGCTGGATGAGAGGTGTATGAGTGGTGTCAGTGCAAGCTGAGCAGTGTGCAGCGTGAAAGATAAGCTCGAGTGGTGTGTTAGTGGTGCATGAGTGTAGGGTGAGGTATGTGAGCAGTTTGAGTGCAGGGTGAGAATGAGTGCAGGATGAGAGGTGTGTGGGTGAGGTGGATTAAGGCAAGGTGAGAGGTATGGGAGTACAGAGTAAGCAATGTGTGAATAAATGGTGTGAGCAATTTGTGAGGTGTGTGAGTGTGCAGTATGTGTGAAGAGTGAGCAATGTGTGAGTAGAAGGTAAGTGTGGTGTGAATAAAGGGTGAACAGTGAGTGTGCAAGGTGAGCAGTGTGTATGTTGGGGGACAGTATGAGTTCAGCGTGAAAGTGTGGATGGATGTAGGATCTGACGGGTGAGTGCAGGATGAGCACCGGGTGAGCAGATTGATTGAGTAGTGGGTGTGTGCAAATTGAGAGGTTAGTGTGTGTACCGGGTGAGCGGTGCATGAGGAAATCGTGAGAAGTGAGTGAGTGTGCAAGGTGAGTAGTGTGTGTGTAGGATAAGCATATGAGTGGAGAGTGAGAGGTGTGTGTGAAGGGTGAGCAGTCAGCGTGAGTGTTTTAGTGGTGTGTAGATGCATGGTGGAACGTGGGTGAGCGGTATATGGGTACAGAGTGAACGGTGGCGAGTGGGTGCAGGGTGAAAGTCGGTGATGGTGAGTGCAGGGTGACCGGTGATTGTGTGCAGTGCAGGATACGTGGTGTGTGGCTACAGGGTAAGTGCACGGTGAGTCATGGTTGAGAGGTGTGTTAGTACAGGATGAGAGTTGCACCCATGTGAATGCAGAATGAGTGGGATGCCTTTTAGATTGCAGCGTGCAGCACATTAAAGCCACTCATATTGGCATTGCAGTATTTTTAATGGGTGTAGGTGAAAAAAGCGACAACAGCATATTTTAACGTGAACAGAAAGGAAAAAGACCTGAGCAGTTCATAAACCCACAACATGAGCCGAAGTTTTTGTCCTCGGAATGCAAGCACCAGCAGTGTGCGCAAGTATACTATAAGAACACCCCTCGTTTGCTTTCTGAGGTCTGTGTTCGTATGTCTGTACTGTGGATGTTACCCTCCCAAGCTGTGCGCTCCAAGTGGTTCCTCTGCATTCCTCGGAAGGGTCCCAAGCAGGACAAGACACGTGTGAAGCTGCCGAACGTGTTTAGTAATGTGTGTGGCTGGCCGAGCCGAGGCGTTAGTAACGTCACTCCACGCCCTAACGCCTGACTTTGCTCTTCCCTACAATTTGGTAGAAAACATTTGAGGAAAATAAATCTTACACCAATCTCAAAATCATACACCGACACCCTCATCTTGTGACAATAAAACATTTCTGTCCAGATTTGTTCCTAGTAATATTGATTTTTCTCTTTTATATTTATTTCATGATATTAAAAGAGCCTTTTGAAAATGAAGCTAGCCCTATCAAAATGATCTACATTCGCTTTAGCGTGCTTTTGCATTTCTTAGGGGCTCTCATCAATGAACAGTAGGATCACAAACTGTCAGATCCTGTTGGGAGGGCCACAGGGCACAGAAGGGCTGCTTGGCTCAGGCCCCAACCACAGTGGTTGAGGTCATTTGGAACTGGTGTCCTGGGGCCCATCCTGCCATGGCTCTGCAAATTGGGCTCAGTACAACCCTTTCCACAGTTGACTCTCAGGTTTGCAAGGGTGAGCAGTTGAAGGCTTCTCAGGGAGGCAGCATGGGGGACAAGAGCTCATAATTCAACAGAAAACCAGCAGACCCCATAACATTTTGTCCAGCCCAGTGTTTATCTTGTAGTTAAATAAGTCCTTTAATCACACACAAAACTAAAAGTACACCGCTTTATAGGAATTGCAATTACATGTTTATAATACAGTTACAATATTCAGTAAAGCACTACACCCCACATCCGGCATTCTACCTCCCCACTATAGGATGCATCTAATGACTTCAGTCCCAAGTATACTGTGAGCATAGGCATTAGTCACGGTTGCAGATTTCTTCAAATACCTCACTGATGAAATGCAAAACTTGGTTCTTTGGTCAAGAAGAACTTGGAACAGGAAAAAAGTGAGATGGTTTGGATCCCCACTTCAGGGAGTGTAAATCCATTGTCTAAAGCTTCAGAGCCAGCTTGGGTGGTTCTCTTTCAAGTGTCATTTTCTGTCTATTCCTCAAACATAGCTTTTGTGCAAGGTGATGGCTCTCAGAGAGCTGACTCCAAGGAAGAGTATTCAAAACAAGGGCACAATGAAGTGTGAGATCTCTGCACCTGGCAGTCATCAGCTTTCCTGTAGCAGCAATCAGCGAGAAACAAAAGGACAGGTCCTGCCGAGAAACATCCTTATCTTGAACAACAGAAACTGCAGACCCACCCCTCACCCCTACAATTTACCAAATGGCAGTGCTCAGGAAGAACCACTCAGCAGCCTTTTGCTAACAAGTTCCTCATTGACTTTCTAAGGGAAGGCCTGTGTCCGACCTCTTTCAGTTCAGTTACTGAGTCTCCACTCTCCAGACACAGGAATGCAAGCAATATACTTGCACTGTCTGGGGAAGATGTCCTTATTATCCATCTTGCGCCATGCTAAACCAGAGGCATCCAGAGCTGATCCCACCAGGCCCAGTACTCAAATTCATAAAACCCACATTCCTTATACCATACATGTACAACACATTCACTGCACACACAAATACTCAACACACACGCAGAATCAGCATAAGGTTCTGGGGTTCACATAACAGCGGAACTTTACATGACAGGAGCAAGTATTGTATCTCCTCGACAAAGAAATAGGTCTAGTCACACTACAGATTCACAAAACACAGTGCAGCACTTTATATGTCTCAGCATGGCATGGACAGTAATGTTATGCCCACTGTGAAGGCAGGCTTTGTGCGCCCCTTCAAGTAACAGACCTCGCATTACCAGGGGCAGACCTAAGCCTCGGCCCACGCTAGAGTAGAATGGCACTAGGGCCAAACAAAGATATGGGACATTTCAGTCCCAACACAAACAGAACAAAACATGCTGGAGAACAAAGGTAGTAGTTAAAATAATGGCACTATCATCTAGGTCACACAAATTATCTAGTTCTCGATACTTGCATTGTTTCGAAGACACCCTTCTGATAAAATGTATGTACCAGATGTCATTTGGCAGTTTCAGCCTTAAACATTATAGTATTTATTATCTTTAGATCAGAGTAGAAAAGAGGTCTTAAACTGTGTGTTGCACTCCCTGGGGGTCCGTGGTTGTAGTCCCAGGGGGGTGCAAATGCCTAAAAAAAAGTACTTGTAAATGAAGATGACCTGGAAGCAATATCCTGTGTTTTTTGTCCCTCTGCGTGTGGCAGTGTCAGATCTCTGTGCCCTGCCGCCAAGTCTATGTGCATCAAGGAACTGATCATGCATCTCAGCGCAGCACCCAGCTATATAAATCTGCCGCAATAATCACTCGGAATGGGACTCAGAAGGTTGTGATACTATAAGATGTTTACTGAAGGTAAAATGGTGACCTGGTGACAATGACCTGGATGGGTTAGAGCTGGGTAATGCAGCCTGTATGGTCCTGGAAGGAAATAACAAAGAGGGTGGCATTCATCTAATCTGGAAGAGCATGAGCCTCTTCTCCATGAAGTTCTGTATTATAAGGGTGATCATGGTCAGGTAGTAGTTACAGGGTCTTGGCTTGGCACTGGTTATTTTTCTTCCATTGTACTTTCTCCTTCTGACTTTGCCCCCCTTAGTCTGCCACCCTTGAGCCTATTCTTCTCAGGCTCTCCTACTTCATGGAATCTGGGACCTCCACGGGTGCTAAGTCTTTGGATCTTGAACGCCAGCCATATTATACACTTTCTTGTTAAATTTGTTAAATTTGTCCAGCAACATCCAGACCTGCTATCCCACTCTTTTCAGTGTCTGCTGATCCACCATGAAGCTGGGACTGCAGGTGAAAGTATTTTTCTCATCAAACTAGCAGTGAGTCCCAGTAGGACAAAACGTGTCTGTGAATGTTGAACAAATTTGAGAACTGCTTGATTTGGGCTGTCAAAGTTGAGTTTAAATGGGTAATGGTCTCAGACTGACAATATTAAGAGATTTTGCTTGGAATCCTTTAAGCTAAATATTGGCTGCCCCTAATTCAAAATCTGCCTAAGACACATCCTCTACTTGTGACGTGAATGTGGGATGAAATCCTACAAGAAGACAGGTAGGGTTAAAATGGGCAATGCAGCGCGTAGCTAGTCATGAGACGTGTGTCATTTTATAAACGATATATCAGTGGATGATTTTGTTGCGTTCCAGTACTCACCATCTTATTGGAGTTGGTTGGTATATACAAATACAAAAAAATTGGGATGCTAGCACCCAACTGCAAAAATACAGTGTTAGTTATATCACCTTTAACTCTTTCTGCTGTATCACATAGACATGATTTTGTGCTGTACTTGGTATATACACACATGTATGGCCCCTGAGTGTGGGTCTAATGGAAAGTTGACAGTGTAAGAAAACTGCATTAATATGGGCTGTGATCAGATGTAGAAGCGTGTGAAGGAGGTACAAAGTGCCTTAAACAGTGACAGGGTGAAAGTAAATGAAAATGCAGTTCTTAGAGGCTAGCGGGTGATTGCGACTTTCTGAAGATCACTACACCTTCAACAAACCTCACTAACAGTTACACTTCTTTTTGTGATGTCTCTTTTAGAGACAACCCACTTTTTTGTATCCCACATACAGCTATGGTGACAAGTATGACTTCTCCTTTCACTGGGAGAAAGCTTAGGACATCATAAAATAGACAGAGGCGGGGATGCTCTGTGCCATGGAAAGGGAGGGAGCACTTATTAACAGCTGTCTGCAACCCACAGCAGAGCAAAGAGTGAGCAGAGGTGGGCGAGCCAACAAATTGAGCCAAGGGTCCACTTTGGATCTTAGAGCCCGCGCACAAGATGAGCCCTGAAAATATTTGACATTTAAATTGTGCAACAACATTACATTAGAATCTGATGGGTTGTCTTGAAAACTCTAGAAAGTGTCCTTCTTTAACACACAGAAGATTTTCACCTTAGCACATTAGTTCATTTGAAAACTTTTATTCAAAGTGGGAGTTTTTAAACATCAACTGAGAAACATTCATGCCCCAGCCCTGATCACAGTGCTATAAGTGAACAAAGAAGCTAGTTAGTTGTCATGTATACAGCATACTTGGTTTGGTTCCAATTATAAATGGAGCAACTTTATAGGCTATTACGTCAAACACACTACAGTGCGCGTCCTGAACTCAAGCATTTGAATGAGATCTCATATGTGATAATGAACAAAAGGATGCTTGGTGAAATAATATGTGTGCCTAGGATCACACAATTTGGTCAAGCAGGGAATGATCCCATATTTTCCAGTTTCACGCTGTGCAATTCTGCCACTAGATTGATATCTAATTCTGCCATCAAAGATTAATGGTTTGTGTTTAATTCTGAAAGGCAGGGGCGTAGCTTCAAGGGGGGTGTTTGGGGTGTTACACCCCCCTAATTAATGTATTTTCTGGTAAATAATTGGGTATATGTGATTTCAGTCGGGTATGGCGAGGTGTCTGTTGGATTTTTACATACATGCAGACAAAAACTCACACACACTCTCTTCCTCTCTCTGTTTTGAAAGTCTTCATAAATGTTTCTTTTACAAAATATTGTGTTTTATCTCACTTAGTACCCCTACCAAACTGTATTCCTCTCCCTTCCCACTGCCCCTTAAGCTCCTCTCATGCGCCCTGCTTTTCGTATAAAGTATTTTAACATTTTATGACAGTGTGATGGTTGGAAAATCTGAATCTCACCCTCCCCAATCTTACTTACCAAGCTACACCGCTGCAGAAACGATGAGATTAGATTTTGCTGACAGGTAGAATTTACATTTTATTATGCGCAGTTTTACATAATTCAACTTTGGGCAATTTTACCCAGCACTTTACAACAGAAACCATACTCTTAAGTTTTATCAGTGCCACATACATACATTTCTGCAACAGACTTCTGGATGCCGCTGCTGCTCCTTGCAGGCGCCCCACCCAACACTAACAGAGCAAGCAGCATGTGTAACAGCTGCCTGCTCCAAGCTCTGTAATCCACTGTGGCAAAACCTGTGCAGACTAGAGAAAGACCACTGCTACTCGTATTTCAGCTCCATCAGCGACCATTTTCTTTGTGTCGCTCATGGTTTTAAAGCTAGCTGACATACTGTCTGTTGGTCTTGCATGAAGTAGTAAAGTGCGTGCTTTAGAGGAGTGTGTGTGCACTGGGAGGAAGGCAGTGTGCACACCTGCGCGCACATGCCTCAGGGAACGCTGCCTGAAATCGCAACTTTGTTTATTTGGTGTGCTTCAGGGTGTCTTCATAATCATACACATGCAACAGTTGAAGTGCTTAAAAACATTATGGTAATTCTGATACTGGGTGAGGGGGCGGAGCTAGGCGCCATTACCTGAGGACGCGGACGGCACAAGCTCCTCACCGACCGCAAACCCTCGGCCACTAGCAACCACCATATGTATCCTGCTTCTCTTGCGAAAGCGCCTCCAGGAAGTCCTGGTCCCGCCGGAGCCCCCGGGTGCCTTCTGGACAGCCTGGAAGTGCCAGAGAACGGCAGTGAAAGCAGGGACGGCTCCTCCGTTAAGGCGGAGGAGCATCGCCCCACTATTCTCAGAGCAGTGGAAAAGGGAAAAATAAAATGATAATAACAAAGTTATTATCATTTTATTTTTCATTGCTGCGGGGCTCGGTTAGGGTTGGCGGAGCTAGTGCGCATGACTGCTTGGCCAGCCCTCTCAGGCCGGCCAAACCGTCATGCGTACTTTGCATGTTCCCCACCAGGCTGCATTACACAGCCTGGTAGGGGAACATGCCCAGGCCCCCAGTCCCCGTCTGAGCACAGATCCACGGCGCTCAGACCAATCGCAACACTGCAATGCAGCGTTGTGATTGGCGTAGGGGAGGCTGTGTGCTTCCGGACTCTTCTGCAATGACGGGGAGAGACGGAGGCGGCCGCGGCACAAGGAGGTAAGTGGTTTTAAAAAATATATATTCCCTTGCCCCGTCCCCTGCCAGCCGCCACTGGGTGAAAGAGCGCTGGCAGCTCTCAGCATGGCTCCAGATAGTAATGGGGACCACGCTGCCGCCCGACACGGCCTGGCTGCACTGCCTCTCCACCGCTGGAGGAGGGTTGCTTGTCCTTGGGCCCCAGTGAGGACTACAGATTCACTGGAGGCCAGCCTGCTGCACTGGGCGGTGACGAATCTCGATCAGGCAATTGGCCCGCTGCTGACAAGATGGCGGCCCGCTATCATAGCATGCTAAGCAAAGCTATTGGATCAGACCCCCGAGTAGGGCGCTGCTCCAGAGAGCAGTTTCAACAAGGACGAGGGCTTGAATACCCCTTTGGGGCTGGCCCTTATCTTTGTGGATTTGAGTGGGGCCCCCCAGGACCATTTTGCTGCCTCTTTAACTACCGCACGCAGGGCAGGGCTGCTGTCACAGCTCCAGCGCCCTTCACTGGCAACTGAGGATAGCACAGGGGGCCCGCCATGATACTTTGCTTTCGGCTGGCAGGGGACGCCTGGAATGGCCCTGGGAGAGTGGGATTGCTGCGGCCCCTCCCCCGGAGAGCTGAGTGCTGTTTACAGTCCAAGTGGACATGGGCACTGCTGCTGGCAGCTACAGTCCGATCTCTGAAGTGCCTGGGGTCGGCCTTTCATGTGCGTGCTGTTGGAGGCCTGGATGATCACTGGCTTTGCTCCTCTAAGCCCTGATGGTGCCTGCAGGATTTGGTGGGCAGCCTGCATGGAATGTGCGCCATACAGTTTGTGATTCTTTCTTTTACGGCCTCTTCCCCCCCAGCTCTCCATGGTCTGGACCTGGTGGTGATGGTGATAGAGCTGCTATAATCCCCAAGAGCCTTGGGAATCTGACTGGTGGATGGTGCTGACTGCTGATGGGAGCCTAAGGTGGATCACGCTACAATAGGACCACTGTTTGGCGGTGGTACTTCACTGGTCTTTTTCCCTGTGTCCTGCGGCGACGCTCCTTCCTCTACTATTGCGATTGCCATGGGGCACACACAGCATACCAAGGAGGATGCGTCCACAAGCTCCTCCCAGCAGGGGTTCAAGCAAGGTGCAAGTCGTGATGACACAGTGCATATTGATTCGAGCAACTCATGACTGCAATCAATGCTTCTGCGGAACCAGTGGAGGGTAAGATTGGCTCCATTGTAGTGGAACTTGGACTTATCCGAGAGGACTCCCGGAAAATGTCTGAGAGGGTCAAGGCTCTGGACAGCACTGTGCAGTTTTTGGCACCAGCTGTTTAATCCTCTGATCACGGTCTTACACTATTGGAGGCCCGAACGCGGCGCTTGACTGCTCATCTTGATGATCAGGAGGGGCGGGCCAGCTGGAACAATGTCCGAATTGTGGGACTCCTGGAGCGAGTTGAAGGCAACTCTACTTTGGCTTTCCTGGAGGATTGGCTACAGGAGATGGTAGCGCCAGAGGGCTTATCCAAATTCTATGCCTTGGAGCTGGCTCACTGGGTACCAGCGCGGCCGCCTCGCCCTGGGACCCCACCTCTTCCAGTGGTTTCGCACCACCTGCACTTTCGTGACAGGGATCATCTGCTACTGCAGGCCCCCTTGTATACAGCATCTGCTCATGACCCCTTTGCGGTGGACAATGTCAAGGTGTCTTTAAATCCTGACTTCACCCCCTAGGTTCAGACCCAGAGGACGTTGTTCCTTGCGATGAAGAAAAAGCTGTGTGACCTGGGTCTGCTTTGCTCCTTACTGTTCCCCGCCCGGCTGAGATTCTAAACAGAGGATCAAGTGCACTTCTTCATGGACCCTCCTGCTGTATGGGATTGGCTTGAGTTATATGAAAAGGGCACTGTACGTCCAGCACTGTCGGAGCAGCAGAGACCACTGCACCCACGGCGCCAAAGATCACGCCGTAGGGGAGCATATCTGACGATTAAGTGGCAGGTGGCACTGGAACAGAAGAGGGCAGTGGAGACCTCTGCCTCTCTTGGAACTGGTGAAGGCTCTCAGCAACGAATATCGCCGGCCCATCGCAGGTCTGCTACTGACTCTAAGGATTCTGTTTTGCCAGATCTGGGGAACATACTTCCGGGAGTTACCAAGGGTATGACTGAAGGAAAGTGCCCCTTTTTGCATGGTTCCC
Organism: Calotriton arnoldi; assembly: GCA_963921515.1. Lineage (NCBI taxonomy): Eukaryota > Metazoa > Chordata > Amphibia > Caudata > Salamandridae > Calotriton > Calotriton arnoldi. The sequence continues at coordinate 943,890 of CAWUFW010001692.1, read as the reverse complement.
CCCACTTTTTGCCTGACATCTGATGCAACCTGACTTGATGTACCCTGGGTCCCTGCCAATCAGGTTCCCAGGACCTGTGTTCTTTCAGGCCTCTAAGGGCTGCAGCACCTATTGTGCCACCCTTAAAGGCCCTGTACCTTAACACCCACACACTGCCATTGTAGGCTGCGTGTTTTCGTGCAGAGAAAAGTGAAGAGTTGACATAGCACACATCCCTGTGTGCCATGCCTGCAACCCACTGCCTGAGGCCCAGGTGAACCACCCCTCTAGCAAGGTGCACTAGTGGCATGAGCCCTGTACCCCTACAATGTCTAAGGCCTTTCTTGGACATTGTAAGTGTAGTAAAACCATAAAGAGTATATGGTCTGGGAGTTGGTCATTACGAACTCCACAGCTCCATAATGGCTTTACTAAAAACTGGGAAGTTTGGTAGCAAACTTCTCAGCAAACACAAGGAGATGATGGACAGAGCGGTGAAACTTTTCAGACACTCACCCCCAGTCAGAAATCTGGGTTGAATCCATCATCGTTCTTTAGCTCACTTCGCCACCCCAGTTCAGACCCAGCCATAAGCAAATCAGTCTTGACCCTGTGCTTCATGGGAAAAGTCCAGCCCGAACTGCCAAGGCAGGTCTTCCCTGGAACGGAAACAAGCATCCTGGAACTGATTTTGGGGTAACACCCCTCATCAGCCAGGCTAGCTTGAATCCAGTGGCAAAAGGAGCAAAGGACCCACCTCTGGGCATACCCTGCCAACTTAGGGCGAACAAAGCAAGCACAAGGAGATGAAGGACAGAGTGCTAAAACTTTTCAGACACTCACCCCCATTCACAGATCTGGGTTGAATCCATCATCGTTCTTTAGCTCAGCTTGCCACCCCAGTTCCGGCCCAGCCATATGCAAATCAGTCTTGACCCCGTGCCTCATGGGAACAGTCCAGCCCGAACTGCCAAGCCAGGTCTTCCCTGGACCGGAAACAAGCATCCTGGGACCAGGTTCGGGGTAACACCGCTCATCAGCCAGGCTAGCTTCAATCCAGTGTCAAAGTGAGCAAGGGACCCACGTCTGGGCATACCCTGCCAACTTAAGGCAAAAAAAGCAAACACAAGGAGATGATGGACGGAGCACTGAAACTTTTCAGACACTCACCCCCAGTTACAGATCTGGGTTTAATCCATCATCAGAAGAAGAGGACACCTACTGCTTTGGCCCCAGCTCTACCGGCCTGTCCTGGAGCAACCCCCAAAGCCCAGAGGACCTGCCTGCATTCATCTAACATACTCTGTCTCCTGTGAGCACCAGATTTGCTCAAGTCAGTCCACAGAATCCGGATTCAGACGGCTCTGCGATTCTGCACCACTCTGCACCCGACGCCCATGGCCCAAGTTCGAGTGGCCCAACACCACGAGGATGTCTCCCCAGCGATCCTGACCTGGGATCTGGTGATCTCCGACCTCCATCAAGCTTCAATACGACGCCTGCATCCTCAGCCTGAAGGATCCCCCCGACTGCGACCGGAGCTGGTAAAGAAACCCGACGCCAAAAGACACCCCTGCACCCGACTCCCCACGGCCTAGGGTGGCCCAACCGATGATGTCCAGACATCCCCCAAGAACCCAACTTACCTCTCCAGATGGTGGTTGCCTTCAGGAAGTCTCCCTGCCTGAGCCAGCAGCAACTTTGCCAAACCGAAGGTCCCCATTGGAAACCACAGGGTCCCGACGTCCTCTTGGCACCCTGCACCCGGCCGCCCCTGTGCCGCTGGTGGTGCAGCTCCTGTGCTGATTGTTGGCCCCTACAGTGCCCGAGTGGTCTGCTCGTAAGCAGTCCCTGACCAAAGGCCCTCTTAGCCCTATTGGCTAACACTGGGCCCCTGCACTCTGCACCCGGCCGCCCCAGAGCCGCTGGTGGTGCAACTTGAGTGCCTATCTAGACCTTGGGGAACCTTGGTCCCGACCCCCAAAACTCCTACTCGTGAGTCGAGTACTTACCTGTTAAACCGATAACCATTTTTCTTCCATAGGGATCAATGTTATGTGTTTTTGACCCTAAAAATGTTCTAAGTGTTGAACTGATGATTGTATGGAGAAAGAGTAACTAAACTGCAAATCTTTAAAAGTCTTTCTTACCGTGTTTTGTGGGACCCCCGGTGTGGTGTCTAGGCATACCACCCTGAGTGGTCGATGTAATCTCAAAGTAATCTGAAGGTATTCCAAAAGTAATTACTGTGTGATTTAAACTGCTTTTTGAACCAATACAAACCTTTAACAATTACAAATCCATTCCCAATTGCATTTCTGTGTAAAGTATTACAATTGAAAGTATATTTTACTTACCTGTGCCAAGTCCTGCTTGGTTCTAAAAATAAAACATAAGTATATATCTTTTATACTTACCCAATTGGTCTGGATTCTGTCTCTGAGTGTGTGTAATCAGTCCTTGATTGAGTGAATACAATAAATGCTTAACACACCCTCTGGATAAGCCTAACTGTTCACCCACACTACCACAAAGAGAGTTGTTAGTACTTACCTAATTTAGCCTCTGCTATATCTCTGGGGACTCCTGGACTCTGTGCACACTATACCTTACTTTGGTATTGTACATATAGAGCCAGCTTCCTACAATAACTGATGATCTTGTTTTTCGAATGCCTGAATGGTGATAGATATGGATGTCACTGTAGTCCTGACTGTGCAGTAGTGGTGTGGTGGCTGCATCGTTTATAATATTGTCGATTTCTCCTGGTTCCCTTCTCTGATCTGTGTGGGCTGAGGAGTGCTGACGGGGGGAGGCACCTTTAACAGGGAGTCCCACTCGATTAGATTTCCTTTCTGTCTGCCTTTTCTCCCCTTTTGGCTGGCGGTCCCATTCCCCCAAGTATGTCTTTCCATTACGGAACTAGTTGGTCCCTTTTGGACTTTAGTTGGCTCCTTGGTGGGCCCTGTGTATTTTGTTGTTTGGACAGGATGTGTGGTGTTCTGAACCTTCATGTCAGCCACAGCTTCCAGGTTCTGGAATGTGGGGAAGGTTGCCAGGCACTGGTTTGAACTGTTGGTTGTGTCAGTTATCTTCAGCTTGCTGCTGGATGGGGTCTCAATACTTTATGGTCCGGATTAAACCTATTATCTATGAAACTACGCTTCAGCTCTCATCCTTGGGGGACCTACCTCTACATTTTGGCGATGATTTACCTACGCACTGCATTTGACCATGGGAGACCCCAACAGCCATAGACGTTCAAGAGGAAGTGGAGCCTACCTTACGATCTCCAACCACCATCTTCGAAGATTAGCCCACACTTTGGTGTCGGTGAAACACTGTGGGTGCCTGCGCTCACCATATTCATCTTTCATCCTTCGCTGGGCACTGCGGAGTCCTGTCTTGAACGCCTGGCGAACTGGTGACCTAGGCCGTTTCATTTGCTTCTGGCCCCATTGCCTTATTGCTGTGTTAAGCCTGCCGGATCTACCATACTTCGCAAGGAGGTGCATGCGAGGTCCCTTTCCCATTGGGCCCTCTCCTTGCGAAGCACATCCCATTGCCACCTGATGCTGCCTGACCTCCGACGCTACACAATTTCAGAGCACTGCCTGCTCCTGCCTGGCCTTTAGGTAAGCTCAACAAGATAAACCTAATTTCCCTTGGAAATCACAATACATGAAAAAATCTCACTCATTCACTAATTACACACAGACTCATTCAAATCCCTCACAGAACTTAAAACATATATAAGGTCTCTCTATAATAAACCCAAAATCTGATGTAGCGTAATCACAGTTTTATTACAGGTAATTCATAAAAAACAGATAAATGTCAATTAAAAATATACATAAAAATATTCATTTGGTACATACAAAACAATTATACTTCATTTCTAAAAAATATCACAATGACTATGTTAAAACCATCTCCGTGGAACACTCTCAAAATGAAACCCAGAGAAGCACAATGATTTACACTATTGCTAATGGTGATCCAACGTTATATTAATAAACAGAAAAACTGGTGAGAATCTTAATCTTATCCAAGTAGCTCTGGTTGGTTGGATTCAAAAGGACTAGTGTCGACGCTTTCGGTGGTATAACAGATCCTATATACAAAACCACCTTCTTCAGGACTCAACATTAATATGGGTTTGGTCTTTATTGAAAGTTGATTACTCTCTGCATAGATGGAAAGAGAAGATATACATTGCATCAATATTTCCTCTCTAAACAGAGTTTATTACACAGTTTTCATATTATTTTGAACATATATCACACACACTGACTATATGTTTATTTCAATCACGTTATACATTGTTATACTAAAAATATTGGCATATTGTAAACATTATTATTTAAGTGCTACATCTCGATTTCGCTTTTATCTTAAAAAGGACCATATTTTGTTTATAACCATGGCAATACATAATCGAGCACTATCACACACTCATGTCTCTTTTTCCCACGCACTCTGTCTGCTCACCTTAGCCAAGATCTAGTTATTTCCATACGTAAAAGTAGAAAGTGTAGAAAATAATACTTCGTTCATTAAAAGCTGCCGATACTCGGCATCATCGGTATCTATTCGAGTTCGGGCCGTTTGGCGATTACTGTATGCCAAAAAGGAAACAGAAAAACAAGGTAAGGTGGGGATTACCTATCATTACTAAATGAGCTATTCCTATATGGAGATAGATCTATCTACCATGGTACCTCCCAAAATAAATTCCCTCTTTACCTTATATATTATAGTAATCCTGACTCCACTTCTTATATTTCACCAAAATTAATGGTGTTCTTCCAATGTTCAAAACGGTGGCTACTTTTCATAAACCTTCGAAAATGAATAATATATCTTAATTAATTTGTATTGTCCTATTATTTCCTGATTTTGCTCAGAGTTTGTCTTTTATTTTAGCACAACAGGGCTTACCTCGCTTAATGGAGGATTTCCTCACAAGCATCGGTAAAAAGTTCCTTGTACGGGGAGCTCACGACTCTTATAGATCCGTCCTCCACCAGGCCGTATATCTTTGTAGCCTAATTCTTCAAGCCGCCATACATAATCGGCTGGTAATGAATCCTATAAAATACAAGTAATACCTACTGTACTATTTTGGTTACTTGAATTTCTAACAGGACCTTAAATGTCCTTACTATATTATACACATTAAAAATCTCTGTCTGGCGGTACTCATATCGCTCTATATTTCATCGTAAAAACATAATGCTTGTTCTATTTTGGCATTAGTAGTTCTACCGTGCAGAAATTAATTTATTCTTTGCACCCTTTAAAACTTGGCTCTGTATTACCCTCATAGCCTCCCCATTATTTACGAGTGACCACCAGCAGATTAACTTCACGCTTACCTCCTATTTTCGGGACCTAGGTGCCTCAATACGTCCTCGTTTTCTGTATTTTATTCACCGAATGGCCGGACTCTCTTTATTTGTTATTTTCACTCAGGTGGCGTGTGTTACATCAATTACCCAGCCTACCTGCCCGTACGTTATGCGCATGTCTGGGCGCCATCTTGTAGAGGTTTCTAAAATCAATATAATGCATATTCAAATACATAGGGTATCACTTTCCAATTACCCAGCCTACCTGCCCGTACGTTATACGCATGTCTGGGCGCCCTCTTGTAGAGGTTTCTGAAATCAATCTAATGCATATTCAAATACATAGGGTGTCATTTTCAGCATCCCGTTTCATTTTTATTATATTTGCTAAGCGCTGCTTTTATAAAGTGTGCAAAAATTCATTTGTAATGTAATTTCGATAATATATTCGCCATTAAGCCCTTATTTTTACATGGGTTATAGGCGGGACCTAATGGTTAAATTCTATATTAAGATTCCCCATTCCTAAAATAGGAAAACCAACCAATGAAGGAATGAAAGTATAAGAAAAGGGGCTCCTTTTCACTGCACCCATTAATCTTACTACTCTACATGGAGATAACTTTCTCTCAATCTTCCCTACTCTTAGACCCCTTTTCCCTATATCGAATTTTATCACATACCACTGTTCCTGTAGTTTTCTATAAAGGAATGAAAGTATAAGAAAAGGGGCTCCTTTTCACTGCACCCATTAGTCTTACTACTCTACATGGAGATAATTTTCTCCCAATCTTCCCTACTATTAAGACCCCTTTCACTGTATCGAATTTTATCATATACCACTGTTCCTGTAGTTTTCTATGTCGTGTACTATTACCTCCGCGCTTAGACTCTCTTATTTTTCTAGTACCACCCATCTCAAATCAGATTCTGTGTGTTTTTTCTATCCAATGGCTGACAAGTGGTGCATTTTCTTTTTGTTTTATGGCCGATCTATGCTCACACACTCTTTATCTGAGTTCTCTAGCAGTTTCCCCTATGTAACCAATGCCACACGGGCACAGGATCAGATATACAATATTTTTACTCCTGCAGTTATTAAGGGTAGCTATATCATGTCTAGACCCATTAAGGGTCACAGTCTTGGTCGTGTGACATAGATCACATATACTACAGGTACCACAGTTATAATTACCTTTGGCCTTCTCCCCAGACAAGGTATTTTGATTTTCTATATGATTCTCCCTGTAGGTGTGCACTAGGCGTTCCGGAGATTCTTATTTTCCTGAAGGCATATAGTGGTCTGGGTATAGTGGTACTTTCCCCATCGTTCAGAATTTTCCAATTGTGGTCAATTATATTTTTTAGTTGGTTACTAATCTCTGATGTACAAGATTTTTACACACATTCTGACAAATTAAAGACTAAGTTTAGGGAGAGGGGATATCCCAAGAAACTTATTAATAACTCCTTTAAGCGGGCTAGGTTCTATTATAGGGAAAGCCTGCTTGAAGGAGGAAAGAGAAAAGAGAAAAAAGAAAAAATGGTGATGGTAAGTCAATTTTCAGAGATTAGTAACCAACTAAAAATATAATTAACCACAATTGGAAAATTCTGAACGATGGAGAAAGTACCACTATACCCAGACCACTATATGCCTTCAGGAAAAATAAGAATCTCCGGAACGCCCTAGTGCACACCTACAGGGAGAATCATATAGAAAATCAAAATACCTTGTCTGGGGAGAAGGCCAAAGGTAATTATAACTGTGGTACCTGTAGTATATGTGATCTATGTCACACGACCAAGACTGTGACCCTTAATGGGTCTAGACATGATATAGCTACCCTTAATAACTGCAGGAGTAAAAATATTGTATATCTGATCCTGTGCCCGTGTGGCATGGGTTACATAGGGGAAACTGCTAGAGAACTCAGACAAAGAGTGTGTGAGCATAGATCGGCCATAAAAACAAAAAAAGAAAATGCACCACGTGTCAGCCATTGGATAGACAAAAAACACACAGAATCTGATTTGAGATGGGTGGTACTAGAAAAAATAAGAGAGTCTAAGCGCGGAGGTAATAGTACACGACATAGAAAACTACAGGAACAGTGGTATATGATAAAATTCGATACAGTGAAAAGGGGTCTTAATAGTAGGGAAGATTGGGAGAAAATTATCTCCATGTAGAGTAGTAAGACTAATGGGTGCAGTGCAATAGAGCCCCTTTTCTTATACTTTCATTCCTTTATAGAAAACTACAGGAACAGTGGTATGTGATAATATTCGATATAGGGAAAAGGGGTCCTAAGAGTAGGGAAGATTGAGAGAAAATTATCTCCATGTAGAGTAGTAAGATTAATGGGTGCAGTGAAAAGGAGCCCCTTTTCTTATACTTTCATTCCTTCATTGGTTGGTTTTCCCTATTTTAGGAATGGGGAATCCTTAATATAGAATTTAACCATTAGGTCCCGCCTACAACCCATTTAAAAATAAGGGCTTAATGGCGAATATATTATCGAAATTACATTACAAATGAATTTTTTGCACACTTTATAAAAGCGGTGCTTTAGCAAATATAATAAAAATGAAATGGGATGCTGAAAAGTGACACCCTATGTATTTGAATATGCATTAGATTGATTTCAGAAACCTCTACAAGAGGGTGCCCAGACATGCGTATAACATACGGGCAGATAGGCTGGGTAATTGGAAAGTGATACCCTATGTATTTGAATATGCATTATATTGATTTTAGAAACCTCTACAAGATGGCGCCCAGACATGCGCATAACGTACGGGCAGGTAGGCTGGGTAATTGATGTAACACACGCCACCTGAGTGAAAATAACAAATAAAAGAGAGTCCGGGCCATTCGGTGAATAAAATACAGAAAACGAGGACGTATTGAGGCACCTAGGTCCCGAAAATAGGAGGTAAGCGTGAAGTTAATCTGCTGGTGGTCACTCGTAAATAATGGGGAGGCTACGAGGGTAATACAGAGCCAAGTTTTAAAGGGTGCAAAGAATAAATTAATTTCTGCACGGTAGAACTACTAATGCCAAAATAGAACAAGCATTATGTTTTATACGATGAAATATAGAGCGATATGAGTACCGCCAGACAGAGATTTTTAATGTGTATAATATAGTAAGGACATTTAAGGTCCTGTTAGAAATTCAAGTAACCAAAATAGTACAGTAGGTATTACTTGTATTTTATAGGATTCATTACCAGCCGATTATGTATGGCGGCTTGAAGAATTAGGCTACAAAGATATACGGCCTGGTGGAGGACGGATCTATAAGGGTCATGAGCTCCCCGTACAAGGAACTTTTTTACCGATGCTTGTGAGGAAATCCTCCATTAAGCGAGGTAAGCCCTGTTGTGCTTAAAATAAAAGACAAACTCTGAGCAAAATCAGGGAAATAATAGGACAATACAAATTAATTAAGATATATTATTCATTTTCGAAGGTTTATGAAAAGTAGCCACCGTTTTGAACATTGGAAGAACACCATTAATTTTGGTGAAATATAAGAAGTGGAGTCAGGATTACTATAATATATAAGGTAAAGAGGGGAATTTATTTTGGGAGGTACCATGGTAGATAGATCTATCTCCATATAGGAATAGCTCATTTAGTAATGATAGGTAATCCCCACCTTACCTTGTTTTTCTGTTTCCCTTTTTTTGGCATACAGTAATCGCCAAACGGCCCCGAACTCGAATAGATACCGATGATGCCGAGTATCGGCAGCTTTTAATGAACGAAGTATTATTTTCTACACTTTCTACTTTTACGTATGGAAATGACTAGATCTTGGCTAAGGTGAGCAGACAGAGTGCGTGGGAAAAAGAGACATGGTTGTGTGATAGTGCTCGATTATGTATTGCCATGGTTATAAACAAAATATGGTCCTTTTTAAGATAAAAACGAAATCGAGATGTAGCACTTAAATAATAATGTTTACAATATGCCAATATTTTTTGTATAACAATGTATAACGTGATTGAAATAAACATATAGTCAGTGTGTGTGATATATGTTCAAAATAATATGAAAACTGTGTAATAAACTCTGTATAGAGAGGGAAATATTGATGCAATGTATATCTTCTCTTTCCATCTATGCAGAGAGTAATCAACTTTCAATAAAGACCAAACCCATATTAATGTTGAGTCCTGAAGAAGGTGGTTTTGTATATAGGATCTGTTATACCACCGAAACGCGTCGACGCTAGTCCTTTTTGAATCCAACCAACCAGAGCTACCTGGATAAGATTAAGATTCTCACCAGTTTTTTTGTTTATTAATATAACGTTGGATCACCATTAGCAATAGTGTAAATCATTGTGCTTCTCTGGGTTTCATTTTGAGAGTGTTCCACGGAGATGGTTTTAACATAGTCATTGTGATATTTTTTAGAAATGAAGTATAATTGTTTTGTATGTACCAAATGAATATTTTTATGTATATTTTTTAATATGAAATTTATCTGTTTTTTATGAATTACATGTAATAAAACTGTGATTACGCTACATCAGATTTTGGGTTTATTATAGAGAGACCTTATATATGTTTTAAGTTCTGTGAGGGATTTGAATGAGTCTGTGTGTAATTAGTGAATGAGTGAGATTTTTTCATGTATTGTGATTTCCAAGGGAAATTAGGTTTATCTTGTAGATATTGAGTCCTCTGTTCCCTTGGACTGTAGAGCCACCTCTCTGGTTTTTTATACTTTAGGTAAGCTCACGCAACGTCCAGCCGCCATCTTCTTTCATCAACTGCACGCAATGTCGCGCCCATCTTCTTTTTCTGCCTGCCTTTGCCTGGTCCACTGTCACTTTTCTTCGAGTGTTCTCTACATCGAGCACTCGCAACCATTGCGACCGCTGAACCGGGGCCATTCATTGTAAGACAATTTCATCGGTGCATATTTCTTTTGCGCGCTGATGCGCACAGCTGCCCTTCGTGTAATTTACATGGTGGGGTAATGTTGGAGGTGTCCTTTTCCTGATTATCATTCTCTCCTCATGCATTGTTTAGGGTCGGGGTCAAGAAGTGTTTGAACATCTTCCTGAGGTCTCTGATAGTGACTCTGCAACTCTCAACGAGTACGAAATTTGCATTAAAAAACTGGACTTACACTACCTCCCTAAAGTAGGTACCGTTCTTGAGAGGTATCATTTTGGAAGAAGGATGCAAAGGCAAGAGGAGTCGGTTCAGCAGTACATAACAGTTTTGGCAAATTGGCCTCTATCTGTAACTTTGGTTCCACCTTGGAAGAGCGCTTGAGAGATCAATTTATGCTAGGATTTGTACAAGACAAAACGAGGGATGCTTTATGGCAAAAAGAGACTCCCACTCTTCAAGAAGGAATAACCATTGCCAAGAGTCATGAACATTCCAAGGCAGGTATTGACATTATAAAGAAGGACTCTTCAGGTGAGAAGAAATAAAATTCTGAGGTTAAAGTAGTGGTAGATAAGAGTGTTAAAACCAAAACTATTTCATCTAAAAAATTGCCCTCTCACAAGAGTTTTCAAGGGAAATGTTTCAGGTGCGGTGACTCCGGTCACATGGCCAATTTTAAGGACTGTCGAGGCTGGAAAGTTATATGCAAAACTTGTGGGAGAAAAGGTCACGTCTCCAAGTGCTGTAGGTCAGGCAAGGATCACAAAAAGGTCAGAGAGGTTGATCTCTTTGAGGAGGATGTAGAAGAGGTTATCATTTGTCAAGTTGCAGAAAATACATGCGATGGGCCTCAAGAACTGGTATTGGTTAATGACGCCCCTGTCAAAATGCTATTTGACTCTGGAGCCAAGATTACACTTGTTCCTAAAGTTTTTTATGAGTGCAATTTGTTTGGTAAAGCCACTCTTTAAAACCTGACATCAGACCAAAAGGGTATGGTGGGGTGACCATAGAATTACTAGGTTACTTTTGGGGCACAATTGATTTCAAAGGAGGGTCATCCCTGGGAAGATCTATGTCTCAATGAAAGGTGACTCACTCATAAGTTGGTTTCACCAAAGGGATCTGCATGTGTTTCTTGACCCCAATGAGAATCCTCCTGTGTGTCTAAAAGACTTGCCGCCTATGAGGGTAGTCGATTATATCACTCAAGATTGGATCAAGGATTTCCCTGCAGTTTTTGCTAGTGACCTAGGTTGTTTTAAAAACTATGTACATCGTATAAAGATTAAGCAAAATGTGGTTCCAAAAGTTTCCAAGGTTAGGAATGTACCCTTGTTGGTAAGAGAGAGCATGAAATCTGAGCTGGATAAGCTCCTTGCCCAGGGTATTATTCAGAAAGTTGAGGCAACAGAGTGGGTCTCTCCGGTGGTGATACACGTACGGCCAAGGGTGAGGCCTGGCTCTGTGTGGACTTGAGAGAGCTTAACAGAGCGGTTATTGTTGACCACTACCCTTTACCCAACATAACTGAAATGTTGTGCTCTCTTGAAGGGGCAAAGCATTTTTCTTCCTTGGACCTAACCTCCGCTTACCACCAGGTCAAGCTTCATTCTTCCTCTCAAGACCTCACAGCCTTTGTAACACCATTTGGGACCTTTAAGTTTCTGAGAATGCCCTTTGGGCTCATTTCTGCTGCCTCCGTTTTTCAGAGGGTGATGCAGAGCATTCTTGGAGGTCTTCAGGGTGTCAAAGTGTACCAAGATGACGTACTCATTTTTGGTGTTGATCTAGATCAACATGATACGAGGCTGAGGTCTGTGTTGAAGAAGTTGCAAATGTCGGCCTTACTCTTAAGGCTGACAAATGTAAATTTAACGTCAAGGAGATAGAGTACCTTGGTCATTTTGTGTCAGCTGCAGGTATCAAACCAAAGGCTACGCTTGTGAATTCCATTCACAATCTGCGTTCACCATCAAGCAAGGACGAGTTGGTGAAATTCCTGGGTATGGCTGAATTTTACCTCAAATTTGTTCCAAATTTTGCAGGGAAGACCTTATGTTTAAGGTCTTTGTTAAAGAAAGGGAGTGAATTTGTGTGGTCCAGGGACTGTGAGGAGGAGTTTGTTTGCATCAAGAAACATCTTTGTGACGCACCCTGTCTGAGTCGTTTTGATCCTGCGACGATGTCATATGTTATGACTGATGCCAGCTCGACCGGCCGGGGGGCTGTCTTGTTACAAAAGGTTGATGGTGAGGAGAAAACTGTTCTGTTCATATCCAGGCCCTTGAGGGGTGCTGAATGTAACTATTCAGTAGTAGAGAAAGAGGCTCTGGGAGTGTTCTGGGCAGTACACAAGTTGAGAAAATGTTTGTGGGGAAAAAGGTTCAAAATTCTTTTTGACCACAAACCTCTTAAGAAGTCTTCTCCAAGAAATGCATAGATTTTGTCTCCCATCGCATACGGAAATGGGTGGTAGCTCTGCAAGAGTTTGATTTTGACTTGTCCTACTTGCCTGGCTCTAACAATGTTCTGGCAGACTGTCTTTCGAGACTTGGGTGTGGAGGTGATGAGAAGGTGGATGATGTTGAGTGGTTTGGTGGGGAAGACTTAGAGGAAGAAGTCAATGTGTGTTTGATCAGTGAAGGGGTGATTTCCGAAAGCGAATGGAAGGAACACCTTGTGGGTGATGAGGTTTTACAGAAAGTCATCACCATGGTGAAAGGAGTGTGGTGTGAGAAGAAACACTGTGAAGAGGTACTCAGAGGGTTTTGGCATGTCAAGGAGGATTTGGCTGTGGTGGATGAACTTCTCATGCGTGGTAGTGATGGAGCAGAGTAAATGAAAAAATGTAACCCCTAACAAATTTTATAAATAATTAATAAATATGTTCGTTTAAATGTATTAATCAACAATGTATGTGAGGGAAGGGTAACACGCAAGTATGTGTGCTGAATAATCTATTTACAAATGTCTGTGTGTCTAATTATAACATAAAAATTATTGCGTACTAAATAAATAATAAATGCATGATTCGTGCTTCATAGAATATAAAACGTGACGTTGCAAAAACAATAGTGATGGTAAGTAAGGAACAGCTTAAATGTTGCTTTCTGCAAGGTAATTACTAATTGGGGTACGTAGATGACGGGAGGGAAACGAAAAGGCTATGTTTCTCTATTTTAATTATGTTTTGTTTATTTCTAAATAGTGCTTCTAAGTCTAATCGAGTGGCGATATAAAATGACTGCCGTTTATTAGAGTACGCATGCGCTGAGAATACACATGACAAGGGAGAAAAAGTTGGAGAAAGACTGACCACGTGATGGTGCTGAAAGGCTAGGATGCAAGAATGGTCAAGGCTGATGTGACCTATTTGAACTGATAATGTGCCGTGGTGATCAGCAGAGAATCGTGGGAAACAGTTTTTAAGAGAAAGGACAATGCCTGCAGAGTTCTCGAATGTATCGAAAGAAGTTACAAATGTACTGATTGAAGCGGATGGAAACATGTCATGAACTGTGAGAAAGGAAATGAACATATGCATTCCAGAAGAACAAGCTGGATCCGGGAGAATTTGATTAAAACTGAATAATGAACTGAGTGGACCAATGAAAGAAAAGCGCGTTATTAATGTTGCAACAATTTAGTTAGCAAAGTTAGAATTAGGGTATAAGTAGGCCTACTCTTAGTGGGAGGGGTAGTTTTTTTTTTTAAGCTTCCAGTACTTGGAGTTCCAGATCGATCCATTTACTGAGCGGGAGATGCTGAAAGACTGTTAGATGAGACGGGTTGCGGTAGCTGATGCTGACAAGCTGAAGTTTCTGTTGCTGTTTTATTTTTTCAGTTGAGTATGAGAATCAGGTTATTTTTCAACTTTAAACTTAGGTTAGAAATCATTAGGCTAAATTAGGAAGATAGGCAGGTTAATTAGGATTTTTCCTCATGACAAAATTTCCTTTCTGCAATAAAATTGATTTTGCTTAATAAATATTTGATTTAATAATGTATGAATAATTGAATAATAAAGTCTAAATTCTTTTCCATGCCTTTAAAATTATATACATTTTGAAATTCTTAAATCAAACGACTCAGTGATTATTTACTAAATGGTTGTGAAATTAGTAATTAGTTATTGTGATTTAGCTGGTCTTGATCACTATCAACTGATTTTCACTAGATGATCCATCGACAAACAATGAGCAGGAATATCTTAAGAAATAACTAAGAAAGCGATAGGTTAAGGTAATAAGGTATCCCGGCTCCTTCCAGCGGTACATCATGATGATTTTCATTTAGTTTTTCTTTCTCCTAGGAGTATAGATTCGTAAAGGTGTAGAGGAAATCCAGGTGTGTGTGTGTGTGTGTGTGTTTGTTAGGCGATGTCATGGGCCCCATCGTCATGTGGATGTGAGAAATATAAGTCGCGCCTGGATGACCGATAAGTGACCTAGGATAAATAGTTTTCATTGTATCCGCTGCATCAGATTTCTTGGTAGCAGAGTTATGGTTTCTATAGATTAGTTTGGTGATTATTGATTATTGATTATTGATTATTTTGATGACTAATACTATATGTTGAGTCGCGTTATGTTATATGTGAGTTTTCACGCTTCTGGGATGTAGGAAGTGGAACACGTGTGGCAAGAGAAGTCACATGGAATTTGGTACATGGTCCGAATTCATTTTTAGTAATAACACAGGTTGTGTTATGTTAGGGATTTTCTGTACGAAAGGTGTGTAACTGGGATAGCAAATCACGTTTTCTGTGAAACTCTGGCCTTAATTCTCAGGAGCATAGTCTCCACATGTGTCTTATCCCCAGAGAAACGGGTTTACTGTTTGCTTGAAAGAAGGGTAAGGTAGAGGGAAGTGCTACTTTATCGGCGAAAGTTAATAATTCTGTGGTAGGGTAGAGGTAAGCGCTGCCTACTGGAAATACAGGATTCTTGTGTAAAAGGACAAAGCTGTCACTTTTGTTTAGCGAATCAGACTATGGAATTGTTTTAAATGTTGTAACTAACGAAGAAACATTCAAAAGAAAAATTGCCGATAATTTTTGTAAAGGAGGGGTAAAAGAGCAAGAGTGACATAGACAGTGCCGCGCTAGGATTGGATAGTGCGCTAGTCACGTGAACGCAAAGACAGGAGTGACGTAGGAAAAGTGCCGTGCTAAGATTGGTGGGTGCGCGGAAGAAGGAAATCGTTCTGATTGGTGTGTTGGTGTGAATCGCGCTGTGATTGGTTGAAGTTCCGTACACGGAACAGTGCTGGTTTTGAAGAAAAAAACCAATCGAAAAAATGCCGTATTATGAGTATGAAAGGGAGAGAACGTCATGGACGACAAAAATTAAGAATTTCTTTAAGAAAGACAAAAAGGTTGTGACTAGAGAGGGACAAGTAATTCCTCCGCCGAAATCAGCAGCTTCACATATGATGCTGAAATATGGATATCATACATGCATATGGTTAGAAAATTGGGCAAAGTATACGAAGAATGATGGAGCATTAGCTTTCCCTGAGAATGGTTCATTTAGTGTAGCGGTTTTGCGGAATTTGAGAGAAAAGATGACAAATTTAGAACCTAAACCTAGACCGACACAGTTTGAAGCGTTGACGGAATGGGAAGATGAGATGTATGAGCGAGAGAGATTCAGAGGTTTAAGGGATCATGAGTTTATGCCTGGAAGAATGTGGGGAATAAATCATGAGGATAGAATAAAACGATGGAGATGTGCTAACATGACAGGAGGTTTGTTTTCGGCTTTACAGTTGAGGAAGAGACTAAGAGAAAACGTACTGAGAAAAAGAAACATATGGAGAGGGAAAATATATGCATGAGAGTGAAACGGATGATGAATTGCTGGAAGATATTCTAAATAGAAATCCCCCTCCGTATCAGCAGAGTTCTACAGTGGTGACACCTAATGCGCCGCAAATAGAGACTGTGCGAAATAAAAGTCCTGTAAAAGAATTGAAATAAATAGGTCACAAGATCAAATAAGAACTTCACAAAATGAAGGAGTAGAAAGTGACAATGCAACTGAATTAGCAAGAACAACAAAAGAGCTGACTGAGAAAATTAGGGAATTAACGAAAAACATGGAAGCTGTAACTGTACCCGTAACAATAGGTCCAGTAATACCAGTTTTTGATAATCAGAAAATTGATGAACGATCTTTAGTGATTCCTATGAATTCACAATTTCAGAGAGAAAAGAAAGGATGGAACCAAGTGCAAGTACAAGTAATTTGGCTAGTACCTACAGACCAAGTCCACCTACAAATTTGACAGTGAATGAGTGTAATGGTAGGAAAATGCCTATGGTAACAGAATCTGCAACAGTGACCCCTGAAAAGAGTGGAAATTGGATAGAACTAAATAATACACCTATAGGTCCGACTCCTGATGAGTTAAATGAGTGGATGAAGGCATTTAAAATAAAAGAACCAGAAGAGAAACCATTAGATGTAATTAGGTTAAAGATTGACATGGAAGAATTAATTTTAGGGACGATTGGTACAGAAAAGCTGAAAAATTACCAGGATGATGAGATTATGTTTCTGTGCAAAAGTATTACATGGAGAGCTAAAAATTTACATGACAAACTGGAAGAGATAGCAAGTGAAATTGGAGTAGATTTTGTGAAAGTGAAAACATTGCAGAAACCGTACAGAGTAGACTTTTGTGAGAAAGATATTGAAAATTTGAACACAGCAGGAAGGCTGACACAGATAAAAGAGTTAATTGTTTTACTGAGAAAATGGGGTGATGTGGACAGATGGAAAGTCAGATGGACGAAAAAGTATGAGAAAACTGCAGATAAAGCTTCTTTGGCTTTTATGATAACTGAAAAGGAACCTGTTGCAAGAGAATACCCTATGAGAGAAACTCCAGGTGGTAGTTATGTGCATGTTCCCTGGACTAGACAGGATATACTGTCATTTACAAACGAATTCCCGAAGCTGAGAGAGAAACCAGTTGAATGGTACCAACAAGTGGAGAGGTTTGTGAAGGTTTCAAAGGTGTTGTGGATAGATTTAAATGGATTGTTTGACATAGTGGTGCCAACTGATTTGTGGTCTGAATGTAAAATTACAGTCGACTGGCCAACTACAGAATATCCAAGAGATCCTAAGACAGGAGCTCCAGGTCCTGAGGTGATGAGGAAATATGATAAGGTGATTACCTTTTGAAAAATAAGATTCCTCCTAAAGAAACAGATTGGGTAAAAATAGACAGAACTACACAGGAAAGTAAGGAGTCCGTACATGCCTATTATGAAAGATTGTTGTTGGTTTTCAGCAGTATAGTGGGTATGAGGAGTTGAGTGAAAAGGATATGAGTCATTTTGTATATAGATTTGTGTTTGGACTGAAACCAGAGATTAGTGAAATGATTAAACAACATATGATTAACTTGCAAAACGGCACTGTAGATGAGGTACTGAGGTATGCTAAGTATTGTAGTGATGATATTGAGAGTAGACAGCGTAAATTGAAAGAGAAGGCAATGTGGGCACAGGTGAAAGTGGCAGAGAAACAAGAAGCTCAATTGAATAATAGTGGGAATGAAACAGGACAGAATAAATCCCGACCTAACATAGGTAAAGGGAAAGGTCAAATGAGTCTAGAAGAGGCAAAGAAAAAATGGCCATGTCATAATTGCGGAAAATTAGGGCTTTGGAGAAACGAGTGTACGTTCCCACCTAAACCTAATCCGGAAAATCAATCATTAAATCCACAGGTGCAGAATGAGGTAGTTGTTCAACAAGGTCAGGTGCCACAACCACCATTTCCCAACAATGTTAACCAGCAAAGATACAGTACAGAAACAGGATTCTACGGAGGAGAGCAGGTAACACAGTTGCCGCGAGCAGCTAACATTTCTCAGTATTGGTTGCGTCAGAGTGAGGATGAGTCGGATGAAAGTTTCTGACGGTGCCTAGGAGAGGGAAAAGAGTGCGTACTTGGCGCAACTCTAGAGGTAGATCAGTCTGGTCCCTTTGTGGATGGAGAAGTGAATGGTGCAAATGTAACATTCCTTGTCGAAACTGGAGCTACCCGTTCTACTGTTAGGTCAGTGGAGATTCCAAACCTTCCTCTCTCAGGTGAATATATCCAAGTAGTTGGAGTAGCGAATCACCAGATTAAAACACCACTTACTGAATTAGTGGAAGTAAAAATTGGTTCTTTTAGCAAAATGCATAAATTCGTAGTGTGCGATTGTAGTCCCGTAAATCTTTTAGGTCGTGACCTTTTGTGTAAGATGAACTGCACAATTTATTGTACGCCAGATGGAATTGGATTTCAGACCCCAGATGAAGATGTATTATATAAAGTGACATTGATGAATCAGGAACCAGAAATGAATGGTTTGTTTCCTGCATTTGATGCAGAAAAACTTCCAAAAGAACTGAAAGAGACAGTGAAAGAGAATGTGTGGGATTTTACAGGAGAAGATATTGGATTGATGAAAGAAGTAGATCCCGTAAAAGTAACAGTAAAAGAAGGAACAACTTACCCAAATACGCCACAGTATAAATTGACCCCAGAAATAATTGAAGGAATAACTCCTGTAATAAATAAAATGATTAAACAGGGAATTCTAAAAGAAATAATGAGCAGTCCATGTAATTCACCTATAATGGGACTGAAAAAGCCAAACGGAACATATAGAATAGTACAGGATTTGAGAAAGGTCAATAAAATAGTTGTGCCTTGTTGTCCAATAGTGCCAAATCCTGCAGTAATTCTATACCAAATTCCACATGAAGCTGAGTGGTACACCGTGATAGATTTGTGTCACGCATTTTTCTCTATTCCTTTACATCCAGATAGCCAGCCATTATTCGCGTTCCGGTTCGGAGAGCGTATTTTGGCATGGTGCCGAATTCCTCAGGGGTATACAGAAAGCCCCTCAATCTTTAATCAGATTTTAAAGAAATCCCTGGAAGATTTGAAAATGCCAGAAAAGTCAGTGATGGTGCAGTATATCGATGACCTGTTGGTGGCATCGAAAACAAAAGAAGCATGTGTAAGCGATACAATTGCTTTACTGAACCATCTAGAGAAAAGAGGACATAAAGTGTCCCCTTCAAAATTGCAGTTTTGTCAAAAAGAAGTCCAATATTTTGGGCATAAAATTGAGAAAGGAGTGCGAAAGATAACGACTGAGAGAATAAAAATGATTCAAGGAATGAGAGCACCAATGACGCAAAGAGAGGTAAGAATGTTTATGGGAATGGTTGGATATTGCCGACAATGGATAAGTGTTTTTTCCTTGATTGCTAAGCCATTACAAAAACTGACCAAGAAGGATGTAAGAGACCCTTTTGAATTAAATGACGAAGAAATGAAATCTTTCAAAGAGTTGAAAAAGAAATTGTGTGAGGCCGCTGCTTTAGGAAGGCCTGACTACGAAAAGGATTTTGAATTGTACTGCAGTGAAAGAGATGGATGTGCATTTTCAGTACTGGTACAAAAACATGGAACAATGAAGAGACCAATTGCTTATTTTTCAGCTGTTTTAGATCCTATAGCAAAAGCGTTGCCTGGATGTCTGAAAGCTGTTGCTGCTACTTGTGTAAGTCTGGAACAAAGTGAAGGTATAGTGATGGGGTATCCACTGAGAGTATATGTTCCCCATTCAGTAGAGATTCTTTTGACAAGAACAAAAACACAGTACATGACACATAGTCGGCTGACTAAGTACGAAAAAGTAATCTTGAGTGCAGAAAATGTGACCATAGATAGATGTATGAATGTGAATCCTTCGACATCATTGCCAGATGAAGAGAGTATAATTGAACAAGATGAAGTAGATCATGATTGTCTGAATGTGCTGGAATATTGCACAAAACCAAGAGCTGACATAAAAGATGAGCCTTTAAAAGAATCAGATTATGTCATGTTTGTAGATGGCTCATGCTTGAGAACGAGAGAAGGAGTTTTAAGCGCAGCTTACGCAGTGTGCACAGTGGCGACTGTGATGGAAGCGTCTTGTCTGAAAGGAATAAGGTCTGCCTAAGTTGCAGAACTGATTGCTTTGATTCAAGCATGTAAGTTGGGAAGAAATGTACGAGTTACGATTGTGACCGATAGCCAGTACGGTTTCGGTATAGTGCATGTTTTCGGTCAGATTTGGTCACAAAGAGGTTTCTTGACGTCTGCAGGAACACCTATCAGAAATGGAGATTTTGTAAAGAAACTGCTTGAGGCGATACAGCTGCCTAGGCAGATAGCTGTAGTGAAATGCAAAGCACATAAGAAAAATGAAGATTACATAACTGTCGGAAATAATTACGCCGACGAGATAGCCAGATATTGTGCAGAGAACATGGTATCCCTGAATAAGAATCGCGAAAGGGAGCATATCTCTTCTCCTTTGCTTTTTACTAACACTGTCGAAACATGGGATGAGGTGAGACAGTTACAGGAAGTTGCAAATGATGAGGAAAAAGATTACTGGATAAAAGCAGGATGTAGAAGACAAGAAAACAATGGTGTGTGGGTTTACAGAGATGCCTGATAGCATGATTTCAGACATGGCACGGATGTACCATGGACAAGCTCCTATTGGGAGAGATGCAATGATCAGACTTTTTAGACAAACATGGTATAACCCAAAATTCAGAGCCATAGCTGAAAGTCTTTGTCAAAGATGTCTTATTTGTCAGCAGTTTAATCCAGGAAGAAAGACAATAGTGAGTCTAGGAACAATAGGACGAGAAGGAGGTCCGTTCACTAGAATGCAATTGGATTTCATTGAAATGCCCCTTGTAACAGACTAAAATATGTTCTAGTGGTCGTCTGTTTGTTTTCTCGTTGGGTGGAGGCATACCCGACTAGAAGGAATGATGGAATAACGGTAGCAAAACTTATGCTGCGAGAGTTCATTCCAAGGTATGGTTTTCCAGTCACGATTGAGACAGATAGAGGAACACATTTTCAAAATGAGTTGATTCAATTAATTTGTGAAGCATTAAGTATTAAACAAAAACTGCATTGTGCATACAGACCAGAGGCTTCTGGGGTAGTAGAGCAAATAAATGGAACAATTAAGAACAGGTTAGGAAAAATGTGTCAAGCTACAGGACTCAAATGGCCCGATGCACTGCCCCTTGTCCTGATGACCATCAGAAGTATTCCTGAAAAGAAAACTGGACTTAGTCCTCATGAAGTGATCATGGGACGAGCAATGAGACAAGCACAAGTGCCTGTCAACAAGTTACTGACTATAACTGATGATCTAGTACTGGATTATTGCAAAGGACTGGCTGATGTGGTGCGTTCTGTGTTTCATCAGGTTGGACCGGATGCGACCACTCTTGAAAGAAAACCAGCCCACGACTTGAATCCAGGAGACTGGGTCCGCATAAAAGTCCACAGGAGAAGAAACTGTCTAGTTCCTCGCTGGGACGAGCCACGACAGGTAATCCTAGTGACAACGACTGCAGCCAAGTGTGCAGGAGTGAAAAACTGGGTCCATGCCAGCCACACAATCAGAGTTCCAGAACCTGAAGATCGACATGTGAGTCGACATCTGGAAGTGTGGGATGAGAGTTCAGCATCTGAGACAGAAAGAAGAAGAAAAAGGGTGCCAGAACTTGAAGATCGACCTGAAAGTCGACATCTGGAAAACCCAACTGCAAGTACCTCTATAGAGGAAGAGGAAGAAGAAGAAGAAGGAGAAATTGCAGAAATTCCAGAACTTGAAGATCGACCTGTAAGTCAACATCTGGAAATATCTGACACAAGTTCAGGATCTGATGATTCAGTTGAAAAATGTGAAGAATTTCGAAGGAAAACTTGGAAATTTGAACCAATTAGAGAAGAGAATGAACAAGAAAATGATCTAAATGAGCAACCAAGTACAAGTTATGGTGGAAATCCTTCAAAAGTAATATTAATAGACAAAGAAGGGAAAGAGACAATTAAAAAGCTAGAAAATCGAGAAGAACCCCGAGGAGCAATAGGGACAGATAGTGAAACAAAAGAACAGGGAAAATTAGAAGCAGAGAGTGAGATAAATACCAATTTGGAAGAACATCGAGGAGGGACAGTAATAGGTGAACACAAGAAGGAGAAAATAGAACCACAAGTAAAAGAAAATGAGATCATAAGTTTCAAAATAAGAGACAATTGTGAGAAAATTGAAACAGAATCTGAAGAAAGCGGAGAAGAAGAGAAAACAAGAACTGAATCAAGAAAAAGAAACTGGAAATCAGAAAGAGGAGAAAAAGAAGGTGAAGCCAAAAGGCCAAGAAAAGGAGACAATTGGCCCAGCAACTATATAAGAAAATTGAGATACAGAATAATCAGAACAGGAGAAAAAAGTGCTGAACAGGTGAATGAAATAACAAGTCAAAAAGAACAAGAAAAGCCAAGTGGAAAACGATTGCAAAAGTCTAAAAGAATAAAGAAAGTGAATTCGAAATACAAGTCACCTGAGTGGTTGTACATCGCTCTAACTGATTACAAAGAGGAAAGAAACACTCACGAGAACTCGAGACTACAAAACTGGGTAAAGGTGAAGTGCAACAAACCTGAAGTGAAGACTTGAAGTTCTTCTGCCGGATGTGACAGTTCTACTGGATGTGACAATTTTACTGGATATGACAAATTACCGGATGTGACAACGAAAGAATTCTGAAAAGAATTAAAAGAAAGTACCAAGCAAAGACTTTTCAATGCAGAGTGGCATCTAAGTCATTTCTGAGGTGTAGTGACACAATTTTCTGAGATTTAACAAAAGATAAAAACAAAAATGGAGAATACTAGAGATAGAAGAGATAAATGTGAGTTTTTAAAAAGATGGTGTAAAATGTGCTGCTTTTGTACAGGATTATTAATGACAGTATGGATAGTTTTGGCAATCACAATTCCTATTAGTATAGCTGTAGTAGAAGCAAAGAATGATACTAAACGAGAAAAAGAAACTAATATTAAAGAACCAGTTATTTTAAGAAGTAGTGCAGAATTACATAAGGATAAGTCAGTAGCAGATTTTTCTAAAAATGTTTTTACAAAATTGTTGTACGAATATGTAGAGACAATGGATGTGAGAGATTGTTATGTTTGTATGCAGTTGCCTGCATCAGTGTCAGAAGGTGTGACTTATCATCACCTACCTCTAACTTATGGAATAACATGTAGTGTCATAGCAAGTTTATTTTATAAAACAGGTAGATTAGAATTTTATTACACTGATGTAGATAAGATTTTTGCAAATGTTCCTGTAGTTCCAGAACTTAACAAAGTAAAACAAGCAAAAGTTTTAGGAGAATTCTTCTTAGAGCATAGAATTTTAACATTAGAAGAAATAGCTAAAAACAACCTTACCTGTGAGATAAAGAAAGAAGAATAGGTATTTTTAGAAATGGTTGAAGAAAGAAGAATGAAATTTCAAAGAGAAGCAATAAAAGAGAAAAGAACACATCTATGGACGTTTGAGGAAGAAAATCATGAAGGGAAAAAGATAAATGCAGCAATGACATTAGATTGGCCGCAAACAGGAAAGTTGTGTATTAGGAGAAATAAGACAGTCTATGACAATTATTTTGTAGGTTCCAGTATCTGCCATGACAATTATCAAATTTTGGGAGGTTGGGGATTCAAAGGTGGAAAAGATCCAATATTTCCAGGTATCTATTATATTTGTGGGAATAGAGCTTATTACAGGTTACCGGACCATTGGTATGGAACTTGTTATGTAGGCCTGGTCTTTCCAAAAATCTTTCATATGGACAGAGAAGAAAAAGGAACATACAAGATGATTAATAGCTTTACACGTAGAAAGAGGGAAAGTTTTTCAGAAATTGTAGGTGATATTTTTGGAGCATTAATACCAGCAGTGGGAATATCTTTGAATGCATTTAAAATTATCCACAGTAGTAGATCGTTTGTCTACAGATACTGCGGGAGGGTTCTTGATGGTAAATACCGAAATGGTTGCCATGAGAGCTATGGTGATGCAAAATCGGCTTGCCCTTGATATTCTTTTGGCAAAAGAGGGTGGAGTTTGTGGAATGCTGAAAGTCCAACATTGTTGCACTTACATTCCTGCCAAAAGTGAAAATATACAAAAGTATATCACAAATATTACAAATTTGCACAAAGAACTAGTTCCACTGGAGGTTGAAAGTGTCCTTGGAAAACTTGGTAAAGGGCTTTCTTCAGTAGCAAATTGGTTAACAAGAATGAGTAGACTAGTGATAGGGAAAGTTATAATAATAGCAACTGTAGCAATATTGTTAGCCATGGTGTTGAAAATTGTAATAACGTGTATAAAAAGAAAAAGAAGACAAAATAAGATAAAAAGAAATAACAGAATAATGAAGAGAGAGAGAGAGAAATGGGTGAAATTGAGTTAGAGAAAATGAAAGAAAATATGTATAAAGAGACAAGAAGACAAGATGAAATGGAAACAGATGTATAACTAACAAAAAGCAAAAGGATGAAAGACATATGCTGCCTGAAAAAGAAGTATAACTTGGGTTTTGTGTGGTGATTTAAAAATCACCAAAGGGGGAGTTGATGGAGCAGAGTAAATGAAAAAATTTAACCCCTAACAAATTTTATAAATAATTAATAAATATGTTCGTTTAAATGTATTAATCAACAATGTATGTGAGGGAAGGGTAACACGCAAGTATGTGTGCTGAATAATCTATTTACAAATGTCTGTGTGTCTAATTATAACATAAAAATAATTGCGTACTAAATAAATAATAAATGCATGATTCGTGCTTCATAGAATATAAAACGTGACGTTGCAAAAACAATAGTGATGGTAAGTAAGGAACAGCTTAAATGTTGCTTTCTGCTAGGTAATAACTAATTGGGGTACGTAGATGACGGGAGGGAAACGAAAAGGCTATGTTTCTCTATTTTAATTATGTTTTGTTTATTTCTAAATAGTGCTGCTAAGTCTAATCGAGTGGCGATATAAAATGGCTGCCGTTTATTAGAGTACGCATGCGCTGAGAATACACATGACAAGGGAGAAAAAGTTGGAGAAAGACTGACCACGTGATGGTGCTGAAAGGCTAGGATGCAAGAATGGTCAAGGCTGATGTGACCTATTTGAACTGATAATGTGCCGTGGTGATCAGCAGAGAATCGTGGGAAACAGTTTTTAAGAGAAAGGACAATGCCTGCAGAGTTCTCGAATGTATCGAAAGAAGTTACAAATGTACTGATTGAAGCGGATGGAAACATGTCATGAACTGTGAGAAAGGAAATGAACATATGCATTCCAGAAGAACAAGCTGGATCCGGGAGAATTTGATTAAAACTGAATAATGAACTGAGTGGACCAATGAAAGAAAAGCGCGTTATTAATGTTGCAACAATTTAGTTAGCAAAGTTAGAATTAGGGTATAAGTAGGCCTACTCTTAGTGGGAGGGGTAGTTTTTTTCCAGTACTTGGAGTTCCAGATCGATCCATTTACTGAGCGGGAGATGCTGAAAGACTGTTAGATGAGACGGGTTGCGGTAGCTGATGCTGACGAGCTGAAGTTTCTGTTGCTGTTTTATTTTTTCAGTTGAGTATGAGAATCAGGTTATTTTTCAACTTTAAACTTAGGTTAGAAATCATTAGGCTAAATTAGGAAGATAGGCAGGTTAATTAGGATTTTTCCTCATGACATAATTTCCTTTCTGCAATAAAATTGATTTTGCTTAATAAATATTTGATTTAATAATGTATGAATAATTGAATAATAAAGTCTAAATTCTTTTCCATGCCTTTAAAATTATATAAATTTTGAAATTCTTAAATCAAACGACTCAGTGATTATTTACTAAATGGTTGTGAAATTAGTAATTAGTTATTGTGATTTAGCTGGTCTTGATCACTATCAACTGATTTTCACTAGATGATCCATCGACAAACAATGAGCAGGAATATCTTAAGAAATAACTAAGAAAGCGATAGGTTAAGGTAATAAGGTATCCCGGCTCCTTCCAGCGGTACATCATGATGATTTTCATTTAGTTTTTCTTTCTCCTAGGAGTATAGATTCGTAAAGGTGTAGAGGAAATCCAGTTGTGTGTGTGTGTGTGTGTGTTTGTTAGGCGATGTCATGGGCCCCATCGTCATGTGGATGTGAGAAATATAAGTCGCGCCTGGATGACCGATAAGTGACCTAGGAGAAATAGTTTTCATTGTATCCGCTGCATCAGTAGTAAACTTATTCCGCCACTTGCTCTGAGGGAAAAGTTGGTCAAAATGCTCATGCCTCACACATGGGCATTGCCAAGACCAAGGAAAGGATCAGGGAGGCATACTGGTGGCCCGCCATGAATGTTTATGTTGAAAGATTAGTCCGGGAGTGTTCTGAGTGTGCAGGCTGTGACAAGATACTCAAGTGTAGGACACAACCCATGGTCATTAGAGATCAGGCTGCTGGTCCGTGGACTGATATTTCAATAGACATTTTGGGGCCGGTGAAGCTGAGATCTCAAGATCAGTATGTCATTGTGTGCATAGACTTGTTTTCTCGGTGGCCCGAGATCAAAGTGGTAAATTCTGTGGAGTGTGCTGTTGTGAATGAATTTCTAGAAGAGCTTTTTGAACGTGAAAGTTTCTAGCTAACGCTCTTGTCTGCCAATGGCGTTCAATTCACCTCGGGAGTCATGGTGATTTTCTGAGACCTCTAGGGGGATTGAGCACAAGAGGGCTGCTCTGTACCATCCACAAAGTAATGGTGTTGTGGAAAGGTTTATCAAGGTACTTAAGGAGACTATGCAACAAGCCAGTTCCTGTGGTGAAAGTTGGGAGTTGGCTGTGAGAAAAAAGGTCTGGGAGTATCGATTCAAATCTCATTCTTCAACGGGTGTGGCCCCTTTTCGTTTGTTTAAAGGAAGGATGGCGAATGTGGAAGTAGCTCTGTCTTGAGTATGTGCCAAGAGAGCTTTGGTGGATGACCAAGTGGGTAGCACAGAAGGCTGGAGAGAAAGAGAGAGAAATATATTGAGTGAGAGGAAGGTCCGCTATGATGAAAGAAAGGCAGTGAAGAACACTGTGATCAATGTTGGTGACTGGGTTAAGATTAAATCTCCTAGGAAAACTTGGGGTGGTTTTAAATTCAGTCAGCCATTTCAGGTGATGAAGGTGTTCAAAAATGCCATAAAGACAAGTGATCATAGGATTTGGAATCTTGGCAGGGTGGCTAAATATCATGCTTTATCGTCTGTTGGTTCTGCTGGTGCCACTGGTTTAGATCCAAAGGAGCCTGTAGCTTCTGAGGGGTGTTCTAGACCGTGCCGTTCAAAGCGTATTCCCCTCCGCTTACAGGAATGTGTTCCTTAAATCTCTTTCATGTGCATTGTTTTGTGTTTAATATGCTTTGTTCTTTTTAGTTCTTTAATGTATTTAGATTGTTTTGCTTGCTTTGCAAAAGTTTATAACTTCTTTTCGGGGTGAAAGGGGGGATGAGATGTGGTGTTCTGAACCTTCATGTCAGCCACAGCTTCCAGGTTCTGGAATTTGGGGAAGGTTGCCAGGCACTGGTTTGAACTGTTGGTTGTGTCAGTTATCTTCAGCTTGCTGCTGGATGGGGTCTCAATACTTTATGTTCCTGATTAAACCTATTATCTATGAAACTACGCTTCAGCTCTCATCCTTGGGGGACCTACCTCTACAGGATGCTTTTATGTCACAGTCTTTGGGGGTGTTGGGGATTTGTTGTTCATTTCTATTCTTTGTCCTTTTGTATTGTTCCATTTATGTTTCCAGTGGGGGGTGTATGGAAGACCTATTGACTAGCATTTTGATGAGGCACATGCCCATGGTGAGAAATATGAATGTATTGATTAGAATAGCACGCTTTGTTTATGCTAGGGCACTGCAGGGGACTCGCACTAAATTACCATACACGTGCGAGCTCCCGTTGTTGGCTGCCCGGCTTTGGGAGCTATAAGGGGGGGTCGGGGGGTTGGTCAGGGCTCCACAGGTGGATGGCGGTGGTGATCACTATACTGGGCGATTTATTTGTGGGGGCGAGGTTTGTCCCTTCTTGGAACTCCAGGAGACATATGACCTCCCAGTGAGGCACTTTTTGCTCCCCGAAGCTCTTGTGCATGGGATATGCGAACGGTGGGGCCATGGAGTTGCGGAACCACCAAAGCATGAATGCTTACATCACCTCTTTCTCATCACGGGCCAGACGAGGGCGGTCACGGTACCATACAGGCCTCTGCTGAAGGGGGCACAGTTGGACCTGATGCATCTCCGTCGGTGCTGGGAAGAGGACTTGGGGAGGCCTCTGTCGGATTCGGCTTGGAGAAGGGCACTGGAGCTCACCAAGGGTGTCCAGGAATGCTCACTTCAAGCTTATTCAGTTCTATTATTTACACCAGGCCTACCTCACCACCGGTGAATACCTATCATGTTCCCAGAGGCGGCGTTGGGTTGTCCTAGATGCTGTGCGGATGATGGATATCTGGTCGGAGGCCTGGTGGCCTGACTCTCTTGGATCCTGCCCCCGCCCCTCTCTTAGTGCCAAGAATTTAGGCATCATTGTGGACTCCTCTCTTTCCCTGGGTTCACAAATAAATAGAACTCTCTCTACCTGTTTTGGGATGATACAGACTCTTAGGAAGATCTTCCGTTTTCTCTCCCTGCCTGCACGGAAACAGGCAGTGGTGGCCCTCGTGGTCTCGAGGTTGGACTATTGTAATGCCCTTTATTTAGGGATAAATAAAGGACTTCTTCATCGACTTCAATTGGTGCAGAATGCTGCTGCTAGGCTGGTGATGGGTCTCCCCAAATTCCATTCAGTCTCAGCTACCATTAGAAGCCTGCACTGGAGAATTGTGTTCAAGGCTCTATGCCTGGTCCACAAGGCCGTCCACAATAAGGGGTCAGAAAGTATCAACAAAATGTTTCAAAGATATCTTCCCGGCAAGGACTTGAGATCTGCAAGTAAGAACCGGGTAACAGTTCCCAGGGTGAGGAAAGCTAGGTGGGGGGAGGGCTTTCTCGCTGTTAGGGGCCAATTTGTGGAATTCCCTTCCTTCCCCAATTTCCACTCTGGAAACCCATTCCTTATTTCGTAAGTCCTTGAAGACCTGGCTTTTCACCTGTCCTAACCTTTGAGTTTCCTACTCTATAGACATCTCTCATTCTGATCGCTTTCCGCAGCGCCTTGATGCCCCTGGGCTAAGTTCGCGCTCTATAAAATTTATATTCATTCATGCAGGTTTTTTCCACATGGTACGGTCCTGCCTGATCAATGCAACATAACAAGGACCCCCTGTAAATATTCTAGGCTCCTAGGACAGGGTAATAATACAATATAAGGCAAAGTTCCTAGGCAGTTAAATGGCTTAAATTAGTTTAAACACTCATCAATAAAAACATGAATGATAAGAAG
The DNA here is from genome assembly GCA_963921515.1 of Calotriton arnoldi. Classification (NCBI taxonomy): domain Eukaryota; kingdom Metazoa; phylum Chordata; class Amphibia; order Caudata; family Salamandridae; genus Calotriton; species Calotriton arnoldi. The sequence goes on along the minus strand of CAWUFW010001692.1, from coordinate 914,259 downwards.
AACTCAGCGTGAATAGAAGGAAGCTATATTAAAATATATTTAAAAATTGCTTTATTCATGATTATAACAGTTAATTATATATATAAGAAAGAATAATAAGAACATTCATTCCAATAATGTGACAGACGTAATATGATTCTAATGCAGATTTGATGTTGAATAGCCAAACAATTGGTCTCAAATAAACAAAACATTAATATATATACATGAACAAACTAAAAGACAAATGACATGAACAACAACAAATAATGTGAGGTGGCTAACAGATGATTCTTCTCAACGCGCGTATCGGCACTGACAGTGCCTTCATCAGGAGGGCCACACTGTTTTCCTACAGAACAATAAAAAATCTATAAAAAAGAAATCTTAAAAATACACACTGAGTTCAAAGGTATCTCCTAAGTTACATATTTATTCCCAGTTGCCAGTGATGAAGTAGAAAAGAAAAGAGTGGGACCAAAATACATGAAAAGGTTTAACCTTCCAATAGACACTTTGACTGTAGAAAATAGATAAAGCTATGTTAATCATCCACAGTGAAGAAGATAAAGAGAAATAGTAAGTACCAATCCACCAAGATCACCAAGATCAAGCAAAAAACGAAATAAAGAAAGATGGAAGAGGAATTGAGTTAAAAACTAAGAACTCAACAACTCCTATTGAGATGTCTAAATCGTAGTAATTACTCTGAATGATTACATGATGAAAATAACAATAAAGATTAATAGAGCTTACTGTCTGTAAATAAGGTATCAGCTTCAAATCACAATGTATGGATATATAGGTCACACCAGACCTGTAGGTGAGTATGAAAGCATGATTAATAACTCAAATGGTAAAAACAGTAACAAAATATCACTACTAGCATACTACAGCATATGGGCATCCGGAACTAATTAGTATTAACTATCTGAAAATTGCTATGAATGTAGCATGTGAAGCAAACAAAATTTAAAGGGGCTTCTACAGAGTAATAGCAATCTAAGAAGAACACTGGACTAAGAAGTGTTGACTCCCTGAAAGAGCTATCAATACCCAGCTATACCGTGTGGCATTTAGTTGAATAATTAATAAAGGATTCTACACGATCCACAAATATCAACAGGGCGATGAAAAGATGCAATGAGTGCAGCAAGGCATCATTACCTGGATACAGGGTCTTAAGGTGCCAATGTATACATCCGTGATAAAAGAGGTGATACACGGGGAGTGATGTCCGCGATCAACTTAAATGCTCAAAGGAGTTAAAAAATCAAGGTAGATCAGGATCGCTCAAGACTCGTCACGCTGTTCTGCAAAAGTAAAATGGAAAATCTATGTAAGAACTGCTGTGACGGTTAACTAAATTCATGAAATATCACTCTGAGAGTGGTACGAAAATTTATGTTAAACAAGACTCTACCTGATGTGGGCTAGTATGAAGTCCGCGATTTCAAAGTGATAAATGGGAGGGCCGGTCAACCATACAGTCGAAATATATCTGACAAGGGAGATTAGATGTTCCCCTCTGTTTTAAACCGGATCGCTCAACAACCGTCACTCTGCGCTGCAAAAAGGATACCAATTCAAGATAAGGCAAATGGTACTAAACAGACAACTGAACGCTGTAAAGCTCGTGCTGTGTCTGAAGTAAAAAAGGCAATCATAACTCTACCTGGTCTCAGTGCGTGAGTTAAGGTATCCGTGAATGCAGGCTGTGAAACAACGTGATCGGTCGTACGTAGATGCAAAAATGCAGCAATGCAGCGAAGCAGACCAAGGATAGATCAATGGACGAGTGCGTCTCGTACTATATGGAGGATAAAATCAAAAACTAAAGTGGCAGAAGTTCCACTATGCGGAGTTAAAAGAAAGAACTGTCTTATCTGAATATGGCAAGGGTGAACTCTTACCTGAGATGAATACAATTACGAATACGCAATGAGCAAGGCCGCCATGCTGGGAGCCCGACTATGTTGCAGTGAGCTTATAAGCGTCTACCCACGGATCACGTGGTCTCGTAGTGTGACTGCTCAGCTATGAAAATAGAGAACAGACTCTGGGGCGACCTCATAGTGTGGTGTAAAGTAACAGGTGCAGTCTATAACAATAAAAATAGAGAACAGACTCTACACCTGAACGCGCAATGTGGTCTAAAATGTCAGATACAGTCTATATAAATTATATATTTTAAACAATGGGCGAAAGCCAGTGCTATTAGAAATTATTAAACAGTATAGCATTCTCCCAAGGCAAGTCATTGTTCAATCCTTTTTTGTATGTATTTAGAAAAAATATCCAGTAAACTTCACGTTTTTTCCGGATTTCCTCATTCCTCAATTCATTTGAATTTCTTATTTTCTCCAAGATGTGCCATTTAATATCATCAGGAGAATGTTTAAATTCATAAAAGTGTTTCACCATGGGGGCATTGAGTTTAACTGTACGGATCGCCGAGCGATGTTCAGTTAAACGGGTAGCAATGGCTCTAGATGTTTCTCCAACGTAACCTAAGTTACAGGGACAAACAATCAGATAAACTACATTATCAGTTTTGCAGTTACACATTGTTTTGGACTGAATGTCGTGTCCATTAAGACTGAACATGTTTCCTTCTATAGCACTCACGCATGCTTTACAGTTAGAATGAAGGCATCGGAAGGTCCCTTTAATTGGTGCACTTCCATCAATGGTTTTTTGTACAAAGGGTATATTTACATCAAAACGTGAGTGGACAATTAAATCTTTAATATTTTTGTTTCTTCTGTGTACAAATAACGTTTTTTTCAGTTTAAGTGATTGTTCTTGATCACTATTGAGTATATGCCAATTGGCATTGATTATTTGCTTAACCTGATTGTTCAAAGTAGAATGTTTAGTAATACATACTAGCTGTTCAGTTTTAGTTTGATTCTTAGGTTTTAGCAAATGGTCCCTGTCGTAAAATCTGGCTCGTTTATATGCCTCCCGTCTTAATCTATGTGGATATCCTCTGGCATAAAATTTCAATTTCATAGTTTCTGCTTGCAAATCATAATCAGTAAGATTGGTGCAGTTGCGCCGCAGTCGTAAAAACTGCCCAAAGGGGATACTTTGTTTCTGAGTCCTGCCTGATGCCAGTGGCGTAGCTAGGCCTTAGGCCGCCCGTGGAGGCTCCTGCGTTTGCCGCCCGCGTCGGCCTGATTGAAGAGCGGGGGTGTAGAGGGGGTGCGGGGGGTGCTGGCCATTCATGTGGCCGCAACGGCCGCAGGTAAGAGCAGGGGGGGCACTGCACGATTCTTGCAACGGACGTAGGCAAGAGGTGGGGAACTGCGGCCGCCACCCCCAAAACTGATGGCACTTGGGGGGGTCCGCTCTCCCCGCCCACCCAGCTACGCCACTGCCTGATGCTGCTCCCATACCAGACCACTGTCCTCCTGGTGGTTTTCAGGGCTACTGATCCGTATTTCAAGCTCACCCCCCAAGTGTGCCTGCTGGGCCGGCACAAGTATGGTGTGGCTAGGAAGGTGGCAGATAGATTTGTGGACCTGGCATTGATTCTCGCCTGCAGGCAACCGACTATGAGCTGGAAGTCGGCTCACAGCCCTGATGTGTATAGATGGGGATTGGAATTCGTAAAATGGGCTGAGTGTGAGAGGGAAGCAATTCGAAGAGAAGAGACTAGGAGGGTACGGAAAGTACTTATTCTGCCTGCATGGGATGATGTACAGCTGGCTTGCTCCAGGCTGGAACCTGGTGGGCATAATATGGAGGATGGGCCACACCTCAGGGGTTCCCTAACCTCCTTGAGTAGTTTAGAGTGTGAGAGTGTAGCTGACCCACGCTTTCAAATGGGTATGGATGCGCAGATGGGTGAGTGTGGCCCCGGATTGCTGAAGTGGAAGCATGATTTTACACGCTACCACCATAAATGGAATTGGTCTACTGAGGTCCCCCTCGACCTTTCTTTCGTATTTTTGTAGTATTGATTTGTTAGGCGCTATGTTACTGGTCCCCCTTACCGTAATGTGTAGTGGTACTGTTTCTCATTCTGCCTGCCTTCACTGCTCCACTGCAATCTGTTTGGCTTGAATAAAATGCAAATAGAAACAACTTTTTAAACAAAAACTCTGATCCTGGGTGCTGTGGTGGCGAGGTCAAAGATGTGGCTAAAAAGAACAACATTTTCTGTATGTGCATTGTTGTTTTTTCACCTTCTGGTAACTGCATATAAAATAACGCACAAATCTTTAATGAAAAATAAATTAAGATAAACCAATTGGTAGAAATGCACCCTTTTACGTTATGAATCAGTTGGTTAATTCAATCACTGCAGATGTGTGTGTGATCAGAGAGTCACGGAACAGAATCCTCAGTTGCACAATGGGGAATAGAGACTTGTGTATTTAAAGTGCTGCGAGGTCCCAGCCTGTAACCGAAAGCAGTGTGAATGTGTAAAGAATTATTTTAAAACACACACAGTATAAGATAGCTGCCATGGGGGGGCGTGGCTTCAGCACTCGTAAGATGGCCATCTAGGATTGGGGGGCTTTGAGGGGCTTTTGTTGTTGTATTATGGTGTATATGGCCACTTATATTAAGCATCGGTTTACTATCCCTGCTCCCTCTATCTTCCATTTCTCCCTCTTTCTCCTACTTAGCCATTGAAACACATTCGTTCCACACCATATGCACATCTCATTTGCTTCTTTTTTGACTCAGCAGATCCAATCAGTTTTTAGGCGACTACAATACCCCATTGGAGTTTGGACCGCATCTAGGTTTGCTAACCAGGCTTTTGCTATCTCTCTCTGATGGCGTACACCACACTTAAAATATTATCTGTGAACACTAAGGGCCTCAACCACCCAGTTGAGCAGAAGAAAATATTACATTATTGTCACAAACTTCATGGTGATATCATCTTGCTACAAGAAACAAGAGGTGGCATCATTGAGGCGCGCAGTATGCAATACTCCTGGTTACAATATAGTGTGTGTGCCCCAGCAAACAAAAAGAAAAATGGTGTAATGACGCTTGTTTCGAAGAAAGTTAAAGGTACACTCAACACTATCTTTCAGTATGAGGACAGTAGATGGCCAATAACCAATCTCGCCACAGGTGATCCTATTGCCTATATTGTTGTGATCCCAAGCATGATGAACCATCCTTTTAGATTGACCTTTGGATGGTCGTAGGATCCAAAGCTTAGAACCAACTTCCCGAACCGCTTCGACTCATTACGAATTAAGCCAATTTCAAGAAGAGCCTGAAGACTGGGCTGTTCATTGCTTCGGATGCCGTGTTATTCTTTAATATAATGGTTGGGTACAGACCTTTTTCCTTTTTTTCTCTTCTGTGTTGCTTTTTCTTTTTCCAAATTTTTCTCTTTTTGTTCTCGTAATGAGGAACAGTATCTAAGCTAGAGCCAGGATGCTCTTGTTTGAGTGATTGGGCGCTTTAAAAGTACCATATTCATTCATTCATTAATAAACAAAAATCGGATTTTCCTAAAGATAGCTACATAATCCTAGGTGGAGACTTTAATCTCCCATGGGATGCTACCTTGTACAGACTCTGCTTGCGTATACAAACCTCCCAAATCCCACCTTCAAATACACAAATTGTACAAAGACAATAATCTAGTAGATTCCTGGCTCCTACATAACCACATCGGCAGTGACTTCACTTTCTACTCTCACCTTCATAATTCACTATCAAGAATAGATTACCTACTTACTAGTAATAATCTTATTGTTTTTTCCTTACACCCAACTACTGAACCTTTTGTCATCTCCAACCATGCATGTATTTCCCTCACTATTGAGCTGGTTAAGCCACCCCAAAAACCAATACTTGGAGAACTTATGTAAACACCCTAGAAGACCCATTTGCAAAGAAATTTATTCATGAAGCCTTAACTCATTTTTTGGGAGAAAATTCCACTCAGGACCTTTACCCTGAAATTATTTGGGATGCAAAGAAAGCCACCATTAGAGGGGTAATTCTGTCTATCAGGGCTCAGAAAAATAGGAACTTAAACAAAAGAATGACAGAACTGGAATCCACTATAAAACAGCTTGAGTTAGAAAGACCACGTTCTCTTGATCATAATATCACCCTCAAAATTAAACTGCTAAAATATGAATTCAACAAAATCCTTTGCGAACGAGTACATATACGGTCAAACAAAATTAAGGCCAGAAACCTCCTGGAATCTAACGAAACAGGGAAACATCTTGCTCTTTATTTATTACAGAAAATCACAAAGATATGCATTCCAGCAATTAAAGACAAAAGTTCCTCAATTCTATCAGATTCCAATGTGATTCTGGAATAATTCCTCCTTCTATAAAGAATTATATAACCTTAAATGTTACCCTTTGCCAAAAATACCCTGATAGTCTAGCCCTCCCTAAACTCTTTGATTCCACCAACGAGAACCTTAATAAAGAAATTGAGGAGAAGGAAATCTTGCACGACATTAAATCTCTCCAGTATAAGAAAGACCCTTTTCTTGACAGTTCCCACGCTCATAAGTCATTCAGTTATTTTGTAACAACTGAGAAGATCGACGACAGTGCATCTAAGGCATATCTTGAGGTGATACACAAAGACGGCAAACATCCACTTGGTAATTAAAACTATAGACCTATCTCACTGCAAAATACCGATTACAAGATATACACCACGATATTAGCAACAGTAGGATGTATAAAGGAAGGGAGAACATTCTCCCTTCCCTTACACATCCTACTGAAGCTGGCTTTTTAAAGGACAGACTTACTGAAGACAACATTTGCTTATTTAGTTGCATTATTGAGAAGGATAAAACGATCTCCTCCCTGACCAGGGCTATGGCACTGGATGCTGAAAAAGTCTTTAATAAGGTCTCCTGCATTTCCTGAAGGCAGTGCTAGATAAGTTCAATCTAGGCACGTGATTTACCCACATTTTTTTTATCCCTTTCTCAGAAGCCATCAGCTCGTATCAAAATAGATGGCCAAGTATCAAACTCATTTCTGCTTCACCAAGGCACTAGGGCTGTCCCTAGCCCCCACCCCCGATTTTCTTAGTTACAAGGAAGCCATTGCTCCATACTATTCAGAACAGCCCAAGAAGGGGATCTTCTTCTCATCTGGAACCCAGAAATTGGCTGTCTATACAGAGGATGTACTAATTTTCTTTAGAGATGCGGAGGACGCAATTCCCGAAATACTGGACTTAATTAACAACTACGCATTTGTCCCAGGATAGTCCCTCAAAGAGAAGAACAACATTTTCCCACTTAACCTATTATGCTTTCTGGGGCGTGGCCTGATCAAGCACCAAGATGGTGGCTTTATCGTGAATTTTCCGGGCGGCCGCGCTCGTTGCACTGCCTAGCTGCCTTCCATGACCGGGAATTGAGTCACTGTGGGCCGTCGCTGCTGCTTGTGACCCTGGGACGTCGGCGGAGCGCAACGAAATCGGCGCAGCTGCTCTGGTTCTCGGCTTGCAGCCCCCCTGCGGTGACGGCCTGGCGCGGCCCTCGGAGGCCCTGCGACAACAGGGGTCACGGGTGATCCTGACGGCGGGGCTGGCCGGGGGGGGGCTGCGGCCGGAATGTAAATCGAGGCCAATGCTTTATGGCCTAGCACTGGGGACCGTCGGAGCGGCCGAGCACTGTGGGACTGGACACTGAGGAACATGGTGAGTTTTCTATGCACCCGCGTGCCTCCCTACACATCCGGGGCCCTCCTTTCCTCTAAACTGCTGCGGCGGTGTCAGCCGGTGTCCCGCATATGGAGGGCCAAATAAATTAGCCTCTCCTGATTCCAGTGTGCACTGCTGGGCCCCGGGGTCTTGCGGTGACCGTGGCTGCGGTGCGGCCCTCGGCCGTGGATTATGCCCATAGCTGCCAAGGTTTCAGATCGCTATGTGTGACATTTTTATAATTTTAGTGAAATTATGAGTGACATTTCAACGACTATGAGTGACACTTTCTTTGCAAGCAAAACCAAGCAATGAAAACGCGGGAAACATAAATATCAGAAACTACACCCATTTGAGCAACGTGACTGTGACACCAAAAGCAATTTTATATAGCATAGCAAGTCAGTGCAACAGTAGGAGAGCAGGACGTACACCATAGCAAACACGGTTTCAGGGTGTCCTCATAGCTATGTACGTGTTTTGCATGTCAGATTCCGTCCATTTAAGCTTACTGCAGGGCTTTTTTTTTTCTTCAGAAAAATCCGCAGTCCAGTCCAGCCCTAGCTCGATAAGCCCACAAACAGACAAAACACTGACCTGACCTGCCACCTCAAGATCGGAAAGCACTGGTGGCAGAACAGCAACGAAAGAGATAGCTGCAACCTCATCTCAGGGGGCAAATCGCCGTAGGCTTCATTGAAGCTCCGGGCAGCCCACCCGTCCAGCGCCAAGTTAGCTATAGATTCTCTCATTGTGGCCGGTCCAGACACAACCCCTTCCACCCTCCAGGTCACAGGCTTCCTCGCTGTGCAGTTCTGGGGTCATGAGGAGCGATCTGCTGCTCTCAGTGCTTGAATGTCTGCTGCAATTGTGTAGTGCGCATTCACTTTACAGCTGCAAACTCTGTCCTGCACCGGGTAACCTAACGGTGCTCTGGCCTGTGTCACCCGAGATTCGCTGTGGGTGGGCGGGATCAGCTCTGGCACCACCACTGCTCCCCGATACTATGCCGATGTGGCCCTTTCTGCCTGGGAGTCCCGGTCAGGACCGAAATGAAAGGCCGCCGGGCACGAGTCCCAGTCGGGATCGAACTGGTGGCACACGGGGCACCGGACACTGAGACAGGGCGTGAGCAGAGCTGTAACAGGCTCTCGGCAGTATGCTCATGACGCTTTAAAAGTAAAAAATAATTAGGATTTACCTTACCTGTGAGTAGACTGGCAGAGTGAGCCACGGTACTGCAGACAAGCTTATGAGAGGCTGCAGGCCCCAAACTCGACTCCGGCAGCTACGCTCATTAAGCGTGGCTGCTTGCAAGCACTGGCTGTTAACTCTCTCTCCAGGACTGCAGCGGCAGCAGGTTCAACTCTCTGGTCCAGACTCCACTGACCACAGCACCTTGATGAGTCGAGGCTGCAGCTCGCACCATACAGGCCGGCAGTGCGTGCAGCGGTGCGCTCCACGCCAGTGTTAATCGGCAGAGAGTGTGGGCTGGAAGACAGCCTGGCGCCGCGGGCAGCCCGGAAATTAATTAATGAATGCAGTTAGGCTGGCAGGCGGCTGAGGCCGCAAATGTAACATTGTAGCACTGCAGCCAGCACTCTCAGTGACTCACTCAACCAGAGCTGAGGAGAGCACAATAATTTAACTGTTTATGGCCACACTGCCAGAGCTGCTGGCGGCAAGTCTGGAGCAGCAGAGCCGGCGCGCTAGCACCAGCGCGGTAGCCAGTTTCAGTGGCATTAAAAATGCGTGACAAAGCATTTCAGTGCGGTGATGCGGAACACCTCACTGAAATGCGTTAGTGTCACATGTGATGCGTGATACTTGGCAGGACTGTATGCCCTCCCTTTCTCCCCCTGGTTGCGGTGCAGGGGTGGAGACCGTATGGTGTTGGCCTGATCCCGGTGGGAGAAAGCACTATTTAATTCATTTGTGGCGCGACCGGGGGCCCCCGGGGATAGAGTCCGTTGGTGCCCCACCCTGCACTTCACAGTAGTGAGCAGCAAAGCCTCCGTTTTATCATTATTGGCAGACTGTGGCCTATGAGCCTTTGAGTGGTTGGACGGGACCCTGTCCATCATGGGTCGTGGGGATCCCAAACAACGTCAGCTCACCTTCGAGACGGCCAGGACCCCAGGCGGGAGTCTGGAGATGACGCAGCACAAGGAGACCCGCCGGACCGCGCTGGCCCGCCGGCGTCCCAGCCCCCTGTACTGGACGGTGCTGCTGCTATAATGGCGGAATTACGGGCAGGTTTCAAAGCTATAGACGCGCGCTTTGATGATCTTGGCGCACGTATGGACACTATGCATGGCCGACTGGAGCAGCATGAAGCCCGGATGGACACTGCGGAGCAGCGCATCTCCGATGCTGAAGATGCTCAGATGGCAATGGCCAAACGCCTGGAGCGTACGGAGCACCTTCTAAAGACGACAGCAGAGAAGGCGGATGATTTAGAGGCACGATCGCGCCGCAACAATCTTCGGATAGCGGGAATTGCCGAGACAACCAACACAGGCCCTATGGAGGAGTACGTGGAACGATTATTGATTAAACTCTTTGGCCGAGACTGCTTGTCCCCTACATTTGCTGTGGAATGCACTCACAGATCCTTGGCCCCCAGACCGGCCCCGGGGGCCCCCTCGCACATTGCCATAGCACGTGTGCTCAACTATCGTGATCGGGACGTGGCCTTGCGTCGGGCCAGGGAGATGGGAAGTCTACAATTTCAGGGAATGTCGCTCTCCCTTTACCCAGATTTCACACCAGTGGTGCAGGAGGTGCGGCGCAAGTTCCAAGATATCAAACGTGTTTTGAAAGAGGCAAATGTTCGCTATGCCATGCTGTACCCGGCGCGCCTTCGCATCCAGCTCAACGGAAAGACTTCTATCTTTGACACACCTGCGGATGCAGCTGACTTTTGGAAACGTTATAAGTCAGACAGAGGCTCCTCCCCTGGGAAGTGACCACCTGCTATTTTGGGCTATCTATTTGCCAGACAATGCTGATCCATGAATACTGTTAAGGACACGGCGACAAGGGCTCTTTTCTTTTTTCTCTCCCTTCTCTTTTCCCTGACGGATGGGGAAATAACGATCCTCCTAATCCCCTTCAAATGCAGTTGCACACAGGTGCACAAATTGTTGTTATTCTTTTCAGTGGCCTGCTCGGGGCGTTGCTGCCCCCCTAGGAGATCTCCTAATTGTTGTAAGCTTACGTTTTGCTTCCTTACTTTAGTTAACATGTATTGGGATTCACCGGATACAGATTGGGTGGCTATCCGATGTGGGTGGAGGGTGGCGGAGGGGGTATTTGAGTTGTTAAAGGTAAACCTAGTTATGATGTTGCAGGACACAACTTTGTGCGTAGGCATATTACACGGCACGATATACCGAAACACACTGGGCCACATACCGACGCAATCACTGTAAGGGGTTCGGGAGGGCGAGGAGGGGGGCTTGAGCTCTGATGCATGACATGGAATGTAAGATGGTTATCGAATCCCCGTAAGGGGTGGCAAGTATTGGCCTATTTAGCTAGGTACAAAATTCAGATTGCCCTACTGCAGGAGACCCATTATGCCCCCAAATCGGATAACCGTTTTGCAGCTAGTTGGGGTAGCAACAGATTCTTTGCTAGCTGTAGCACCTACTCTCGCGGAGTATGTGTACTGATCCATAAAGCACTCCCTTTTACAGCGCAGAAGGTGGTGGGGGATCCTGAGGGACGATATTTGCTGGTGGCAGGGAGCTTGGGCACAAAGCAAATACTTGTTATCAATGTCTATGCCCCTAATGTGGACGCCCGGGGTTTCTTTGCCGGGCTCTCTAGTCTAAACACATCTATGACGTACCGTTTGACTCTGTCATGCTCGGGGGGACTTTAATCCTACGCTACAGCCGGACGTGGATACCTCGGGGGCGAGCCCCATCACAAAGCCCTCCTCCACAGCGGAACTCGGGTCTCTATTGAGAGCACACGTAATGGCGGATGCGTGGAGGCATTTGCACTCAGCGGACAGGGGGTTCTTGTTCTTCTCGGCGCCACATGGTACTTGGTACTGTATAGACAGATGGTACATAACCCCAGATTTGTTAGTCTCGCTACAAGAAGTTGATCATTTGCCCTGCACCCTGTCTGTCAGCATGACGCGTATATCACCCGCCTCCAGACAGCGGACGGTGCCTGTGTTACACGCGGCGCGGACATCCTCTCGACTTTTTGGGCCTATTATACACGATTATACACCACCTGTTCTCCCCCGACGGGCACCACTCTATTTGACTATTTGAACGAAATGGCGATGGTATGGGTTGAGAAGGGACAGCAGCAGTTTTTGGCCTCGTCTATCGGTTCTGACAAAATTATAGAGGCGCTAGATAGCCTGGATGGTTCTCGTGCCCCTGGCACGGACGGCCTCACTGGATTGTTTTACAAGACCTATAAGACGCTGCTGGTTCCACATCTGTTGGAGGTCTATGCAGAGGGGCTGGAATCGGGCGAACTGCCCCCCACCAGGAGAGAGGCAATAGTAACTTTGATTCTCAAGCCAGGCAAGTCGCCCGAGAGCTGTGCCTCATACTGTCCCCTTTCACTTCTAAATCAGGATTACAAGATTTTGGCAACGGTTCTGGCTACGCGTATATCACTCATAATCGGCCAGATTATTTCCCCCCTTCAATCGGGATTCGTACCAAACCATTCCACATCTGTGAATCTACGCACGTTATTTGTGGTCATTAATCAGATAAATCCTACTCTCCCGGCCATATTGTTAGATGCGGAGAAGGCGTTTGACTCCCTGGAGTGGGAATTCCTTCAGGCAGCTCTTTGTAAACTCGGCTTCCAGCAAAATTTCCGCTCCTTGGTTTGTCTTCTTTACACTAATCCTGTCGCAAAGCTAAAAATAAATAGAGTATTCTCTGATAAATTCTCCCTGTCACGCGGCACCAGACAGGGATGTCCGCTCTCGCCTCTGTTGTTCATCATAGCGGAAGACCCGCTTGTGGGGCACCTGCAGGAGCGGCATCTTCAGCGGGGGATTGAGTTTCACCGGGGTCTTCTTCTAGCATCCTTATATGCAGATGATATTCTTCTATTCGTCCGAGAACCGGCTTCAAACCTTTCCCCTCTAATACGAGAGGTGGTGAGGTTTGGTGTATTCTCCGGTCTGGTGATCAACTGGGCCAAGTCAGAGGTCTTTCCCTTGACAGATGCCACTCTCCCGTTTATGTTTGACTTCCCCCTGCGCTGGTGCGAAGACCCCCCTATATATCTTGGGGTGCTCTTCCACCGCACGGCCTCGGAGGTCATCCGTCTCAACTATGGTCCTGCCATAGATCGTCTAGCGGGACAGATAGACCGTTGGATAACGCTTCCTCTTTCCGTGGCCGGTCAGATTGCGATCATTAAGATGGTGCTGCTTCCGAGGTTTTTATATTTGTTCTTAAATATCCCAATCCTGCTTATGGTAGCCTTCTTTGACCCTCTTCGGAGCATGCTAACGAGACTGGTTTGGGCGGGCGGGCAGGCGCGATTGAGTTGGCAGCCACTCACTCAGCCATTTGCACGTGGGGGCTTTGGTGTGCCCGATTTCTATTTATATTATTTGGTTGCACAAATACACTACGCTTACTTTTGGTATCATCCAGACGTGCGCTTGCAATTTCTAAAGCCTGCATATACGCAGGCCCCTGACACCATTCTCCCGCGTGGGCTGCCAAGAAACCCGACCGAGATTCACACCTTGCAGACTACATGCTGGGCATGGAGACGCCTTTGTGGGTATTTGAAGGTTGGCCGCTTGTACTCCCCCCACTTGCCACTCTTGAATAATCCATGGCTAACCCCCATCATTGAAACTTTGGTAAAGCGCACACTCACCAGCTGCCGGCTCCTGACCATGGGCGACATGTTCAGGGACGGACAATGCGTTTAGTGGCGGATCTGACAGAGGGCCACGACACATCCATGCTGGGTCGTTTCTTGATACACAGAACACGAGTGTCGTTGGCTGCTGCGATTCGCCCTTTGACTGTGGAGCCCCCAGAGTTTCCTCTACTTACCGTCACAATTACATCACCCCACAGCACACACCTCGTTTCCCGACTGTATTATTCAGCACTGGCACTTAGGTCGGCAGTGGGCAGAAGGGCACGTGCGGCATGGGAGGACGACCTGGCACATTCTTTGACTGATAAAATGTGGACCTATTGTTGTGAGCAAACACGTTATATTTCTAATAACTATAAACACAAGCTTTTACATTTTAAATACATACATAGGATTTATGTCACCCCTGTGTTACTTGCCAGGATGGACCGCAGTAAGCCGGATGCCTGTCAGAGATGTGCTGCAGCACACGCTGATTTTATACACCTGGCGTGGAACTGCCCTGGGGTTTTGGCATTCTGGGAAGCGGTTTTTAAACCTCTAGAACTCATGATTGAAGCTGAGCTAGTGCCCTCACCACTGCTGGCCCTGCTGGGGTATGTTCTTCCGCTGGGGGCGGGAATCAGACGCTTTACCGCAATCGCTTTGCTACTGGCCAAGAGGCAGGTCTCCTTGCATTGGGGCGCTACTACACCGCCGCTAGTGAAGGCCTGGTTGCGAGATCTGATGTATTGTGACACCACCAGCGATGTCTATGCTTCTTTACTCCCCCCTGCCTCCCGTCCTAAAAACATATGGCAGCCGCTCCGCTCCTATTTGCTGCTCCATCCTGAACTCACAGATTGATGTGCCCTCTATAGCAGAATTTACCACTATGCCGGTCAGCCGATTGGATTGTATGCACTATTCATGATTCATTACAGTGTATACCTGCAACGTTGCTCAGTGTTGGGGCTTTTATTAGACTTTTATTGTACGTCTCTGTTGTTTTACACATGCTTCATATGGTAGCACCTGCTTTACAACCAGTTGCATATTGTAAATGTGGTGACTGTAAATTGCTCATTTAAAAAACCCAATAAAAACAGTTTTAAAAAAACAAACTTTTATGATTTCTACCTATAGCCCAAGTTTCTCATCTAAATTGGCAACCCTCCTTTTTAAAATACCTAGGTATTGAATTTAAAAGAGACCTGGCAGAAAGAAGATCACATAATGAAACTGTTCTTTTCAGCAAAGTTAAAACTAAGCTAGAAGCCTGGTCACCAAAATTCAACGCCTGATGGGGACGCATAGAAACAGTTAAACTCCAGAGTACCACGCATAATGTGACCCCAACTAGTGGCGTCCTGAACACATTGCGTGCTGTACTCAGCCCGGTATCCTAAAATCGATTTTAAGAAAACAAGTTAGATTACTCTCTAAGAAAGAGGATATGAAGGAAGTGAGGCTCTCCAGTAGTAACATTAGGATTCTTGCCACCTCCTATGAGGACCGCCTAAAGCAGCCTTACCTTGACGCCGCCTTAAATAAGTCAATCTTAAAGCGAATCCTAGCAGTGAGACTTATGGTGCTGCCGATAAAAGACATTAACATGCGCTGGAAATCATTAGAGGTGGTTAGTAGTTGCCGACTATGCCAACAGTATGAGGAAACCATGGCTCACCTGGTTTGCATATGCCACTGTTTAGCACAGGCACGCCGCACTTTACTAAAACCATTGTTTCTAAAATATGGAACACGTACATGTCAAAATGCGATGGAACTTCTCTTTAGCTTGGATATTCCAACGGAACTGGCAAGATTTGCGAAATTTGCACACAAGGTGAAAGAACTGTTAGCTAATGCCTCGCACATTGCACTTTAATTGAATTCCTTGCGGCTAAAGCACCGAATACGTACCCGCACAGTCGCAATGGAAACTTCTCTAGGTCCCACAAAAATGAGCGAAAGTTCGCACTTCAATGAAAAAAACTCTAAATCATCGTCTAATCAGGGATTGTAACTAATTCAAGGCATTGACATCCGACTATTTGCACTGTTTTATTTATTTTAGCGTCAAATGTAACATTTTAAATCTATTTTATTCATGTGGTATTTATTATTTGTTGAATAGATACCGACCATAATTGAATTAATTAAGCGCTGGAACATCTCCGCTGGTTCTTCATTGTAACAATTTTAATTAATTGAAACAATAAAATTTATACATACATACACATACATACTCAGGAGTTTATCATATTTTCCATATTTACAGGAACTGGCTGGGTTTCCAACACCCTGGTACTGGTTCTCTAACAAGCTACTTTAGCTGCCGGGACATTTTTACTTCTTGTTAACCGGTCATACTACATTTTGATGGTTGTGTTACTATCCCCAACCTCAAGTCTTGACTTAAGGAGTTATGACATCGAGCACTGATGATTTGTGGAAAGTTAACAATCGCCTTAACTACTAGACTAGTGGAACATTCTTTTAGCCTTTTGCGCATACCTTCTTTGCGGTTTGGACAGCCTTTTACTGAGGATATTGACTGATTATTCCTGGAGTTTATTGACTATGATCAGAGCCTTGAAGAAGTCACGCATGTGACAAAACACGTGTTGACATATTGCTTCCACAATCTAGAAACTTCTAGAGAAATATGTTCAGTTGAACAGTTGTCATATTCAGGGAAAATGGTCCGATTCGCGTGTGTCTAAAAATATCCTTCCACCAACTCAATCTACCTGGGACCAAGTATGGGATGATATCCTCACTATAAAATGTCTCCCTTTATATCTCTGTGCAAAGTATGGACCATGTATAGGGCTTTTTGGACTCCCACAAGATGACACAACCTAGGATGGCTGATTCAAATCTTTGTTGCCATTGTAACAAATATGTGGGCGATTTTGAACACCTTATTTTTTACTGTAAACACATTCATTCCTACTGGGAACATATTGAGTGTTCCTTAAATAAAAAATTTCATGCCACGTTAACTCTCAGTCATATAATACACATACTTGGCCCTTCAACAATCATACGACAACTCTCTTTCAGCAGATATGACTTTCACTTGCTAGATCTATTGCTCACAACTGGCATTAAAACCATCCTTTCAAGGTAGAGAAACCACAATAATATTTCTTATCACACATGGTGGGCCTCAATTTGTTATGTGAGAAGTGCTGACAATATCATACATAAAAATAACTTCAACACTTCTTCCTCTAGGTTATTATGGAACAGTCTGGCTCTACACTTATACAAAATCAAAACCCCTTGATCTGCTCACACACATGGTGCATCTCCTTATTATTTATTCTTCTCCTTATTATACCTGATTTGCATTATTATTCACATGAGCACTTCTCTCTCTCCCTCTCTCTTTTCTAATTCCTTCCTTAATCCTTCCTTCTTCTACTTTCGCCTTACTTCACTCCATACCCATGCTTTGCCTCTGGCACCCTTTTTATGATTAACTACAAGCAGTTCCTATATCTTTAGGGTGCACTACTATGCTATGTCTATTAGTCTATCTAGCCATGTACTGTGTACACTGTTTACGTTGTTGATGGAAATCTTTAATAATATATATGCTGAAATTAGTAAAAATAAAAAGAGATAGGCTGTGATGGAAATGGCCCTTTCTACAGGGTCAACCCCAAACTTTTTGCCTTCCTCATCCCCATTTTGCTGAATTTGTTTTTGTTGGCTTTAGGACTCTGTGCACTTTACCTAACCAGTGCTAAAGTACTTGTGCTCTCTCCTTAAAACATGGTGAATTGACTTATACCCAACTGGCGTATTTAATTTACTTATAAGTCCCTAGTAAAGTGCACTACATGTGCCCAAGGCCTGTAAATTAAATGCTACTGCAGGGTCTGCAGCACTGATTGTGCCACCGACCTAAGTAGCCCTTAAACCTGCCTCAAACCTGCCATTGCAGAGCCTGTGTGTGCAGTTTTAAACTGCTGTTTCAACCTAGCAAAACAAACCTTTTGCCAGGCCCAAGCCTTCCTTTTTAATACATATAAGTCACCCATAAGGTAGGCCCTAGACAGCCCAAGTGCAGAGTGCAGTGTATTTGAAAAGTTGGTCAGGTACTTTTAAGTTTTACATGTCCTGGTAGTGAAAAACTCCTAAACTCGTTTTTCACTACTGCAAGGCCTATATCTCCCATAGGATAAAATTGGCATTACCTTATTACATTTTATAAGTGTAATATGTAAATGGGAAGATATGACTGGTTCGTGTTTGGTGTCTCTGGAATCCTAATTTAAAATCCTAACTTATGGTGAAGTTGAATTCTAAAATACACTTTTAGAAACTTGCCATTTTCTTGCCCTTAGCCATTTGGTGTCTGCAGCCTGTCTCTCATCACATGACTGGGTGTAGTTAGCAGTTGGGCTGTGTGCATTCCTGCTAGACAGGCACACACAATGGGAGCATCTTAGTGTCACTCCCATTGTGTGGAGACACAATGGGAGCCACACAAGGTGTGACTGAATAAGCCAACAGTGACAGGATGGGAGGGAGGAGCTGGACCCAGCCTCACTTATACCTGAATAGGCTGTGTCCTGTCCCCACACCAAGGGCTGCAAACCCACTGTAGTTAGTCTGGAGCCAAGGCTGGCAGGGCATCGGTGCACTTCAAAGGCATGCATCTAGAAGTTTCTCCCCACTTCAAAGGCACAACTGTGTATAAAAGAAGGACCTCAGACACCACAGCTTCAGTACACATCTGGACCTGTGGATACTTTGCCAGAAAGAAGGACTGCTGTGCTGCTGAAAGGACTGCCACTCTGCTGGACTACTACTCTGCTGGGCTCCCTGCTTTGCTGTGCTGACCTGCTGCCCTCTTGCCTGGGTGAGAAGGGCTGGACCTGCATTTCTTGACCTTAGAAATCAGAGCTACTCCAAGGGCTATTTGGCTGGCCTCCTGATTTGAAGCCTCAGGGACATAACAGGCTTCCAACAACCTTGCATCTGTACTCTGCCATCTGTGAGTCTACCCTGTCAAGTGGTGCCACTCCAGTCCTCGACTCTTGGAAGTGGGCCTAAGGTGCTTACCAGCAGAACCGATGCATCTCCTCTGCTGAGCGGAGCATCCTCGAGCAGTACCGATGCATCACTGCAGCTGCATGGATAGGACTAAGCGCAGAAGGCCTGAATTGTCCTCGCAGACCTCGGAACCTACGCATCGTCAAAGGCGCGGCACATCTCCGGCCCAGGTCTCGTCGACGGCAGCCTCGACGACAACAACGAATCTGCATCGCAGCTCTTCGGAATTGTCACATCGCCAGTTGCACACTGCATCCCCGACACCAGGACTTTGCATCGCAAGCCTCGTCGACAGGATCATCGACGTAGATGCAACAGGACCTCGCACTGCAGCCTCACCACATCTCGGAACCGATGCATCCCCTCGGGTGCGCGGCACTTCTTCAACCCAGATCCCCACTATGTTACGCAACCAGGATTTAAGGTACTTTGTTCAGCAGGCCTAACTGGGTCCCTGTAGCCGGCCCACGCTCCATCAAGGTCGGCCTGACCTTGTGACTTTGTCCCAGTCCGGCACGATCAGATATCCCATGTTGGCGCTTTGTGCTTTTTGACCCTATTTCAACTTCAAACTTTACAATTTAATATCTCAGGTTTTACTGATTGGATTTTTGACGTTTTGGTCTTGTTTTATTTATTAAAAATTACCCTGTTTTTCTAAAGCTGGTGTGGGATCTTTTTGTGTGGTGTTTTCACTGTTTTACTGTATGAAGTGTTGCACAAATACTTTACACCTTGTCTTCAAGTTAGGTCTGACTGCTCTGTACCAAGCTACTAGAGGATGAGCACAGGTTAATTTGGGGTTTGCTTGTGCCTTACCCTGACAAGGATTGTGGTTGCTGCTTGACCAGGGCTCACACCCAAGTCAATCAGTTACCCAGTTTCTAACAGAGTGCCACAAAGTGATTTAGAGTTTAAGATAAAACAAGTGATTTCAAAGTATATATTTTAGTAATAGATTGCCAAACTGTGCCAGGTTCAAATATTTTATAAGTGCCAATTTAAAGAACATTTAGCAGAAGCTGCTTACAACAGTATATTTTTACCTCTCAAAAAAATAAATCTCTGTCGCAATGAAACTTCAAGTCACTCCTTCAAATAAAGTCTATATTGGCCCCAAGCAGCCTTTGCTTTTGGTGATTAATCAAATGCACACATTGCATCCACTGCCAGCACTGGGCAAAGCCGACAGCTTTAGCATTTTGCAAAGTTGTTCTCTTCGTCGGACCGCGCCCGTATAAGGGTATGAAGCGCGGCTTAAATGCCTGAATCAAATCAGATGAACTGGATGAGGGGGACAACGCTGCATCTCTAGGTTTATATTGACGACTCTGCAGAGGGAGCCCTTACTCTCCAACACTTTCCTAGGGCGTTGCTGAAATCCAAACACGGCCTGGCCCGCTGTGGAGAAGAACACACTGTGCTGGATACTATGGCACTCAACTTAATTCCCTGATCCAATGGGCTTTCTTTATTCTAGATTGAAGATGTACAGAGATACGGCCATGTCACATATCCAGTCATATGGTGAAAAAGTGGTTTGCAACTGTGGAGCCTGCAGAGTGTGTTACTTAAGAACCTCAATCTGTCGAGAAACAGGGTACGTGCCTACAAACTGAGGAAGAGGTGAAGAAACAAAATGAGGGACATCAGATGCACAGATCAACTGGGCTGTGCACAGTAAAACACCGGTCACTAAAAAGCTTGGGGTTCCAGTGTTGTTTTTGCCTAGGCACTTGTCTGTTTCCCCGCAGCAGGAAGGCGCCTGCTGGCAGTCACTTTCCAAACTTTGCAGCAGCCAAAATCAACAGAAGAGTCTAAACGAGCTCATGCTTTAGGTTTCAGCAGGGAAATGTATCTTTACAGGGATTAGCACAGTGCTTTAAATGGAACAAATAAGTGCAGGTACTCATCAAATTGAGTTAGAGGTGTGGCTAGTGGGCGGGGCTAGGGGCGGGGCTAGGGGTGGGATATATGATACAATGGCACTTCTTCCATCTGATGTGTATTCATTTTGTACTTGCATTGTCCTTGTTAGTAATCTCAAATGTCCCATATGTGCAGATTCCGTCTGCACATGTGACATAACACATGCTTAGTAATTAATAGCCATTTTGATGTTATGACCCACTAAAATATGTATGCAGCCCATTGCACTTAAAGTGATCTTGACATATTCTTTGTGGTCTTTGGCCAGAAATGTTTTCACACCGCTCAACACTGTGTGATTTTTAAATCTTCCTTGTCTGATCATGAGCCATTGCTGTGATTTAGGCCAGCACTGAGTGATGTTGGACCACCAATGTACTATCTTGTGCTAGTGATGTGGGGTCCTGGTTCAGCCCTATCAGACCTTCCTTCTGGAATTTCAGATCTTTGCTCGGTGCCTTGTTCCTCACAGAGAACACAGACCACGAAAAGATCAGGATGAGCTCACGAAGAATAGCACTTAGTTCATAATGGCATGCATGTGGACACTTGTGAAACAGTGGTTGACTTTTAGCTTTAAATTATATTTTAACTTTCTCATCCTTTTTCCTTCATTCTCAAGAAAGCTAACAGAAAATAAAATTGAAATGTATCTCTCTAATATTAACTCTTAGGTATTCCCTGTATGTTGACATGTATACATTGGGGGTCTGTATGTAAGTGGTCATGGTCCTTCAACCTATCTTTACTACATGAAAGGAGATTGCTGGAGAAAACTCTGGCACAGCAGCTTCAACATGCACAATCATAGACTACTGCTTTACCATTTTTTTCTTTTAAACCAGGCAACACCAAACAGTATTTGTACAGTCCTGGGCACCGTCCCTCCTTTAGCACCATAGTTTTCAAGAGATCCGTATTTAAAGGGCTCATTCTCATTTCCTCTTATATGCAATGGGCATATTCATGCATCCTGTTCTATTTATATGGACTGGCCAGATCTGACAATGTGAAAGAATCCTCAGAAAGAGTTTGACAAATAAATTAAAAACAGTGCACATTGGTCATCACTGAGGGTTATGTTAGGCCTGCTTGGTGTTGTAGGCCAGCATTATGAGATCTCAGCACTGCGGGGTATTGGGTGTTGGTAGTTTAGTATGTTTATTTGGGTCATGGCTGTACACCGGACAAGCACCCTTGTCATACTGGGTCTGCAGCGGGTGTGCGGAGCAGAGTAGAGGCAGTGATGGGTGGAACCTGTGCTAGTTCATGGTTTTAAGCGCTATGGAAACAAATCAATGACAAACATTTTTTTTGCGTCTGGCAGGGGGATGTCAAACATCTCAACTAACCCTCTTTATGAGTCAGAATCCACCAGCCCAGGTGTGGCACAGCCAAACATGAAGGCAGATGTGTTATCGTGTCTCCCTCCCACCTGGTCTTCTTACATCATCGTTAGTTGGTATCAGAAGGTGAGTAGATAAACATTCTAGGGTAGATTCTTTGTAACACTATGCACATCTCATTATCTTAGCTCAGTTATCACTAAAGATGACATCACATTCTTTGAACAGTATTACTATTCATGCATTACTGCCACCACACTATAGAATACTTACCATCTGCCACCCCCTGCTTGAAGCCACCGACCATCCAGGAACTTCTAGGGTCCTGGTTCTACCTATCCTACGTAACACATGGAAATATGTTTGAGGCCTCAAATAATCAAGACTGACTGACTTGTGGTGTCTTCTGGCACAGAAGCAATCTCAGCTCAGAACCCACATTTGTTTTTTCAGATTGGTGATTTAACAGGGGTGTGTTGCCCACAGTGAAAGGACAGCCGAAGAAAAGAACTCACTAAGTACAACAGACGGATTCTGCAAGCCTCTCTGCTTGATGGACATGTCTTGGAATTATACCCAACTCATCCATTCCCCATCTTAAAAATTTGTACAATGATAATATAGAACAGAGGATACTTGTCTTACAACCTGCTGAACCCATTTAACGCATTTTATGCACCCATGCCAGATTCTATTAATTGCCGCCCCCTCCCCACCATCACACACACACACACACACACACGCACACACACACACACACACACACGCACGCACCCCCCCTCCCCGTCCTCTCTCATCTTCACTCGGGATAAGAGAAAACAATAAATGCAGCAAAAAAAATCACAGATCTGTCTTCAGATCCTGTCGGAAAATGAAGCCCAGCTAACCCCCTTTTCATTTTAAGGTTTGGTCAGAGACAGCTTTAGCTGTCTCATCAGCCTTATGAAATTAAAATACATCCATAAGTAAAAAATACAAAGGTAGAGGGGATTTTACTCAACCCTCTTCATCCATGGGTCTGTTCAGCTATCATTCACATTCTGCTTTCACTCACCACAACAAATAGCATAGGGTAAAGCGTCAGCCCATGAAGGCAACTAGCAAAACACACAAGATGATGGACGGAATGTTGCACATTGGCAAAACATTCACCCCCAGTCACAGATCTGGGTTTAATCCATCGTTATTTTGCTCACCACGCCACCCCAGTTCAGACATGGCCATATGCAAATCAGTCTTGACCCTGTGCCTCATGGGAACAGTCCAGCCCGAACTGCCAAGCCATGTCTTCCCTGGACCGGAATCAAGCATCCTAGGACCGGTTTCTGGCTATCAGCCGTCATCAGCCAGGATAGCTTGACTCCAGTGGCGCAGTGAGCACGGGACCCACGTCTGGGCATACCCTTCCCACATAGGGCGAACAGCAAAACACACATGGCCATATGCAAATCAGTCTTGACCCTGTGCCAGGATAGCTTGACTCCAGTGGCGCAGTGTGCTCACCATCTTGTGTGTTTTGCTGTTCGCCCTATGTGGGAAGGGTATGCCCAGACGTGGGTCCCGTGCTCACTACGCCACTGGAGTCAAGCTATCCTGGCTGATGACGGCTGATAGCCAGAAACCGGTCCTAGGATGCTTGATTCCGGTCCAGGGAAGACATGGCTTGGCAGTTCGAGCTGGACTGTTCCCATGAGGCACAGGGTCAAGACTGATTTGCATATGGCCATGTCTGAACTGGGGTTGGCGTGGTGAGCAAAATAACGATGGATTAAACCCAGATCTGTGACTGGGGTGAATGTTTTGCCAATGTGCAACATTCCGTCCATCATCTTGTGTGTTTTGCTGTTACGCCCTATGTGGGAAGGGTATGCCCAGACGTGGGTCCCGTGCTCACTACGCCACTGGAGTCAAGCTATCCTGGCTGATGACGGCTGATAGCCAGAAACCGGTCCTAGGATGCTTGATTCCGGTCCAGGGAAGACATGGCTTGGCAGTTCGGGCTGGACTGTTCCCATGAGGCACAGGGTCAAGACTGATTTGCATATGGCCATGTCTGAACTGGGGTGGCGTGGTGAGCAAAATAACGATGGATTAAACCCAGATCTGTGACTGGGGGTGAATGTTTTGCCAATGTGCAACATTCCGTCCATCATCTTGTGTGTTTTGCTGTTCGGCCTATGTGGGAAGGGTATGCCCAGACGTGGGTCCGGTGCTCACTACGCCACTGGAGTCAAGCTATCCTGGCTGATGACGGCTGATAGCCAGAAACCGGTCCTAGGATGCTTGATTCCGGTCCAGGGAAGACATGGCTTGGCAGTTCGGGCTGGACTGTTCCCATGAGGCACAGGGTCAAGACTGATTTGCATATGGCCATGTCTGAACTGGGGTGGCGTGGTGAGCAAAATAACGATGGATTAAACCCAGATCTGTGACTGGGGGTGAATGTTTTGCCAATGTGCAACATTCCGTCCATCATCTTGTGTGTTTTGCATGAAGGCAACTAACCACCTTGCACTGTGAGTGACGACATTTTTCCTAATCACATGGGCAAATTTGCCTTAAAAAATGCACTTCACTGCCAAGCTGGTGGGTCAGTACTTTACTTTGGCAATTCTTTTTTTCTTTCCATTTTTTAGTCATTGTGCTTGTTTAAAATAGGTCTCCATGTTACAGTAATTAAGGGCCAATTGTAGCTTTTCCTTGCACCAATAAGAATCATACTTCCATGTGATGTGTATTAAAACTAAAAAGGGGTTCTAAACCAGTTGAGGTGAGGATGTGGCCGAACGGCTAGAGCGGTTGACCTTGAAGCTGGGGAACCGGGTTCGAGTCTCAACAGGGATGCTCAACATCATGTGATTCTGGGCAAATCACTTAATCTCCCTGTGCCTACCAAAAAAAATTATGTGTCCATCTGTAACGCAACTGGTGCTCATGTAAAGTGCTCTGATACCTTTGGGCCTAGTTTGCGCTGTATAAAACTCCCCCCCTCCCCCACCCCCCAAAACAACCAATTCTAAGTCACCTGCCTGATAGGGCGCACCCATACTGTTATATTATATGCAATGGATAATCCTTTATTTAAATTAATTTTTGGATGGTTAGACTCACCACATACAGGAGTCATGTTTTCTTTTTTTGTGGCATATTAGTGCAATAATCTTTTTTGAATTAACGATTGCACCAGAGTTACCAAGGCCACACCTAATGGCTTTGCCAATACTAGTTTATCTAGTGCAGCTTCTTGATGCCACACTGTTATTGTCAGGAAATTGGAATTATGCGATTCCATTTCACATAAATTATGGATCTGCCGCATTTGTCACATCATCTGCTGCATAATCTGCAGATTTTAACAAAAAATAGTTTCCACCTCAAACAGTTCAAAAGTTAGTAAAATCGTACCAACACGTGCTGCTGCGCAGTGGAAGGTCCTTTCCAATGGTTGACTTCTAACCTTTCTGTTGCTTATTGCTATGTTTAAACTGAAGTGCAACCTATGCCCAGACAGGGTTAACAAGTATACAAATGACAAAACAATGAAGTAATACAATCAGGAAATTTTCTGCATTTCGCAGCATACGTTGCCTTTTCTTGCTGCATAATTTAATCAACCCTGCCGCATAATTACAGTGGCTCTGATTATTATTATTATTTATTTGCATTGGGCTCAATACTCATATTCTCGTGTGCGGACACACTCACACAGGCCCGAGCATACATGCACGTGCAAATAATTCTGCACACTTTCTTTAAAACATCTTCGGAGACTATCCAGATTCTATATCTTCCTCTTTCCCTTACATGTAAACGTACACACAAGCCGTTAAACACTCACAAGCAGTCAAACACTCACACAAAAGGCTCACGCAGTATAAAGGACATTTTTACCTCCTTACCGCCCGTGGCTTCCTTAATTGCCGCTCTCAGTGGGTCGCATGGATTCCAGGGTGTGCACAAATGCACACCATAGAGTAAATGTGATTGTCCGAGCAGTGTATGAATGGTAGTGATACTGCTCTGTCAAGCTCAGCGTGAAGGTGAAATTCTCAACACCCACACGTCCAAGACATAATGCAACTGAGCTACTTTTGAACGGTTCCGCAGGGGCTCAGCAGAGGTCTACAGGGGAACTTTGGCTATCAGAGTATCCTAGAGGCAGGCTCCAACCTGCCTTCGCAGAATTAGCAATAAACAGTATATCAGACATGAGTACTGGTACTCTCCTTGGCGGGGAGAAGTGCCGGTACTTGAAGGGATAAAAATAAGAAGTGCCGGTACTTAGTACCGGTGAGTATCGGCCCATTTAAAGCACTGGATGAGCATGAAGTGAGCCCAGCCGGAAGTGATCCTTCCGAACTCCTGGTATGTACATGCAGATATTCTGATCCCCCTGAAAGTGCCTGTGGACTGAGGGGGGAACGACGGCACCATCTGGCTCAAGTCAATCATGGATGTAGTGGAGACACCCCCGGGGAGACAAGACCTCCTGATTGATTGATTGATTGATAGTGAAATACGCACAGTGGCATGCCCACATGCGACGCGGGGAGGTTTGCACTAAAAATTGAGTTTGGACCAAAGTTGTACCACGACAAAGCAGAGTAATGTAGTATACTACTTATTTAACAAAATGGTTGGATTTGAATTAAAAAGTTATGTTTGTAGTAAACGTAGGCTTTTGAATAGCAAACATAATAAAAATATTAAAACAAATTACGTCAGGGATAGGATTAAGGCCTACGGTATGGTTAGGGTAATGCATGGGGCTAATGTAAACGTTATGGGTAATGATTAGGGCTAAGGATTGGGCATAAAGTTAGGCATGGGTTAAGAATAGAATGAGTGTTAGGATATGAGATGTGGTATGAATATGTGTCAGTGAAAGTGAATTGTTTAGGATTATTGTTAAGTGTTGCATGTTTCAAATTAAATGTAGTTAATATTACAATCTACATAAATAATGATAATATTAAATCAAAAATATATTCTGGGACCTTTTAGAAAATGGACTGTAAGAGCTAGGGCAAAGGATAGAAATTCACCTTATCTTAAATGCTTTGTTAAATCACCTCAAAGTGTAGCATCACCTTAGGGTATTTAAAAACACCAGGAAATGTTTTTATTTATTTCCTCGTTAGTACAAATACTTGGTTTTACTTTACGTTCAGCTGAAACGCATTCAATGATTTTAAGTAGGAATTAATATCTAGATTATTGGATGGTGTCTGACCACAACTTGAACTTCCCATTGTCTCATAGGTACTACCTGAAAGCCCTGACATTCATATGTTGTATGTTATTAAGAAACAAATGAAAAAAACTTGATCACTATATCAAAAAGGATAATGGTTACCGAAGTTTAAGGGGTCAGAGTAAGGGATGGTGCAAGGGTTAGGACTTCATGTAGTGTAGGGGTAAGGCTAAAATGAATAGGGTTAA
The DNA here is from genome assembly GCA_963921515.1 of Calotriton arnoldi. Taxonomy (NCBI): domain Eukaryota; kingdom Metazoa; phylum Chordata; class Amphibia; order Caudata; family Salamandridae; genus Calotriton; species Calotriton arnoldi. The sequence goes on along the minus strand of CAWUFW010001692.1, from coordinate 886,942 downwards.
GTTGGGAGTTATGGTTAGCCTTTAGGGTACTGGTTAAATCGAGATATTTTGGCATTGGAGGTAAAATGAGACTGCTTTACCTCTACATGTTTGTATTTCACATCCAAATACATGTAACTACAACATCCAATCAGAATTGACTGATATCTCTTTTCTATCATATCCTTGTCTCCCTTTACCTTTTAACATGGTGCTGTGAGAGGACGAAGATATGCCACCTGTAATATGAGAGTTCAGTCCAGGTCTTCCTCCCACCAGCCTACTGGCACAAGTGTCCCTCTCTACTCCACACCCCCTTTTCCCATTAGCTCAGGTTTCACTCAGGGTTCTGGAGACTAGATACAGCCGGTGAGTTAACTCATAAGGGGACCTGGCGGGATTGACCTCGCTGTTCAGTATCTGGTTATCAAAGCAACCATTGTACACTATACCATTGTCTACTTTACCGTTGTACGCTGTACTTAAACATTGAGGGGCAGATTTACAAGAAAGTGATGCATCTGTAGAAATGCGTCACTTTACCTGCGCCACCCTGAGAAACCCTTGCGCACCATGAATGCGCCGTATTTGCAATACGGCACATCATGGCGCTAGGATTGACAGATGCGTCAGAAATTCTGACGCATCTGTTAGGGCAAAAGTCACGCATTGCTGGAGTCGTGTCGCAAGCACGACACAACTCCAGCAATGCATTTTCAGGCCTATTCCCACTACACTGCATCACTCCTTACACCTGCTTCAAGCAGGCGTAAGGTTTTGACGCAGTGGCGTCCTAGAAGTGACTCAGTGAAATCTTGTACAGAATACACACTTAATTGTGTGATTTATGTTACACTGTCTAATTATCAGGGCACAAGTCGGGGGTACACGCGGGTGGACGGCGTCCACCCACTTTTTTCACAGGGTGAACTCCGTCCACCCTGCCAAGAATTTGGGCATTAATGATTATTGTGCTGAACTCTTCCTGGTGTAATTTCCAAACACCAGGACACTTTCAGCAGCGCCTGCATGTTATCTGCTTCCATCTGCAACAAGCAACAACGTGCAGGCGGGGATGGGATGGGGCTTTCTTATTTAAGCTTCCTGCTGGGCCCATAACAAAGGCCAAATTTGAGGGGTCATCAGGCCTCCTTTTGTTCGAGTCTCTTGGCTGGGAGCAGTCAGGAGCCTCACACCTGATGTAAATGAAGCGGAGGGGAAACAAAGGATCACACCTTGTTAGCACTTCACACATACTTAAGAGAGGCAGCTTTTCACTTTGGTCAGTCCCTGTTTAGGAGATATGCATGCACTGTAAGAATATCAGATGTGTTGGTCTTTCCCAGTATTTACACAAAGCAAATTGCATTTATATAGAGCTTACTTCCCCTGAGGAGGCGTTGAAATAATTTAAGTACCACAATTTTTTCTTGTATAGCCCTACTCATTCCAATGCAGGGTGTCAGAGCGCTTTATATCAACACGTGCATATTACATGTACAATAAATTATATAAGTTTGTAAATGAATATACAGGATGTGTTACATAAAACTGGGGGATTGCAAGGTGTAGAAGTCACATATCATCTTCCATAGCTCACTGTGCTATTATCCTCGCAATGCGCTCAAATGTACACATGATAGGAATAAAGCACATTACAACACGATCCATTACATCGCGTGCTTTTACAACACAGTCGTTAGTACGCGATGCATTTACATCGTAAGTCATTACAGTGACTTGCAGTAGGGGGCGCGCTGGACTTAGGAATAGTCAGTGCTTTAAATGGGAAAAAATAAGTGCAGGTACTCAACAAATTGAGATGTGGACTAGGGGGCGCGGCTTGGGGGGCTGGCTATGGGCAGTGTAAAGGGATCCGGCCAGGGGCACACATTTAATGTGATTGAGATTTAATTGGTGTGCAGATGTGCATAATGATACGAAATCATTTCTGGTATATTTTGATTATTCCATTTCCTTATACGTACAAAGGGTACATTTATTATTAAAGTGGCCTTCTCATGGTGCAACACCTAGATCACATATGACTTGCACAAGATATTTTCCTTAACATTTTTTGGAAAGGTTTAACTATGGTTAACCATCTTGTCTCACTGCCACTTAGCAGACATCACCCAGCCCCTCCTAGATGGCACAGATTTGCCTCAAAACTCCTTACCTGCTGTAAAGTCTGATTCCCTCTTTCTGGAGTCGGGCAAGCTGTTGAAAGCCTGAGCCAGGATGCCTGGCTCAGTTCTAGGTCCTCATGCACCCTCAAGCCAAAAATGAACTGAACTTTGATGGGGCATCTGCCTGCCAACAAAACTCTAATTTCATGTGCAAAGAATAAAGACAAACTAGTGACCTTTGTTGTAATACAGGAGAGAAAGAAAGAAATAGCCATCTGGAGGCTGTATTGCACAATGTGAAAGCAGAAATTCTGGAATTAATTCTGGCTTCCCCACATGACCAAATTGTGTGATCATAGACAAATATTTTATTTCACCAAGCCTCCTTTTTCTTCATTTGCATATATGATAGTATACTCAAATGCACGAGTTCAGGGTGTGTGCTGTGCAATCACATCTTGTGTTAGATTTAATTCACTATAATGTTGCTTCATTCATGAAAAGAAAATAGGCCATATACGATATATACCTGAAAAGTGACTTGCTTCCTAGATTACTAATGGCATTGTCGTCACGGTGGGAGCACAAACGCCTCTCAAGGTGGTGATATAAGCTTATGCACCAAGGTGAAATGATTCCAGATGAAAAAAATACATTTATGTCAATGGTAATGTTTTCAAGGCTCGACTTAAGTATGCACAGGATTTTAAGGCCAAGCCAGACTTCCTGGTTCGGCTCTGCCTGGCCTCTCCTTGTTAATTTGTTGGTTCGCCCACCTCTACCCCTCCCAGAGCCTCTCCATTAACCCAAGAGAAAACGGCCTCTAAAAAACAAAATACAATTGTGTTGAAACACTGCGGAGAAAGCAGATCTGCACTGAAGAGAGAGTGGCCTTGCATTTGCTACAAGCGCACCCTTTCACCTGCGCTTCAAGTGCAGAGTGAGGTAATGCAGGGCTTGTCGGGCTTGCAACTATACATCTGCCGTGCTGGACACTGCAGCCAACACTCACTCATGCAAGAACACGCACAGTGACATAACATAATATAACAAAACATAGAAGCACTCGTGCACGCAGACAGACAGGAGATTCAGTACGTGTTATAGAAACTCTTACATTTGCTGACGTCCACGTTACTAAACCTTGATTCCCACGTGCTGTGCTACAAGCATCACTATCACCACCTTTCTCCTCACTCTGGATTCAAACAAGTGCTGCCCTACTCTGCTATGCCAGCAGGAAGCCTTCTCTTAGATTTCCCGAGAGTCACAAGATATGCCTGTTAGCAGGCCCTGCTCACACACCTACAGTGCTATGGACTCCACAGAGCCTGAATGGACACTGCGTCAGTAATCACACTGTGATTCGGGCCCCTCCCAAACTTCCTGCCAACTCTGAGTGAATGCCTACCGGCCGCCGCTCAATTAGAACATTGTAAGGGGAGATTAGCACTCGATCAGAGTGCTTCAGGAAAACGGACTGACTCGCTGTCAGCTGTGTTGCGCTTCTTTTTTGTAAATGCCAATATCACTGAGCTTGGCTTACTGCCCATGAGTACCGGTACTCTCTTTGGACAAAGAGAAGTTCCGGTACTCAAGCGCCGAAAATTTAGAAGTGCCGGTACTCAGTACCGGTGAGTACTGGCCCATTTAAAGCACTGGGAATAGTATTATTTACTATTCCTACTCCAGTTTGCGCAACAGTAGGGAAGGTGTTGGAATTCATTTCCAATACCTCAGCGCCCCCTACAGCAAGTCGTTGTAATGACTTGCGATGTAAATGCATCGCGTACTAACAATGCGGTCGTTGTAACAACCGCGTTGTAATAGTACTGCGATGTAATGACAGCGTTGTAAATGCTGTTTCCCCATGATAGACCTGCTAAACGTATATGTGAGGGCTTTAGATCTGATGTCGCTTCTTGTGATGCCACTTCCTGTAAACTCGTGGCTTGTGATACCACTTTCAATTATGTCAATTCCTGTGATGCCATGTGTGATGTCATGTGCCATAATGTCATGCGCCGTGATGTTGCACGCCGTGATGTCGCGCGCCGTGATGTCACTTGCATACTGCCTAACTAGGTTAGTCCCCCACTTCTTTTTTTAGGACTTGTGCCCTGCTAATTGTCACTGTTCACACGTCACGAGGAAAAAGGTACGAAACTTAAAGGGTGGAGACTTCTTCAAGAGAGGCAAAACCTGTGAAAATCGGAGCACAAAACTCAGATGCCGCCTGTTAAGGTTCATTGTCAGCCTGCGTTACCGACGTTCACCATGTGCGGTCCGAACTCACTAAAATCGCAGGACTCCTAATGCGCGCCTTAGTCTTACAATGACCAAATCAGTGAACAGTGCAAACAACTTAGCCTTGAGCTCATTGTAGGAAGTATATATAACCTTTGCATGCGTACAATCTTAGAAGTTGTTCTTTGGTTTTCAGCTCCATGCAGATTGTTTTGCTTGTACCTTTATTTCCATGGCCAGACACAAGGAAGTAAACATGTTTTGCGGGATTAGTTTACAGCACAGTCACGAGCTGATTTAAAACCCCAGGTGACGACTCACAATTTAGTTTGTACAGAGGTTACCTGACGCCACCTTCAGTCCACTCTCCTTTCTATGAGTCACGCCGACGACTTCCGGGTAACCTTGCGGCAGTCAATATAACAGATGGGATCCCTATCTGGAGATGAACGCGCCTCGCCGCTGCTTATCTGTGAGGCAGCCCTGCTTGGAATTCATCTACTTCCTCCTCATTCAGGGTGTTTTTACCATATGTCCTGACTCAAATGAAGCACCGATGAAGTGCTAAATGGAAACCCAAGTTAACATATAATGGCAAGGCCAGCAGGAGGGGGTTATAAATTAAAATGTCTCTTTATTTACAATAACTCACCCATTCGTATATGCATGCACTTACCCCTTTCTCACCCATGCAACCACTGACTACCCTTGCACGCATGCAACTATTCATCCATCCTTTTACTCATTCTCGCATTCACCCACCTACAATATGACACAGCCACTGATGAATGGAGAGACACTCAGCTATCAGCTATTGAAACTGCACCCCGTTATCCAATAGAGTGCGGTAAACAATGCCCACCAAGGACAAAGCCCGCTAGTGACTGACAACCCCAAGACCTAATGAAGAGGGCCCACAATGGGGCAGTCTGTTTAAACCAAGGGGTGGCAAAGGATATGGGTGGAAGTGGGCAACACTGGCAGAGCGTGCAGGGACTGCCTTGGCAGCTGCCGCCTGTGTACATGGCTGTCAGACAGTGTGAAAGATCAGTCACCTCCAGGGCTGGTAGTGGGCCTAGAAGCCTTCAAGCGCTGGCTGTGTGCGGAGTAGGGTGACCAACTGGCATGGATGCAAATTAAGGATGGTAAGTGTAAAAATTCAGGACAAAAGGTCAAAATTCAGGACAAAAATTCAGTACAGAAGGTCAAAATTCAGGACAAAACTTCGGGACAAAAGGTAAGTTTTACAGACACATCAGAGGAAGTTGCCCGATAGTATAAAAGTAAGTAAATAGACAACCGCTTAAGTAGAAGTCAAAATAAATTTATATTAGGTTGAGACAATCGTGTACTTCACGTTTTTTTCGGTATGTGTGCAGCTTTGAGCAACTGTGCAGGTCTTTTTGTGGTATTTCATATGATAATAAGCTATTTATATGGTTACTGCACTGGGTTGTCCAGTCTGATATTTTGTTTACAACTCATGGTCCTGAGCAGGCATATTTGGTGAAAGAAGTGGCCAGGAAGATCTGCTCGGATAGACTTTGTTACTAGTATCTCATTTCTGCGTGCCATTGTGAGATGTAAAGCGGAACGCATAGGTGAACTAAAGGGAGGATTGCTGTGATGAACCCACTATAGGGAACGCATTATGGGTGTTTCAGCAAATGGAACTTAAAATATGGAATCTGATTTTGCTTATGGGGGCTTCGCAGAGAGTTGCACAAGCTGCCGGAGGTCACAAAGGTGCTTTTCCCTGCAGCTTTCTTAAAGAAGGCACTGTCTATACACTATTACATAGTTTATTTTTGACACCTTGCCTATTGCTACAAACACAATATACATCTCAAGCACAGCTCATGGCACTATGAGACTCTCCCTAAAACCTTACACCTAAAACAAAACATGCAAACATTTACAATTACTAGTGTAACATTGAAGTAGCAGTTGGGTGTCACTCAAAATGTCATATGCATGATGTATAGATCCAACACATAAGCACACAGCAAATACAGAATAGTAACACATAGGCAAGGGAGTAGCCAGAAAATTTAAATACCTCCCACTTTGAACTAAAGCTCTTATGGGACCAAGAAAGCAAAGTAAGTCATCACAACCCTCCCCAGAAGAGCTCTCTTGTCCAAGGATCTAGCCATTCAACCTTCAATCAAACCCCTGATATCCACCATTTCAAATTTACATTCTGTCATCTATTAATTCTTTCATCCATCATTCAGTCTTTCACCATTCATTCTGTCCTTCCATCTGTGTTCCCATCCATAACCAAACCTTTTCAGCCATTTGCAAACCTATCCATCATCTGCCCTTCCATCCATCATTTCACTCATCCATCCCTTCATTCACCCTTTCACTCATCCATCCATCATCCATCCACCCACCCTTTCACCCAATCCATCCTTTCACTCTTCCACCCATCCATCCATTCACTCATCCATCCAACCATTTACCCTTTCACCCAAGCCATCCTTTCACTCATCCATCCACTCTTCCACCCATCCATCCATTCACTCATCCATCCAACCATTTACCCTTTCACCCATCCAGCCATCCTTTCACTTACTCATCCATCCACCCAGTCACTCATCCGTCCACCCATTCACCCTTTCACTCATCCATCCATACATCCTTTCTTCCAGCTCTCCACCCTCCCTTTCACTCATGTATGCATTCTTTCACTCATCCAACTTTACATTCTTCTTTTCACTCATTCATGCACCCATTCGCCCATCCATTCTGCCAATCATTCATCCATGCTTTCACCCATCCATCCATCCATCCTCCCTTTCTCTATCCATTCCCCTTTCACTTAGCCACCCATCCTTCCATCCACCCTTCACCCATCCACCCACCCATCCAGTTGCAGACAGAAGAGGCCCATCAAGAACTTCACCCTCGCTGTAGTTCCTAAAGCAAGGGGTGGGGTGGAGTGGGAGCGGGTTCACTATGCCCCTGCACATATGCAATCTGAAAACTTGGAAGTCATGAGTCATTCATGATGCACAGTGCCAGGACGTGAGGTGACTGTGACATGGTGTTGTTTCCAGGGCTTTAAGTGGGAGGAAAAAACTGGGGGTCTCTCCAAGGGGCGTGTCTGATGTAATTAAGGGCGTAGCTTAAAACACCTAAGCTAAAAATATGTGCTGAGCATAATGTACCGCCAGACTGGTATTTTGCTGTTTCTATCATTGCATCCAGTAACATTAGACCTACAACAAGCCATAACAATTGGCCTTGTTAATTGATGTTAACTGCATAAAATAAATAAAAAAGCAACAACTATGGCTTCGTTGTATATATTATTAAAAAAGCTTCAGCTCTGAAATGATGAGACTGTGTAAGAACTATAGCCTCTTCTTTTTAACTGTGTCCATTTGTTTTGTACATTTCTTCCATCTAACCCTAACAGAATGCCCTGCCCTAGACTGTGGCAGGAGGAGGCCCACCACATGCAGTAACAGCTCAAACTGGCCCATTGTCATTCTGTATGTGGCAATCAGCCGGCATACAGAATGACAATTCTGTGGGGCTGCTCTTGTGCTTTGAAGATGAGTGCGACGCGGCCCCATCATGGAGCTGAGGCCTCTCCCAGGGGAACAGCTCTGCTCCCTGCAAGGTCCAAAATTACGGACAAAAGGCGTCCGTAAAAGGGATCCTCACGGACAACGGACGTGAGGTCCACATTACGGACGGTCTGTGAAATTTACGGGTGGTTGGTCACCCTAGTGTGGAGTGGCACATAGTGTGCAGAGCTGACGCAGCACAAGGCTGCCTTCATGGGTAGCAGAGCACATGGCTGGCAGACTGATCGCCTGACTGGCAGTGCGCTGGGAGACATGACTGCCTTCAAAGATGCAGCGTTAGCAGAGCCTGGGTGACCATACACACGGGCAGCAGACAGTCTTGCATCCGCCTGGCAGTGTGCCAAAAGAACATGAAGTGTTTACATGTGTGGAGGGTCTGTGTGAGAGAGAGGAGGAGATGAAAGGAGGTGCCTGCAGAAGGAGGGAGTGGAAAAACAAGGATGAAGATGAAAGATGAAGTAAACACAAGGAGATTATGGGCGGAGTGCTGAAACTTTTCAGGCACTCACCCCCAGTCACAGATCTGGGTTGAATCCATCATCTTTCTATAGCTCACTTGCCACCGCAGTTCAGACCCAGCCATATGCAAATCAGTCTTGACGCTGCTCCTCATGGGAACAGTCCAGCCCGCACTGCCAAGCCAGGTCTTCCCTGGACCAGAAACAAGCATCCTGGGACCGGTTTTCAGGGTAACACCCCATATCAGCCAGGCTAGCTTGAATCAAGTGGCAAAGTGAGCAAGGGACCCACGTCTGGGCATACCCTGCCAACTTAGGGCGAACAAAGCAAACGAGCGCTGAAACTTTTCAGGCACTCACCCCCAGTCACAGATCTGGGTTGAATCCATCATCGTTCTTTAGCTCAATTCACCACCCCAGTTCAGACCCAGCCATGTGCAAATCAGTCTTGACCCTGCTCCTCATGGGAACAGTCCAGCCTGGACCGGAAGCAAGCTTCCTGGTTTCGGGGTAACACCCCTCATCAGCCAGGCTAGCTTGAATCCAGTGGCAAAGTGAGCAAGGGACCCACATCTGGGCATACCCTGCCAACTTAGGGCGAACAGAGCAAACACAAGGAGATGATGGACGGAGCGCTGAAACTTTTCAGGCACTCACCCCCAGTCACAGATCTGGATTATCATTCTTTAGCTCACATCGCCACCCCAGTTCAGTCTCAGCCATATGCAAATCAATCTTTTTTTTTTTTAAATAAATTTATTTTTATTTTTCAGTTGAACAAATAGCACAATACAATTCTTACAGTGAGCCTCACCCGTGAACAATCCCGTGTACATAAAATACGTGAACACCATGAACAGGGCCACTCCCTCCCCCATTAGATTGACTCTAGTTTGTATTCTCCAATCGTGACAACTCATTGTGTTTGTATGGATGCAATCGGAATCAGGGAACAACCATAGGTGAGCACCAGGGACGCTGCCTAGGGTAGAATTCTGTCGGGTCCCCGTGTGGAAGTCTCCTGTGTCGTTTGCGTTGTGGACTGTTGTGTGTCTCCTCCCATGTCCAGCCCAAAATGCCTTCTCCATGGGTCCCATATCTTGTGAAATTTCTTAGGGCACCCCCTGCTACAATATGTGGTTTGCTACGCCGCCATATACATATCCATTCCTCTCGTCCAGTCCTGTATAGTGGGTTTATCAGCCACCCCCCATCGCCTAGCAATATCCCTCTTGGCGACCACCAGCCCCAGAGATGCAAAAATTAATTGTGTTCTAGTGACGTCTACCTCGTTTGGAATCCCTAATAGCATAAATCGTGGTTCCATCGGCAGTGTCACTCCCAGGACCGTACCCAGCAGTTCGACCACCTGCGCCCAATATGTCTGAAGCTCGGGACAGACCCAAACAGTGTGAAAGAAGTCGCTACGTGCCGTAGTACAAGTCAGGCAACATGGTGAATCTGCCCTCCCCATTTTATGTAGCCTATCCCTGTCGTAATAAGTACGGTGTAATATCTTGAACTGAATGAGCCGAAGCCTTGCTTTTATGGCAACCTCTCTGGGTGCATCAACGCCGCTTCCCAATCAATGTCCTCCATGGACCCCACCTCCCCCTCCCACCGTGCCCGGAGCCCAACCAGTCGGTCCGGGATGTTGTTATTGATCGTTTTATAGGTAAAGGAGACCGCTTTGTGGATCAATTCCTCTTGCAGAAGCCACCCTTCTAAGGGTGCATACTCTGGGAGGTGCTCACTGGGGATATTCTCTTTCTGCCATGCATGACGTAATTGCGCGTATTTACGAAATTGGGAGTTATTCATGCCGTATTCCCGTTTAATTGTCGCCAATGTTTTTAGCTCCCCTTTTTCGATTATGTTCCCTATTGTGGAGATCCCCAGGAGATCCCATGTCCCAAACCCTGTGAGCTTATGCAGCTCCTTAAATCAGGTCCCTTCCCAGAGCGGGGTAGTCTTCGTAACACAACCCGTCCATCCAATAGCCTTAGTCGCCCTCCCCCATGCGGTCAAAGTCACTTGGGTCGCAGGCAGCAGGCGGGAGCCCCCTTTCCCACCATACAGATAGTGTAGGTATGTATGTGGTTGCATTTCTTCCCGCTCAAGGCGGTATGTAGGGTGGTCTCTGCTTTTATGTACCCATTCATTTATGGGTATCAGGTGGGATGCCCAGTAATGCGCCTCTATATCGGGGAGCACTATCCCCCCATTGTAGGGATTACGTTGCAGTGTCTGGAGCGCTATTCTGGGGTGCCCCCCCTGCCACAACAGTGTTCGCAGTGTAGTATTTATTTCTGTAAAAGTGTCCTTGGTTAGGGGATGGTAGGTGTTTTGTAGGGCGTAAAGCAGTTGGGGCAGGGTGATCATTTTAAAAATGGCTGCTCATCCGAGCAGGGTAAGGGGGAGATCTCTCCATCTCTCCACATCTGCCTTAAACTTACATAGGAATGATCCTATGTTCTCCTTCCTACGGACCTTATATGCAAATCAATCTTGACCCTGCTCCTCATGGGAACAGTCCAGCCTGATCTGCCAAGCCAGGTCTTCCCTGGACCGGAAACAAACATCCTGGGACTGGTTTCGGGGAAACACCCCTCATCAGCCAGGCTAGCTTGAATCCAGAGGCAAAGTGAGCAAGGGACCCAAGTCTGGGCATACCCTGCCAACTTAGGGCGAACAAAGCAAACACAAGGAGATGACGGATGGAGCGCTGAAACTTTTCAGACAATCACCCCCAGTCACTATTAGATCTGGGTTGAATCCATCATCGTTCTTTAGCTTACTTTGCCACCCCAGTTCAGACCCAGCCATATGCAAATCAGTCTTGACATGTTTGTGATGAAAGATGAAATGTCAGATATTTGCAGATGGAGGAATTCCAGAAAGAGATGTGGTTTGAAGAAAGGCGTGACTATAAGGCAAATAAAGGGTTTGCAGAGGAAATGGATGGAAAGTGTAGAACTGGAGTGGTTGAGACACTCAGAATACCCCACCCCTCCTTTCACAGACCTTAGTAACATTTCATTCACAGTATCAATGATGTCACTTAACGTGTTGAGTGACATCATACTTGAGGCCAAAAGCAGTGCTTGACAAGTTTGTAAGTTATGGTTACTTTGTCTAACCAAAACTGACAAACTGTCAAATTTCAGTGGTTTTTTTTAACTATATTTTCACTTTAGCTATGTTTTTCAGTGATTTTTTTTTTTCCAACCTACATTTCGGTGTTTTAACCAAAGCTAACCATAACTTTATCTTAACCTTCGTTTTTTCAGTGAATATTTGGGGCTTTTGATCATATACAACATTCAAAAGTTGCCTGCACTCAACATCCCTTGGATAGGGGTTGGCTGCATCTACCACATTCAACAGTTTCCTCTGCCCAGCAAGCTGTGTGTGGCCATCAGATGCGCACGTCAGAGGTTAGCAGCAGAGCCCTGAGCCTAATTTGCAGCGGAAGCCAACCCCTGCTGCACATGACTTTGGAGGGACATAGGCACTGGCACCAGGATAATTTTAATGTTTCCATGGGCGCAGCTTTAAGCATTGCGAACGCTTGCTAACTTGTGAACGTGTTGGTCCACCTGTGGGGTTCACGGATCTGGCTCTCAGATATTAAGCGCTTGTCGTCCATCTTGAGGAACAGCCATTTTCTCGAACAGGGTCATCGGTCGCCCACACCATGTCGAATCTCAGGCCCCACTACCCAGTGACGCAATTGCAGGTACATGACTTGGTCAGCATCGGTCAGGGAGTAATCCATTTTGAGTTGGTCGAAAGGGAGAGGTCCTTCAAGATAAAACAAACAGCCCATGCGTTTACACCCTTGTCAATCCACCTACATACCGCGCAGAAAGTCCGGGTTGGAGAAGAGTGGAGTCATTGGGGAAGGGAAGGTTGTCAAGCCAGACTTGATTACAGTAGCATCCCAAATCTTAAAGATAGCACTTGTCACCGGCGTGGAGTATAGGCCCCACGCTCTGTGTCGACGTCGGAGCCACACCTCCCTCCATATCTGTGTGCCTGCCACTGCCTGGTCCATAAAGGCTCAGTGTTTCTCCGAGAGTAGTCTATTTCACTCCACCAGGAACCTCAGCTGGGCAGCTTGATAGTATCGAAGTAAGTGGGGTACCGCAAGTCCTCCCTCGGATTTTGAGCAGTAGATAAGGTGTTTATGAAAGCGGAGTTTTTTACCACCCCACATAAATTTGTTAATAGCCAATTTAAGGGAGTGAATTGTTTTAGGTAGGGGGGCCAGAGGTAGAGTTTGGAACAGATAAAGAATGCGGGGGAGTACGGACATTTTAACCGCCACCACCCGCCCCATCCATGAAGTGGTGAGGGAAGCGTATTTAAAACTTTTAAACATATTTTTATTGCCATTTTATAATATACTTTACAATATAGTCAATGCACATCACATGAATATATTCTGTAAGACTTAGACTGTAGGACAATCGGGCGGGGGGGTGACCCGTCGTTAACCATCAACCTACATTTAAAGGATAAATATTACAAGTCTCAAGACATCAAGTGCCTAAACCATTCAAGCCGAGCAGGTCTCCAGCCCAAGGGGATCTGCTCCCCCACCATCAATCTCCGATTGTGTTCACCCAGTGTTTTATCTCCATATTTGCCTTGTCTCCACCGCCTACTCCCCTCCACAATAATGGGCACCATAGGCATCCGACGGTACATCAAGATATTGCACAAGCACCCCATCAGATTATAGTGCTCCATCCCAGTTCGTATTGGGAACCTTTGTAGTGGCCATCTAAAGAACCAAAGAGAAAGCAAACATTTAATAACAATTATAACCAACGCAAATGTCTTCAGGAGGTTCTTCGCCATAATATATCAGGGCTAGCGTATTGCCAGCCCGTCACACATCAGTCTATTGCTATATAGTGAGAGGAATATCTATGGCCAGGGGAGGGGTGTATATCAGATACCCTTGTCCAATATTATGTTGTCTATGTCGTTGGGCATGAGTTCTAAATTAGGATTAAATATGTGTTCTCATCTCCCAGGCCCAAATGTGGACTCCTACATGTGTAATTCAGAGGGTCACCTAGTTCATACTTTCTGTATCCGACATATGCTGCAAGGAGCTAGGTGAGGGAAGCGTAATTGACAGTTACCATCTTGGGTAAGGTCCGCGCCAGGGAAATGCCCAGATACGGAATATCCTCTGCAGCCCATTCGAAGGGAAACTGTGATCTCAAAGTTTGCTCGTTCGGAGGAGCAACCAAGAGGTTCAGGATCTGCGATTTCTGCATGTTCACTCTGTACCCAGAGACCGAGCCATATGTTTGAAGCTCTGTGACTAAAGCTGGGAGAGAGGCCAAGGGCTCAGAAACCGAGGTAATGATTTTGTCTGCATAGATACTGATCAGGTGGTGGTCAGACCCGAACATAATCTCAGTCACTACAGGGTTGTCCCACAGTAGTTGTGCCAAGGGCACCATATACAGAGCGAAAAGAAGCAGCGACAGCGGGCAACCCTGGCGTGTGCCCTGACCTATAGAAAAATGACAGGACTGTGCTCCATTAACCTTGACTGAAGCTTGGGGTGCATTATAAATACTCTGAATCTATTTCTGGAATCTCTCACCAAAACCAAACAGATTCAGCGTTTCGAAAAGGTAGAACCAATGTACCCGGTCGAACGTCTTTTCAGCATCTATGGATAGCAGTAAAGTTTCTTTGCGTGACCGATGTATTTTGCCTATAAGATGGCATATACACTTAGTGTTGTCCCCACACTGGCAACAGGGAATGAAACCCGATTGGCCAGGTCGATAAGACCCGGCATAAGCGAATTGAGACGATATGCTAGAACACTCGCAAAGAGTTTCGCGTCAACGTTTAACACCGATATGGGCCGGTACGACCCGCAGTGGGTCGGATCGTTGCCTGAATTGAGGATTACCGATATAGAGGCCTTCAGCATAGAATCTGTCAAGGAGCCCGTCTCAGAAAAAGAGTTGAAAAGTCAAGTGAGCAAGGGAGCCAGGCCTGAGTAGAAGGTTTTATAGAACGAAGTGCTGAAGCCATACCAGCTGGGCGACTTTAGAGGCTTTAGGCAAGCAATCGCCGAGATCACTTCCTCTACGCGGATAGGGTGGTCCAAGGTGCAAGCCTCTTCTGGAGACAGAGGAGTGAGGTTAACATTGCCAATATAACCTGCTGGTTCAAGAACCGGGCCCAACGCAGGCGAATGTAGTGAAGCATAATAGTTCTGAAAGGCAGCGGTGATGCCTTCGCCATCTCTCGTCTCGGTGTTGGAGTCAGTGCGGATAGCTTTCACTGAGCCGGGTGCACTTTGCTGTGAAGCCTATGAGCTAACATCCGACCCCCTCGATCATTACCCAGGTAGAATTTGTGCTTAAGGCGCAGCATGGCTAATTCCACCCGGTCAAGATCTAACCTTTTGAGCTTAAACCGGACCCTCCAGATCCTAGGCACGCCAGTCCTCTTGCAGATTGCCTCCAGTTCAGAGACCTTTTTCTCGAGGTCCATACGCTTGTCCCAACGCTTATGGTTTTCGGCCGCAGAGAGAGCGATAGGCTGGCCTCTGACAACCAGTTTTAGGGCTTCCCAGATGGAAGCAAGGGAGGTCTCCTCGTTGTCATTTTAGGATAAATAATCAGCAATTACCATCCAAATCTTATCTATCATAGGTTGGGACTGCAACATGGTATCGCGGAGTTGCCAATGCGGACTCTGGTCGGGTGATGCGGGTATCTGTAGAGTCATAGTAATGGGGGCGTGATCTAAATGAGGGCGCAGTACAATGGTGGTGTCAGTGACACGATCTAGCAGCGAAGGGGTAGCTGAGAAATGGTTGATTCACTCATATGTCTTGTGTGCAGGTGTTAGACTTGGCATCTTTTGGCGTGTTTCCCCTGACTTTTTGCTTTCTGACCTCCCGGTTTTGACTCTGTTTTTGCTGGTGTAATGATTCTGCGCACTTTCCTCACTGCTGTCCAGTGGGAAAGTGCAAGTGCTCCTGTATAAAATGTGTTATGGATTGGCGTTTCCATGACTGGCCTATTTGGTTTATGTGTCAGTCCCTTGTAAAGTGCACTGTGAGTGCCAGGGCCTATAGACCAAATGCTGTTGGTGGGCTGCAGCACTGGATTGTGCCCCCCATGCAAACAGCCCGTAAAGTGTAACTCTGGCCTGCCATTGCAGAGCCTGTGCGCAGCCTGGGGCTCCCATGTCGACTTGGCAAGTGCGCACACTTGCAAGTCCCTAAACCTTCCTTTTCTACATGTTAGTCACCCCTAAGGTAGGCCCAAGGTACCCCTGTGGGCAGGGTGCGTTGTATGCGAAAGGTAGGACATGCCCTGGTGTGTGTGGCATGTCCTGATAGTGAATTACAGCCTAGTTCGTTTTTCACTATTGCAAGGCTACCTGTTCCCCATAGGCCAGAACGGGCAGTTTTGATTATTACAGCTTATAATCCTAACTGACCCCGAGAACATGGTAGAAATTCGAGTTTAGTATGCCTGGACTCAGAATGATAAAATGCATCTTTTAGTGAAGTTGGTTTTAACATTCTGTGTTTGAAAATACCCCTTTTAGAAAGTGGGTATTTTCTTGTCTAACCATCCAAGCCTGCCTCTGCGAGGTTGTGTATTCCTTGTCTCAGAGTGTGTGACAGGGGCTGGGGGATGCCAGGAGACAGGGTGAGTCAGCACAGGGCTGAATAGCAAGATCTACATGTAGATGGGTGGGAGGAGTTGCACCTGGGCCCTGAATAGGACAGTGCCTTCCCTCCACAATGCTGGCTCCACCTCCTGTGGTGCGTCTGATGTCCCTGGCCTACTCTCTGAAAGAAGGGACGGAGACTTGTCAACAAAGTGCTCCAGAACACATCGCGTATACTATCCTCACACACATTTGTATACCTGGGGCAGGAGTCCGTCGGCCCTATGTGTACGGGGATGTAGAGGGGACGGCTCCTTCTATCATATACTATGGGAGTGCCCGGAGATAGTGCCTTTCTGGACTAGGGTTACAGACACAATGGCAGCGGTGGTGGGCTCACCGGTCCCGAGGAGCCCAGATGGTTATTGTTAATGATCAGGGGGCAACTGACTGGTCCAGACACAATGAGATCTGGCTGGCACTGGCAGCCGGGGTTGCAAAGGAATATCGCCAGCGGCTGGGGGGCGCAGGCCCCTCCGCAATGGGATCAGTGGCTGCGGGACCTTGATTGGTGTCAGAGAGCTGAGGAGACCATTTATAAGAGTAGAGGCTGCCTTACGAAATGGAAAAAGGTCTGAGGGCCTTGGCGACAATACAGGGCGAGGGGGGGTGGGTCAGGATTGGGTTGTGCCATGTGAAGGCCCTGCTTGTGTCTATGCTCGCTGTACATAACACTGTGAAATGTGTCTACATGATACTATGGAATGTCTTTATCACATGCTCTACGAACAATGTTCTGTAATGTCTGATATATGAGCACAGTTAATAAAAAGATTTATAAAAAAAAAAAAAAAAACAAAGTGCTCCAGAACTGGTTTGGACTAGGCAAAGGCCTCTCTGCCTTCAGAGAACAAAGGAATTTGGGATATAAATATTGGGGCCCTGACCCCATAAATTTAGATCTCGCTGGAATCAAGGAACCTGCCAAGAAAAAGAGCTGGAGAGCTGCTAGGAGGAGTACTGCCCCTTTGCTGAGTTATTGCCTTGTTGGGTTGGCCTGCAGTTGCTGCTTCTGTCTTGGGCAGTGAAAGGAATGGACTTTCTACAAACTTGTGCTGAGTATCTCCAAGGGCCTGAAACCGAGCTGGCCTCCTGTTAAGAAGTCTCAGGGACTACAAAGACTTCACAAGCCTCTGGGTACCGCTTCTGGAACGCTGTTTCAGTTGCCACAGAGGAAGGGAACTGCAACCGACTCCATCAACCGAATCCATCCCTGACCGGTGACCTGTTTGCACCGCAGACCGTATCGCCCCGCTTCGCATCGCAACCCTGGTCTCACCGTAGGCGACGTCCAACGCCGTCAACACCGAGCCGCTGCTTGCACCGTGACCTGTGGGCACCGCAGTTCGCATCGCATCGCTTCACTGAACCAGCCGGACCCGACCGACGCGGTCGCTGCAACTGGCTCAACAGTCGTGACCGCATCGCATTTGGGGCACCGCTCGCACGTTTGCGACGCACCGCTCCGACTCGCACCGCTGTCCGACGCCAGCTCCCGCACTCCGGCTTGGTCGCCTGCATCGCAACCTGTCAGCACCGCATCGTACACCGTCTCGCCCTGCACCGCACGCCTTGGACTCACCGACTCCGTCTGCACGACGCTCATCGAGCCGCTGCCTGCACCGCATCGAGGGACACCGCACCTTGCATCGCTCCGTCTTGCACCGCAACCGCGACGAACGCCGACCGGCTCGTACACTCCGTACCAGCCACCATGAGAAAGGTACTGTGACCGAGTCTGTTCACGACTCTGCTGGCCCGTAGCGACGCGGTCGGCTGGAACTGTTGGACTCTGTGTAATTCAGCATCGCGGTAGCCCCGGACGGGGCTACCGACTCGTACGAACTTTGCTTTTGTGTTATTCCTGCAAAGAAGAAGTTACCTTATCAAGCATTCATTTTTAAAGTATAGTATTGTGGATTTTTGTCGTAATTGGTCTTGTCTTGAGTATATAAAAATATTGGTTATTTTTCTAAACTGGTGTGGTGTCCGTTTGTAGTGCTTACACTGTATTACTGTTGGTTATGTGCAAATGCTTTACACACTGCCTCTAAAATAAGCCTGACTGCTCGTGCTAAGCTACCAAGGGGTGAGCAGGGGTTATTTTAGGAGTGTAACTCCCTTACCCTGACTAGGAAGAAGGGTCCCTACTTGGACAAAGGTGCAAGCCCTTGCCAACTGGAGATCCCATTTCTAACATTGGTTGTCAGCGGTGAGGATAGGACTTGTGTTTGCACTTGACTTACAGAGATTGGTGTGCACTACTACCATATCGCAGACCATTACGTACCACATACTGGTTCTTTTTCTTTTGGCCTATTTTTGATCTTGCCAGTTTTCAACTCACTACTTTTGTCATGCCTGAATCAACTGCATCATCCGTTGCATCTCTGGAAGTTATCTTTGAGGAGGATAGGTTGGAGTCCTACGCCGTAAAGGAGCTATGAGCGAATTGTAAAAACCTGAAAGTCCAAATTAAAGGCCTCACAAGGAAGGAGGAGCTACAGAAGGCGCTGAGGGCCTGGGTAGCAGCCAGACATGCCAGTGGGCAGCCTGGTAATCTCAGTGAGGAGGTGGAGGAGCCTATTTCCAGGGTGGATGTGCTTTTGGGTGGGGGGAACCCGCCAGGTCAGGCAGCAGCAGTCTGTCCCCAGAGGAGCTGGAGGACAGGCGGGAGGCAAGGCAGTTTGAGCTGCAGAAGCTCAGGCTGGAGAGTGAGCGGGAGGAGAAGAGATTGGCCACGGAGGAGAAGAAGATGCTCTTAGAGCATGAGAGAGAACTGAAGGAGCTAGAACTTAGGAGTAAGTCAGGCTCAGATGGTGGCAGCAATTCGTCCAGAAAGGCAGACAGGATTGTGCACATTCCCAAGAATGTAGGCAAGGAGTTCAAGAAGGGGGATGACATACAAAGGTGGTTTCAGGGTTATGAGGCAGCCATACACATGAATGGGGTCCCTGAGGAAAATTGGGGAGCAGGATTGTGGCCACTTTTCCCTGAAGAAGCAAGGGATGCTCTGATAGCTTTGGGTAAGGGGTATCACCTCACCTATGCTGACATGAAGGATGCCCTTCTCACTAAGTATGGTCTTACTCCTGAAAAGTACAGGGATCAGTTCAGGTCCAGTAAGAAGTCTGATGCCAACACTTGGTTGGAATGTGTGGATGTGTTCTGCAGGTCGCTGGATGGTTGGGTGAAGGGCAGTAGTGTAACAGATTTTCAGGGGCTCTACAACTTGATTGCATGGGAGCACTTGTCTAGTCTATGTTTTGCAGATCTGTGCCAGCACCTAGTGGATAGTAAGCTAACTGACCCCAGGAAGCTTGCTATGGAAGCGGACCGCTGGGTGAGTACCAGGGTCCACAAGAAAGCGTTTGGGGGAGACTCAGCCAAAGGTGGGCAGGGTCCCCAGCAGAAAGGTGGGGGGGACAAGGGTAAAGCACAGGAGTTCTCTAAAGGGCCCCAAACTAGTACCCAGGGTAAAGGTTCCCAGCCCCCGGTGATAAGAAGAAAGGGGTCTCTACAGGGAAGCCTGTTGAGACCGGCCCCCGCAAGTGTTATGCATGTGACCAGGTAGGTCACTTTAAGGGGGACCCCAAGTGCCCAAAGGGGACACAGCCACCCACCGGTGGACAGTCCAAAGTGTTGGCTAGTGTAGCGCTTGGGGAGGAGGGGTGCCCACAGGAGGGTGGGGATCCCGCAGAAATGACCCTTGTCTCACTAGGGGACAGTGAGATGGTCCCAGGAAACCAGGTGCCCCCTAACACAAAGAAATATAGCACCTGGGTGACCATTAATGGGAACAGGGTAGAAGCTCTCAGAGATACTGGAGCCAGTGTGACCTCAGTCCGGTGTCACCTGGTCTCTGAGAAGCAGGTAGTCCCAGGGGCATTCCACCAAGTAGTTGCTGTAGACAACTCTGAGCGCCAGTGTATGGTGGCGCAGGTTCCCTTTGAATGGGGGGGTCTCAGGTCCCTTGAGGGTGGTTGTGAGCCCTACCATGCCTGTAGATTGTCTGCTAGGTAACGACCTGGAGCAGTCCTTATGGAAGGAGGTTGAGCTCAGGTCTCACTTGGAGATGCTTGGGTTGCCAGAGTGGGCATGCGTGTCTACTCGGTCAATGGCAGCCAGAAAGGGTGATCAAGAGGACTTGGAGCCTGGAACAGTGGCCCAAGTCCCTGCCAAGAGAAAGGGCAGGGGCGCAGGAAACCGGCCCCCGAAGTTCCCACGGACCGGGAGGAGGCGGACCTCGAGGGGACGCCCCGGTGCCTACAGGGGAGCAGGTAGCCGAACTGGGAGACATCTCTGAGCTGACCCATTGGCAGCAAGAAGGGGGTCCCACCAGGGAGGAGTTCTGCAGGGAGCAGAACGAGTGCCCTACTCTGGAGGGTCTGCGGCGGCAGGCTGCAGACCAGGCAGCTGGTAATCAGTCCGGGTCACATCTGATCTACTGGGAGAGTGGTCTCCTATACAGTGAGCCTAAGGTTGCTGAGCCTGGGTCAGCCCGTGTGCTGGTGGTACCCCAGCGCTTAAGGACCTTCCTACTGGGTCTGGCTCATGACGTGCCTTTGGCAGGACAAGACCTTTGACAGGCTTGTCACCCACTTCTTTTGGCCCCAAATGCGAAGGCAGTCAGATGCACACTGTAGGTCTTGCCAAACTTGCCAGGCAAGTGGTAAGAGTGGGAGGAAGGTCAAAGCTCCTCTCCAACCTTTTCCTGTTGTTGGAACACCCTTTGAAATGGTAGGGATGGATATTGTGGGGCCACTGGATCCCAAGACAGCCATGGGCAACAGGTACATCCTGGTCTTGGTGGACCATGCCACCCGGTACCCGGAGGCAATCCCTCTCAGGACAACGACGGCGCCAGTGGTGGGCCGGGCGTTAATGGGGATCTTTTCCCGTGTGGGATTCCCCAGAGAGGTGGTTTCTGATAGGGGGACCAATTTCATATCCAAGTATATGACATCCCTGTGGAAGGAGTGTGGTGTAACCTACAAGTTCACCACTCCTTACCACCCACAAGGAAACGGTCTGGTGGAGAGATTCAGCCAGACCTTGAAAGGCATGATCAAGGGTCTAACAGAACCCATGAGGCGTAAGTGGGACGTCCTCTTGCCATGCCTACTCTTTGCATACAGGGAGGTGCCTCAGAAGTCTCTTGGATACAGCCCCTTTGAGCTCCTGTATGGCCACCCTGTCAGAGGACCTCTGAGTTTGGTAAAGGAAGGCTGGGAGGCAGCTCCCAGGAAAACTCCCCAGGATGTGTTTAGCTACATGCTGGCCTTTAGAAACCAAACTGCCCGCTTCAGGAAACTCGCTCAGGCGAACCTGGAAGCAAGCCAGGAAGAAATGAAGAGATGGTATGACCAGAATGCCACTCTGGTCGAATTTCAACCTGGGCAAAAAGTGTGGGTCATGGCCTCAGTGGCACCTTGTGCCTTGCAGGACAAGTGGACAGGGCCATATGAGGTGGTGGAGCGCAAAAGTGACGTCACCTACCTGGTGGATTTGCAGGCTCCAAGGAACCCTTTGAGGGTCCTTCACGTGAACCGCCTCAAGCCCCACTTCGAGAGGTCCGAAGTGAGTATGCTCTTGGCGACAGATGATGGGGTGGAAGAGGAGAGTGAGCCTCTCTCGGACCTCCTGTCTACCAAGGAGCATGATGGGTCAGTAGAAGGTGTGATCCTCTCCCCTACTCTGACTCAGGAGCAGCAGGGGGACTGTCACCAGTTGTTGGGACAGTTCGCCCCACTGTTCTCTCTGACCCCCGGTGTTACTCACTGGTGTACCCATGACGTGGACACTGGTGACAGCCCTCCTGTGAAGCACAAGATTTACAGGTTGACTGACCGGGTCAGAGCCAGCATCAAGGAGGAGGTCTCTAAGATGTTGGCGTTAGGGGTGATTGAGCCCTCCCACAGGCCTTGGGCCAGCCCAGTGGTCTTGGTCCCAAAGGCTGCTGCGCCCGGTGCCACTCCAGAACTCCGGTTTTGTGTGGACTACCGTGGGCTCAATGCCGTCACCAGGACTGACGCGCACCCCATCCCCAGAGCTGATGAGCTCATTGATCGGTTGGGAGCTGCCCGGTTCCTCAGCACGTTTGATTTGACGTCTGGGTACTGGCAGATTGCCTTAACAGATGGGGCCAAGGAGAAATCAGCATTCTCAACCCCAGAAGGTCATTACCAATTCCGGGTGATGCCCTTTGGGTTGAAGAATGCCCCTGCCACCTTTCAGAGGTTGGTCAATCAGGTGTTGGCTGGGCTGGAGGATTTCAGTGCCGCCTACCTGGATGACATTGCTGTGTTAAGTTCCAGCTGGGAAGAACATTTACAGCACCTTGAGAAAGTGTTGAGGGCTCTGCAAGGTGCAGGCCTCACGATCAAGGCCAGTAAGTGCCAGATCGGGCAGGGTTCTGTGGTGTACTTGGGACACCAGGTAGGAAGCGGCCAGGTGGCGCCCCTACAACCCAATATTGACACCATTCTGGCTTGGGAGCCCCCCAAGACCCAGACAGAGGTGAGAGAGTTCTTAGGTCTCACCGGCTACTATAGGAGATTTGTTAAGGGCTATGGCACCATTGTTGCCCCCTTAACAGAGCTGACTTCTAAGAAGCAGCCCAGGAAAGTGATCTGGACTGAGTCCTGCCAGAAAGCTTTTGATGCCCTGAAGGCAGCCATGTGCACGGCGCCCGTGCTCAAGGCACCTGACTTCTCCAAGGAATTCGTCGTGCAGACTGACGCTTCAGAGCATGGTGTGGGAGCGGTGCTCTCACAACTGAACGAAGAGGGCCTGGATCAGCCTGTAGTCTTCCTTAGCAGGAGACTAGTCCCCAGGGAACAGAGGTGGAGTGCCATAGAAAGGGAAGCTTTTGCTGTGGTCTGGGCGCTGAAGAAGTTGAGACCATACCTGTTTGGGACTCACTTCCGGGTTCAGACAGACCACAGGCCCCTCAGATGGTTGATGCAAATGAGGGTGAGAATCCAAAACTGCTGAGGTGGTCCATCTCCCTACAGGGAATGGACTTTACGGTGGAACACCGTCCTGGTACAGAACACGCCAACGCAGATGGTCTGTCCAGGTTCTTCCGCCTTAGTGAAGAGAACTCCAATGGGGTTGGGTAGTTCTCCCTACTTTCAGCTGGAGGGGACATGTGTTAGACTTGGCATCTTTTGGCGTGTTTCCCCTGACTTTTTGCTTTCTGACCTCCCGGTTTTGACTCTGTTTTTGCTGGTGTAATGATTCTGCGCACTTTCCTCACTGCTGTCCAGTGGGAAAGTGCAAGTGCTCCTGTATAAAATGTGTTATGGATTGGCGTTTCCATGATTGGCCTATTTGGTTTATGTGTCAGTCCCTTGTAAAGTGCACTGTGAGTGCCAGGGCCTATAGACCAAATGCTGTTGGTGGGCTGCAGCACTGGATTGTGCCCCCCACGCAAACAGCCCGTAAAGTGTAACTTGGGCCTGCCATTGCAGAGCCTGTGCGCAGCCTGGGGCTGCCATGTCGACTTGGCAAGTGCGCACACTTGCAAGTCCCTAAACCTTCCCTTTTCTACATGTTAGTCACCCCTAAGGTAGGCCCAAGGTACCCCTGTGGGCAGGGTGCGTTGTATGCGAAAGGTAGGACATGCCCTGCTGTGTGTGGCATGTCCTGATAGTGAATTACAGCCTAGTTCGTTTTTCACTATTGCAAGGCTACCTGTTCCTCATAGGCCAGAACGGGCAGTTTTGATTATTACAGCTTATAATCCTAACTGACCCCGGGAACATGGTAGAAATTCGAGTTTAGTATGCCTGGACTCAGAATGATAAAATGCATCTTTTAGTGAAGTTGGTTTTAACATTCTGTGTTTGAAAATACCCCTTTTAGAAAGTGGGTATTTTCTTGTCTAACCATCCAAGCCTGCCTGTACGAGGTTGTGTATTCCTTGTCTGGAGTGTGAGTGACAGGGGCTGGGGGATGCCAGCCCCTGTGAGTCAGCACAGGGCTGAATAGCTGGGATGCCAGCCCATGTGAGTCAGCACAGGGCTGAATAGCAAGATCTACATGTAGATGGGTGGGAGGAGTTGCACCTGGGCCCTGAATAGGACAGTGCCTTCCCTCCACAATGCTGGCTCCACCTCCTGTGGTGCGTCTGATGTCCCTGGCCTACTCTCTGAAAGAAGGGACGGAGACTTGTCAACAAAGTGCTCCAGAACTGGTTTGGACTAGGCAAAGGCCTCTCTGCCTTCAGAGAACAAAGGAATTTGGGATATAAATATTGGGGCCCTGACCCCATGAATTTAGATCTCGCTGGAATCAAGGAACCTGCCAAGAAGAAGAGCTGGAGAGCTGCTAGGAGGAGTACTGCCCCTTTGCTGAGTTATTGCCTTGTTGGGTTGGCCTGCAGTTGCTGCTTCTGTCTTGGGCAGTGAAAGGACTGGACTTTCTACAAACTTGTGCTGAGTATCTCCAAGGGCCTGAAACCGAGCTGGCCTCCTGTTAAGAAGTCTCAGGGACTACAAAGACTTCACAAGCCTCTGGGTACCGCTTCTGGAACGCTGTTTCAGTTGCCACAGAGGAAGGGAACTGCAACCGACTCCGTCAACCGAATCCATCCCTGACCGGTGACCTGTTTGCACCGCAGACCGCATCGCCCCGCTTCGCATCGCAACCCTGGTCTCACCGTAGGCGGCGTCCGACGCCGTCAACACCGAGCCGCTGCTTGCACCGTGACCTGTGGGCACCGCAGTTCGCATCGCATCGCTTCACTGAACCAGCCGGACCCGACCGACGCGGTCGCTGCAACTGGCTCAACAAACGTGACCGCATCGCATTTGGGGCACCGCTCGCACGTTTGCGACGTACCGCTCCGATTCGCACCGCTGTCCGACGCCAGCTCCCGCACTCCGGCTTGGTCGCCTGCATTGCAACCTGTCAGCACCGCATCGTACACCGTCTCGCCCTGCACCGCACGCCTTGGACTCACCGACTCCGTCTGCATGACGCTCATCGAGCCGCTGCCTGCACCGCATCGAGGGACACCGCACCTTGCATCGCTCCGTCTTGCACCGCAACCGCGACGAACGCCGACCGGCTCGTACACTCCGTACCAGCCACCACGAGAAAGGTACTGTGACCGGGTCTGTTCACGACTCTGCTGGCCCGTAGCGACGCGGTCGGCTGGAACTGTTGGACTCTGTGTAATTCAGCATCGCGGTAGACCCGGACGGGGCTACCGACTCGTACGAACTTTGCTTTTGTGTTATTCCTGCAAAGAAGAAGTTACCTTATCAAGCATTCATTTTTAAAGTATAGTATTGTGGATTTTTGTCGTAATTGGTCTTGTCTTGAGTATATAAAAATATTGGTTATTTTTCTAAACTGGTGTGGTGTCCGTTTGTAGTGCTTACACTGTATTACTGTTGGTTATGTGCAAATGCACCGTAACCGGAACGCAGTACGAGAATCAACGCATCACCTCCTCTCCGGTAAGGAACAGATGCATCCCCTACTCTGTGCAAGCATTGAGGCGCGACGCATCGCATCCCCCGAAGCAAGGAACCAACGTATCACCCTCCCTGTGAACCTTTTGTTTGTTTTGCGTTACGCATCGAAGGTACTTCTGTGAGAAACGTGTCGCATTTATCATCAACTTGAACTAACTAAGCCTGACTGCTCGTGCCAAGCTACCAAGGGGGTGAGCAGGGGTTATTTTAGGAGTGTAACTCCCTTACCCTGACTAGGAAGAAGGGTCCCTACTTGGACAAAGGTGCAAGCCCTTGCCAACTAGAGATCCCATTTCTAACAGCAGCAGAAAAGAATGTGTAATCCCTGACATGGGGATGTGTTTCTCACCATATATCATGTAGTACGCAGTCAGCGAGCCATTGGAGGCCCTTGGATGAAAAGGCCACAGTCTGAGTGGATCGCTGTCCTGACCGGTCCAACTCAGAGTTCATCACCAGATTCAAGTCTCCCCCAACCACTATGGACGTGTCCGGGGACTGAAGGACAGTAGCCAGTGAATATTTTAGGACGCTCTCTTGTCGTTCATTAGGAGTGTAAACATTTGCTAGGGTAAAAAAAAAAAAGAGAGTATCTGTAGGTGGAGTGCTATAAGGGAGCCTTTGATCTCTGCAATCGTGGCCAATACCCCCCTGGTGAAGCGCCTGGAAAGAAGAATAGCAACCCCACCCCTCTTAGTAGGACCAGTATGGCCCTGGGAACCATCGGGACTGCATTCTATTTGTATCTTTTGAGACTAGGTGGGTCTCCTAGAGAAAACAGATGTCCCCCCATATGTTCGAGCAGTGAGAGGATACCCAATCTCTTGGTGGGGTTGCTAAGGCCTTGAACATTGAGGCTTACTAATTTAAGCCTCAAGACGATTGAATGAGGGATAAGCGCTCTGGAAATGCTTTTCTCTGGTATACGTGTGACGATGAGTAGCCGACAGCCGGTCGAAAGTAAGGTCGAGGCCCAACTCGCAGAGTGATGTAATATGCATCGCGTATTGGAAGGAAAGGAAAAACCCCTAAAAAACGCAAAAACCCAGAATGGCCTCCTTTGTTTGGATGTCGTGAACGCACACCAAAATATTGGCTGGAGGTTGCTTCACCATTCTCGGAGGGCCAACTCGATGACATCTATCCAATTTTATTGCTTCCTAAAACAGAGCGAAACATAGCCTGTATGTACTCCTCCAGGTCGGCCCCCTCTGCAGCTGTTGGGACACCCCGAATCCTGGTATTGTTCCTGTAAGACCTGTTTTTGAGGTCCTCGACATGTGCCTACATGTCAATTTGCTGCACCTGAAGGCAAATCACTTCTTGTTGCAGGCCCTCCACTTCCTCGTCCCATTTCGAAGCCCCATCCTCCAGGACAGCAACCCTTTCCCCTACTTAATTCAGGTCTCTACGGACCTCGTGCAGTTCAGCGGAGAGATCCTTCTTGACCGCTTGCAAGTCTTCTCAAAGGATGGCGAAGAGGGATTCCATAAATGTGTGAGTGACAGGGCTGTGGAGATCTTCGGCATAGCCCGCAGGGTCTGTAGCCGCCGCTGCGGCCTTGTCGCCTGAGACTCCTCCTGGCTGTTTAGTGAGCATGTCGCGGACTGACTGGTCTTTCTTAATATTAGTGGAGGCCATGTTGAGGTGCCTGACCAACAGTTCTGAGTGATAAGGCAGCCCCCTATCGCAGCGGCGGACATCGCAGTTCCCGGCCTCCCGGGTTAGCTGAGTAGCGAGAGTCCCAGAAGAGTTCCATTTCACATAGTGGCTGAGAGTGTCCTGCTCCCGTAAAGCAGGCACCGGGAAGGGACAGGTTCTCTAGAGACAGCACCAAAGGGGCTACCGTGACAATATGAAGGGCAAGGAGATGTTTCCCAGGGGTGGGGCCCAACCACTGGTCTCCCTATCTCCTTGATAGACAGCCCTCCTTTCGGGACTGGCGGAGTGAGCAGGGGGACCTCCGATCAGCCCCCGGGAGTCCGCCGGGCACCCGGGCAAATGGAGGGCCGGGAAGGCCTTTACAAAGATGAAAGACAACGTCCAGTGCAGGGTCCCCCTAGTTCAGTCACTCACCGGGGCACGGGGTAGGTAAAGTCCAAACACGTCAGTTCTGCAATGCCACTTAAGTGCCAACAGGTGAATCAGTATTGCTGCTCAGTGCAGCTTCCTCTTAGAACAAAAGCCCCACTGCCGGTGGGTCACACTGTCAGGATGAAGGGCCCTAAGTTTGCTTCAGGGGCCCTCACTAGACTGGGCGCTGCAGTAATGGGCAGGACAGGAGGAACCACACTCGATCTCCGCTCCTGAAGGGGTAGGCCCCTGTGCGAAGCCCCAGTGCCAGTCCCTTTTAGTCCATGCACTCACTGTGGCGCAGGATAGGGCAGTTCAATCGCAGTGAGGTCTGCCAGTGCTCTGCAACTCCACCAGGACCATCACCACCACAGCCGGGGGGCAGCTGTCTCGATTCTCAAAGGGTCCGCCGTTCAGGGGCCCTTCCGCCCGGCTGGAAAACTCTCTATAGGCCGGGTGATGCAGAGACTGGGAGAGTGGGGGGGTTTGCATGTCGCTCCCATCCCTCCGTGCCTGATTTGGCCCCTGTCACAGGCCGGGGGAAATCCAGGCCCGGCTCAACAGCAGGCCCATCGCGGCCTCCCCTCAACCATAACCCTGACCCGTGGCAGGGTTAGTGGGGCCGTTGGTGCCACCGGTCAGGCTGTCTCTTCTTCTCCAAAGCGGCCCAGGAACTGGCAGGCAGGAATTGCCCGTCTGGGCCGTGCAGAAGCTCAGGGAGCGCTGTCGCCCCGATCTGGCCTCTGCCGGGGCTCCATGACTTCCACGCATCTCAGGGCCCCCAGAGATGCTGATTTCAGGGTTTTCGCCCCCACTGTCCGCGGTGCCCCGGGAGTCAGGGGGCCCTGTGCGTCCTTCAGGAGTGAATATTTCGATGGGCAGGGGCTTAAATATGCGCTGTGTGTGTGGAGAGGACGGAGCTATGTTCAGCACGTCTTAGCCTGCCACCATCTTAACCACGCCTCTACTGCTCAATTTGAAAGGATAACCCCACATTCCAGCTAAACAGGAGGTACTGTATAGTTTGGGGGGTTTTACCTTCGACAGTTATCCCGCGCGCCACACTTTCAGCGCTGCCGCGAGGCGTGTTGATGGCATGCTTCCGAGTAGCATGTCTGTGTACTTCTGAGTGTCAGTAGACAGGAAGTTTGTGTAAGATGGCATGCATAACATCAGTGAGCCCTGGGTATATGTGGCAGCCATTTTGAAGGTACAATTCTGCATTATTTGTATGTAGTGTGTTGGATCAGTGGCGCGCACATTGATATGCATTAATTACTAGCAGCACTTCGCAATCAGTGACTTGCACACATTAACTATTTATGAAAAACGTTGATTGTGTTGCGAATTACTCTGTCAGTGACTCGCACACTTCCAAAATTGAATTTTGATGTAGTGCTAGATTTATTCAGTGATACAAACTCTTTTATCGTTGCGTACATTTCCTCTCTGCAATGATATGCACACTTATCCAAGCGCACAACAGTTCTGAGGTACTTATAGGCACATCGTTTTAAAGGTACTGTGAAGGTGCACATCGTTGGACATAGGCAGTGATGCGCACACTATAAACTGAAAAGTTAATCTCTATATCTACTTATAAACATTTTTGTAACTTTTTTTAAAAAGGTTTGTGCTTTAGCGTACATTGGTAATTTGTAAGCAGTTCATAGCTGCCAAGGTTTCAGATTCCTTATGTGTGACATTTTCATATTTTCAATGTAAATATGAGTGACATTCAACAACTGTGAGTGACACTTTCTCACGAGCAAAAATCAAGCAATGACGATGAGGGAAACATATATATATATATATCAGAAATTACAGCCATTTCAGCAACGAGAAACTCTACAAAGATCTTAAAACTATTGCAAAGCACCAGAAATGGAAGGGCACTATCTGACATGAAACACAGACTGCATAGCTGCCCTGTTTTAAGAGTGCTTATGTGTGGCATTTTCAAGGTTTCAGGGTACTTATGAATGACATTCAACTACTAAATGTATGACACTATGTTTCGAGCAAAATCAACAAATTAAGTACATGGAAACAGATAAACGTATGAAATGACACTCATTTGAGCAAGGACAAGTTATGAAAAGAACTTGAAACTGCTGCAAAACACCTGTTCCTACTGTAAAACGATTATATACCCACAATCTACTCACATCTTACATGATTTTACACTTGTAATCATTACTGCTTCTTGCAAAGCCACAGACAAAGTGCATTTGACAGTGTAAAATTGCCAGATAATGTTTGGCTACGGAACACCTTATCGCACTTAGTTCAGCAATCCAACTCCTTTTCTTATTGCAATCTGAACCTTATTGTGTGCTCTCTTCCTAAACACAAACATCACTGCACTGATTCTAGTGCTTGCTCCGTAGTGTAACAGGCCACTTACCAATGGGAAAATCCTGCCTGGGTCTGTAGTTTCTAAGCTGCAGTGGCGAACTCACTGCTGACAGCTGCTCTGCTCAGAGCTGCTCACAGACAGTTCTGTGCTCGAGTCCGTGGGGCAGTCCATACACCACAGTGCTCTGACCGGGGCAGTCGGAGTGGTTCCAGGCCCAATAGCCCACCACCAGAGCAGCACACCACAATCCAGCCTGTGTAGAGGTGAACCGCCCAATGCCCTCCTGCCCGGCGTTCTGCGGCACGCGGGAGAATCGGAGTCGTACTTCTGATTGCGGCCACAAGCGGCCCTTTACCGAATTACTGCGCTCGCAAGCTTTAAATTGCAGCAAAAAGTAAGTAGAGCAGGGTATTCTCCGCTTTTGTTTTCTAAGTCACTTAAATGGGTGGCCGGTAACTGTTAGGATGTACATAAATAATTCTCGTTTATTGTCAGGGCAGGCTCCTTTCAATGCACTCATGCCTCCACAGCCTGGCTGGCTCCGTCAGTGGATGGCGCGTGACTAACTCCAGACAGGATCGGGTATTTTTTTACAAGTCCTGCCGGGCCCCCAGGAAGACATTGCTGCGACCCTGGCAGGGCCTTGGCAAAATAAAGTGCCCCACTTGTTTCCTGTTACGGTGAGCGCAGTTTAGGTCTCGCGCCTAGCGTTGCAGTGCGCAGCACTGCTCGTGCAGCGCGAGACCTCTTGTATGGGCTTCAGAAAGCTAACCACACGCTCGTGCGTGTGGTTTTGCTTTCGGAAGCCCACATTGGCTGTAGCGTGCTTTTTTTTTTTTAAAACGGCACGCAATTGGGCAAAGGCGGGCGCATGTCCCGCCTTTGCTCCGCCCATTCCCGTCCGTGTCTAGGACGCGCATCAGCGCGCGGCACAGACGACAGGCTCCCTCGCCCCCCCGCTCCTCTGTGGTGCATGTGCACCACTGGTTTTAATTAGTAGCCACTTTATGCTTTCAGTCAAAAAAGGCAGTAACGTTTAAGAAACATTTAAAGGGCACAAAATGAAGGCCTTTTACGTAATAGCGTCTGAAAGAATACGAGTCATGTGACCTTGGACACACCTGTGAGTTGAGGTGCCAAGACGCGAGTCAGTGCGCAGAGGCATACGGTGAAAGCCCGCGCGCACCTTTTTTCTTTCATTCACTCACCTAGCGGACGTTTTTGGGCTGAACCGAACCATTCTTTTGTGTGACTCACCAGTCCCTCCCCCGGTTCTTGTGCGGTTTCAGATAAGGGAAGAGAGAGCCGAGACGGGAGCTTCGCTGAGCGCAGCGATTCGGGTCAGCTGAGGAGGGCGTGGAGATGCGCTCACAGCTCCTCAAGGAAGTGCTGCACGGCTCTCCGCTCCGGCTGCTGCTCGCCTACACCGTCGGCGACTTCCCTGCGCCCGCAGTCTGAGCGGTGAGAATTCATATAGCGCCTCGAGACGGGGTGTCCGGGTGCTTCTCGGTTCATGTGTGGGGGTCTGGGAGAGACAGA
Source organism: Calotriton arnoldi (assembly GCA_963921515.1). Classification (NCBI taxonomy): domain Eukaryota; kingdom Metazoa; phylum Chordata; class Amphibia; order Caudata; family Salamandridae; genus Calotriton; species Calotriton arnoldi. The sequence continues at coordinate 855,337 of CAWUFW010001692.1, read as the reverse complement.
CAGACACCCTCTGAGGTAAGAAACTTTCTAGAAGATGAACTTTCGCACACAGCGCTCACATCAAGGCCAAAACTGCTTTTTATTTTCGCTGATTACACGTGCCTCCGAAAACATAACAAAATCTTAGTCATTGAAAGATTCCAGCTCAAAAACTGAAATGAAAAACAAATGAAAATTAAGTGTGCGTTAGCACTAGTACCCGTATTCACGTGCCTAAATAAGTGTGTACGAGCTGCTGAACGCCCCCGCCTATGTTTATCTGTGGTGTGTTTCGGGAATTTAATGAATCTGCAGGTATGTGCCCGAATGGGGGGAGGAGGGTCTATGAGAGAGGGCGGTTGAGTGAGAAAGAGTTCAAAGGGGCTTCGGTGTATGTGTGAAAGACGGTCCAAGTGCCGGGTCCCTGTCATGAATGTAGTAGTGTGTGTTGTGTGTTTTGCGTGGGGGCTTTATTATGTTGTAAGAGTGTCTGACACGGATGTGATTGTGTTTTTTTCTCAACATATTTCAGACAGCATTCCGTTATATACCTGATGTGAATTTGGTTCGGTTGTGTGTGTGGAGGTGGGGGCCGCTGCAGGACCTTTCAGTTATGTGTCTTACGTGAAGTTGGATGTGTTGATTAGGTTTATGGCTGCATGACCCTGCACATGTGTCTGGCAGGACTATGCATCGTGTGTTTGTGTAACAGGACACATGCCCTGCAGTTGTGTACTGACATAAACGTTGTGTGTGTTGCAGGCTCCTGCACCTGTGTGTCTGACATGACAGGCATAACTGGGGTCCAGCGGGCCCCTCCGTGGCCTGGACTCTGGTGCCACTGCACCTGCTGCACCTAGGATAGCCACGCCCCCATCTGCACTAGCGTGTCTGCCACGAATGTCTGGATGTGTTGGGTGTTTAAGCAGCTCCTTTCGCCGGAAGTTGCGTGCCTCGTGCGGCTGCGTGACTGTGGGCGGCAGCAGGCATGTACAGTCGTGTGTGAGGATGTGTTGTATGAAGTGACAGCTTTATTTATCGGAAGTCGCGTGCCTCGCGTGAGTACGGCTGCGGTGCGTGTCTCTGGGAGGGCCTATGCCCATTAGTGAGTGAATGTGCTGTGTGCAATAAGGCCTTTATTAAGCGGAAATCGCGAGCCGCGCGTGAATGCTGGTGTGAAGCAAGTCTCTGGAGCACGCAGGTCTAACGTGTGTGTGGATGTGTTGTGTGGAGTATCAGCTTCATTCTACAGAAGTCGCGTGAGTGCGGCTGCAGTGCGTGTCTCTGGGAGGGCCTATGCCCATTTGTGAGTGAATCATGTGCTGTGTGCAATAAGGCCTTTATTAACCGGAAGTCGCGAGCCGCGCGTGAATGCTGATGTGTAGCAGGTCTCTTGAGCCCGCAGGCCCCTGTAGTTGTGTGTCTGACGTGTGTGTGGATGCGTTGTGTGCACCGACAGCTTCATTCCCCGGCGTGTCTCTGGGTGTCGTGCCTCTGCCATGAATGCGTGAGCTGTGGCCCTCCGGGCCCTCTCGTGTCGGGGCACGCTCTGCGCTCTCGAGAATGTCTCCCGGATTCCTTCTCGGCGGCGGCTGCCTGGTCTTGTTGTGCGGTTTGCCTGACCCGGCAGACTCCCGCGCAGCCTTCGAGGCACACACCTCTGCCGAGCTGAGGCCCCACGAATCTCACTCCGGGAAAAGCTGGAGTGCCTCCTTTTCGTCACTTGTGCCCAATTCAGTTTCGGCGTCACTTTATCCTGTGATTCTTGGCAAATCACTTAATCTCCCTGGGGCATATTAACAAGGTGCGGCGATAATATTATCGCCACTTTAGAGCCCGTTTTCGGGCGAAAAGCGGCGATAATATTATCGCATTATCAACAAGGACACGCTAGCGCGTGTATCCTTGCATTAGCGCCCCTTGTCAGCATGCCTCCCATCGCATCGCTAATGAGATGCAAAGGAGGCGTGCCTGACCAGACTCCCTTGGGTAAATATCGCTAACCCAGCTTCCTCATATTAACAACAAGGGTTAGCAATATTTAAAACCACGTTAAGTATGCCTTAATGCAGGAATTTAACGTCTGTTAAATTCCTGCCTAAGGCATACCTAACATGGGGGGTGGATTGTGTGGCTAAGACCACAGGCCCTATCACCAAGGATATCGCCGTTTTCCATGGAACATCGCTGGAAAACCAGCAATGTTCCATGGAAAACATCGCTATCACTGGAATAATTATCGCCATTGCGCTATGCGTTGTTAATACAGCGCTAGCATGGCGATAATTATCTGTGATAGCCGGCGATAAAATTCCTCACGCTAAGAGCGGCCAGCGATAATTATCGCTGCCGCTTGTTGATATGCCCCTAAGTGCCTAAAAATAATGATTGTGCACTTGTGTAATGTAACTGGTGCTCATATAAAAGGGTCCTATACCTTCCGGTTAAGTTCACACCATATAAAACTGGAAATAAATACATATAAACGTGACCAGCCTGACCCTTTTAGCAGCCTTCACTAATCTGGCAATCTACCATATTTCATAGAGAGCACCTGCTCCAACCCTACTGGTTTTTGAAGCACCCTTCAATGTGGAAATCTTTACATTTTCCTTAAGACCAATATTTTAGGGAGCCTATGGCCCTTTCAGAGACACCCTCATACGAGAAAAACTACCAGTTTCCTTATAGAGCTGACGTAACAGAACCGGGGGGCTCTACTGGCTTTTAAGAGGCACCCTCCAGTCTTACATTCTCCAGGTTACGGGACTGATGGCCGCCTTGCGCTCCAAAGAGAAAAACAAGAGGAAGGGGGTGCTGGGAACACGGTGGACTCCAAGCAGAGGGTGTTCATTTAATCTCCGGAAAGATAAAGGGCGCTGCTGCCCTTGCAGTGCAGGATGTCGCAGTACGAAATGAATATCGCCGCAAATAATCATTGTGCTTCGCCTCTGAGTCACTTACCTCGGCATCGGTCCCGCAAAGGCACTGGTGAGTCGGTAGCAGGGCTTTAACTGGGCCGGTGCTCAGCACCGGCAGTTCTTAATAACAGGTGCCAATACCATACGGGTCCCTATCCGCTCTCTATTTTTACCTTCAGGGTGGAGGGGAAAAAAACCTTAACTCTGCAATAGTACCACCCGTCACTGATTTTGAAGTAATTTCAAAGAGACTTGTCTTTCAGTATTATGTAGCGCAAACTCGGAGCAAACATGAGCACGAGTTACATTACACAAGGACATATCAATGTTTTGAATCACAGGATGTAGAGCCTACGTGGGGCTCGAACCTGCTTTCTTCGCTCGAAAGTCAGCAGCTCCATCCTTAAAGCCATAACCTCGCCCACAAGGACAGAAGCATTGTCAATATTATATACAACGCAGTCATAGTTGTTCCTTAGTTATTTTATGCACTTTACAACCATTGACAAAGTCAGTAGCCCTGGCTTGTTGTCAGTGCTTAATTCAAAGCACCAGGTTGCAAAGCAGTCCTTGCTTTTGCACAAAGCTTCATATTGCAGTGAAACAGATGGACTGGTCTATCTCAGAGTGAAAGGATTTTTGGTAGAATTTGCAGAACCCTGCCCTCATAGTACTTTTTTTTAAAGCCATGATGTGAACAGCAGCATGCGCTGCGGTGCAATATGTACAAAACAAGCATTTGCACGCAATAGGTCTCGTATTTACGCGAGTTTAAGCTATTGGCATTGTAAATGACAATGCCTTTTATCTATGTGTTGGTTTTGAAAACATAAATAAAACGCATTGTCATTTACAATGCCAATAGCTTAAGATTTCGCCAATGCGAGACCTATTGCATTGCAAATGCTTGTTTTAAAAGACACCCACCACCGCGCACACTGCAGTTCTGCTGCTGAGAGCATTTGCCCGTTCTGACCCGGTCAGAGCACTGTGGTGTATGGACTGCCCCACGGACTCGAGCACAGAACTGTCTGTGAGCAGCTCTGAGCAGAGCAGCTGTCAGCAGTGAGTTCGCCACTGCAGCTTAGAAACTACAGACCCAGGCAGGCTTTTCCCATTGGTAAGTGGCCTGTTACACTACGGAGCAAGCACTAGAATCAGTGCAGTGATGTTTGTGTTTAGGAAGAGAGCACACAATAAGGTTCAGATTGCAATAAGAAAAGGAGTTGGATTGCTGAACTAAGTGCAATAAGGTGTTCCGTAGCCAAACATTATCTGGCAATTTTACACTGTCAAATGCAATTTGTCTGTGGCTTCGCAAGAAGCAGTAATGATTACAAGTGTACAATCATGTAAGATGTGAGTAGATTGTGGGTATATAATCGTTTTACAGTAGGAACAGGTGTTTTGCAGCAGTTTCAAGTTCTTTTCATAACTTGTCCTTCAATCAATCAATCAATCAGGGAATTGTAAGCGCGCTACTCACCCGTGAGGGTCTCAAGGCGCTGAGGGGGGGGGGGTGGGTTCCGCAGATCTGTTTAGCCGAAGAGCCAGGTCTTGAGGGTCTTCCTGAAGGTGTTCAGGGAGGGGGCGCGTCTGATGTCTGCCGGTAGCTCGTTCCAGGTCTTGGCTGCAATGTGAGAGAAGGATCTTCCGCCTGCTCTGGCTCTGTGGATGCGTGGGGTTTCGGCCAGTGCGAGGTTGGAAGATCGGAGGTTTCTTTTGGGTACGTGGAAGTTGATTCTGTCGTTGAGGTATTTGGGTCCGTTGTTGTGTAGGCATTTGTAGGCGTGAGTGAGGATTTTGAAAGTGACTCTTTTCTCCACGGGGAGCCAGTGGAGACTTCGTAGGTGTTGGCTGATGTGTTTGTGTCGGGGGATGCCGAGGACGAGTCTGGCGGCGGTGTTCTGTACTGTCTGGAGTTTGCGGAGTAGGGACTTGTTGATGCCGGCGTAGAGTGCGTTTCCATAGTCCAGTCTGCTGGTGATGAGTGCGTGGGTGACTGTCTTCCTTGACTCAGGGGGATCCACTTGAAGGTCTTGCGGAGGATGCGGAGGGTGTTGAAGCAGCTGGAGGTGATGGCGTTGACCTGTCGGTTCATGGAGAGTGATGAGTCGAGTACGATGCTGAGGTTCTTGGCGTGGTCTGAGGGGGTAGGTGGGCTTCCGAGGGCGGTCGGCCACCAGGTGCTGTCCCATGCAGAAGGGGTGGTACCGAGGACAAGGACTTCTGTCTTCTCGGCGTTGAGCTTCAGGCAGCTGTTGGTCATCCAGACTTCGACGTCTTGCATTCCTTTCTGGAAGTTGAGTTTGGCAGTGGTGGGGTCTTTGGTGAGGGAGAGGATGAGCTGGGTGTCGTCGGCGTAGGATACGATGTTGAGGCCGTGTTGTCGGACGATGGCTGCGAGGGGGCCATGTAAATGTTGAAGAGGGTGGGGCTCAGTGATGAACCCTGTGGGACTCCGCAGGTGATTTTCGTGGGGTCGGAGAGGAAGGGTGGGAGTCTGATCCTTTGGCTTCTTCCGGTGAGGAATGATCGGATCCAGTCCAGGGCTGTTCCTTGTATGCCTGCGTCGTGTAGTCTGACGACTAGTGTGCGATGGGAGACGGTGTCGAAGGCCGCTGATAGGTCGAGTAGGATGAGGGCTGCGGAGTGGCCTTGGTCCAGTAGGGTGCGGATGTCGTCTGTGGCGGCGAGTAGGGCGGTCTCTGTGCTGTGGTTGCTTCGGAATCCGGATTGGGACGGGTCGAGGACGGCGTTTTCTTCAATGAATCGTGTCAGTTTCCTGTTGACTGTTTTCTCTGCAACTTTGGCTGCGAAGGGGAGGAGCGAGATGGGCCGATAGTTCTTGAGGTCGGTGGGGTCAGCTGTGGGCTTCTTGAGCAGGGGTCTGACTTCTGCGCGCTTCCAGTCATCTGGGAAGGTGCCTGTTTTGAAGGTGGTGTTGATGGTGCGTTGTAGTTCGGGTGCGATGGCGGCCACGGCTCTGTGGTAGATGTGCGGGGGCAGGGGTCGGTGGGGGCCACCGAGTGGATGCTTTTCATGGTCGAGGCGGTGTCTTCGGCCGTGATCGGTGTCCAGTTGGAGATGGTGGGCTGGCTGGTGTTTCTGGGGGCGGGGGGCCGTCTGTGGCGCCTGGTGGATGGTCGATGAAGTTGTCGTAGAGGTTTTTGATCTTGAGGTGGAAATAGGTTCCAAGCTTGTCGCAGAGGTCTTGGGATGGGGTGATGTCTGTGGCTTCGCTGCGTGGGTTGGTGAATTCTTGAATGACACTGAAAAGTTCCTTGGAGTTGGTGGAGTTGGCCAGGATTTTGTTGTGGATGAAGTTCTTTTTGGTGGCTCTGATCTGGTTGTGGTAGTCCGTCATGGCGTCCTTGTAGGTGGTGTGGTTTTCGGTTGTCTTGGTGTTTCTCCAGTTCTTCTCCAGGCGTCTGCAGGTGCGTCTGGCTTTTTGGAGAGCGGTTGTGAACCAGGCGGCTTTCCTGGGGTGTTGTCTGTCGGGGTTGCGTAGCGGGGCGAGCTCATCTGCGCAGTTGGAGATCCAGGTGTGGAGTTCTCTGGCTGCGTCGTTTGCGCTGTTTGTGTCGGGTGCCCAGGTGTGGTTGTCTCGGTTGAGGGTGGAGTTAAGTTGCTCATCGGTAACCTTGCTCCAGTTCCTTCGTGGTGGGCGTGGGGCTGGTTTGGGTGCCTTGGGTTTCTTGATGGCTAAGTGAACGCAGTGGTGGTCAGTCCATGGCGGCTGCGTTGTGTGGCTGAAATGGACGCTGTTTCCTGCCGCGAAGATGGGGTCGAGGGTGTGTCCTGCTCTGTGGGTCGGTGTGTTGACGAGTTGTTTAAGTCCGATGCTGGCAAGGTTGTCACGAAGGATAGTGGAGTTGGGGTCGCTGGGGTTGTCGAGGTGGAAGTTCAGGTCTCCAATGAGTATGTAGTTTGTTGAGGTGATCGCGTGGGGTGCGATGAAGTCGGTGATGGTGGAGGCGAAGGGTGTTCGGGGGCCGGGTGGTCTGTAGACGAGGGTTCCTCGGAGTGTGGCTTTGGGGGTGGTCTGGATCTTGAAGTGCAGGTGTTCGGCGGAGGGGAAGGTTTCGCTGGAGGTGGTGAGGCGGAGGGTGCTCTTGTGGGCGATGGCGAGGCCCCCTCCTGGGTGGTTGGGGCGGTCTTTCCTCTGGATCTTGTATCCGTCTGGGATGGCGGTGCTGATGTCGGGGGCGGAGGATGCGTTGGTCCAGGTCTCTGTGAAGAAGGCGATGTCGGGCGAAAGAGAGTCGAGTAGGTTCCAGATTTCCATGGCGTGTTTGTGTACGGAGCGTACGTTGAGGAGGATGCATTTTAGGGTGTCGCCGGTGCTGGCGTCAGCGGTGTTGGAGGCCGGCGTGGCGGTGAGGGTCTGGCGGCAGTGGAGGCAGGAGAACTGGCCGTGGGTCGTGTTCGGTGAGGCCTGTTGGCATTCTCTAAGTCTTCCAGGGTTGAGTGCGAGGAGGGTGGTGGTGTCGTAGCGATGGGTAGTGGGAGGTCCAGGGTTCCTGCGCTGGCCGCGGTCGGGTCGCGAACGGGCGCACCGGCGTCGCGACCGCGCAGCGGCCGCCATTAAGTAGGGGAGGTGGGAGGGAGGAGAGGCTGGGAGGCGGGAGCAGGGAATTCCGGGGGAATTCCGGGGGAAATTCCGGGGGAGGGGCCGCAGGGACAGCAGCGGCGAAAGGCAAAAGGAACAGGCAGGCACGAGAAAATAAAAACAGTGGTGGAATTAGAGCAAGACACAGATGGGCACAATAACAGTGGCACAACAGGGAAAAAATTAAGAAAAAAAGCGTCTGAGAAAGGTTACGGTGGTTGGAGGCAGTCTGGTCCCAGTTGGAGCGGGCAGCAGGCGCAGGAGCGGGCAGCAGCCTCGAACCTCCCAAGGAGGAGGTCGGGGTCTGGAGGCAAGAGACGGCACAGCGGAACAGTGGGGAGAGAATGGACCTAGACCGAGGGTCGGAGGTCTTACTCCCTTGCTCAAATGAGTGTCATTTCATACGTTTATCTGCTTCCATGTACTTAATTTGTTGATTTTGCTCGAAACATAGTGTCATACATTCAGTAGTTGAATGTCATTCATAAGTACCCTGAAACCTTGAAAATGCCACACATAAGCACTCTTAAAACAGGGCAGCTATGCAGTCTGTGTTTCATGTCAGATAGTGCCCTTCCATTTCTGGTGCTTTGCAATAGTTTTAAGATCTTTGTAGAGTTTCTCGTTGCTGAAATGGCTGTAATTTCTGATATATATATATATATATATGTTTCCCTCATCGTCATTGCTTGATTTTTGCTCGCGAGAAAGTGTCACTCACAGTTGTTGAATGTCACTCATAATTACATTGAAAATATGAAAATGTCACACATAAGCAATCTGAAACCTTGGCAGCTATGCGGCTGGGGTGACGGTCGGGTGTATCCGGTCGCGGAATGGGATTCATTTTAGGTTTAGTGATGAGCTGCCTGTGCTGCTGCATTGCTAGCAGCCAACGAACTGCAACTGACCCTCGCTCTGCACACGCCGCACGCGCAGCGGGCGGCAGGACGTCCCGCGGCCTATTAAAGATTGGCGGTCAAAACTGTTACATTGTTACTGTAGCAGCTACAGCTGCCTGCGAGCAGTTTGGCGCAACCCCCAAGCCTGCTGGAAGCAGCGCGCCTCGCGCTGCCATTCAAGAGTTCAGTAATTGTGCATATGCAGCGCTATGGCTTGACACCTCAGAAAGCGCTATAATGCGTGACTTTACATTTCAGTGCGGTGATGCGGACCACCACACTGAAATGCGTAAGTCTAACGCTTGATGCTTGATACCTGGCAGGGCTGGCAGTTTATAGGGTATTTGCAGAACATTATAAAGCATGTCATGGCTATCTGGCAGATCTTCAATCAACCTAAATCATTTATACAAGTTCCGGGTAAACCAGCTTTAATTTGGAAAAAATGGTTTAACATTTTTTGAAAATGATCTGGTTGCTATAGATGGCAGGGCATTTTCAGCAGAAAGTAAACCAGCTTTGTTATTCATTTTTTGGAAAATGCTACCATTGAAATTTCTGAAAACCTGCAACCAATTCCCGTGCCAGAAGGTGAGGATGTACCATGGGATGTATTCAAGGAGGCAGTTTCTAGGCTTCAAAAGGAGTTTAGTGAAGAACCAAATGTAATGACTGAACGTCATATTTTTTTTTCTCTAAAGAGAAAACTGTTTTGGGAGGAGTATGTTGAGGCTTTAAGGGTGCTAGCTATAAATTGTGAGTTTTGGGCAGAATATATATATATATATATATATATATATATTTTATGGAGTTTTATATAGCGCAAACTTGCGTTACATGAGGACACATTCATTTTTGTTAGGCACGGGAAGATTAGGTGATTTGCCCAGAATCCCAGGATGTTGCGCATCCTTGCCGAGACTCGAACCCGGTTCCCCAGATTTGAGGTCGACCGACCTAGCCGTTAGGCCACATCCTCTCCCTATATATATATAACCGATTTGTTTTTATTTGTGCTTACAACAAAATTCAAGAAAGGCTGTTAGCTTGCCAGAATCCTAAACTTTCTGAGGTGCTTGGTATTGCCAAGAGAATAGTGAGGTCGATCTTTTCATCAAACGTATTAACGTCTGAGGAGATTAGTGCTAGTTTACTACTGTGTACTGTTCAAATGAAGAGGAAAACTAAATGGAAATAAGCCAAATCTCACCTGCTTCAGATGTGGTTCTAAATCACATCTATGTACTAATCCAATATGGCATGCACTTAAAAGGAAATGTAGTAAGTGGAAAAAAGTTGGACATTTTCAAAGTGTCTGCAGAAGTTCAAAATCTAATAGTGGAGTAAGTGTTAACACAGTGGATGACAATGATAATTTGGAAAATTTGGTTCCACAATCGTTGATGATAAAAATGATTTAAATGCATATGCTATTAATGCAGGATTTAAAGCACCACTGGGGGTGGTACATACTGGTGATGTTCCAATAGACATAATGACTGATTCGGGTTCTCTGATCACTATACTTTTAGAAGTTAGTTTTAGAGATAAGTGGAAACATATGTCTGAAAAAGACAGACACTAACCATAAAGCATTTGGCAATTTTGAAATTGACATATTAGGGTATTTTGAGGACAGGTTTGAGTTTCAGGGACGTCAATATATACCAAAATATATGTTGCTGTCAATGTGAAGGATATTGTTGGGTGATATGACTTGGGCAAACTTGGAGCAATGCTGTGTCCAGGAACTGACTGTCTGGTTGTTTTTAAGAGATGTGTTGTTGAATCATGTAGAGATTAAGCAGTCTAATGTTGAGACGTTGATTGAAAAGTATGGTGCTGTATTGCAGATAAGATAGGTCAGGTTAAAGAATTCACACATCGTATTACGCTAAAACAAGGGGCTATTCCTGTACAACACAAGGTGTGAATGGCACAGTTAGGAGTATGTCATCGGCTCAAACAACATTTGGATATGTTGTGTACAGAATGTATCATTGAACTTACAAACAGTAGAGTGGATTTCGGCTGTGATTATAGCTTTGAAAAAGAATGGGAACTTGCGTCTCTGTGCTGATTTGAGATCATTAAATAAAAATATTGTGGTGGACTGGCACCCCCTGCCAAGAAGACAGGAGTTACTAGCTGCTGTTAATGGAACCAAATATTTTACACTTATTGATCTCAAATCAGGGTACCATCAACTGGTATTGGAAGAAGATTCAAAAGACTTACCAGCGTTCGTTAATCCATTTGGAGAGTTCAGGTTCTCAAGGTTACCTTTTGAGCTGGCCTTAGCGGGCAGAATGTTTTAAAAGCTAATAGACAACTTGTTCCAGGATGTGAGTGGGGTGCAGGCCTTCCAGGACAATATCCTGATTTTTGCAAAAACATGTAATGAACATAAAAAATTGTTGGAGAATGTTCTTCAGATTCTTGAAAAGAGAGGGATTACTGTAGCTGTGGCACAGAACAACCAGACTTATCTTAGAGGCAATGTGTAAAGTAGTTATACATTACTCAAACAGTAATATAGTGAAAAACAAATCACAAGAAATATCCAAACTAATTTAGAAAAATAGAGAATATTTTACTAAATAAAATGACATCAAAATGACAAAAATCTAATAAGTAAGACCAGGGATATGAGTTACAAATAGCACCAAAATGTGCTAAGCTCCAACCTTGGGCATTTGGTCACGACAGACTTAGTCAAAGTCAAAAGTTAAGGCTGACTGCAATGGACTGTCGGTCGGATACAGTGACCAGGTTCATCCAGATGGAAAGTTTACTATCTGACTTAGAAAGTTTTTGGGAGGAAAAAGTGGTTGTCACAAACAGTTGGCGGGGCAAGCTGGATCCGAGGTAGGGTTCGATGATGGCAGGGTGCTGGAGAGTAGGGTTCTGGACTAAATAGAAGGCTGCGGGTCGTCTAATATGGTGAAGCTGTTGACGTAGGGTGTCACCATGTATATTTAAATGTTGTTCGGCGTCAAGTTCGGTGAAGCAGTTGATGAAGGTTTTTGCGCTATTGCTCAGCATCAAGTCTGGTGAAGCCGTTAATAAAGCTTATCAGCGTTGGGTCGGTGAAGCTTTCAGTTCGGTAGGCAGGAGTGCTTTCTGACCACAACTAAGGGTCCAGGGCCTTGGGGACTTGGGGTTTAGTACTCACTCCCACAGAGGCTAGCAGAGGGGATCAGGTTAGGTCCAGTAGAGGCGAAGTCAGCTGTAAAACAGAAAAAGGCCTCTAGAAGCTTGTTGTGGCCTTGTAGTTGAAATAGGTCAGCCAGCATACCCTTCAAGTCCCTTGTGGAATCTTGGAGTCAAGGCAAGAAGGTTCTTCAGACAGCAGCCTTCTGATTTTTCTCAGGTCCACAAATGTTCTGAAGAGAGTTCTGGGATGCAGCTTTTATGCCCAGTGCCAGTCGGGGGGAGGGGGGGAGGGGGTGGGTGGGGGGGGGGTGGGGGGGAGGGGGTGGAGGGGGGGAGGGAGAACAATCCTTTGCCCACACTCTAAACCAGTTTGTGGACAACTTCCTTCCTCCCACTGGGTTTGGAGCCAGCCTGGATAGCAAGACAAAAGGGAGGCAGGCCAAGGTCTGAGCTCCATCTGCCAGTCACAGGGTGGGCATCCTTAGAAGCTCAGAAAGGGGCTGGGCACAGCCCCCACGCCATTCTGTCAACGGGAGAAACTCCCTGCCCACACCCTTTGACCACTGTCTGGGAGCAATACTCATCTCTCCACAAGGGAGCCACCAGTACTCAGGTGACAGTTGGACACTGGCAGAAAAGTATTTTTTTAGGCAGAAAACTGACAACTTTTTTAAAGTCTTTTTGCTTACTAGTAATTTAAATCTGACTTTACCATTAAGTTGGATTTTAAATTATCATTAAAATGAGCACTTGAATCCTTTTTCTAGGAAGGAAGATGGCTGGTTGATCCCGTCGAGTAGTCCTGATCCATCCCGTGTCTCCCCGCCATCATCTGAGCGGTGTCCCGGAGACAGAGCGCAGAGCGCTGGATTTTGGACGACATCTCTCTGCTCGGACGGATAGTCAGCGGGTGCTGACACTCCAGCTTCTCTGCATGGATGCTGCAGCTCTGCGGCCGCAAATATACGGTCACATCAGACCTTACGGTCGCTTACATTTTGCCTTGTGGCTGCAGCTCTACCTGACTAGGAATTATTGTCAGGAGTTCACTATGGCCCCACAGAAGGGCAGTACCTCCCAGGGAGGCCGTTGGGCCTGAGGGGGGAGTTAAACCCTGCATGGAGACACAAGGAGCACAGCCACGGGGGATGAGGAGCTGAGCTCAGCAGCTATGCCTTTGGATACAGCTCCCGCACAAGTAGGACTCTGTAGCAGGCTGGCTTGGTATATGGTGCTCACTTATGTAAGTGTAGCACCCTGCACCAATCCAGACAACCCTTATGGGGATTTTAGTGGTCTTAGACAACATTAGAAAGATCTCTAAGTGGTAGCTGTGGACAGCAGCCTTCGGGCTTAGTCCAGAAGGGGTGTAAAGCAGCTTGTTTTACCAGTACTTAATCTTATAGTGTAGGTTAAGTGAAAAAGAACCACACAGTGTAGTTAGGAAAATATGTATTTATTATAAACACTCACTAACACATTGCAATATCTCCTACCCGGATATATAGCCCCAATACACACAATGCTTTGACAATAGAACACGTAAGTAGCATAAATACACAGTGGTCTCCAGGGAGAGACCAAACCATATACTAAAATAGTGGAATGCGAACCACGACCCAAGTTGAGACTGGACCCAGAAGACATGGAAGAGTCGGGGACCCAAGGAACCACCCAAGGTAAGTACCCAGGAACCCCACGGAGGCCGTGTGCAGAGTGAGAACACGACAGCGGACTCAATACAAGTCAATGGGTAAGTCGAGGTTGCAGTTTTTAAGAAGAAGGACCCTTCCCAGCGGACCCTGAAGAAACCCCGTGGAAGATGGAAGGTTGGAGAGTCACCCCACCCATGGATTCCCTGGGAACCAAGATACCTACACCAGGGAAGCCGGGTGCATAGGTGCGAAGTGACGTCGGAAACCGCCGTAGACCACAATGGAGGACTTCAGTGAAGATGCCGCTGGTGAAGAAGGTGAAAGAGTCCGGTGGAACCCAAAGGTGGATTTAAGATGAGAGGTACCTGCAAGCAGAGGGGACAGAGTCTATGCCACTCAGGAATGACCAGGAGGCATGGAAGACGAATGCCCACCGATGTCGGAGCTGCTGGAGAGTTGATGGGGCCCTTGAAGTTGCAGCTGTGCGGACCAGGCAATGCTGTGGAAGACCAGGAGCCATTCACGAGCTGTCCCACATCGGATGTCAAGAGCCAGGGGGTCAGTGTCCAGCAGGGGCACCAACAAGCCTTGGCAACGGCAACCAACATAGTAGTCGAAAAAGGCACAGTGTCGGGAACAGCAAGGTCCAAGTGACTCATCATGAGCAGGTAAGTCAGAGCAAGCCCCGAGCAAGCAGGGGAGCCCACTGGAGCCAAAGAAGACCCTCAAAATTAACCACGTGTCGAAGGCACAGGAGTCGCAAGAGGACCTCGAGCAGCTCACCAAAGGATGAAGACCCACGGTGCAGAGGATGCGGTGCAGGCAAAGAACTTGGCTGCAGCAGATGCTTGAGGCTGGAGCTTCTTGGAGCCCGAAGAACTCTGGTGAAGAGAGTCAACAAGCCGTGGCAACGGCAAGTCGACACAGTGCACAGGGGTACTGCTCCAGCAGTTTCGACGAGGGATACTGCCTAAACTTGCCGTGAACTTGCACGCCTCAAGGGAGTTGCAGAACCACCACCTGTGTTGCTGAACCTTTCGGAGTCCGTAGGAGCTCAGGAACAGCAGACCAGTCAGCTTCATGGCGGTGCCTGCAGATGCAGGGAAGTGACTCCTTCACTTCAAGGGAGATTCCTTCGGGTGTCTTGGATGTCCGCAGGCCTGTAGAAGAACCTGTATTAAGTACAGGCAGAGACGACGCAGAAGACAAGCAGGACGACGAGACCAGGAGCAGCAGGAGTCTTCGCAGTTGGAGTCTCGGTTCCCAAAGCGAAGTCCAGCGAAGTCCAAAGTGCCCTGACGTTTGAAGATGAGGTTTCAGATCTGAATCTTGTCCCATGATGAATCTAAGAAACCACCCACAGGTAAGCCCTTGGGTGCCCTAAGGAAAGGGTTGGGGCGATTCAGGGGTCCCTCCCACAGGAGGGGCTGGACAGTGGGGAGGATACTCCCATGTCCTTTGTCCAGTTTCATGCCTGAGCTGGAGCCAACGGCTCCCTGAACTGGTTCCAACTGGAGTATGCCCGGAGGGAACCAAATGTGCCTTTCAAAGTAGCCAAGTGGTGCTGGCAAGCGCCCCCAGCCTGGCCCAATACACCAAGTCCTGTCTGGGAGGTGGTCACACCTCCCTGTGACAGGAAACCTATTTCCTGCCTTCCCCTGCTCGAGCTTGGCTTAGCAGCAGGAGGGCAGAATCGTGTCTCTGGTCGGCAGCAGCCAGTTTGCTGTCCGGGTCTAGAAGACTGGTACCGGGAGCACTGAGGGCCTCCTGGAGGAGTTTACAGTGCATGGAATCATACCTCCAACACCGTAAATTCCAACATGTTTGATACCAAACACGACTGGGTTCATTACAGCCAGTTTAGAGTTAGCCATCGCATAATGACGCATGGCCACTCTATATATCGTAATGGCTGATGCACTTACAACCCGGGAGAATGGACTCCGTGGATTGTAGGCATGTCCTGCTTATGCAGGGGCAACCTCACACTTATAACCGAGCACCCTGCCTTCAGGATTGAAAGGCCTGCCTTAGGGGGTGACTTATAGGTTTTAAGTGCAGGGACCTTAGATATAAGGAAACTTATATCGGTCTTAAGTGATGCTAACACCAGCTTACACAGGCTGCAATGGCAGGCCTGTAGTCCCAGTTTGAGTGGTCTCCCATGGGTGGCATAATACATACTTCAGCCCATGGGGCACCCCTGGTGTTCCTATGCCCTGGGTACCTTAGTACCATATACTAGGGACTTACAGGGTACCCCAGTAGCCAATCAGGAGTGTACCTAAGTGCTCACCATGTCCAATTTAGGGAAGAAGCACAGAGACTGGGGTCCTGATTAGCAGGATCTTAGTCCGAAAACATAATGACACCAGCAAAAAGTGGAGGTGACGATGAAAGCAGATCCTACTTTCCTACACAACCCCCCCAGATGTAAGGAGATGAGACTAACCTTGCCAAGTTGAGTCTTCATTTTCTAAGTGGAAATATCTGGAGAGTCCATCCAGTGGCGGCTCCCCGCTAAGGCGGAGGAGCATCACCCCACTAGTCTTCAGCAGTTAAGAGAGGAAAAAATAAAATGATAATAACGCAATGTTATTATCATTTAATTTTGTCCTCCTGCTGCGGCAGCTTTCCGTGAGGGGGCGGGGCTGAAGAGCAGGGGAGGAGTGGTTTGCCCACTCCTAAGTGCGCAATGACTGTTTGGTCAGCCCTCTCGGGCCGCCGAAAACAGTCATGCGCACTTCCCTGTTCTCCATGCAGGCTGCATTACACCCTGCGTGGAGAACATGCCCACCCCTCCAGCCCCTGACTGAGCGCCGTGTCACGGCCCTCAAGCCACTCATAACGCTGCATTGCAGCGCTGTGATTGGCTTAAGGGAGGGAGCCTGGCTGCCTGCAACCTGTTCCTGGAGTCGGACGCAGGAGAGCAGGAGCAGAGATGCGAGACCCGGCAACAAGGTAAGTGTTTTTTTTTTTTACACTGGAGCCCGCCCTCCCCCCCCCTCCCGTGCCCACCCCACGACCCACAAGCCGTGCCGGCCGCCATGGAGTCCATCTGCATTGGCATGTTTACTCCCAGGCCTATGTTCCACTGAAAAGTACATCCCCTGTAGGCAAATGGACCACCTCAAAAGTTTGGGATACTCACCCTTCATTTGTTTAAGCCATAAGAGGGGCTTATGGTCTGTCTGAACAAGGAAGTGAGTACCAAACAGGTATGGCCTCAACTTCTTCAAGGCCCAGACCACAGCAAAGGCCTCCCTCTCTATAGCTGACCAACGTTTCTCCCTGGGGGTCAACCTTTTGCTTATAAAAGCTACTGACCCTCTGCATTTAGTTGTAACAAAACAGCTCTTACCCCTATCTCAGATGCATCTGTCTGGACAATGAAGGTTTTGGAGTAATCAGGATTTTACAGAATGGGAGCAGTGCACATGGCTGCTTCAGGTCATCAAATGCCTTTAGACAGCTAACTGTCAACAGTACTTTATTAGGTATTCTCTTGGAGGTGAGATCATTAAGGGGAGTCACAATGGACCTATATCCCTTAACAAATCTCCTGTAGTACCCAGTCAGGCCCAAGAAAGCTCTGACCTGGGTCTGGGTAGTGGGAGAAACCCAGTCCATGATGGTCTGGATTTTGCGCTCTAATGGCTGAACTTGGCCTCCACATACCAGATGACTCAAGTATACAACCTTGCTCTGCCTTATCTGGCACTTGTTTATTTACTGACAGCATTTATTGAGCGCATAGCTACCCTAAGCATCCCAGCACTAGCAGCATAGACAAGGAGGAGACTGGAAAGTTTATAGAGTGGCATTTTGAAACATCCATGTTTTAAGAAGCTTTCGAAAGGGAAGATGGCGAGACTCTCAGTGAAGTTGTAGGGGCAGGGTGTTCCAGAGTCTAGCTATATTGTAAGAGAAGGACCAGCTTCCACTTCTTACCCTTTTGGTTTTGGGAATTACCTCTAAGTTTAGATTAGCCAAGCGAAGGCATTTCCTAGGCCGGTAAAAAGTAATGAGAGAGCCATTAATTAAAGGGCCCCTCCCCCATAGGGTCTTATACACAATGATTTGAATTTTATTCTTTCAGAAATTGGCAGCCAGTGTAGGGTCTTCAAAGGCGGCTTAGCCGACTGAGTTTTAGAAATACCGAGCAGCGAAGTTCTGAACGACTTGGAGTTTCCTTATAGTTGATTTAGGTGCTCCCAGGTAGCGGGAGTTGCCATAGTCCAAACGGGAGAGGACCAAGGTCTGGATCATAATTCTCCTTGTCCCCATGTGAAGGAAAGGGAGAACCTTCCAAAGCAGTCTGAGAGTGCCATAGCAGGCTCCTGCCAATTTCACTGCTTGGTGGTCAAATTTAAAGGACTTGTTCAGCCAAATGCCTAGGCTTTTAATCTTAGTGTTGGGAGTCGGGGCAGGGTCAAGGCAGATTGGCCATGTATGTTTAAGATCCGTATTAGTCACGTTGCCCAAGAGCATTCGTTCTGTTTTTTCTCCATTGAGCCTCAGACAGGAGTGTTCCATCCTTATTGCCACTTTCTCCAGACAGGAGTCCAGGTCAGAAGGAGAGTTCTGAGGGTGGTTGAGGGCAACTACCAACTGCGTATCGTCAGCATATGTGACGATTTTAATCCCATATAGCAAGATATCAGCAAGTGGTCTCATGTAGGCATTAAAATAATGTATACATGACTTGGTGGCCTTGATAGTGAGGCCTGCCTTTTGCAGGGCCTCAAGAACATTTCTGAGGTGGACCAGGTGATCCTCCCAGATGGAGCTAAAGACAGCAATATAATCTAAATATGCTGCACTATAGGCTTCCAGACCTGTTAAGACTTTGTTCACCAGCCTCTGAAATGTGGCAGATGCATTTTCAGACCAAAGGGCATCACAATAAATTGATAATGCCCACTAGGAGTTGAAAATGCTGTTTTTGGCTTGGCATCCTCAGCTAGTCTGATTTGCCAGTAGCCAGCAGTCAGGTCAAATGTACTCAGATATTTGGCTGAGGCCAAAGTATCTATGAGCTCATCTGCCCTAGGAATATGATGGGCATCAGTCCTAGTGATTGCATTGAGGCCTCTGTAGTCCACACAAAACCTCATCTCTATTTTCCCACCCTTGGTGTGAGGTTTTGGTACCAGGACTACTGGACTAGCCCAAGGGCTATCTGAAGGCTCAATGACCCCCAATTCCAGCATCTTTTGGACCTCTGTCCTGATGCAGTCTCTGACATGGTCAGGCTGTCTGTAAATGTTGTTCTTTACAGGCAGACTGTCACCTGTGCTCACTTCATGGGTACACCTTGTGGTTTGACTCGGTGTCAGGAAGAACATGTGCTTGTACTGATTGAGGACCTTCCTGCAATCAGCTTGATGCTGGTCAGCGAGGCTGCCTGCCAAGGATACTCCTTCAACTGACCCATCAACAGGGTTCTGAGAGAGGAGATCAGGGAGAGGGTCACTCTCTTCCTCCTGTCCCTCATCAGTGACCATGAGCAAGCTCATGTCAGCCCTGTCTACAAAAGGTTTCAGGCAATTCACATGGAGCCCCCTGTGGGGATTTCTGGGAGTACCTAGGTCCACCAAGTAGGTGACCTCACCTTTCTTTTCTAGGATGGTGTGGGGGCCACTCCATTTGTCTTGGAGAGCTGCTGAGGCTACAGGTTCCAACACCCACACTTTCTGCCCTGGCTGGTAAACAGTCAGTACATCCTTTTGGTCATGCCAAGCTTTCTGAAGCTCCTGACTGGCCTCAAGGTTTTTACTTGCCTTCTCTATATACTCTGCCATACGTGAACGCAGGCCAAGTACATAGTCCACAATATCCTGTTTAAGAGGTTTGAGAGGTTGTTCCCAGCCCTCCTTAACTAGACACAATGGACCCCTAACTGGATGTCCAAACAGAAGTTCAAAAGGGCTGTAGCCAACCACCTTTGTGGAACCTCTCTGTAGGCAAAGAGAAGGCTGGGTAGTAAGACATTCCATTTTCGCCTGAGCGTTTCTGGGAGTCCCATGATCATACCCTTCAGAGTTTTGTTGAACCTTTCAACAAGCCCATTGCACTGTGGATGGTAGGGTGTGGTAAACTTATAGTTTACTCCACGCTCTTTCCACATTACAGTGATATAACTAGACATGAAGTTGGTACCTCTGTCTGTTAAGAACTCCTTAGGAAAGCCCACTCTGGAAAAGATTCCCAGGAGGGCCCTAGCCACTACAGGAGCTGTAGTGGTTCTAAGGGGAATAGCCTCTGGATACCTAGTAGCATGGTCCACCACCACTAGTATGCAACTGTGTCCAGATGCAGTTGGAGGGTTCAAGGGAAAAACAATGTCAATCCCCACCCTCTCAAAGGGGACCCTAACCACTGGGAGTAGAATTAAGGGGGCCTTTGTAGTGCCACCTGACTTACCACTGGCTTGACAAGTGACACAGGAGCGACAAAACTCCCTGGTGTCTCCTGACATGGGGCCAGTGAAAATGAGGGACAATCCTGTCCCAAGTCTTGCTTTGCCCAAGATGTCCTGCAAGGGGAATGTCATGTGCCAGGGAGAAAGAAAAGCTCTGAACGTCTGGGGTATTACCAACCTCCTGGTAGCACCAGGCTTGGGGTCTCTACCTTCAGAAAACAGGAGCCCATCTTCCCAATAGATCCTATGAGACCCACTGACATCCCCTGCTTCCTCAGCAGCAGCTTGCTGTCTGAGCTGTTCAAGAGAGGGGCAAGATTGCTGGTCCAAACTCAAGTCTGCCCTGGAAGGGCCCCTTGCCCCCAAGAACTCTGCCTATTCAGGCCCAAGTTCCTCAGGGACAGTTCCTTCACAGGGACTGAGATAATCTCCCTCAGGCGTCTGTAGGAAAGTAGGATCTGCTTTCATGGTCACCCCCACTTTTTGCTGGTGTTATTATGTTTTCTGACTAGTCTGACTGGGATCCTGCTAATCAGGACCCCAGTTTCTGTGCGTCTTCCCTAAATTGGACATGGTGAGCACTTAGGTACACCCCAGATTGGCTACTGAAGTACCCTTGTAAGTCCCTAGTATATGGCACTAAGGTACCCAGGGCATAGGCACACCAGGGGTCCTCCATGGGCTGAAACATGTATTATGCCACCCATGGGAGACCACTCAAATTGTGACTACAGGCATGCATGAATGAATGAATGAATAAATCAATAATCAACTTGTAGAGTGCGAACAATGCCCAAAGGTGTCAAGGCGCTGAAAGCGGAAGCCAGGTCAGGGGAAGGTAGAAATCAATACTATGAAGATTTAAGGGCAAAAAGCGAGGTCTTTAATGATTTACAAAAGAGGGGATGTGACTCTAGGCAAGAAATTGATACAGGTAGGGTGTTCCAAAGTTTGGATGCAGCCACAGCAAAGGCTCTTCCTCCCCACTTAGCCTTTCTGAACCTGGGTATTACCAGCCAGTTCTTGTTAGTAGAACGCATCTGTCTGGCAGGGACATAGCGCTGGAACAGGCGTTTTATGCCTTCTGGGCCAAGGTTAAAAAGTGCCCTATGAACAATACATAGGGCCTTAAACAAAATTTGCTTTTCTGCAGAAAGCCAGTGCAGGGGAAATCTAATGAAATTTCAGAAGATCTAAAATCAATCTCGCTTCAGCATTCTGGACAAGCTGCAACTTATGAATGGATCCCTTGTTAATGTCCAGATAAAGGGCATTGCAATAAACCAATCTGTACAGAATCAGGGCAACTGCTGTGTGTTTCCGCAATGGAAGGGATAAAAAAGGAAAGATCTTCCTCAGAGTCCTAATAACTCAGAAACAGGATAATACTATTCTGTTCACCTGAGGGTCGAAAGAAAGCTTGTTGTCAATTATGACCCCAAGATTCTTTGCCGAAACAACAGGGCGAGGGCATGATCCAAGCATGGTGGCCGAAGACCAGAACCTCAGTTTTGTCCCCATTAAGTCGGAGAAAGTTGTTTGTCATCCAGGAGGCAACAGCCTGCATGCAGCTGTTGAAATGAGCTGCTGAGGCCTCTAAATTTTTTGTAATGGACACACTTATTTGTGCGTCATCAGCATAAGATAGGGCCTCCAATCCAAAGGATCGAATCACCTTGGCCAGGGGAGAAACATATATATTAAACAGGGTGGGACTTAAGGAGGAGCCCTGCAGACTCCACAGAAGGTAGATATAGGATCAGAATAGGATTTGTCCATCTTTACTTTCTGTGACCGGTCTGTAAGGAATTAAACCAAAAGCTCTAGGGCAGAGTCTGACACCTCAATTTCCTGAAGACGATCAGTCAGCCTTGCCGAGGAGATGGTGTCGAAGGCCGCAGATAGGTCTAACAGTATCAGCAATGTAGTGTGTCCAGCATCAACTTGGATACGAATGTTGTGTACTGCAGCTGTTAATGCAGTTTCAGATCCATGGCCTGTCCTAAATCCGTATTGGGAAGAGTCGAACAAATGCTATTGCTCAAGGTAAGTGCTAGCTGAGTATTTAGGTGTTTTTCCAGAATCTTGGCGTGGACAGGTAACAAGGAAATGGGTCGCTAGTTTTTGGGCTTGGATGGACCCAGATTGGGTTTCTTGAGTAATGGTTTAACAACTGCTGTTTTCCAGCTAATAGGGTAATGTCCAGAAGAGATGACTATATTAAGAATAGATGTTAATCGGGGGCCTATAAGCTCCCTTCCAAGCTTCATAAGCTTCAGGAGGCAGGGTTCCAAGGGAGAGCCAGATGTAATTCCTCATAAGAGTTCATCAGTCTGTTCGTGAGATAAAGGAAGAAAAGAAGACAGGCATGCCATTGCAGCCTGTGCAAGCTGGTGCTAGCACCACTTACAACAGATAAGTTTCCTTATATCTGAGGTCACTGCACTTAAAACCCATAAGTCACCCCTAAGGCAGGCCTTTCAATCCTGAAGGCAGGGTGCTCGGTTATAAGTGTGAGGGTGCCCCTGCATAAGCAGGACACCCCTACAATCCACGTAGTCCATTCTCCCGGGTTGTAAGTGCATCAGCCATTACGATATATAGAGTGGCCATGCTTCATTACGTGATGGCTAATTCTACACTGGCTGTAACGAACCCTGTTGTGTGTGGTATCAAACATCATACCTAAATCTCCTCCGGGAGGTCCTCGGTGCTCCCGGTACCAGTCTTCTAGACCTGGACAGCAAACTATGGCTGCTGCCGACCAGAGACATAATTCTGCCCTCCTGCTGCTGAGCCAAGCTCAAGCAGGGGAAGGCCGAACAATAGGTTTCCTGTCACAGGGAGGTGTGACCACCTCCCAGATAGGACTTAGTGTATTGGGCCAGGGTGGGGGTGCTTGCCAGCGGCACTAGACTGCTTTGAAGGGCACATTTGGTGCCCTCCTTTCATACTCGAGTTGGAACCAGTTCAAGGAGCCGTTGGCTCCCGCTCTGGCGCAAAACTGGACAAAGCACATGGGAGTATCCTCCCCACTATCCAGTCCCTCCTGTGGGAGGGACCCCTGAATCATCCCAACACTTTCCTTAGGGTACTTAAGGGATTACCTGTGGGTGGTTCCTTAGATTCGTCGTGGGACAAGATGCAGATCCGAAACCACTTCATCTTCAACTGTCTGAGCACTTTGCCTCACACGCGGAATCTATCTCTATTCAGATGGGCGGGCAGCTCCAAGACCGGAGCGTACCAAGACAGACCTTGAAGAAACCCACTGACCAGAATAAATTTCACCAATTGTCTAAATCTGTAAGACAACATCAGTCTAGCAAGACATGTGATCAAGTGGCTAAGAGCAGCCCACTCGAAGTGGGTGACCTCAAAAGGAGAAGTAAAATCAATCATCTCCCGCTTATCTGCTACACTTCCGGGGTCAGAGGTGGGGAAGCAGCATACCGAACAACACGCTCAGCAGTCTCAGCATAAATGCTCTACCCCAAACCCTGGCTTTGCCTCAGACATATCCTCTGGTACCCTGTCAGGATCACTCTCCTCCACTCATCACCAAGGAGGAGCACATAGAGGGGCATTCGGAGGAAATTATACAAGAACCATCATTAAGAGAAATCTTATCATTGTAGGCCCAACGGGCAGAGGCACACGTCTATTACATGCAGGCAAGGGCAGACAATCTACAGATGCAAAAATCATTGGACGAGGTCTCAGGTCAGATCACTAAGCTCACAACAGAGCTTGTAGATTTGCAGGAGAGAGTGGCTTACACCGAGGAGGCTGCGACGATAACAGCCAAGGCTATTGGGAATCACGGAAACCAGCTAAAAATTCTCCAAACCAAAATCGAGGATATGGAAAATCGACACAGGAGACATAATCTCAGGATTTTGGGGACACCGGAAGGCAAAGAAGGGTCCGATCCTCGGCAGTATATGGTGCAACTGTTTAGGAGGACTTTTCCAGATCAGAATGACTGGCACTCACAAATTCAACATGCTCATCGTCTTCCCCTCAATCGTCATGTCTCTAGCACTAGCACGGCCCAGCCCCGGCCTATACTGATATATATTGTTAATTTCCTCCTGAGACAGGCTATTTTGCTCATCTCCACTCTCAATTGACACCTTGTCAATTGTTGCACGATCAGATCTCTGCAGATCCACAATGGACCGAAGATGGAAGTTACGTCAACTTATTGACCCTTTGAAGCACGCAGGGGCGCAGGTTTTCTTGCAGGAACCAGCCCGCTTCAACATTAATAAGGAAGGGAGATCTCAGATGTGTTTTTCTGAGGAGGACTCTATGCAGGCTTAGGCCCGACTAAGGAAAAGTGAATAATACTGTTGCTAAGTAGTATATGAATACAATGACAGGCTCCTTTTTGCTGGGTTTTTATTTTATCCTTGCAGGTTTTTCCTCTCCCCTTTCATGGGGTGTTGAAGGATGGTAAGGAGAGCCAATATTGATAGCCGAAATAATGTGCATTCTTCTCTTTTCGTTTTGGTCTCTGTCTCATTTTTTTCTTTTTCTCACTATTAGTTTGGTGGATGGTCGGTGGTTCGGGATGCGGGGTGGAGGGTTGTGGGGGCTCCCTTAGGCTGTTTTTCATCAAAGGCCTCAGGGTGGGGTGATTTCTTCTCTACAGAGCACGGGGGAGTTGGGTTGGGTGGGGTTGATGGGTGGTCTGGGAGGACGGATATGGCAGACGGACTCTTGCAGGCAACTATGCCTACACTCAGAGGGTTGGGTTGGAGGGGCAAAACAGGTTAGAGGCATGTGCATGTATAGAGGGTGTATATTAAGTTTCTCTATATTCACTGGAACATCATGCTAGAATGTCAAAAGTATGGGAACTCAGGTAACTCATATCACATAGATGGCTAAGATTCAATGTATGTGTTGGAATGTGTCAGGGATCAATGCCCGGAGCAAACGACAATCGGTTCGGGGGGAGATTGGGCAATATAAACTTCAACTGGTGGCTTTGACCGAGACCCACTTGGCATATAAAGATAGGTCTCTACTTAGGCAGTTGGGTTACAATAGAACTGTCTGTACAACTCAAACTGTATCGATTCGAGGGGTGGCGGTGCTTTCCTCTAAGAAATTTCATGGTAAAGTAGTAAAAACGGCAGCCAACTCCAGGGGAAGGTGGGTACTGGTACAACTGACATTACACTCACTTAAGTTCGTGCTATGTTTCGTGCATGGGCCAGACATTGATGATACAGTAGTGCTTGATACACTATCACTTGAATTACAGGATTCGGCAGGAGAACTGATTTATATGGGCGATTTTAACTGTGTAATGAATTTTAGTATTGATTCGACCAATCGCACTGCCATACCTCCCAAGCCTAGAACTGATTAAACTGTATGGGCTCCGTGACGCATGGCGGACTATCTACCCAACAAAGCCTGGCTGCACATATTATTCCTCTCTGCACAAGCATTACTTAAGTATAGATATGTTCTTTACTAAACTCTTGTTGCTGGATAATATGGAAACGAGCTTGTGTCCAAGGGTGATTTCAGATCATAATCAGATTTATTTTTCTTTTTTACCTTATTCAAATTGGTATAAGCTTAATAGCTCTAAGTTTACTTTCCCTCGCCACCTACGAACTTATGGCGCGTATAAAAAATATGTCTCTGGCTTACTTAGGGAATTATTTTCTATTAATAAAGGCTCAGCCTCACCATCAATAATATGGGACACAATGAAAGCATATGTCCGAGGTATAATACTGCAATACGTAGTTAAGCAAAATAGAGCCATCTTTGAAGAATCCCATTCTCTTCGACAAGCTGATTGCCAACTTGAAATACTAGAAGCCCTCAAAATTACCCAAGCAATGGCTGACGAACAAGAGGTGTTTTTTCAACTATTGGAAACACGACCTCATTTAGAACGCAGATTGAAAGATCAGGTAGCTGTCAGATATGTTAAATACAGGAAGCTGCAATATGAATACGTTGAAACGGTTGGTCGAGTTTTAGCTCATCAGATCACAGAGCAACGATCCAAGGGTATAATTCAATCAATAAGGGGAACAGATGGTAAGGTTTATGCAGATAGCACACTTATCTTGGAACAATTCTCCTGGTTTTACAGGGCGCTATATAGCCAATCGCAAGAATTTGATCAGGGTGAGTGCTTGGAATACATTCAGCAGTCTCACCTACCCCTACTCAGTGAGGATCAGGCCGACAATTTGCAGGCAGAAATCTCTTTGCTGGAAATTGAGGTCGCACTAATGGCCCTACCCACCGGTAAGGCAGCCGATGAGTATTCCCTACCTATTGAATTCTATAAGACTTTTAAAGAGCTAATGTTGGTAGAATTTTGCACGGTCATACAATTTATTTATGCAGGTGGTGTACAACTAATATTGTGGACTTTCTTAAAAAAGGATAAAACGGCTGAGGATCTGGGATCATATAGGCCTATCCCGTTGATTAATACGGATGCAAAATGGTTTGCCAAAATCTTGACTAGCCGTCTTGCTCCAGTAATCTCGATCTTCGCATCCCCACAGCAACATGGATTTATCCCAGGTTGAGACACCACTGGGCATTCTAACACAGCAATTGCAGCATTTGATGTTGCCGCGAAGTCCAACATCAACATGAGCATGATCCTACTTGATGCAGAGAAGGCGTTTGACCGTGTTGCTTGGGGCTGCTTGTAGGCCACTCTGCGCGCCTTTGGTATAAGGGAAGATTTTATTAAACTGGTTCAGGCACTATATAAGACCCCATATGCTCGGGTTGCCCACGCTGGGAGTTACTCAAATGTTTTTCGGATCCAGCAAGGGACACAACAGGGATGCCCACTCGCTCCCTTATTATTTGCCCTATACATAGAGCCCTATTTACAGTCTCTCCTAAGGAATATAGTAATTCAACCTCTGATCCTTGGTGGCCAACAATTGAAGCTGACTGCATATGTTGACGATATAGTGATTTTTATTTCCAATCCGGTAACAGTAATTAGTCAGATTGCCCTTGAGGCACGTATTTTTGGAAATTTGAATTTATCTAAAACTCTTTTAAATTTCAAGCCTGACTTTTCTGCCCCAGGGGTCACTACCTCGGCAGTATATTTAGGCATTAAGCTATGCCCAAAGGTTTTTAATATTGTTAAACTGAACTACGAACCGCTGTTATCTACAATAATTCTTAAATTAAAATCACTATTGTCGGATGAGTGAATATTATAAAATGAATATCCTCCCTAAATGTCTTTATTTGTTCAGGGAGATTCCATTGAGGTTTCCGGACTCCTCCTTTAGACGTCTAGAGTGCGATATTGGAAGATTTATTTGGGGCTATAGGCGCACAAGGCGATTTCTGAAACTCCCCCACAAGAAAGGAGGGCTCTCACTCCCAGATTTTAAGCTTTATTTTTGGGCTGCTTTCACGGGACGTCTGCGTAGTTTAATAACCTTAGATGAACCAGACTCAACATCATTTTGCTACCAGCTTGCTCTTGGAGCAGAGGTCAGGCTTTTTTTTTAATCAGCTAGGGGACTCTAACTATTACAAGAGGGTATGCTGTAACCTATTAAAAGATGAAAACAGAAGTAGTATGCCGTTCCTAACACGTCGTGCAGGTAATGGTATGTGATTGAAGGGTTTAACCAGTAGGTGGATATTTAAGATGGGCAGGAGAAGAGAATTCCTTGCTTCATCATCGGGTCTGCTCCTTATCGGGTCGGCGCTGCAATACCCGATCGGCACCCGTGATGGGGCCTTATTGGCGGAGATCTTTATTCCTAATGCCGTTGGGTGCAGTGAGTGTGAGGGCCCTAAAAAATAGTGTAGGTGATGATGATGTGTAAGGATGTGAAAGTAAAGATGCAGGCTTTGGTATAGATCTACAGGTACCACTTTTTAGGGTGCTGTATTGGTGGTCGTTTGTACACTTCACTGAGTTCCTGACCACCACCACCACCAAAAAGTGTAGGTAGATCTAATTCTGGTCCTGACGAATTGCCATTAATAGATAACAAGCAAGAAACATGTTGACCTATTTCAGTAGCATATCTCCTCACATACCTTAGAGTGAGAGTGTGCGCCTTTTCTGTTTTTAGTCAGGGTAGTGACCACAACTCATTAAAATTGTTCTGAGTGGACCACTATTCCCTGTTTTACTTTCACATCCTTACACATCATCATTGGTATTGCAGCGCCGACCCGATAAGGAGCAGACCCGATGATGAAACAAGACACCTAGCATGCTGGGTGTGTGAGGGTCTTTTTCCGAAAGGAGGAAACTCTTCTCCTGCCCATCTTAAATATCCACCTACTGGTTAAACCCTTCGATCACATACCATTACCTGCACAACGTGTTAGGAACAGCATACTACTTCTGTTTTCACTTATATTTGGGCATGTATGCCGGACCTGAGTAATAAATCATTCAAAAGCCCTTAGTTCCCCTCCTTTGACGAGAGAGAGCTATTAAAAGATATCTGGCAGGGGATTTGTAAAAAGTATTCAATTGGTTTTTATTAATAAAGATACCCAGGTATGGGACAATCCTGCTTTTCCCCCTATTTTCCAGGACCCAACCTGTTGGGATCATAACAATGGGCCAGCTGTTTGATCTGAACGGCTTTCGGTATTTTTCAGATCGGCAAGATGTCTTCGAGCTTCCGCGCCATTCTTTCT
This sequence comes from Calotriton arnoldi, assembly GCA_963921515.1. Lineage (NCBI taxonomy): Eukaryota > Metazoa > Chordata > Amphibia > Caudata > Salamandridae > Calotriton > Calotriton arnoldi. The sequence goes on along the minus strand of CAWUFW010001692.1, from coordinate 827,000 downwards.
TCACATACCTGCAAGTCAGGGACTATTTGCGGACGGGGTGCAAATATATGTATGATATTAAAAGCTCAGAGCTTTCTTCATACTGGTGTTAAACCTACTATCAGTATGACTTATCAGGGGCTTTCACAGCTTGCTGCAGAAGATACCTCGCTATTAGCGGCAAAGTGGAGTAGGCTTCTTTCATCTGAGGTTTCGGCTGAAGAGATCCAGACCTCCTTAGATTTGTTAGATCTCTCCGCACACTCTGTTAATCTTAAGCTACAACAGTTACGTACGATATGCCTTTTATATTATACCCCTGATACAATTTCAAAATGGGGAGCCACTGCTTCAAAGATAGAACTAGATGTCCCAAGTGCAATCTTTTTGCTGCAGATGTCTTGCAAATGTTCACACTCTCTCCGTGTCTACAAACATTTTGGGAACAGGTAATGAACATTATGTCCTTAAGTCTGGGATACCCAGTTCAATTATTTAGTAAAGAGAGAAGGATGGGTGTCAAATACAATCTCGAGGGAGGCATTCAGAGATTAATAATAATGTTGGTATCTGCCCGGCTCTACATTGCTAGGGCTTGGGTCTCGTCAAACCCTCCTAAAGCTATGTAATGGTGCACCATTATACGTCAGATATATGAATCGGAGCTTGCTCTGGCCAAAGCAAGTGGTCTCTCCTCATATTTTTTTTTTTTTTTTTTTTTTTTTTAAGTCCTCATTTGTCAATTCTTGCTTTTCTGGATGTCAGCAAATCTAACCAACCGCGCCAATATAGTGCCCGGACACTCCACACAGGAGGGGTGTTAAAAGAAAACATCCCGGGCTGAAAATGTCGCAGTCGAGAAGGAAGCTGACTCCTATCTACAGGTGCAAAAAGATTACCAATCCCAGAAAAAGGGAAACAAAGCTCCCCATCTGTGCAAACTGTATTTTGAATCTAGTAATCATTGGACTGTTAGTTTCCAACAGAAGCAAAACGAAGGAAAAGCAGAACAAGAGAGGAAAGAAGAAAAAAGAAAGAGAAAGTTTCAGAAAATTCTGGGAATTTAATCAGGGTCCTACAGTTTGAACCCAGTTATCCCAAAGGTCCCACAACTTTGTTCTCTTAACATGGGCGGTGGCCCGGTCAAGAGTCGATGTTCTTTGAATTGATCTTAGCCATTCTGTCTCTGTGGGGGGACAGGGGAGTATCCACTTAATACACAGCTCCCTACGTGCCAGAAGAAACAATATAAAAATAAGGGCCTTATGGATTTTAGGGTGAGGCCTAGTTCCCTCCCCTCCTGATACTACCCCAAAAATTACCAAAGCCAGGCTCACCTTAATTTCTTGACTCAGGATTTCCGAAAGAGTCTTACCCACTTTCTGCCAGAAGGTCTGGATTGAAGGGCACCGCCAAAACATGTGAACATCGTTCGCGTTGGCCTCTCCGCATTTGGGGCACATCTTCTCCCCTCGGCTTCCCATCTTGGAGAGTTTCAGGGGCGTCCAGTAAGTTTTGTGAACAGTAAAAAGATGGTTCTTCTTGAGAGGTGCAGACTTCACGTATAACCATAGATGAGACATAGCTACTTGCCATAACAAGTCGAGGTCTTGATCTGGCAGTTCCCTCCTCCAGATCTCTGTCCCCAGAACCTGCACTTCTTCCGTGGCCTGGATCAACATCCAGTACCATTCTGCAACTTCTTTTTGCAGAAGAGGCCGTGAGCATATCCTGGTGTCCCAATGTTGGTTCCCCTTTCCGTCTTTCCCCAATGTGCTTGCCCAGCTCGTTAATTGGTAATATTTAAATTTAGATACCAACCCCCAGAGATCTCCGATAAACGTTGCCACGAAATTAATTTAGCGTCCTCTAAGAGTTGACCCCATTTATCTATACCACACTCACGCAGAGTCGTAAAGGCAAGCTGAGGTGCCCGGCGAGTCCCAAATTGGAGCTAATTCACTGATACAAGGTATTTGTAAAGATGTTCTCACTAGATACCAGATTTTACAGGCACCCACCAAAACCTTTAGTCTGACTTTTTTTTTAAACTTAGGGTGGCAAAATTTAAAAAGAAAAAACTCTGCTTGATCGGAAAAGTCTGTAGTGAGGGCTCTAAAAAGCGGAGTCAGAAAGTCCCTGCCCCTCAAAAGCTGACGAAAACTTTTCAAATGGAAAGTCCGGTAATATTGATAGAGGTCCAGACTAGCGATGCCTCTGGCTCCCTTTTTTTCTCAGAGCTTTTTCCAGGAGATTCTGGACTTTTTATTTCGCCAGATAAAACTGATGAAATCCGCTTGTACTTTTTTAAACCACTCCCTTTTCAATTCTAGGGGAATGGTATTAAATAGGAAAGTAAATTTAAGAAGGATAGACCTTTTCAAAAGGTTAGATCTACCCAAAAAGGATAGTGGGAGGGCTCCCCAGGTCATTAGTTGTTTTCTGGTGCTTGTAGCTAGATTATCGAAGTTTGCTTGCGCTATTTTTTTCCAAATTATGCACTATTTGGATACCCAAGTACCTTATCTCTTGTCTAATTAGATCGCTCACATGATGTGTATTCCACTGCATCAACTCCGTTTTCTGTTGGTTAATAGCGTAGCCTGATACCTTACCGAAATCTTCAAGCGTTTCTTGTATTGCCAGGAGTGACTTTGGCAAATCTCCTGTGAAAATCATCAGGTCATCAGCATATAACCCAACTTTCTTTTCCCAGCCGTTACATACAAAAGGGCAGATATTCCGATTCGCCCTAAGTTTGCTTGCTAGTGGTTCTATATAGAGATTAAAAAGAAGCAGGGAAAGAGGGCATCCCTGTCTAGTCCCTCTACCAATGGTAATTGCTTTAGAGAGGTTTCCGTTGACTAAAACCCTGGCTGAAGGATTTTTATACAAGGCCTTGACTGCCGCTAAGAAAACATCTCCCAAGTTAAAGCGGCGGATCACTTTATACAAAAAAGGCCAACTGACCCATTCGAACGCCTTTGCGGCATCGAAGGTCATTATTGTTAGGGGACTCCCATATTCCCTAGCCAGGTCGATTGCCCCTATAAGCTCATGAGTCAACTCATGGAGTTGTCTTCCTTTTATAAACCCTTTCTGATCACTATGGATCAAAGACCCCGCTACCTTATCCAGCCGTTTAGTTAATATCTAGGAATAAATGTTATAGTCGCTATTAAGGAGGGAAATGGGTCTATAAGACTCTCAAACCCTCGGATTCTTGTTAGCTTTAAGAAGTATAGTTATTGCAGCGACATCCCAAGAAGACGGGAGGTCCTGATTATGTATAAAGGCCAAGTTGAAAAGCTGCAACATAATAGGTATAAGCTCATCCTTTAAGATCATATAGATCTCGTTGGGCAGGGAATCGGGCCCGGCAGCTTTCCCCCTTTTTAAACCACTAACAGCCTTAAGAATTTCTTCCTGAGTAATGGGAATGTTCAAAGCATCTCTTGCAGCACCCTGAAGACACAGAAGCTCTACATCCTGGAAAAAGTGATCAAATTGGTCCTCGCAAACTAACAAATCTTCTGTATAGAGATCTTGAAAGAAATGTACAAAGGCATTTTCGATCTCAATATCATCTGAGACTATTTCGCCTGAATTTTGACATCTAAGATCCTTGATCAGATTCCTCGTCTGATCAGCCTTGATCTTCCAAGCAAGCAGTTTGCCACATTCTTCCCCATACTCATGATGCGACAACCTGCTAGCTTCCCATTTCCTCCAAAGTATTACTTCTAAATAGTCGGCTAACTCAGATCTAGACCGTTGCAACTCCTGCTCCTGTTGTACTGTGTTAGAACCGTTGGGGGCCTGCTCTAAGGCTCGTTGAAAAGTATGTACTGAGACTTCTAAATTCTTGATGTCTTCTCTAACCTTCCTGCTTTGTGCTGCACTCAAACTAATTAATATACCTCTTAAAAAAGCCTGATAGGTATCCCATACGATATTCAGAGAGGCGGAATTTAGGTTAGAGGAAAAAACTCCTTTGTGGCAACCTTCAATTTTTCTACCACCTGCAGGTCTAACAATAGTGTGCGATTTTGTGTCCATCTCCGTGAAGAGGGCCTATTTCTAAGAGTAATCTCGAAGGTGACAGCAGAGTGATCTGATAGGTGTTCTGGAACATGAGTGACTGATGGTATTTTTACAAATAGTTGCATCTACCAGAAAAAAGTCTATTCTAGATCGATGGCCATGTTTTTTGTTATGAAAGATGAACTTTCCCCCTGGCGTCCCTCCCTTACCACCCATAAACTTCCAGATGTCAACAAGGTCCATATCAACCATCACCTGTTTCAAAGCCTTTCTCATATTGGGTGTTGCAGCCGCCGCCCTCCTAGATGTTGTATCTTGGGCTGGGTCTATAACTACGTTAAAAAACCCCTCCCAGTATGATGGGTTCATTTATGTCAACTAGCTGAAGAAGTAGGGCACGAAGAGGGGCAGGATCGTCTAAATTGGGGCCATAATATCCCACGGACAGCCAAACACCTCGAACCCTAGCCTTAGCTATTACCCATCTTCCAAGGGGGTCAACAACACCTTCTCCCAACGTAGCTTGAATAGATTTTTTGAAAAGGAGTGCAACCCCCTTCACACAGCACGACTGAGTGGTGCATACACAATGGTCTATCCACTTTTGCCCCTTAAGTATCTCCGCCCATTCCTCTTTAAGTAGATGGGACTCCTGTATTAAAAAAACCTCAGTGTCTGAAAGTTTTAGGTACTCCAGAATTTTCTTTATTCTAAGGGCCACTCTGAGAACATTAACATTCCAAGATGAAACCTTCAAGTAGATAGGCCTATCTTGACTTTCCATAATTAGAGTAGACCTTAACCGCGTGATTTAAGTTTACCAGGCATGGTTGAAGACCTAACACGTCCAAAGAAACCACTTGACCCAAATTAACAAATGAGGAAATTGTTTTGTTATTTTTTACCCACCTGCTCCCCCACCCAGTGAAAAACAAAAAGTGATTTTTTATTTGAATTTTCTTTTTGCATGTGACCCACCCACCCCACCCTGGGGAACCCTCCCAAATAACTAGAGGTATTCTGTGTGATTACCTCCATTGTGCTCTCTCGTCAACATCGGCAATATCAACAAAATTTATTTTTGCTGTGCTTTTATCTGTTCGATCATTATGCTAACTTCATTGGGGTCTCTAAAGTTATACATCTTGTTGTTCCACATCACCTTTAGGGAGGCGGGGAAGCGTAGGTTAGCAGTGGCCCCCAACTCCCTTAACTCTTGAATAAACTTCCCAAGCTCCCATTGCCTGTCTTGCGTGGTACGTGAAATGTCTGATCTGATACGAAAAGACCAGTCTCCTTTTTTGAATATTCCTGCTTTGAGTGCCCCGGCAAGGATTTTCTCTTTTAATGTATATGATTTAAAGTTTACCAGGATCCTTCTCGGGTTCTTCTTCCCCGTTCTTTTTAGGAAGGGGTCACGGTGCACTCTGAATATCGTCCCCTAAACAGCGCTGATCCACGTCCATTTTAAATTCTTTTAAGCGGTTGATAGTAAACCCCCTAATATCTTCCCCCTCAAGGCCCTCAGGAACATTCAAAATCCTTAGGTTATTCCTTCTAGCGCTATTTTCAAGGGCTTCCAGTTTGTCCCGGAGGATTTTGTCATCGTTTTTCAGTTTCTGGATCTCTTCTTTGTTAGTGTCAACCTTTCTTGAGAGGTCTTCTAAAGAGACTTCCATTGCCCCAACTCTTTCCACCAGATCATTTATCTTGTCCTCTAACGCCTCACATGTCCCTTGTATTTTTTGTTGATTTGACTCGGAAACCATAAATTTCTCCCTAACCTCAGTTAACAGAGTGGACAAAAGTCTTTCTGTATCTGTTTGTTCAGAGTGGCTCTCGATGGTCGTAGAATCAGTTACATTTTGATTTAGTGCGATACTACTCTCTGCTGCTAGGGGACTAAATCTGTTTTCTAAGTGCAGAATATTGGTGGCAGTATCGTCCTCCATATATTTAGCGGAACCCCTTAACTCAGAGCCAAAAGGTGTAATTGAAGTGGGGACAGCCAAGGTTCCTTGGGATTTGACCTTAAAGTAAGAGCGGAGCGAAGGCGTAATTCTTACGTTGTCTGTTTTTTGTTTAGAATGCCTGCCCCCTACCCTAGATAGAGGTTTATCCAAGGAGGTTTTATTTTTTGAAGCAGAAGTTGAGGGGGACTGGGGGAGGGCACAAGAGGCTCTGTTACTCACAGACTTAGGTACAGTCAGAGGGGGGAGTTTTTTTTTTTTTAAGGGTTTGGGCCCCAATAGAGAATTCACCCTTTCCCCAGATATCCCTATTTCTAAGGGTATATCTATTTGTGGAACAGGTGATGGATTTACTACTTTCGTCCCTCTCTGCAGAAGGCAGCTCTTTGGGCTTAGGGCCCCCTCCTATGTCAGCAAGGACCCAGCCCCTTTTACTTACCGGGGTCATCGGAGGTTCCACCACTTCACTGCCCTTGCTTTCACCGTGACTTGGTGAAAACTGTTCCAAAAACCGGCCTCAAGTGTAGGCAGAGGGACCGCTGCTCCCGCTGCCCCGGAAGCCGATCCTAGCTGTAGCGCGTCGGCCCCTGCTGAGCCGCGCTGCAGCCTCCGCCCACAAGCCTCCTCGAGAGCTCGCCGTTTCAGGATCAACGAAACGCCAGTGAAAAACGAGCTCACAGCCACACCGAGAACCTCCTGCACACCCTCCCGATACTCCTCAATGATTCCTCCTTACTGAAGCGGACCCCCACCGCCTAAACGCACAGGTAATTCACGCCAGAATTGCCGAGCTGCGAGAGAGCTCGCGACCGGCATTACCTAACGGCCGCCATGTTTCCCCCGCATATTCTTGTTTCAAATGTCAGGGGTCTGTCCTCATTGTTAAAGTTTGAGAAGACTTGGAACAATTTTTGTTGGGATTTTATAACTGTCCATTATGATTAAGTATATATGGAAATGTACTATGAGCCATTAAATGTATTCTGAAAAGGTTTTAATACTTTTGATATTCCTTCAGGATAATTCTAGCTAATTAATTGTACTAATTTTTTTTTTTTAAACTTTATCATTTTCCAACATTTACATAACAGTGTTCAAAATATGTTAACAGTTCCATATTTAATTCAGCCTCGTGCAATGTTATACACAAAAGATTGGGCAATGTGACACATATATTACAATGCATGACCATTGCATGTTAGTCTTAGCTTCGACAAATCTTCAGAAATCAGGTAAGACTATATACACAGAAATTGTCTGAAGTCCATATACAATATGGGTTCATATTTTACTTTTTAACCCACCCCGGTCGGAACTATGCCATCGTGAGTGGAGCTTGGGGTATCAGGCTCCAAGTTCTGTAAATATGTCTTAAGCGGACCCCAGATGTCTTTTGGTCGAGATTTGGGAGGGAGAAGTGTAGCATATAGTTCGCAGTTAGTGTTACAAAAAGTGAGGCTGGCTAGCCACGTATTCGTTGTAGGAAGCTGCTTGCTGCCCCATCTAAGAGCGATCTCACGTTTTGCCAAAAGCAGCGCCAGCGCAAGAAACTTGCGTAGTTTTTTGGGCATGTTGAAGACATATCCCAGCAGTGCAACCTCCGGGGTGGGGTCTAAGTCCAGTTGTGTCATCTGTGATAGTATAGCAAAAATGGCAACCCAGAACTCCGCAATCTTGGGGCAAGTCCATGTCAAATGAGGAATATCGGCATGAGGGCTGTTGCATTTCCGACAGTTATGGGGGTCGGGAGGGATCAATAACGTGAAGTTTGGCCGGCGTCATGTATGCTCTCCATAGGAACTTAAAATGTATCAGCTTATGGCTACTGTTGAGAGAGATACCCCTGATTTGTGCACAGCAGTAAGCCCATTGATCATCCAAAATGGGATGAACTAGGTCCAGCTCCCAGGCAGTTCGAACCTTCGTGTCGTGGCACGGCACTAAAGCCATGCAGGATCTGTATAACTTTGAGATCAGTTGTTTCCCGTCGGGGTACGTTATTAAAAAGGATAAAGGTCCGAGGGACTGTGGTTCAAGTGGATATTCCATAATCTTAGCACGCAGAGCCCTGCGCACCCTAGTGAAGATAAACTGATCCATAAAGGTCAGTCCAGACCCCTTCTCCCTCCCAGCGTTGGTGAATATATGCCCGCCCGGGAATAGATCACTGAGCTTTATCATTGAGTGGGATTTGAGCACCCACAAGACCAATTTCTCTTCTGTAATTGGGAGCCATGGGTTGTGCGCTATGGGGATTTCAGAAGAGTACAGGGAGCCGCTTCCAGTGATTCGAGAGAGTTTACGCCATGCCCAGCTCGTGGTGGAGACCGTCTGAATGTCCTTGGGATCGCGCGGGAAGCGCTTGGGCAAAATGGCGTGGAGCGGAGTCGGGAGCGCCAAGTCAGCTTCGGGCCTACCGTAGGGGATGCGTGCGTCGGGATGATACCATGAATGGGCAAAGCTGGCCTGTGTCACTAAATAGTACAGTTGTCACGATTCCGTTGATGAGCTACGGACCGTGTTGCCCTTCGACACGGACGTGACATTTACTGGCGTTATATCGCCCTCTTTACAGGCAGGTCTGGAGCCCTTTAAGGGAAACCATCAAGAAGTGTCCTTGGGGGCGTGGCCAGTGACGTTGCCCGCCACCGGCCTATCGGAGAACCAGCTGAACGAGCCAAGAGGGCCGGACCGCTGGCCAAGGACGGAAGTTGGAGTCCCCGGAGGAGGAGGGTTCGTGGCGTGGACATCGAGTGGTGAAGAAAACTGGAACCAGGACGAAACCGGAGGAGCGACCTTAGAGGAAGACGCGAAGGCGGGAGACGTTATGGAAGACGAGGACATCAAGCCAGGAGGCCAACCGGATCACGCTCCGCCCAGCCACCTTCCAGGAGGAGGGTGGCTTGCCAAGGTACGGGCGCGACTCCAGGGGTTCACGGGGCACGGGAGGGGGCGGGCGGCGTTATAGAGGGAGGTCACGACGGGCTCCACTTGATAGTAGCGGTGGCAACTTCCCTCACTCCCGATTCCCTGAATTAAGGAGTACCTCCTTCCAGTCCACTGACCCCGGTATTTTCTTTCCCCCCCCTTACATGCGGAGTCTCCACGGCCGACAGCGACGTGAACGGGAAACCGAAGAGACACGTACACAGGAAGAGTGGTCCTGGTGAAGACGGGAGTAACCCAACCCGGACCCTTGACGAGTGGACACTGTGCCCTTTCTGGAAATAAAGACCCCTTTTTGAAACGTAGTGCTCCCTCCTTGTCTGTTTGTGGCTACCCTCAGTACTGATAGCGGTCCCGATAGCTGACAAGTGGTGGAGAATGCGGGTATCGCCTCCATCGATATAGGATGGAGAACCTCGTGTATCAGCTGAAGGAGGGCCACACCAAGCTGGAATGGGCCGTCGAACGGGGCACCAACCAGGCCGAGATGGACAGGGCGGTATTTACGGCGGCCATACAGACCCAGGCAGACAACCTGACCAAGCTGGCAGAAGGGCAGAACCAGCTCCTTATGACACTGGGACAAGGGAGAGGCCCTGCTCCGCCTGGTACTGTCGTGCCACTACAGAAGTATGTACCTGGGGAGGACCCTATGGCCTTTTTCTTGAACTTTGAACGGGCAGCCAGGGCCAGTGGATGGCCCAGTGATCGCTGGCCCTTCTACCTAGCTCCATTACTTACAGCAGAGGCCCAGGCGGCCTACCAGTTCATAAATAACGACGGCACTGCTGTATATGGGCTCGTAAAGCAACACATTCTGGACCGCCTTGGGGTCGATGAGGAGGCGCTACGGCTCAAATTCAGGCAAGAAAGGGGAACAGCTGGTGATACTGCCAAAACGCTCTTTCACAAAATGAAGGACGCCGCCGACCGGTGGTTGAAGCCACGTGAATCCACCGTCGAGGACGTTATGACCAAGATCTACCTCGAACAATATATTGACATCCTCCCATATAACACCCAAAGGTGGCTTCGACAGCACGCCAACCTGACTCTCGACCAAGCAGTCGAAATGGCCACCTCCTTCACTCGTGCCCAGGGTCGCTGCACGCCCAAGGAACCGGAAAAGCCCCACAAGGGTCCCTTACCCTCGAGGTTCGAGAGGAGACCCGTCAAGAGCCAACCAGAACCCCCAAAGTTCCGGCCTGGGAGGCCCGACCTCCCCGTTACCTCTAGCCCCCAATGCTTCGAGTGCGGCGAATGGGGACACATAGCCCGCTTCTGCAGGAGAAAGAAAGAGAGATCAGAGGACGAGCCTATGGACGTCAGCTACGCCCCACGTTCGGTCCTTTATGCACAGGAGATGGGGCATATGTACTATGTGAGTCTCTTCGTTAACAACAAGGAAGTAAGGGCCCTCCTAGATTCAGGGTGCAAACACTCAGTAGCCCGGGAGGAGGTGGTCCCCAGCTCACAGAGAAGCCCGGGAAGACTGTCTGTATACGCTGTGTACATGGGGATGTGCGTGTTTACCCCGTAGCCCAGTTACCAGTACGCACCAAGGGAGGTATACAGACCACCATCACGGTAGGGGTTCTCCCGTCTCTTCCGGAACCGCTGATATTGGGGGTAGACAATCCCTGTTTTCCCCTCCTCATCGCTAGTGCCCTTAAATCGGGGTCCCCCTCGGAGGACCCTCATGATACCCTGCTAACCTCAGAACCTTGGGCTATGGATAGGAACTTCAGGGGGGCCCAGTTAAATGATGCAACCCTCAGGCATGCATGGCAAAGAGCACAGGAAACGAAGGACACCCAAAAGAGAACCTATCCTTCTTTTGAGGAGCAACATGGGCTCCTATACCGTGTCGCCAAGGAAGGGGCCACACCTCATCTGTTGGTCCCTATGTGTTTTAGGGACCAGATCCTTTATTTCGGCCATTCCCATCTGTTAGCGGGACATGTGGGGGCTGAGAAAACCAGTCAAGCTATACTAGATAGCTTTTACTGGCCTGGCATTTATCTTCAAATAAAAAAGTATTGCCAGGAGTGCAATATATGCCAGAAGAAAAACCCATACATCCCATCAAAAGCGCCCCTACAGCCTCTGCCCATTATTGGACACCCATTCGAACGTATAGGAATGGACTTGATAGGGCCCCTTCCCAAGTCCAGCAAAGGACACCAGTATGTCCTTATGATCGTGGACTATGCCACTCGCTATCCTGAAGCCCTTCCCTTGCGGACAGCCACTACCACCACCATTTCCCAAAAACTGATCGAGGTGTTTTCCAGAATGGGGTTCCCTAGAGAGATACTTACCGATCAAGGCACGCCTTTCGTATCCCGTCTCATGAAGCAGGTGTGTAGGCAATTAGATATCCAACACATCAGAACTTCTGTGTACCACCCCCAGACAGACGGCCTCGTAGAAAGGTACAACGGGAATCTGAAGCTAACATTAAAAAAACTCCTGTCAGGGGATGGGAGGAGCTGGGATCAGCTCCTTCCTCTGGCGCTGTTCGTTATACGCAGTCCAGTCCAGCTTGTGTGTTTCTCCCTTCGAGCTCTTATTTGGAAGACGGCCTCGCACCCTTCTCGAGATCACGAAGGAAAGCTGGGAAGAACAGGGCATCACTGAGGCCCATGCCTTGCTGGATTAGGCCAACCAGATAAAGGTGAGGCTTCATAAACTAAGAACTTTAGCCCACGATAACTTAGAAAGAAAACAAACACAATACAAAAGGCAATATGATAAAGGGACAAGGTTGAGGGTCTTCCAGGATGGTGACTGGGTTCTCCTGCTTCTCCCTTCTTCCTCACATAAACTAAGGAAAGAGTGGCAAGGCCCCTTTGAGGTCCTGAGGAAAATCGGCAAAACCACCTACCTGCTACGCCTTTCCCCTAAGAAAACCCAGTTGTACCATGTCAATTTGTTAAAAAAATGGTTTGGTCCGACCCCAAGAAGACCCTGTAGTGTGTCATTTGCTACCCCAGGGCAAACCTCTGTTCATGAGACCGTATACAGTCCTACGCTTCCTGCGACGGAGAAAGCAGAGCTACAGACTCTTCTCCTCTCGTTTTCCGACGTCTTTTCCAACCTACCTGGAAAGACCAGTTTAACCACACATTCGATACCTACCCGTGACGGGGTTGTGGTAAAACAAAACCCTATCGGGTCCCCGAGGCCCGTCGCATGGCATTACGGAAAGAGGTGGAAGAGATGTTGGCATTGGGAGTGGTGGTACCCTCGAAGAGCAACTGGTGTTCGCCAATCGTTCTGGTTCCGAAACCTGATGGGAGTACCCGTTTTTGTATTGACTTCAGGGCGGTGAATCGCATCTCCAAACAAGACGGGTACCCCCTTCCCCGGGTGGATGAGCTAATAGAACGCCTGGGTGAGGCTCGCTATATATCCACCATCGACCTCACTAAAGGGTACTGGCAGATCCCTCTCCACCCGGGAGACCAAGAGAAGACAGCATTTTCTACTCCTGATGGTCTATTTCATTTCACAGTACTGCCCTTCGGTCTCCATGGTGCCCCCGCTAGCTTTCAAAGACTCATGGACACCCTCCTGAGAAGCCATTCGAATTATTCGTCAGCTTATTTAGACGATATTGTTGTATTCAGTAGAACCTGGGAAGAACATCAGTCCCATCTGTCGGCCATTTTTGCAGAGTTAAGGGAGGCCAACCTCCACATTAACGCAAAAAAATCAAAGTTTGCCTTTCATAAAGTCAAATATCTGGGATACTTGCTGGGAAAAGGGCTAATTGAACCCCAGTCAGAGAAGGTGAGGGCCATCCAAGACACCCCCTTTCCCAACACAAAAAAAGAGATGAGAGCTTTCCTCGGGTTGGTCGGCTATTACAGACGGTTCATTCCCCTGTTTTCTCAGACAGCTGCCCCCTTACCGATCTCCTAAAAAATCTACAACAGCTCACCGCATAAGAAACCCCTCTGAACAAGAAACCCAGGCCTTCATGGCTCTGAAAACTGCTCTGACTACATCACCGGTTTTGCTGACTCCAGATTTCCAGAAACCATTCATTCTCCAGACAGACGCCTCAGGGGTGGGCATAGGTGCCGTTCTCTCCCAGCTAGACAGCGAGGGGTTGGAACGACCTGTCCTATATATCAGCAGGAAACTCTTCCCTAGGGAACAAGTATACCCCACGATAGAGAAGGAATGCCTGGCCCTGAAATGGAGCATAGAAAAACTCAGGTATTATCTAGAAGGGAGAGCCTTTTTACTGTATACCGATCATGCTCCACTCACTTGGCTCCAGAGAAATAAGGGTACCAACGACAGAGTCCTTCGATGGTTCTTAGCCCTTCAACCCTTCCACTTTGAGCTGCATCACCGTAAGGGCACGGAACAGGGGAATGCGGACTACCTGTCCCGGTTTCCTCTTACCCCCGATCGGGGAAAGCCAGAGGGGGGCATGTGTCACGATTCCGTTGATGAGCTACGGACCGTGTTGCCCTTCGACACGGACGTGACATTTACTGGCGTTATATCGCCCTCTTTACAGGCAGGTCTGGAGCCCTTTAAGGGAAACCATCAAGAAGTGTCCTTGGGGACGTGGCCAGTGACGTTGCCCGCCACCGGCCTATCGGAGAACCAGCTGAACGAGCCAAGAGGGCCGGACCGCTGGCCAAGGACGGAAGTTGGAGTCCCCGGAGGAGGAGGGTTCGTGGCGTGGACATAGAGTGGTGAAGAAAACGGGAACCAGGACGAAACCGGAGGAGCGACCTTAGAGGAAGACGCGAAGGCGGGAGACGTTACGGAAGACGAGGACATCAAGCCAGGAGGCCAACCGGATCACGCTCCGCCCAGCCACCTTCCAGGAGGAGGGTGGCTTGCCAAGGTACGGGCGCGACTCCAGGGGTTCACGGGGCACGGGAGGGGGCGGGCGGCGTTATAGAGGGAGGTCACGACGGGCTCCACTTGATAGTAGCGGTGGCAACTTCCCTCACTCCCGATTCCCTGAATTAAGGAGTACCTCCTTCCAGTCCACTGACCCCGGTATTTTCTTTCCCCCCCCTTACATGCGGAGTCTCCACGGCCGACAGCGACGTGAACGGGAAACCGAAGAGACACGTACACAGGAAGAGTGGTCCTGGTGAAGACGGGAGTAACCCAACCCGGACCCTTGACGAGTGGACACTGTGCCCTTTCTGGAAATAAAGACCCCTTTTTGAAACGTAGTGCTCCCTCCTTGTCTGTTTGTGGCTACCCTCAGTACTGATAGCGGTCCCGATAGCTGACAACAGTCTAAAATCAGGGGCCCCCCTCTTTCGTATGGCAAAGTCAGGGTTTCCCATCGTATCCTAGGCCTTTTGCCCCCCCCATGCGAGCCTGACAAGGTGTGACCTTAGGGTCTTAAAAAAACTATCTGGGAGCGGAATGGGGATATTGTGGAACATGTATATAAATTTCGGAAGAAGTATCATTTTCATAAGTGCAATTCTTCCGGACATAGAAAGCGGGAGCGGGAGCCGTAGCCAAAGTTCTATCTGCGCTTCAAGGTTGTGTATGGCTGAGCCGTAATTCAGCCGCACCATGTGCTCCGTTTCTCTATGTATCTGGATGCCCAGATACCTGCCCGAGTCATGACACCATTTCAGTGGAAACTCACATTCCCATTCAATGGTGCCCGCCGTTAAGGGGAATAGCACTGACTTGCTCCAGTTTATGCCCAATCCCAAATGTCTGCTAAAACGTAGGATCTCCCTGATCAGGGGGTTGAGATTGGCTTGCAGGCAGCGGACATACAGCACAATGTCGTCCGCATAGAGCGAGATGAGGAGGGGGCCTGTATTAAACTGTATACCTCTATGCAGATGTTGCTCTTGAAAGTGGCGGATCAGAGGGTCTAGTGCCAATATAAAGATTAAGGGTGATAACGGGCAGCCCTGCCTGGTGCCCCTAGTAAGAGTAAATGGGGTGGATAGTGTGCCGTTCAGGCGGAGTCTCGCCACGGGAGAGGCGTACAGCAGCGCTGTGAGGTCAATGAAACCTTTGGGGATGCCTAGCTTCCTCATCACGGCCCATATGAAAGGCCATTCCAAGGAGTCGAACGCCTTCTCCGAATCCAGCAGGACCGCCGCCTCCGGAACCTCTGGAGCAATTCTATGCAGCACAGCAAACAATGTACGCAGATTCAGCGCAGTGGACCTATGGGGGACAAAGCCAGATTGTACTGGGGATATGATGCGATCTAAAAGTAGCGCGAGACGTAACGCATTCATTTTAGCAAGGATCTTATAGTCCAAATTCAAAAGTGATAGCGGCCTATATGAGCCGCAGCTTAACGGATCTTTGCCAGGCTTGGGCAGCAAGACTATTACTGCCTCACGGAGCGTGGGTGGCAACGATTTATTTTCTAGGGCTTCCGCATAAACCTCAAGAAGGTGCGGGGCAAGAATATCTTTATCATGTTTATAGAATACGCCCGTGAAGCCATCCAGCCTCGGCGCTGTGATGCCGTTCAGGGCGTCTATGGCGCTAATAATTTCTTCCTTAGAGAATGGCTCCGCTAGGAACTTCTGCATATAGTCCTCAAGCCATACCATCGCAATCTCATTGAGGTAAGCCCTGTGATCGCCGTCATCTTGCCTCGTGCATGTAGTATACAAATTTGCATAATAGTGATGGCACTCATCTCGGATCACCTCCGTATGAATCTGCCCGTCTTCAGAACGGATAGATGTGATATAGGACCTCCCCACACAAGGCCGCAACAGTTGCGCCAGTGTGCGTCCCGGTCTGTCCCCCTCACCATACCTCCTGGCAGTGGCGTATTTCCCTAGAAACTGTGTCTCACTATCCACGGCGTCCCTGAATTCCGTCAATAGCAACAGTCTACTGGCCTGCTTATTCGGGTCTGGGTGTGTCAGCAATTCTTCATCCAAGACCTTCAATCGGTCCTCTATGCGGGCAATTGTACCTCTCAGCGATTTCAGAACCCCGGCGTGTTTGGCAATGCATTCCCCCCTTATATATGCCTTGAACGCCTCCCACACAGTCGCCCACGTGCTGACCGAATCCACATTTAGATCGAAATAAGTCTCTATCGACTCTCGAATTTCGGCAGAAAATACTGGATCTTGTAGGGCCTGTCCTGGGAACCGCCACTGCCTTTCACCACCCTCTGGTCTGGGAATCCGGAGATGCATGATGACCGGAGAATGATCAGAGTACGTTCTAGGCAAAAGGGTCATGGAACGAAACCAGGGAGCCATAGTAAGGGAGACCAGCCAGAAGTCCAGGCGTGTCCAGGTGTCGTGGGGGGCTGAATAGTGAGTGTATGTCTTGTCATTGGGGCATCGCATGCGCCATATGTCCACTAAGCCAATTGAGTCACAGATGTCCCTAAGTATCTTGCTGGCTCGGGGTTTCGTGGCTGGGGAGTCCGCCGTACTGTCTAGTGTGGGTTGCAAAAGAAGGTTAAAGTCCCCCCGCCCCCAGGCAAACATAGTCAGCGCCTAAAGAAAGCAGGATGGCATGTAAAGCGTGAAAGAAATAGGGGTCATCCACATTTGGTGCATAAATACACATTAAAGCGATGTTGTAGGTCATAAGTTTCCCTGTCACCAATGTGAAACGGCCAGTTCTGTCAGTAGTCACTTTATGTATGGCAGTACCCCTAGAGTACGTGCTGTAGTTTGCAAAGTAGCGGTGTGCACCCCAGCTGGAGGCAAACGTGGTAGGGGAGGAGGGGGACAAATGTGTTTCCTGCAAAAAAACTTCAGCCTTGTGGCGTTGCAAATAGTTTAGCACATGCTTCCCCTTTCTGGCGTTGTTCAAACCCCAAACATTTCACGTAAAGAAGGTAATGTCAGAAAAAGTGGAGAGCCTACCCACCATCATCACAAGTGGTCAGAGCTGTAAAGAACATGCTTGTGCCCATTGTAGCACACGGAACCTCATGAGTAACCAATCGTGTCAGGAACAAATAATACCATGTAATCAAAGCAACAACCGTCCCCCACCCATCCCCATAATCGAAACCTAGGGGAAATCCCAAAACCCAAGAACAATTTAAAGCAAACATCTATATTAGCAATTGTAGACATAGCAAGAATGTGCGAAAGCACTGGGGAGGGGGGGGGGGGGGGAGGCCTCGCCTTAGCCCCGGAAACTGTGAAACATGTATTAAAGAGGAGCACAAAAGAGCCAGAGCCCAGAGTCCGATATTTGAAAGGACGTGGCAAAGAGAGAAAACAGGGAACACAGAGAGGGGGATCAATCAAACACAGTCAATACTTATCGATGTTGTGTCACGGACAAGTCTATCAGCTCGCTGAAAACAGGTCTGCGCTGGAGCCAGAGTTCGGCATCAGAGGTAATCGTTCTGGGGTGGGCGACTTCCTCGGCGGCACAGTGTTGGCACGGGTTCTCAATTAATTGTACTAATTTGGGTTGGTTTCTTTTCCTTCTGATGTTTACCTTGTATGAATTGATTATGTATATTAGTAACGTACTCCGACTTGGAATAATAAAAAATAAAAAAACATTTTCCTAGCTGCTTAATCTAACCCAATGTTTTCCCATGGGAGAGCCAGCTTTGCCATAGTAGAAAAACGACTTTTCAATGGTCAAACATAAATGTCTACATGCACTACTTTTAAATACTGTGCACCCTGCCTTATTGGGCAATAAGGTCTACTTTACGGGTTATTGATAGTTTAATATTTAGACCTTTCAAAAGGGTGACATGGACAGGTCGAAAGTGCAGTTTAAAACTGCGCACCCACATTGCAGTAGCAGGCATGGAGACATGATTTACAGGGCTACTGCAATGGATGGCATAATGGATGCTGCAGCCCACTGGTGGAATTTACTTTACTGCCCCTGGGTACAGGTAGTACCATATAGTAGGGACTTACAAGTAAATTAAATGTGCAAATTAGGTGTATGCCGATTTTACCACATTTAAAAAGGAGAGCGCAAGCACTTCTTTAAAAAACTGTGCATTAAGGTTTAATTTTAAATACTGTGTTATGTCATACATGCGGAGGTAATTTGAAATCATCATTACAGGTTCTTACATTTGCATATAAATAGAACACTTGCGCTATTCTATTTCACTTTATGTTCCCATTATGTTGAGATCTCGTCCCCTCATCTTGTCTTTTCTGTTGTAGCTTTTTGAAGACTTGTGAGTCGGTCTCATTAGTTCGTTTAGTTCCAGGTAAACATCTCTTCAAACTTGTTAAACAAGCAACTGTTCATCACTGGCGATTGTTTACATCTTTTAACTTTCCCCACTCACTAGTCCTTCTTTGAGGCTCGTCTTACCAGCAGCTCTGATAATTTGCTCCAGTGCATGGATTTCTAGTTTGGTAACTCTAAGCCCCTCTATGTTCTTGGTAAACCACTATATGCCTCACAACAGACAGCACATGCACTGTCTAGTAGGCTCAACCTAAAAACAAGCTGAAAGATAAATTAAACTTCCTTTTCTCTATGATATTGTATTGTATTGTAATTGCATTTATATAGCGCTTTCTACCCCTGACGAGGCGTCGAAGCGCTTTTTCGGCGAGTAGCACGCTACTCCTGGGCCCATAGAGGATTAGTGTTGAATTAGTATAGTGAAACATGCAAGTACATTTTAAGTGATGGATAGGTTAGGCAGTTATTTGGATTTGGAATGATAGCAGGATAGAGGAGGAAAAAAAGGTTTGTATTTATATAGCGCTGGTTACCCCTGATGGGGTGTTGAAGCATGCTACTCTGGAAGCCCATCAAGGATTAGTGGTGAATTAATATGGTGAAAATATGAAAGTAGTTTCAGTGGTGGATATTAGTCAGTTATTTGGAGTGAGAAGGATAGCGGAGGGATAAAAGGGAAGAAAGGTTTGCATTCATATAGCACTTGTTACCCCTGGTGAGTGTTGAAGCGCTTTTCTGGCGAGTAGCACGCCACTCCGGAACCCATTAAGGATTAGTGTTGAACATTAGTCTAGTAAAAAATGAAGTAACTTTGATTAGTGGACATGTTATTCAGTTATTTGGGTAGAGAAGGGTAGGTGGCGGGATAGAAGAGGGAAAGAGGTTTGTATTTATATAGCGCTTGCTACCCCTGATGGGGTTTTGAAGCGCAAGTAGCACGCTACTCTGGAACCCAGAAGTATTAGTGTTGAATTATTATGGTGAAACATGAAAGTAATTTTAGTGGTGGATATGTTAGTCAGTTATTTGGATTGAGAAGGGTTGGGGAGGGTAGAAAGGGAAAAAGGTTTGCATTTATATAGCGCTTGTAACCCTGATGGGGTGTTGAGACGCTTTATTGGCGAGTAGCACGCTACTCTGGAACCCATAAAGGATTAGTGGTGAATTAGTATAGTTGAAAATTGAATATGTTAGACTGTTAATTCTGATTGAAAAGGATAGTGGAGGGATAAAAGAGTGAAGGATTTTTTTTTTTTATAGGTCTTAGCAGTAGGAGGGGGAGAAGGGGTTTGAGGGGAGGAGTCAGGGAAGAGTTTAGAAAGGTTTGTTTTAGGGCATCGGTATAGTAAAAGAGGTGTCCGATGATGCAAGGAGGGTAGAGTAGGCGAGAGTCTAGAAAGGGTTATTTTGGTGGTCATAGTAGTGGTATGGGGTTTGGGATAAATGAGTGTGGATGTAGAGGATATATTGATAGATGTATAGGATGAGAGATAGGGTAGTGCATTGGAAAGAGTAGTAGAAAGAAGTTTGAGATGAGTCAGAAGGTTGGGCTAGAAGATATATTGAGATAAGTATAGGCTGAGAACTAGGGTAGTGCCTTGGAAATGCTAAATTAGAAGAAAGTGATAAATATATAGATCCATAAATACATTGAAAGTATATAGATACATAAAGGAGGTAAGTATATGCAGATTAAAGATATGGATAGAGGCACAGGATGAGAAATAGGGTAGTGCATTGGATATGCTTTTTCAGGAGAAAAGTTACAGAGACACACAGTTCCAAGTACATGGAAGGTACATAGATGCACAATGGAAGTTAGTACATGTAGACCAAAGATGATATTTATTTATTATTTGGAAAATTTCTCTGACTTGGATGACTACTCTGCCTTGGTTTTATATCCCTTTTTGAATATCATTAATTTTTCACCAGACTACAGGACATGCGGTTTAAACAGTAAAATGAAGGGAAGCAGACAAAGGTGAGATGGAAGAAACTTGTACCACTGTATACAAAAGGAAGCATAGCAGTCCAGGATCTTGAAACATTCCATCTTGAGACCAGACACTTTTTCCTTCCAGTTTGCTCCCAAATAGAACAATCACAGATTAGAATGGAGAAGGTTATGGACACCCCTGCTCTTGATTGTCTGAAAATGACTATCCACAATGGTAGGTAGGTAATACCCTTGGTCACCATTTGTATTTATGTATATGCTGTTACTCGTGTAGAGCAAGCCTAAGTATGAAGCAACAGAGCACCAAGCACAGGTGCAAGCACAAGAAATGACATACCTCTATATAGGAGACAGGAAGCAGGTAAGTCCTACTGTGTTAGGGGTTACTGTTCCTAGAAGAGTTTTCAGATTCTTGCTGAACTGGCCAATTGTAGGGGCAATCCTGATGTCAATGGGGATGTTGTTCCAGACTTTAGGTGCATAGACCGAGAAAGCTTGCCAGTTTTCTACCTTCCTGTAGCTTTTTGTCTCATCTGGGAATGTCCTGTTTCCCGATGTTGCCAGAAGTACTACATTTCTTGGCCAAGTATGTCAGGTACTATATCTGATGGCCTTGTAGGTGGTGCAACTGGTGATGGAGGGGTTGAATGGGCAGAATATAATCCCTTGAGTGCTGTCGGTCATGTGATTGAAAATCTTCAGATGCCTGACGAGATGTTCCTCTGTGTGGAGGATGATCTTTAGGAATGTCAGGGTGGTGTCTGAAGGGGGCAGAGTGGAGTATTACTTCCATCAAGGTGGGACAGGAACAGAAACTGTTTTAGACTTCTTGGAAATTTTATCTTGGAATGCGAGGTCTGTGTCAAGGGTGAATCCCAGGATCTTTACATTGTCTATCAAATGCGGTGTGAAGTCAACTACTTTCATTTCGGTGAGCCAAGCTTGAATGGAGCTCTCGCAACCAAGAGGAATTAAGCTTCAGGTAGGTACATGACACCCATGCCTGGACTTGTTCAAAACAAGATTTTAATACCTGAATTTGACAGAGTTGGATGTCGTCAGCTTATTGGTGGATCTTCACTAATGTTTCATTCTAGCATATCCCAGGACTGGGCAGTAACTACCCAGATAGCGTCTGAACCTGGGGCTTTGTACATAATGGGATCTGTAGCCAAATAAAAGCTCTATTACATTTAATACATTCAAGGAGCTTGGCTTGTTGAGTTTGTCATTACACCTCAAGCATCCAGCAGATTGGCTTAAAGTTAGAGTGCTAGTGACTGCATAGTTTGGCAGTCCCTACAATTTAACCAAGAGAAAAACTAATGGCAAACCGACACTAGCAGACGAAAAGTAGATATATATGTATCAGCAAATTACACACCCTAAACCTCTATATACAATATCTGCCGGCACTACTCATTTTTATAAGAGATGTGGTTATTTGAGACTGACACTTATGCTGTTAGCTTGGCACTGGCACCTCCCCACCCCCTCCTCTCTCCTTTGCTTGGGAGTCCAGGAATTACAAGAGTTCTTAGAAGGCCCAGAAAGTTCGGATGTTCAGTATTATTATTACCCAAAGTGAGAATTGCCAATGCTTGGTTTTTAGGCCCCTCACCCACGAATTAAGTTTGAAGCAGTGACAATGTATAAAGTAATGCAAGGCGGAACACGCATCTCCTGTTCTAATACAGTTATCTCCAAGACCCATTGACATTTGACAGAAGGCGAATATTGCCCCCTTATCGCCACTAACTTACCATTATTGTGTTTGGATGTAGTTCTGCTGGAGATACATCTAGGCAAAATATGAGAGCGGCACCTTGGTATTACATGACTAAGCTGTGGAAAATATGCTTGAAAAACATTTACAACAATTGGTATGTCATCACTACAGAGTGTGAATACTGCACCCTGCTGAACACCATTACGAAGAAGTATTAACTAATGTGCAAAGTAAACTACAGCTTTGTAGCATCACCATTCAAGATTATTTGCATATTCCTTCAACCTTTTTGATTTTCTAGATGGGGAAAACGAAGATGTGTACTTGTCTTGTTTTACTAAAATAAAATGTGTGACAGGCAGGAAAAGCAAATTAGTAGATCTAGCAACCTAACAAACCAACCAACGCTTTAATAGTATGTGCTATGCAATTTCATGCTGTGTGTGCGCAATAGCGCTTGGGAAACTTCCTCCATGAAAATAATCACAATTGAGTACCGGCCATCACAAAGCCACACCCTTAGCTGCTCCGGCAAGGGTGGCGCGGGGCGCTACCGGCTTAACTTGTGTGGCAGGAGGATAAGCCCCCTTTCGATCGGGGATCGTGGGAGGGGTAGCCTGTGGCTACATCTCCTCGGGGTGTACCAACGAATCCCTGTGCAGTACAATACCCCGGAGAGGTAGTAAGGATGTTGCAATCTATGACTATACGCTGTGTGATGCTGCATTGTTTGAGCGCATTATCACCCAGGAAGGTGTCCTGGCGTTGTTCTAAGGAGCTTGCCTTCTTATAAACATACATCGGTAGTAGGAGTCCAAATCGTCGTAACACACACTCCGATACAAATAAGGGCATACCTCCTTTTTAGGTCTCGCTGAGCCAGCGCATGCACTGCTCTGCGAGACATTTAGTAAGGGGCTTTTCAAAGTGCTACCAAAGGCTTTTGCCGGCCACCAGCGTGCGGTTACGCGCGCCTGAACGCGCACAGCCGCCATCTGCCTCCCTTCCAGCGCGATCACTGCTGCGCGCGCACCACTCGCGATCACTGCTGCGCGCGCACCACTCGCGTGCTTACCACAGAGCGCGTCCTCGCGATCACTTTCGCTTTCACGGCCGTTACTTTTACGGCTGCGCGGCCAATGCTTGTTTCTGTCGTTCTTTCCCCTCCAGCATCAGATTTCCTTGAGCTCTTTTTTTCCACCAGTTCTCCTTTTCGCCGCTTCCCCTTCCACCTTCTCACCATTTCACCCACTCACTTAGCCCCCCTCTCTTTCGCCTCCTCACCCCTCTGATCTGCCCTTCTCTCCTGCTCATCGGCCTCCCCTTGTCCGCGGCTATATATTCCTGTTCCCCTTCGCCCCCACCTGTTTCCCCGCTGCTGACCCGCTCTCATCTCGCCCTGCACCCCCTTCTCGCGGCCTCTCTGCACACCCGGCCTCTTCCTTCCAGTCACATAGGCTCCCTCTGGCCTCTCTTTTTCCTCGTTCCTCGATATCTCTCCAAGGCCTTTCGCTCACCCACTTCCTTCTTCCCCCATACCTCATTTACCCACCTGCTCACTGTCTCACTCCCTGTCTGCATCGGTTTCATCCTCAGTCACTTTCTCTCGCGTCTCCCCTTTTCACAAGCCCCATCCCTGTCTCTTTCTCTCTCTCGCTCCCTAATGCCTTCTTTTTCTAATATATTTACATCTCTCTTACTCACCTGGCTCCTCTCTTTACTTCGTTTTGCTACCTCCGCTCCCCACTCCTTTACACCCTTCTCACCTGTATCCCTCCCTGTGCCGCATTCCCCCTGTCACACCTGTCTCCTGTTTCTCTTCCTCTCGCAGCTACATTCACCCCTCCCCACCTTGAAACCCTCCTGCTCGCCCCTTTTCACCAGAGCCCCCTTTTGAATCTCTCTGCGCCCTCCCGCCTTTCGCGCCCACTCTCACCCCCTTCTCACCTTCTGTCCCTTCTATCCCTCCACACTCTCCCCCTCTCACCTGTATCCTCGCTGTGCACCCCCCGCCTCCCTCCTCTCGCTACCAGCAGAAGTTGCTGCCCTCATAAGGGCCCCTCTGACTTTAGCCCTGTGCGGCCGCCCTCGGGCCCCCGCCACCTCGGGATCGGCTACTTCCCTAGTGAGACCTGCATTTGGAATCATTAGTTGGTGGCGGAGACTGGAGCTACTGTGTTTTCTCTTTCCCATAACACTTTATTTTTAAACTTCGAAACAGGCGCTTGTGACTTGGGTCCCTGCATAGTTGTTTGTATAGGGGTCTGTAAAAACTGCTGACAGGCCTGGTGCTGCTAGACGCTCCTCATGCTCTGCCTTGCACCCTTCTACCCCTCTGCCTTGCACCCTTCTCCCCCTCCGCCTTGCACCCTTCTCCCCTTCCACCTTGCACCCTTCTCCCCCTCCGCTTTGCACCCTTCTCCCCCTCCGCCTTGCACCCTTCTCTCCCCTCCGCCTTGCACCCTTCTCCACATCCGCCTTGCACCCTTCTCCACATCTGCCTTGCACCCTTCTCCCCTTCCGCCTTGTACCCTTCTCCACCTCCGCCTTGCACCCTTCTCTGCCTTGCACCCTTCTCCCTCTGCCTTGCACCCTTCTCCCCTCTGCCTTGCACCCTTCTCCCCTCCGGCTTGCACCCTTCTCCCCTCCGGCTTGCACCCTTCTCCCCTACGGCTTGCACCCTTCTCCCCTCCGCCATGCACCCTTCTCCCCTCCGCCTTGCATCCAAGCATT
Source organism: Calotriton arnoldi (assembly GCA_963921515.1). Classification (NCBI taxonomy): domain Eukaryota; kingdom Metazoa; phylum Chordata; class Amphibia; order Caudata; family Salamandridae; genus Calotriton; species Calotriton arnoldi. The sequence continues at coordinate 802,453 of CAWUFW010001692.1, read as the reverse complement.
GGCATAGCCAATAGGTCTCGCTTTTGGGACCTTATAAGTATTTAGTTAAGCAGCACAATATCCTTGGTGCAACAACACCAACTGTTGCATGGCTAAACACTTAGAATGTCCCAAAAGCGAGAGCTATTGGCTATGCCAATGCTTGTTACATGTGTGCTTTGGATAAGCACAGGTGGGTTTGTTTTCCAGAATTAATATACCCCGGCGGTTGCAACAAGTTGGCTTCCCTACTCCGGAAGCACTTCTTCTATTAGCCGGCACCACGTGAGTGGCCGCAAACTTATCCCTGCAATTAAGGAAATACATTTTAAAAGCTCGACCCAATAACGTGTAGCGATTTAATGTTGTCATAATCCACAGGCAATGTGGAGAATTGCTACAAATCAATCAATATTGGGGTAGCTGTACTTAATTGCCAAATTTTTATACGCAGAGTTTCTCTGTGCCTTTTAAGGGTCAGCTGTCTTTAGTGAGGGCCGATGGGGTACCACACAATTAACATGGAGTGGGCCTTGGGAAGGAAATGCATGTTAAAAGTTCATCCCAATAACGTGTACCGATTTATTTGTGACATAATCCGCAGGCAATGTGGGGAATTGCTAAGAAATCAATCAACGTTAGGGTAGCTTTACTTAATTGCCAAATATTTATAGGCGGAGTTCTGTGCCTTTTAAGTGTCACCAATCGTTAGTGAGGATTGATGGTGTACAACACAATTAACATGGAGGGGGCCGCTGGTACTCCGCCGGCTCGTGAGGATAGCTTTCTCTTGCATCTCACTTCCTCATTCCGTACGTAATTGTTTCCCTGCATCTCTTGTGTTTGTCCCATCCCTAGAGTATGTTAATTTTACATTGTTTCATGCAAGGCGATTTGAGACCTTTCATTGCAGATGTAAAGCCGGATACATACGGATATGTTTACCCAGGGTGGGGACACCATGAAGGAGGTCCTACAGTAATGTATAAGATCCCTTGGATGGGCTCTTTTGTTTCTTTTATGGGTGTCAGTCACCCCCAAAAAAAGGAATAAGCATGGAGATTTAGGGCCAGAGTCCAACTTTTGAGGCATCAGAGCCCGGAAGAAGGGGAGACGCGGTCTTCGGATATGCTTCCTTTCAGAGATGGAAGCCCACTCTAGCGGTAAATGGGGATGCATTGAGTGACTCGGCCTCCCAAAATTGTGATGGGACGGTCAACAGGGCACCCCAGTTGAGGTGCGTAGCCCAGTCCACGTATGTGGGGGCAGGCATTCCGTTATTCGCAGAACGGAGCAGCAATTCCGCGGGTTCAGTCTGGAGGAAGCACGGGGGCCGCTGGGGTTTGCGCACCATTGGATGGGGGTGTGGGGGCTAAGATGGCAGGATCTGTTGGCTCGGCCTGAACAAGCAATAGGATCAAAAGCAGTTCCCCGTCCAGTCATGTTAATCATTCACGCGGGCGGGGATGATATGATACCGCTAGGCAGGCGAAGGGTGAGGGAGGCCTTGTTCGCAGCCAGGCCTAGGATTAGACAATACTTACCGACAACGTCTATATTGTGGTCGGAAGTAATACCGCGGGCGGTATGGGTTGGGGGGGCTCTGGTTAAGGCCATGGACGAATCTGTAAAGAAGCTGAACCATACAATCAAAAGAATCTTAGCAGGTTCCACGATGGGCACAATTCGGCACAACTTGCTCCAGCTAGGGAAAAGGGAGCTGTTACATCAGGATGGGGTGCATCTGTCGTTAGAAGGGCGGGAGCTCTTTATCCAGACTATACTGGGGGCTATTGTGGAGCACAGTCAGCGCCGGGAGGGCGAGTGCGCCAGGGAGCTTCTCACCCTGTGGCGGAGCACTGACAGTTAACAACAAAGGGGGATGCACAACAATGGAGGTTCAGCGACTGGAAGGACCCCAGGAGGGGGTAGGATCGACGTGTGCAGAGGGTAGGCGGAGAGGGGGGACTGACCTGCTGGTTGTCCTGCACTCTACTGCCCTAACCCGCAATGTATGGACTGAGTAGAACCTTGGGGAGACTGCCTGTGTTCAGGTACCCCGGTGGGCCGGTGCGCTATGCGGTGCCCTGGATTTCAAGTAGTGCAACTGTTTACTGTAGCGCGTTGGGGCCTGCTGGCACAATGTGCGCAGCAGAGTGGGTGATTGGTGGGCAAAGACGGCCAAGTTTAAGTGTACGGCCAAGTTTAAGTGTACGGCCAAGTTTAAGTGTACGGCCAAGTTTAAGTGTACGGCCAAGTTCAAGTGTAATGTCGTGCCTAATTTCCTTACTGCCTTTGACATGTTGGTGCCGCTAAAGCGTGATGCTGTGAATAATTTTTTATACATATCCAAGTAGGATACTGTTACTCTCATATTGGTTTGTGGTGAATTACCAGGTTTGATGTGAATAAAAAGGCTACGCCGTGGACAACATACTCTGATTCTGAGAGTCCTTTGGCACAGCGGGGAGGAAAGGTGGCGAAAAATTGGTGAGGAGTGAATGTCATGTTGTGCGCGTACTAAAGCAAATTAGTAGATCTAGCAACCTAACAAACCAACCAACGCTTTAATAGTATGTGCTGTGCAATTTCATGCTGTGTGTGAAAACCCGCAATCAATAAACGAGAGCAAAAAAAGTACAAGTGGAAAGTATAAAACTCGTGGGAGCAGTTAAATTACGAACCAAGCTTCCACTGCTAATATAAAACTGTGACTCACATGTTGTAAAGCTCAATTTTCTTTATTGCACTTTTTATTAAGATTAGCTTTCTCAATCCGAGCCATATAAAGGTCTTCCCTATGTGCTTGCTATTTTTTCTCTAGTCCATTGCTGTATAATCTACTGCACCTGTTCTCCTAATACATACTTCTTAAAGCACGTGCTACTTCTGTGCTAGTAAGGTAATATACACAGCAAACATTCTATACCTTGTTAGAAGGGGACTCTCCTGTCTGTTGAAGACCCGGGACTCTCCCTTCTATTGAAGATCCAACATTCTGTGGCCAGACTTTAAAAAAAGCAGCTCAACTAGTATTAACTTTGGATTTAAAATAAGTTGTTGTAAATAAGAGATCCATGAAAACAAGGACATTATAATTAGCTCCTCTCCAATTCACTTATGCCACCTTGCCAGAATATGTTCAAGACAAAGCGACAAAAAAGCTATGAAAATCTAATTAAATGTACACAAAATAGAAAGAACGAAATACATGGTGTTTTGTTAAAATGTAAATGCTTCAACTGTACAAGGACGGCACTTAACAGTAAAAACACATTTTCAACTACAATATGCATTATATTTTGGATGGCAGAACAGCATTATATAATATTGATCTACAATAAGTTGACGTCTTGTTTTTTTTTTTAAAGTGAATGCATTATCAGCTCAAGTCTCGATGTTACAGATTTTTGATGCAGCTTTGATATAGTTTTTTGATTCTGTATAATGGTTCAACTACAAGTTTAATAAAAAAACGTTTACAAAAATATGTAAAAAATATAGCAAAAGGTTTCTTTTCCATGTTACCATATTAAAACTAGCTACATTTAATTGTAAAAAAAAGAACAATTATTCGTTTTTAAATAAGGCATTTATATAGAGATACATTTGCTTTCAAGCTCTTCAGACATAGCAATAAATTTGTACAAAAAAGCAATTCTATATAAGAGATTGTCCATGCAAGTACGGCTTCCAACTAGTTGTATCCATCATTCCAATTCATAACTTTATCATAGTCCTGAATTCTTTGTTTTATATGAGAGAGTTTGTTCTTCAGATATTCACATCGCTCTTTCTTCTCCAAAAACGTAGGATCCTGCAAAATAGATGAAATCTATAAGTACACACAAACTTGGAAAATAAATACTTTTCAGATACACAAACAAAGGACCAACATCCAAGAAAACATCTATATAGAACAAGGCACTTCTATTTGTTTAATCATCCTCAATATTAAAACCAAAGTATTGTGTTAGTATTGTCAGTAATTAAGTGAATTCAAACGGATAGGCACATTAAAAAGGGATTAAAGTAAAAGCAACACAAACGCTAGTCATTATTTTAATGCAGAAAATACAATTTGTCAACAGAAGAGCGGAATTTCAGCATGTAGTAGCAGTTTAAAATCTTCTGAAAAGCCATCGATGATAAGTGACATACTTTCCAATCTTCAAATTTAGCTGTTCAGAATTTTTTTTCCCTTAAAGTAATTATTCTAGATCAACGTAATGATGCTGTTATTTACTCAAAAACAAAGTGAGCAAACTCCTCGTAATGCAAATCTCAAGTTAGGTGATGGAGCAAGGGAAGGCCAAACGTGACACGTAAGTGATGAGCCCACTTGCCAAGCTGCAAAAAATTAGCAATGTTTATATCTATTATCTGATGTTATCTTATGTTACACTTAATCTGGCATAGTTAATGCAAAGCAATCGTGCACTTGTGTTTTAAGGATACGATGTATAAAAACTATAAATAAATATACAGATTTAATAGAGTTTCTGATTGGCCCTTACAACAGGTAGAGGGCTTACTGATAGTTCTTCTGGATAAAAAGAGGTGAACATATATTATTTACTGTCCTCGAACCGTGTGCAAATGTATTTTGCTTAGGTTTAAACACAGCCGTATTTGCAGGATTTATGGATAGTTACATTTGAATAACTCTTTTCTAACGTTTCTGGACATAAATATCATGCAGGCGAAACCAAATACGTCATATGTTGGTAGCCAAACTACAATATATTAATAAAAAGACACTCATGATGTAATTTATCTGGGTAAAAATATAAGGAAAAAGTTGTTATTGCTTTAGTGGAGAGGCGGGAATGGATTTTAATTTTTCAAAGATATGAGTAAATAAGTGTATATTTGTCTGCTGCTGCTAGCCTGCCCTTCACAGGCCTTAAAATCCATGCCTAGAGACGAAGCAGAAATCAGGGATAAAAGAAAGGCTTATAAGTTAGCCGTTCAGAATAGGAAGAAGCAGCTAAGGAAGCAGGCATGGGATGCATTGGGACAAGCTAGTGTGTTGAAAGATAGTTCCAATTTTTGGTCGGTAGTCAATAGTCCTTTCCTTTCCGAAACTCCTAACTCTAACACTGATTGCCTAATTCCAGCTGATAAATGGGTATTGCATTTTGGCCATATATTTAGTGATGTAAATTTAGGAGAATCCAAAGAGTATAGAGAAGGTGGGTAAACTAGTACGCCACTCCACTTTAGCGTAGAAGAGGTCCATAACGCAATCATATCCACATCTGGTGGAAAGGCGTCGGGCCCCGACGGGGTCCCGGCTGATTTATATAAGCTTGATTCGAATGTCTGGGCTAATATTTTGGCAAACGTTTTCAACGCCGCATGTTTACATAGATTGCCAGTATCCTGGGGAAAGGCCGTCATTGTTCCCATTTTTAAAAAGGGTGCGAGGGACGAGCCTTCATGTTATAGGCCGATCTCACTCCTAGATTCTGCAGCCAAAATAATGGGCAAAGTCGTACTTAACCGCCTAACGGCATGGCTGGACCACCGAAATGTTATCTCCAATGTGCAATATGGTTTCAGGCCAGGCAAAGGGACTTTGGACCAATGTTTAAATTTACACCTAGTGGTAGGAAAGTATACCATTGCTAAAAAGGGTATATTATATTTGGCATTCATGGATTTAACGCAAGCATTCGACTGTGTTAACAGATCAAAGTTATGGTTAATTTTAAGTGATATGGGTCTTGAACCAGAGCTTGTGGCCTTTTTATATACTATCCATGAAAATAATACAGCTGCTGTCAGATATAACAATAATGGTGATCTGACCCCCTGGGATGTGAAGAGAGGGGTACGACAGGGTTGTATCCTGGCCCCCCTCTTAGTCACACTATATATAAATAAGTTAGGGGACTTTCTAACAGCCAGCTGTAAAGACATCCCTAGGTTTGGTGACAAGATGATTCCCGCACTTTTATATGCGGATGACACGGTTTTATTAGCTAGAACTGCAGTGGGCCTTCAATCACTTTTAGATGGTTTTATAGTTTTTATGGACTCTCGAGACCTTTCAACAAATTTTAAGAAATCACATACTATGTTGATCGGTCCTGGAAAGTCACAAAAAAAGATTAAATTTTACTGTAAAGGGGTCGAATTAACAAAGGTTCCAACATTCCCCTATTTGGGGGTACTTTTTGATGAATGCGGGTCATGGTGCCCACAAATCACACAAAAAAAAGAATACTCTAATTAGAGCAACGGGGGCAACATTAAATTTTGCCAAGAGATTAGGGTCTAAACCCATTCCGGCCCTGATGAAGATATATAAAGAAAAATGTATCCCCATGGCAACTTATGGCTGTGATATATGGGGATATAAGGAAGGAAAGGACATTCAGCACGCTGAAGACAAGTTTTTACGTAAGCTCTTGGCAGTCCCACCCTCCACTCCTGCATATATACTACATGAAGAAATAGGGGTGGGATATATATCGACCAGATAGCGGTAGCCCCCTTATTGCGCTGGTTGAGAGTTTGGGCAAGCCCTATTATAAATCTAAATAAAATAATAATTACTGACTGCCTAGCGCTGGACCGAGCTGAACACATCCCCTGGCTAAAGTATATAATGACTCGATAAAATGGTTAGGTTGTCCTGACTTATTTTTTAGCCCTAAACCCCTGGATAAACCCAAAATTAGAAATATCAAACAGCAGTTTATGGTTAAGCGCCAGGGACTCAGGGAAGAAAAGGAGTTGGTAAAACAAACGGTGAGGCGATATGTTACATTATCTTTGTATGACCAAGTTCAACCATATCTACTCATCGTTGGCAACCCCTTCCATCGTTTTTTATTAACCAGATTTCGTCTGCAAATGGTTCCCTGGCTCTTGACTGTCCCCCAAGGTTTTTCAAAACCTGGCACTTTAAAACCTTGTCCTTGCGACAATTTCTCTGAGCAGGATACTCTTTATTTTATCTTCTTTTGTGATTATTATGTTTCTTTACGTAAGAGATTCATATTACCACTACTCAGAGATTGTCATTTTTCTCAAGTTAGGCCCGCCTTATTGTACCTTCCAATGCTGTCTTCCCCCATGGTTTGTTTTGGGGTTGCAAGTTTTTTTAACAGGAGCCATTAGGTGCAGGAAAAAAATGACTTTTTAACTGTTATTAGTTTTTATATGATTTTATCATGGGGTCCACTCCGTGTCATCACTTGTCTATTGAATTTGGCTGTACCTGATCTTCGCACTTTGCACTTTATATAATGCTTTTGCTATATCATGTAAATAGAACTCGGCCCTCTGACTGATATTAAGAATGTTTTTATCTTAATTGTGGTTTTTAAAACTGTCAATGAAAAGTATTTTTGTATGATATGTTCACTTTTATGGCATTGAGTTGCCGAATAAAGTATTCTTGACTGACTGACTGACACGTAAGTGATGAGCCCACTTGCCAAGCTGCAAAAAATTAGCAATGTTTATATCTATTATCTGATGTTATCTTATGTTACACTTAATCTGGCATAGTTAATGCAAACTTGTGTTTTAAGGATACGATGTATAAAAACTATAAATAAATATACAGATTTAATAGAGTTTCCGATTGGCCTTTACAACAAGTAGAGGGCTTACTGATAGTTCTTCTGGATAAAAAGAGGTGAACATATATTATTTACTGTCCTCGAACCCTGTGCAAATATATTTTGCTTAGGTTTAAACACAGCCGTATTTGCAGGATTTATGGATAGTTACATTTGAATAACTCTTTTCTAACGTTTCTGGACATAAATATCATGCAGGCGAAACAAATACGTCATATGTTGGTAGCCAAACTACAATATATTAATAAAAAGACACTCATGATGTAATTTATCTGGGTAAAAATATAAGGAAAAAGTTGTTATTGCTTTAGTGGAGAGGCGGGAATGGATTTTAATTTTTCAAAAGATATGAGTAAATAAGCGTATATTTGTCTGCTGCTGCTAGCCTGCCCTTCACAAACCCTGTTTGGGTAGGATGTATAAGAGAGGGTAGCACTTTTTCTAAATGGTACGATAGAATTTTGGCATAAAAATCCGTGTTTAATGGCGATTTGTGTGTTCAGGCAGGGACTTCATTGCGTAGCACCACAATATATGCCTCGGAAGAACAGCCAGTAATTTGTCCCTATGACTCAAAATATCTAAAAAGGGATGTGAAATAAGGTAGTAGTGTAGCTGGATAAGTTTTGTAAAAACAATTGCTGGAAATCCATCCGGACCAGGATCTTCCTTGCATTTAAGGGATTTAATGGCATGCAGAATTTCTTTCTTGTCAATTTTCTTATTGAGTTCTTTGTTCGTGAAAGTATCAAGGTCGGGTAATTTAAGTTTACAAGATATGATTTGCACAAATCTATGTTACTAGTCGAAATAGGGCTATGCAGATCAGCATAAAAAACTCAAAATCTCATCGGGGTTTAATAATATAGAGCCATGTTTGTACGTGATAGCTAGTATACAAGCGCCTGCAGGTCTATGTTTTAAGTGGAGGGCAAGATGTTTCCTGGCTTTATTAAGAGTCAGGAGGTTTGTTGCTTTAAGTTTATTTCCCCCAGAGGCCGTAACGAGAGTGCACTGTGCCATCTTAGGAACAGCTGTGTCAGGACTACAAAGGCTTCACTGAGCAGACAAAATCTCATAAATTTAGTCTGAAACAAGATCGCTAAAGTCTAGTAATGGCTGTAGATCCAAAGGCGGTGAAATGATGATCAGCTCCGTAGTGTAGATAGTGTAGAACCACCTGCACCTTTGATTTTCATCCTGCGGCGGAGCGCCAAGCCTTGGTGGCCATCTTGCTCAGGCACAAACCACGACCCTTTAGAGCCCCTTCAGCAATAGCAGTTTATCGCAACTCCATTTGAGCAAACAGATACATACCACTGGGTGACATCTAACAGAGAAAGTGCCCTCACTGCCCTGTGGTTGGGTGGATATGTGATTGGCTCCAGCAGTCGGCCTGGTACAGGTGCCCAGACGGATGACATGCTGCAGTGGGTTGTCAAGTGGCAGGGACTGGTGTATATGAACTGTGGCCCATACTAGGAATATGACGGTTCTGCTAAAAAATAAGACATTGGCAGTGGTTGTCTTCTGTTGGTCCTGGGCCTGCAGTACAGTGGATGGACTGAGGGATATGAATGGCCTGCCTCACTGGGGTGATAACTAAACAGAGTAGCTGCTGCTCCCACCTGATGGCATCAGCCAGTAGGGAGCAACCTTTAAAATTGCATATTAAAGGGCAGATCCTTAGGCAGGAAACCCACTGGCAAGAACTTTTTCCCAGGTCTGGTTTGTATGCTGTGCAGAAATGTTGGTTCTACCACTTGCAACAGGAACAATGCGGTGAATACCTGAAGGGAGCCAGAGGCGTGCTCTGCAAGATTTACCATGTAGACAAGGTGGCAAGGCAGTTGGAATTGGAGCCAAGCGTGCTCGCCCAGTGCGTAAGAAGGGCCAGCACTGATTTTCCATAGGTGTCCACTGCACCACTACTCTTCAGTGGTGTTGGAGATGTCTCCTGCACCACCTCAGTTCACGGGAAAATCGGTGTCTGTACAGGAGGCCAGTCCAGTCAGCCCCTACTCAGGAGGTGAAGTGCCTGGAGGCATCCTTGATAGTGCAGCAACAATTGTTGGACCCATAGGTGGAGTGAATAAAGCAATATTGGCACTTGGTAGCAGGGTTGAAACTTTGGAGAATCTTTGCTGCATGGCCCACATACAGTTGTTGGGGTTCCCTGCAGTCACCTCAGAACACATCGTTATCCCTCAACCATGAAAGAGGTGCCTTTGTGGAAACAGTATACAGACTTCCCTCCAGGGCTTTGTATTCATATTATGAAGTTCAGCTGGTATGAAAAACTTGGAAGATCTGTATGTTTTGGTACCCTTGTTGTTTCCTCCCCATTCGAATATGATGAAAGATGGGAAGTCTTATGTCTTCATCCAGGTAGAAGTGGTGTAATTATTTTTAGAGTGTTTGAGGGCAGGCTCTGACATTCTTAGCAGCAAATGATAGACTGAAGACACTGTGCTATGCAAGTACCCTCAGCTTCAGAGCTCTCAAGGCCACTAGGACCAGCTGGGAAAAGTAGCAAATTCGGGGTTCTTTTTTGCAGGTTGCTTTATTGTGAGCTGGAGTTCTACTCTTTTTGCCTGCTGCGTCTCTCTCATTTCTCCAATTCTTCTCTCTCTTTCGTCTGTCCATTCCTCCCTGTGCTACTTCACGTGTTTTCCCTCCTTGCTTATTCTGTGAGGTTAAAATTCTCTTGCATTAAGGCCACCATATAGTAAAACCTTGAAGCGTCTCTCTCATTTCTTCAATTCTTCTCTCGTTCATCTGTCCATTCCTTCCTGTGCCACTTCACGTGTTTTCCCTCCTTGTTTATTCTGTGAGGTTAAAATTCTCTTGCATTAAGGCCACCATATAGTAAAACCTTGAACAATGATTTTCTTTATTGCAAATCAGTAACAGCCTTGTGTCAAACTGTGGTATTAAACCTCTTGAATGATGGGGAGTACTTCTTAGTTGTTAATAGTGTGGAAGATAAATAAAAACACACAACAGTGTCCATGATAAGAAAAATACATATGTGCAGGTCTAAACTTGTATCCTGTGACCTCCTGACTTATGCCCCTCTCTTGAACACCAAGAAAATCTGTAAAGGCCACCTTTCCTCCTTTTCCGACACTGGAAAATGCAAGCCAGCCCTTTCTTGCTTTGAGACGTATGCTGTATCTACACATTACTTGCTGTATATCACTGTACAAGCCTAAAGCTAAGCATTTTAACCAAGTTACCAATTGTCATGTCTTGGGAAGCTGAAACTTTTTCTAACTGCAGAAAGCCTTGTTTGAGTTATGTGGCTCACCTATCAAGCAATAAAACACTATGTTTTGTACAGGCTTCAATTTGCAGGGAAGTAAATGAACCTTGACCATAAGATGTGTATATTTACTGACTATTTTTCAGTCTCTGCAGGAGTCTGGCGGATGACTGGGATATCTTCTTCAGTTAACACAGTACTTCAGCACTGTCTAAATAAATGTGCATTCTATTATTACCTGAAGCTCTGCGTAAAGAGTGCTAGTCTTAGACAGTATGTTACTGTACACTTTAATAAAAGCAATTCAAACCTAAAAAAAACTTTACAAGTAAACAGTCTGCACCACTGACTATGATACATAACACAATTCTGGATTTGAGTCCAGTGGCTAAAGCCACAACACAGACATCATTGCACCTATTGGCCAAACAGGTAAAGGATGCTCATGGTTTGAGATTATTATAGATGTGCCTTATATTCTACAACAATATTCTGACTGCTGATAGATCATGTCAGAATATGAGCTTGATCTATTGTCACACAAAATACCATTAATTATTGATCCACTACAACCACCTGCTCTTTATTAAGCAATCACTTAAGAGATTCAAGAAACAAAGGTTTGGTGAACATTACGTTTTGCTTGTAGGTAACGTGTTATGCAATGCCCTACCAATTGACATTGTCTCTGTTGATGACCATCGCTTATTCGGAAAGCATCTTAAATAATCTTAGTTAGAAATACATTTATGAGACCTCGAGTATAAATAAATCTCTTCTGTCAGCTTCCCACATTCATCTGTTGGTACCCATCCCATGCTCTAAAATGGTCTTTGGGAAGAATGTGGCTTGTTTCAAGACTTACATGAGGCCCTTACTGAATGTGTGCAGTACAGCATCAATGACTGGCCAATAGAGGATATGGAGGGGATAGCCAGCAGGATGCCTCTGGTGGGCAGTGCGAACAGAGCACTGCACCTCTCTTTGCTGGAGGCAATAGCTATGGATCAGAAGCATGAACACTGGCATCACATGGTCACACATGTGAGTGATGCCAGGCCAGCTCCAAGCACTATCCCAACTGTACAATATAAAGGAAATTTGCAGCAGTCAGGAAATGGGGGATAAGCGCGAGGCTGAATGTTTAGAGTGCGGTCATGTAGGTGTACAGGCAGAGATCAGCAAGCCTCGAGGACATCAACTTTGTAGAGTGATCCCTTTGCCTGAATCCTTTAAAATGTAAACACAAAACTCTTGGCCTATGAGAGGACTTATGTAGTGGAATAGAAAATATAGAGGGGAGGCAATTAGATTGTTGCCAATCTTAATGTATAGAATGAGTGAGATGCTTGAATGTGATAAAGAGTGTAAGCCAACAGCAAAAGTGGGCTCGGAGAGCCAACCTCGTGTATTTCTGTAATTCCCCAAAAAAGAAGCAGAAATAGGGAAAACAATTAAGTACCTACTGATGTAGAAGGCATTAAAATCCTCATGACCTATGGCATAAAAATACCTAGCCAGAAACCCACAACCAATGACAATAAACAGCACCAACACAGAGATTGTTAACTGACAGAATCTCAAACAATGTAGACAGCCTCCACCAGAGCAGGCTAATAATAGTTTGCTGGAGCTATGGACATTAATAACAGAAGGGAATAAATACAATGGGAGATTACACTCCTAGGCAAAACATCAACAAATTACAGTCCAATACAGAGAATTTTGGAAAGAGGTACAAATTAATAGTACAGCAGAGATGTCAATAATAGGCTAGCAAAAATTAAGATGGCAAACATTTTCTAAAGCTGGGTCTTACCAAAAACACACAGATAATTCTCAAACAAAAGTAGGCACGTTACTTATAGGACTAGCCCGTTGCCCTTCAGCAGCTACTGGGAATCGGTATGACCAGAAATTGACTATCTCATGATGGGATATGTTTATGTTCAGCAAGCAGTGAATAAAGTGAATGTTGTATTGCACTGCACCCAGTTTCACACCCTTATGCTGTTCACTGATTGGTAATAGCTCTTACCCCTGACCTTGGGGTCTTTGCTGCTTCACTGCTTCTCGATGGAAATCTGAAGTGGTGGGCTGATTTCTGAGCCTCCATTCAGCCATTCTTACAAGATGCATCCCAGGTTTTTTAGCAGTTATCATTTTCAGTTTGTGTGTGTGTAGTTTCCTATGCTCTTCCTCCTCCAGGGCTGCCCTCTCCCTATCTTCTATAACGCCAGTGGGGAGCTCGATATCCATAGAGGTGGGATGGAGGGTAAAGCATCTGCAGATCTTACTGACTGCTGGAGTTTGGAGGAGGAACATCTGAACACTCAACATGGGAGTCTCCCGATGCTAAGTATAGAAGGTTTCTTAAAGCCAATATGGCAGTTAGCATTTCTCGGTCAACGAAAGAAAAGCTGGCAAGACTCCTCTATTTTGAGGTGAGTAGATAGCAATCAGGTGTGTTACAAAGCTCGAACTTTCTGTCTCAGTCACGTTTCTGCACTCCTTTGCTTTGACATGTTTTTGTTTCTGTTCGGTTCTTACTGTGTCATGTTCCTGTTGCTAACTGTGTTGTTCATGTTTTCTTTGCATTTATATTGAGACCTTTTTTAGATTGTGTTTTTTTCTCTGTTAGGAAGGTGCGCGGTTCTTCACATCTACCTTTCGTAGAGATTCTGTGAACCTACTGTTTTATGAGACTGTTTTTCCAGTCTCACTTTGCAAGCCCCTTTTTTTAGGAAGATGGGATAATGGTGTCCAGAGATGGTTGCCCTTCTCATCCCTTCAGCCGCCACCGAAGTAAGGTAAGGGCTGACTTAAGACCGCCTCTTATCAGGACATTCTACATGACAGTAAACGCATCTTGTTTTTTAGTCGAACTTTGCACAAGTGATAAGGAGAGGAAGCAAGTGTTTTGATGTTGCAAAGAAAGTATTAATAGGAAAAGGGATCTGATATGATGCAGATGACAGAGATATCCTGCAACCTGTACACCATATTTTGAAGATCTGTAGAAAGCCTTACAATATATAGAAACAAGGAGATTGGTATGAGAGTCACAATAATTGTGACACCACCACAGGGACAGGAAAATATATTTGCAGATGTATGAAGAAGGTTGACATTGATACACAAAGTGTACACCTACATTATCTACATGCTGGAAATAGATACCTATGTCAAAGCTACACAAAATGATAGACAACAAATTAATTCTCATTATTTGCGAGTGAATTGGCAGACGGTGAGTCATTTTCTCTCAACACCACCAGTATCAGGCCCTCAAAATCAGGGATGTAGATATTTTCTACACAACTGGTTGTTACATTTACCACAGGTACAGTGAATTAACAAGGGTGATGTGTTACAAAGTATGTGGGAACTGGGAAAGAGAACCCTGACATAAGAGTAAGTAACTCTGTAGTCAGTTGCGGCTCCTCCGCTAAGGCGGAGGAGCGTCGGCCCACTGCTCGTTGAGCGGTGCAAAATAAAATGATAATAACAAGAAGTTATTATCATTTTATTTTTCTTTGCGGGACTCCGACTCCAGCCAGGTCGGCGGGGCTGGGCTCCCCCACCGTCAGAGGGAGCGGGAGTGGTTTACACTCCCACCCTAAGTGCACATGACGGCTTGGCCGGCCCTTTTGGGCTGTCTAAACAGTCATGCGTACTTGACATGTCCTGTACTGGGCTGTGCTACACAGCCCTGTGGAGAACATACCCAGCCTCACAGTTACTGCCTGAGCGGCCGTTTCGGCCGCTCAGTCCAATCATGACGCTGCTCCTGCAGTGTCGTGATTGGTTGGGAGAGGTCAGGAGATTCGGTGCTTCCGGTGTTCTGCGAGGACTGAGGAGTGACGTGCGGCGGCGAAGAAGGTAAGTTAATTTTTTATTTTTAAATCATGCCTCCCCCTTCCTGCCCCCCCACCCCCGTACAGAGGCAGCCGCCACTGTGTATAGTTGAATTTGTCTTTGAGAACAGGAGGCCTATACTAGCTAACATGAGTTGGCTGCGATGACGTTCATTTTGCCAATCACTTAGTAATGGGTATGTAAAAAATAAAAGACGCTCTCACAAATAAATCTATATATCTTTACACTCCTCTTGTAATTTATTAAAAGGTTTGAATACAGCAATATAAATAAATAACTCAGTTTGTATACAGAAGCTAAACACTCTTTGGCATAGGATAGACGATATATGTAAACATGTAACTTAGAAGCCTACAAATAGAAATTTCAATTTCATGAGTAAATAATTTTCAAGAATTAAAGAAGTCAGCGTCCCTGAAGCTCTTCAAAGGGAATCTTTAACAAAAGGGTTTGCACTACATGGCTTGGCAAATACCAGGACTCGAGGGTATAAAATTCAGCAAAATAAACTAGCAATACTCACATTCTTTTTCTTTTTGTATTCCTGAAGGACTTTTGCAATCCGGTCATATTCCTAAAGAAGCAAAAGAAAAAGGAGTTATGCACAAAATGTTATTCAGACACATAGGGCCCGATTTAGATCTCGCAGATGGGTTACTTCGTCACAACGGTGACGGATATCCCGTCCGCCGAAATATAAATCCGATAAGATATAATGGGATTTATATTTCGACGGATGGGATATCCGTCACTGTTGTGACAGAGTAAGCAGTCTGCCGAGATCTAAATCAGTCATAGTAGGCTCTAAATATAGAGTTTTTGCCTTTTGTAAGGTTAAAAGTGATTTAAGTTTCTACTTAAAAAAAAATATATTTTTATTGCAGATTTTTCAAATATAAATATAAAGACATGAGAAGAGTCGGATAATAGAAAAAAACCCTATCCTTGCCATGACAGATATAAACAGCTCGATGTGGTAACCGATAAATTCATAAAGTTACCCTGTATACATTTCATTAAACAGCATATAAAGTACAAAGAGCAGAATACAAAATTGCAGATTCAGGCAAAAAAAAAGTTGAAACCACTCCCAATTTACGACGATGTTCTAACCGAGTTGAGACCGTCCCATTGAGCTCAGCCTAATTACACTTAATTCATGACATTAAATCATTGCTAATAGTTCATAGAAGCCATATAAAGGTGCCACTCATCGATTAAAGTGCAAATAGAGCAATAAACATTACTCAAAAATATACTAATCTCAATGTCAATTATTGAAACGTTGAAAACACATGCAATTCATAGCCAAGGTGCAAAATATGCTACTAATGTTACTGAATTCAGCCAGGATAAAAAGAGTTGAGTACTAATTCAGACAGTAAAGTGCATAAGGTGGTTCTATCTTGCGTTGATATAGCAGCATTGTTGTTCCCGAGGGAGTTGTGCACATCTGATATATGACAGCCATGGAGAAAATCTCACTAATTCCGGGAGACCTAGTTTAGCACCTTTGACCACTTAATCCGGCTGGGCGGACTGCAGGACACTAACCCAGTCCTGTATAGAAGCCCAGATCCTGGCTTTCCTTCCTTTGCGCGCATACAAGGAAATGTCCAAATTGTATATTGACAACAGATGTGCAAGCCATTGGTGACATGACAGGGGATGTGGCCAGTCTGGCTGTATTGCATCCAGCCAGACTAATGCAATGCAGATACAAACCACTGCCATGATTACAAACACAAAGAACTGATCGGGCCTTGTAACTCCCCTCACTGTGCATGCCCAACAACATTCAATCAATCAATCAGCGTTTGTAATCACAACACTATCACCCCTAAGGGAATTTGGGCGCTGAGGGTGCAGTGTTTCTGTAAAAAAAGCCAAGTCTTGAGCTGATTTCTGAAGTCCGACAGGGAGGGTGCTGTTCGGAGGTGGAGAGGCAGGTTGTTCCGAGTCTTGGCGGTGATGCAGGAGAAGAAGCAGCCCCGCTGTGACTGTGTCAGATGCAGGGGTGTGTGCAAGGGCGAGTAAGGTGGAGCGCAGGTGCC
This sequence comes from Calotriton arnoldi, assembly GCA_963921515.1. NCBI lineage: Eukaryota > Metazoa > Chordata > Amphibia > Caudata > Salamandridae > Calotriton > Calotriton arnoldi. The sequence continues at coordinate 785,678 of CAWUFW010001692.1, read as the reverse complement.
TTGAGAGCAGATGGAGATCAGTCTGTGAATGATGTAGGATGGTCCTTGGTCGTCGAGAGCTTTGTAGGCGTGTATGAGGATCTTGAACTAGCATCTCTTCTGGATGGAGAGCCAGTAGAGGTTTCTGAGATGTGGACTGATGCAGGTTCGTTTGGGGAGGTCTAGGATGAGTCTGGCAGCAGCATTCTGTATGTTCTGGAGTCTGCTGAGGAGCTGGGTGGAGATCCAGATTAGAGCATGTTGCCGTAGGAGAGGCGGCTGGAAGCAAGGGCCTGTGGGACTGTCTTTCTGGTGTTGATTGAGATCCATCTGAACATTCGGCAGAGCATGCAATGGGTATGGAAGCAGGAGGAGGAGGTGACTGCGTTGACTTGTCGTTTCATGGTCTGCTGGCTGTCAAGGATGCCAAGGTTTCGTGCATGGTCAGTCGGTGTGGATCGGAGTCCTGCTGGCCAACAGCTGTGGTTCCAAACAGAGGTGGTCTTCTTGAAGATTAGAACTTCTGTTTCGTCAGAGTTAAGTTTGAGGCAGTAGTCTCTCATCCATTTGACTACATCAGTCATGGCGTTGCAGAAGTTGGTTTTGGTGCCAGAGAGGTCCTTGGTGAGTGAGACGATTAGTTAAGTGTTGTCTTGTAGGAGATTATGTTGAGTACGTGGGATCTGACGACATCTGCGAGGGGGGTCATGTAGATGTTTAACAGGGTGGGGCTGAGGGATGATCCTTGTGGTATGCTGCATATGATGTCCTTGGGTGCGGAGGTATAGGGAGGCAGTCTGGTGCTCTGTGTGTGTCCTGTGAGGAAGGTGGCGATCCACTTGAGGGCGTTTTGCTGTATGCCGATGTTATAGAGTCTGTCGATGAGGGTGTGGTGGGCAATGCTGTCAAACGCAGCAGAGAGGTCGAGGAGGATCAGGGCCAGTTTCTCCATGGTTGAGGAGAGTTCTGTTGTCATCTGTGGCAGCGATCATTAACTCGGGGGTCAGAGTAACATTAAGTTTTAGCATAGTTTCCATGAACTTTGTTATATCGCGCTAAAGTGTTTTAAAAGCAGGGTATGTACTGAATATATGAACCACATCCGCCCCATGACTTTGACAGCGAGGGCAGCTGATGCCTACTGAGCCCCTCCATTTGGCAATTTTAGCCAGTGTATAATAAAGGTCGAAAATTGTTTTGTAATGTTGCGCCTGCAAACCAGCTGAACACAACAGAGTATGGCCCAGCTAAAGGGATTCGTAAAAACAACAGTCTGACGTGCCCAGCTTCTTCTGCCATTTATGTTATGTTAAGTAAGCTTATAAAGCGCACGGCTGCCCCAGCAAAGGGGCGTCCCGGCGCTAATGCAGAGTCAAAGAGGGCAAGGGCTAAACTGTAGGAAACAAGTAAGTTTTGAATGCCTTACGGAAAGATAACAGGCAGTCTATACGGCGAGTCTGCACAGGGAGGGAGTTCCACAGCTTAGCGGCCAGACAGCGGAAGGACCTGCCCCCCGCCCTGATACGTTTCACTCGGGGGACAGTGGCCAGAAATTGCTCAGCGGAACGTAGCTGACGAGCAGGGACATAGGGGACCAGCAAATTGGATAAAATCTCAGGGGAAGAAAGTTTTAGAATTTTGAAGGCCATACATAATGTTTTAAATTCGATCCTCTTGGAGATGGGAAGCCAGTGGAGGCTATACTTCTCAAAATAATCCAGTGATTAAGAACTCAGACCCCCAAATATCAATCTAATTGTACACCCCTCCCTAATCCTTAGTAGCTCCATTAGAGCATCTTTGGCGAAGCCTCCTGAGCCCCCGGTTTTCTTCAGAAGAAAATCATGGACCTGTAGGTATTTTATAAAATTCCTTCTGATTAATCCTAAAGTCCACTGGCAATTCCTCAAATGAAGCTAATATTTCCCCCACATAAAAATCCCCCAACCTTTTGAGCCCTTGGCCCTCCCAGCTGAGCACATAAGAGTCCTGAAAAATTCCGGAAAGTGCTGGGTTTCTCTGCAGTGGAGTATAATAACTGAGCCTACCAAGCACTGTCTTTAACCTCAAAGTTGACCAGATCTCAAACGCACCACAGAGAGAGTTGAATCGGACCTTCTTTCCGGCTCACCTGATAAAATAGAACTCGATAATTACCTAAAAAAGTGCAATCTTCCATGTCTGAGTGAGGAAGAAGCTGCTCTTCTTCATAGCGAAATTACTAACGAAGAGATTCTGACAGCTTTGGCTGCTCTCCCCTCGGGCAAAGCTCCAGGGGATGATACTTTGCCCATCGAGTTCTATAAAACCTTTAAGAATCTTGTTTTACCATTGATGAGAGAGGTTATGCATCAGATTGGGATCCAAATGGAGGTCCCCAACTCCTGGGATATGACCAACAGTATCTTTTTTTTAAAAAGGGGAAAGCCAGTAGATGAGTGTGGATCATACAGTCCCATCTCTCTTATTAACTCTTATGCAAAAAAAATTTCTAAGGCTAATCGGCTATCCCTTCTCATGCCCGGGTTAGTTTCGGACCAGCAACATGGTTTTATACTAGGCAGAGATACTACTGCTCATGTAAACACCGCTATTACTGCCTTTGATGTCGCTTATGCACTTAAGGTAGGGATGGTTTTACTAGATGCTGAGAAAGCATTCGACCGCATGGTATGAGAAGGGCTATGGGCCATATTAACGGCTAACGGGTTAGATGGTCGATACAGCAAATGGGTTCGTGCATTATACAGGAGTCCACAAGCTAAAATAGTGTATACCAACTTCTGCTCTGCTCCTTTTCAGATACAGCGCGGCACTCGACAGGGGTGTCCTCTGTCCCCCCTATTATTTGCATTGTATATTGAGCCCTTTATTAGATCACTTAACTCAAACACTCATATTCCTCCATTTATTGTTGAGTCACGCGTATTAAAGGTTACTGCCTATGCTGACGACATTGCAGTCTTTTTCTCTGACCCGGCGATTGCACTCAGTTCAATTCAAGAGGAGGCGGGAAAATTTGGGCGCTTTTCAGGTTACAAACTTAATGCACACAAAACTCAGACCCTTCTTAATTACCACTCAACTGTACCAATAGCCGGCGGATGTACGTCTACAATTTACCTTGGGGTACCCATTTCTTCTCGGGTTGAAGATATATGGAGGCTTAATTACGAGCCATTGCTGCAGTCTGTTACCCGGAGTTTAAAAAATTGGAATAAACTCCCAATTACAATAATTGGCAGATGTAACATCATTAAAATGACCATTCTACCTAAGTTTGTATATTTGTTTCGGGCTATGCCCCTACGTGTTCCTAACTTTTTTTTAAAGAAATTGGAAGGTGTTATTAATAGTTTCTTGTGGGGTTATAAGCAGGCACGTCGAGCTATTCGATCACTTAAATCTCCTTATAAACATGGAGGACTTCAGCTCCCTGATTTTAAGTTATACTATTGGGCGGCATTTACCGGACGCCTTCAAAGCCTTTTGCTCACTAAGAATCATCATTATTTTTGTTTTTATCTTGCACTTGGGGTGGATGCTAATATGCTTTTGTACAAAACTAATGACTCGAACTATTACAAAAGAGTCAGATTCAAGACCATTAGGGACATAGTGCGTATATGGCACGAAATCTTAAACTTCTGTTTGTTGTCCCTGAACGATTTATTGTGTGACTGTAACTTTCCTCTATGGGACAACTCATCCCAAAAGTATTCCACGATGCTGTTGGACGGCATTGGGCAGGTTATGGCATTGAACGACTTGGGCACTTTACGATTTAAATGGCTTCCGTACTTTTTCTGGTTTACAGTCTATATATAACCTCCCACAACAATCTTTTTCTTAAGTACTTACAGCTAAGAGACCACTTTTTAAGATGACAAATGATTCAGATACCGCACAGTTCTGACTTAATGGCATGTTTATTGCACCCTAATCAAAAACCACGAATCAGCACAATGTATCTGTTATTTTGTCAATACATGGGGGATGATGGTCAACAACTGGCCAACAAGTGGAGCCAAGCTCTAGAGCTAGCCATTATTCCTGTAGAACTAACATCTGCTCTAGATACTTTGGATGGGGCTGTTCACTCTACCAATTTAAAATTACAGCAATTTCGCACTATCTGCATGTTGTACTATACTCCCGATAAGATTGTGAAATGGGCACAAACGGTACGGGGAGATGGTGAAGATGGTGGAGATAGGACGCTCTGCCCAAAATGCGGAATAACAGCCGCTAACATCGTACACATGTTTTGTACCTGCCCTATGCTCGTTAACTTTTGGGGAGAAGTGGTTAAAATTATTGAGAATCGCTTGGGGCTGGATTTCTCCCCTACTGTTAAAGAAATTATGTTAGGCTACAAAGAGTGTGTTAACAGGGGATTGAGATCTTTTTTCTCTATTATTTTGGTAGCTGCTCGTCTATGCATTGCAAGGGTGTGGATCTCGCCGAATCCTCCTGTTGCATTAGAATGGTGGGCCATTATGAAAGATGTATATGAGAGGGAGCGCGCAGTAGCTAAAACTAGAGGTACGCGCTCACTCCAGAAATTTCACTGCCTATGGAACAGATTTGTTTGATTTCACGCATGTAAAAGATGTAAAACGAAATTGATGATTCTTTGGTTTGGTTTTTTTTCTTTCTTTTTATCATCAGGTGCCTACCGTCCCTTTTTCTTTTTCTTTTTTCTCTTTCTCTCTTCTTTTTTATTGCTACAAGATTAAGCAAAGTATAAATGCAATGCAATGTATATTGTATGTAGCACCCTTTGGTCAAAATCAATAAAAAATAAATTTAAAAAAGAATTGGACCTTCTTGTTATAACTGGGTTCTATGTGCCTCAAAAAAAAACTTCTGGTCTCTTCCCCAAGTAATAGCTCATAAATGGGGGGTGTATTTTCTCCATCCCACCAATCTCCCACATGCCCTCCAATGAGGGAGCACATATACTGCAGCGCAGCCGCCCACTGATAAAGTTTCAAATTTGTGACAGCCCACCCCCCTCTGTCCTTAGGGAGTGTCATGTATTTCAGTGTTCTTCTGTTTTTGCATATGATCAAATGAATCTGCATATCATGTCATCCATTATTTTGAACCAAAATTTCGCAAACTCGAGTGGGATTGCCCTAAAACAATAAAAAAACTTTGGGTAAAAATAGCATTTTCAACACATTGCAGCGGCCAACAACAGACAAATGCAAATTGTCCATCTTCCAGAAATCTCTTTTCGCCTTTTGGATGATGGGGCTAGACTGGATTCCACAGTTTGGTCCACATCTGCTGCAATATTCACACACAGATATATAGCTTTCTCAACTAATCGTTTTTCAACAATTTGTATCTGCCTATTGGCCACCAATTGAGTTTTTGACAATTTAGAGAATAACCGGAAAACTTCCCAAACACCAGGACCTCTTTTTCTATCTTCTTCAGTGTCGAACCAGGATTGGGCGTCACAACTGCTAAATCGTCTGCGCAAGGGTAGAAGGGTAAAAAAAACTTTATAAAATTCTAGTGGGATCCTGTTGACTCCTACAGCTTTCCCAGGCGTGAGATCTTTAAGGGCCTCCTGGATTTCCTCTCTAGTGAAGGGAGCGTCAAAAGATACCGATCTTCAGGGCTTATCTTGTTTACTAGAATTGAATCAAGATATTGCCTTATATTCTCCTCCTCAGCTCAATAAAGCCCCTCATAATATGCTCGAAACACCGAATCCCATTTGGATCAGTAGCGGTGTCGCCCCTGCAATCTCTAATTTCGGTAATCTCCCCTCTGAACACTTTTTGCCTAGTGCGTACCACAAGGAGATGCCCAACCCGCTCGCTGTATTCATGGCACTCCCGCCTCCGTGCCAAAAATGTTTCTGCTGCTCTTTTTACCGAAATTTCATTAATGGCTGCCTTACCTAATGCAAGTGTTTGCTGGACTCTCTCATGGTCTAACCCTTCCAAGACAGCTACAATGAGTTGCGCCTCGACATCTCCGAGCTCTCCATATAACTCCCTCATACGCTGATTTTGTCTTTTCTGCCGGTTCAGGCTGCAGCTAAGCGTTTCCCCCCCGTACACCGCCTCTGAATGCATCCCACGCTATTCCGAATAAGGCACTCCCTCTGTTGCATTCCAGGAATTCAGGAATCCTGTTATTCATATGGGAAATATACTCTTGATCCGTGAGCAGACCTCTCTTAAATGACTAGTTCTGCACAGCCCTACCGGGCCCAACAAGAGGGATCTCAATAACCAGCGTGTTGTGATCGGACATAACCCGGGGACATTTTTCAATTTGGCAGCAAACTGAGATATAAAACAGTAATCCAGTTGGGCGTGCGTCCTATGGGTGCCTGAGAAAAAAAGAATAGCCGGGGTCCAGCATTTGATCTGATGCCATATGTCAAGTAGTCCATGGTCCTCCCTCAAATGACGCAGAGCTTTAAAAACTTTAGATTTACGGCCGGTATAACTATTGGTTCCAGCGTCAAACAACCCTCCAATCACATTGATATTCAGATCCCCACATATAATCGGGTTGGCCACGATGCCAACTCAATATCCAGAAAATTAAAAGTTGTAGGGTCATCTACCATTGACCCCTAAACTGAACATAAAGTAAAGACGCCAATAGCATGGTGGCACTTAGTGATAGCCCCCATCTAACATATTTATCAGCCAAACAGAGTTTAAAGCTACATATATTTTTATGCGCCAATATTGCAACCCCTAGGGTTCTGGTGACCTGTGTAGAGTATGTTATAAGTGTGAAGTCGAGAGATTCCAACAAGTTTTTCCTTGACGCCTCGATATGCATCTCCTTCAGGGAAAGAATATCAGCCCACAGCACTATTAAATCTTCGGCCACTTTTCGACTTTTGGCATTATCATTTAGGCCACAGATATTCACAGTCGCAACCTGAAGCTACATTATATGGAACATAATAGCAATTTAATTGCACCAATAGCCAGATCGCAGTGACTGCCTTCAGCACCAGCCTTTCCCGTGCTACCCTGAAGCATTGCTCGCTCTGTCCTATTTTTTTGTCAACTTTGCTCTTGCATTGTACACCCCTTGCCCCACACCCCTGAATTGACCCCCCCCTCCCCAACAAAGCTCTTCCCATCCCAAACCCAGACTAATCCCCCTCCTCACTACCTCCTAATAGACTCCTCCCCCTTCCTCCCCCATGCCACAACCAAGAAGCAATTAGACCTCCCAAGGCCTGAGCGATAGCTCCCATGTTTACCCTCTGCCACCTCCCTCCCAGCACTGGCCACCTAAATTGTGACTAATAAGAAAAAAACAAAAACAAAGGAAAAAGCAAATATTATCATAAGGGGATAACCAGATCCAGTACACTCCAGATCAGATAACTCCAATACATCAAAGGAGGCAATTAACCACAGACATTTAGAGAGGAAACCACAAAAAGTCAATAATCAATAGGCACTGTGCAATAAACAAGCCTCTCTGTTCCCGGCTGACAACTCATTCAGATATTCTTTGACCTTAACCTCCGATAAGAATATACGAGTCTTGCCTTTTAAAATCATTTTCAGAGGTGCAGGATTAATCAAAAACGCTTCTCCCCCAACGCCTGAAATGGTTTAATAAGCTGTCTCAGCCTACATCGCCTCTAGACTGTAGAATGACAAAAGTCTAGCCATACAAAGAAAGTCTTGTTATTGAAACTGCGCTTACCATTGGGCGGGCCTTCTCATAGATTGCTTGCCTGAGCAGATAGTTCCCAAAGTACACAATGACCGCTCTGGGCCTGTTGATAATCTCTTCTGAAGTCTGAACTTGTTTCTTGAGCACCAGCAGAAAAAGGTGCACTCTCTAAATCTCCGTATCCCAGTTTCATTAGGCCAGCTCAGAAAAAGCCCCTTTGAGAAGGCTCAGCATGAAGGCCCTGATATCATTGCCTTCCGCTAGACCCAGGAACCCCAGGTTATTCCATCTTTGTCCATTCTCAAAGTCCTCCATTTTTCATAACATATCAGATATCTGAGACTCATGAGAATCAGCTTGGCACTTAAGTGCTCCCATATCAGTTTCCAACACTGCAGCACGTTCTTCCACTGAGGATGTCCTCTTGACAAAAGCTTTATTACCTTTCCTTACCGCCCCTTGCAATTTTTGTGTGGCAAGTTGAGATCTCTGAATATAATTACGAGTTTCCTCTTGATGCTGCTTTATAAGCAATATATGAGCCACAGTGTAGGCTCTTCTGTTCCATCCATAGAGTTCAGTTGTGTTCTCTCCAGAGCAGATGGTGTGTGCTGCTGATCGTGGGGCTCTGGATATATCTGCTGTGTAGCACAATAATCCCACTTCAAAGCTGAAGCTGCCTGACACTTATTCTCTCTCCTTCAGACGAACCGGTTTGGTTTCTGCCATTCGATTTCCTTTGTCGTTTTGTTCCCCTAACCATAGCACTCAGTCCTTCTGCTGCTTACACTGGCCCCACAAATAAACAGGCAGAAATCATCATCTAGATCACCAAGGCCAGAGCTGGAGGAGACAGAGCCATCAGTAAGTGAAAATAATTTGTCTCTTGGGTCAAAGGAAACCTCCAGGTTCTTATGAGGCCCAACACACTCGACTAGGGATTTGTTACCATTGTTACGGGAGTCAGGCAGCTTGAAGACTCGAGACCCTTCACTAACGACTGTCTTATCCATCTCATGGGAGCAAGCTATGGGGCCATCCAATGCCTCACCCAAATGCATCCCAGTAGGTCTCTCCCCTTGGGTCCTCAGTGCTTCGACACTTCCACCAAGCGTTTGCTTTACTGAGCATTTATGATTCTCTCCTGTGCCCGTCTCATTAATATCTTGGGAGCTCGCCCCCACCACAGCAACATGCCCCCCACTAACCTGCAAAGTGTTCAGCAGCTTTCAGCTACCGGGGTCCTGGGGACCTTCAGAGATTGGTTATCCCTGTGGTTCGCCATTGGCGGATGTGAATCTAAGTCTTTTGCAAGGGCCACGTTGGAGCTCTGCTCTATCATAAACTTCGCCGCATTGGTAGGATCAGCCTCTGTCCCCCTTAAAATGGTGCCTGACGACTCCTCGAGAGACAGGCTGCCCCCAGAGGCTGGGGCCGTAAAAAACTCCATAATCAAAGGCGGAGACTGCAATGCTAACCCCTGTAATCCATATTGTTGGCACTCCTGGTTCGTGAGTTTCTTTTCCACGGTTGCCTGTCCCTTCAGGCTTTTGGCAATTCTTGGTTCCGGCTTTTTTACCCTCATTCCAAAACTACTCCAGTCTGTTTTAGAGCAAGGATGCCCAGAAAGGCACGGTCCCTGTGCTGCAATCTCCTTGTCCTGAATCAACATTGAAGCCTTCAGCTGCATTCTGCTTGCTACCACTTGACGCACACAGACATCAACACCAGGACGCCACTCGAAACAAACGATGCATCTTGGTGTTCCTACCACCCACTGAGCAGCGCGGGACACTACCAACGCTACCAGCACCAGTACCCAGACCTCGATCGGCCGGCAGATCTTTGTTTTACTCCCAGAGCAGGGCCAAGTAATTCTGCATGCTTTATCTGATAAAGCCGCTCTCCTTTCACTAGCTGCAGGGAAGGAACAGTTTACGAGGCTGCTATGCAGTCACCATCTTGCTTCTCACGAAGTTTCTTCTTACTAAAAATGAATTTAGTATTTTCAGTGCCTTTTTAGATAAAACATAATTATATGTAGAAGACTCAATGTTTGTGCTTTACATTATACTAAGGGTGAGTAGTTCAGATCGCAAATTCGAAGTTAATTAGCATATTATCAAAAACTGTTACAAATTTAAGTAAAAACATGTACTATTAGAATGCAGTTACACAAATATCAGCTCTCTGTATGACTTCGATATACTTCTCATTTTTCACAGAACGCAAGAGTCACTAAAAATATAGCAGTTAAATATACATGTTAGTGCTGAGTTTATGAGCTCCCTGTAGTATTCCCTGCTTAGAGTTATGCTTCTAAATGCAGGTCCAACAGCAGAGCTTGCCCCAACTGACATATCCACATGCTGTCCTCCTTGTAGCCGACTTCATCATCATTCTGTCTCCTTCCTCTGAAACTCCAGGGATTCTAGTATTGAGGTCCTATGCAATGGCCCTTCACTGCTTGAACACTAGCTGGAGAGTAATCAACTATCTGCTACAACATTCCCCTATGATAGAGTAGCCCATGGGACTACTCAATCCCTCTGTGTGGAATAAGGGTTGCAGCACATAGGTTGCCTGACAATACAAGGAAAGCATTAAAGGTGGTGTGACCTGTGGTGGTTAACAGGAGCTGGCTAACAGTAATTTGTCAGGGCCTACCCAAGCAGATCCACAGACCATCCTTCCGTTGGTAATAGTTATCTGCCACTTATTTACTCACCCTAGGCTATGTTAAATACTACCACCTAAATCAGTCAACGGAGCATGCATCAAGCTCACATTTGTCCTCCTAATTATGAAAAGCAAACCAGTGAGCTAGTCAGTGCATTCATCTGCTCACAAACCCTGTAGGGAGGCGCCTATACATGAGTACAACTCTTTATCATCTTTTGGTCGGCCTTGGGTTCTGCTGCTTAGAGCATTTACACATGCATCAATTAAAAATAAAATCACTGCTGCCAAAAAATATACTCATCAGGAATACTGCTAATCTACAGCAGCGCCTCATTAGTAGCCCTCTCACTACTCCAAGGAAAGGGGGCATTAAAACAAAGGATTTCTTATCATACATGAATTGGAATTTCTTTTTCCAAGTCTTTCCTCTTCCAACAATCCACTGAAAATAATACATATTTTACCTTTTGGGGCTAAACTCTAGATCATGTTATACCATATCCTGCTTTTGTTTTAAAGGCAATTGTGTCACTGGAGAACAGCACGTATCTCATCCTACATATCTTAATGCTCTAGAGAAGACTATTTCGGATTTTCACTCACCAACAACCCAAATCCAATTGAGATGGAGGCCACATATAAGAATTGCCCCACTCAGCTACTCCCAAGACACTATCCAAGTATACAAACCTGACCACACTAGGATCTGGAAACCAGATGGTCATTATAACACACATTACCTTCTCATTATGTATCTCATTACAGTCCCTATGTAATCTGGGGTAAACCCACTTTGCAGCGCAGGTACTCAGCTGCATAATACAAAACAGTTTTTTGTTTTCGTATACTTAGGTCCCAGGGCTCCACTGGGAGTCCCCACTGGGGAAGTGCTCCCATAGGTTCTGGTGGAGAGCCTGTGGTCATGGTTCAGAGTCGTAGGTAAGCAGATATGGCTTACCTTGATAACTGTTCCTTCCCAGACCCTATCAGACTTCTTTCTGAAGCTTCTCAACGTCAACCAAATACCAAAAGAGACTCACCATCAGGTGCCTCTGCTTTGCCAAAACAAGTAGATTCTTGTGGACCAGATCTCGGCTTTCCATTAAAGTGCATTTACAGTTCAGAATGTTTTTGAACAAATGCCCTAAATCCTACACCTTATTCTGGATCTACTAACCTTTCTGAAGAAAACTATTGACTAAAATGCTCCTTAAACAATAACCATAGCCCACCTCTCGACTGCAACACCTGGTAGCAGATAGATAGATATTCACAGCCATCTTTCTTCAACCCTTACTTTGCTCTCTTTATATTTAATATTTTATTGAAGCTTTCCACACTAGCATTTGGAGATACCAATAGGGGCGAAGCATCTCATCAACATGACCCAAATTCACATAGTAGGCTCTTCAAGAACTAAGCAAGAGTAAAATTAAACTTCAGACAACCTTTACCCAACCCCTGCCTAGTACCTATAACCCTAATATACATTCAATAGACCACCAACTGCGGCATAAGGTGGAGTGTAATTAATCCTGATGCCACCATTGTTCACTACAGTCCTATTGTTGTATTGAGGTAAATAACCTAATGCTCTAGTTGCACACACAGCCCCAAGGCTTTCAATCTAGGGGGAAAGCCATACATGGCAGACCCTCTGACATGTCGTCCAGCAAAGGTTTCCAAATCGTGTCAAAACTACAGGTTATCCCTTGACATTACTGGATAGTTGTTCTGTTGCTAAATTGCTCCACACTTATCAATGCCATTGATGTTTGGAGGGACGGGTCCTTCTTTCTCCTCTGGCTTCCTACGACCAGTTAAGCGGCTCCAAAACAATTCCATAAGAGCGAGCTATCATACTTTCTAACCCCTCTCATGCCCAGCAGTCTTACGTCCAGGACAGCCACTCCAGCATTCCAGAGTCCTCTGAAATGGGGTAGCCCAATACCTTCTTAACGGTTGCCAAGAGCTCTTTATGCAAGAGGCATAACCCTTGACCGGACCACCAAGCACCCAGTGTATCTTCCATTTAACCCTCCAGCATTCAAGACTTAATGTTTGAGATCATATAATTTTGTAGTGACATAATACCAGTTGGATATTAATTTACATTTATAGTGGACCTCTATATTTTGAAAGTCAATCCTGCTCCTCGCCATGTCTTTTTATAAGGTCTTCCATGATCTTCAAGGTATATACTTCCCCAATTTACACACCCATTTCGATTAGTGGGCCTATGTGGCGGAAGTGTTACGAGATTAATAGTGTTTTATGCAATACAGAGATCACCCTTTTGGTTCCAGAGAAAAAAAGTGGAAAGCTTTTCAAAATGGGGTTCCTCACTGATAAATACTATCTTAATGCCAGGATTTAGCAATCAATGTTTAAATTGCCAGTAATGCAGTATTTTCTCTTCTCCTAGGAGAAAGTCACACTTCCAGGTGTTGAAGGAGTTAACTGGGTGGGTCCTGTGAAAAATGCACGATAAGATTATGCATCCTCTGCCCCAATCTCTTGAAGGTTTTCATGCCCCATGTCCAGAGTTGGCATGCATCGGTGTATGTGGAGAACGAAAGGAAAGTAAACCACATTTAAATGTTACACAGTCCCAGACTCCTAGACTTGTCCTCGTGGGAGTACTTCAATATGCGCTGGGTAACCATGCTACATCCCAGAGCATTCTGCCCATTAATGTTTGTTCCATTTGGATCCATATTTTATCTTTTTCTATTAGAGACCAGTCAAACAGGACTCGTAGCCGGGCAGGTTGGTAATATAGCTTACATTTCGGAAATACCTGTGCACCTTCAGAATAAGGCCCCTGCAGGAGCTTTAGTGCAATTCTGAATTGGGATCAGTTACATACAAAGAAGTTGCCCTTATTAAATGGTAAATTATTGCTAACTCTGTAGGGACCTCACTGTATGTTGTTGCCTCTATGTGATGTTTCCTTAATTAATCAATTATAAAACATTTACGTGTTTCTGTATTCTATAACTTTATTTTTAAATCATTTCATAAACGTTCAACTTACATTAAAAACATTTGTTCATTTTTAATACATAGAGTCCTTGTCTTGACGAGCATAATCCCGTTGTTTTGGTGTCCTAATTTGCACCTCATGGCTTCTTTTATTAAATCATAAGGATTCCTTCCTTTTCTTCTTTGTTTTGAATATTGCAAAGTCTCTTTTTTAGCTTATTGATTCTTTTGTGGTCCCCTCGTAATCCACTGTTGACTTGTTTCTTCCACACACATTACTTAACTAGTAGCATCATTATGATTTTCCAGACATGGCAACCACCCTGCTGTTCGAGTCCTCCAGACTGTGTTAACGACTCCCCTGATCAGGCTCGGCGGTGCCCACTATTCTCTCCCCAGGTAGCAGAAATGCCCTGGGTTGTCGGTGGAGCTGGCAAGGAGCCACAAGAGCAATGTCTATTCAACTCAATGCCATGCTGCACACTCCAGTAATATTATTTCAATGGTAAAGCTTGTTTATTCTGGATAAGGGGTCGGGGAGCATGCTGATAATATGTAATATTTATCTCCCTCCCTGGGAAAATAAAGGTGATAAATCCACATAACATTGACACTAAGCATATATATCTTTCTTCTGCAATACTTATACGGGATAACTTTAATTTTTGTCTTTACGAAAGTGACCCGTAGATCTGTGCTTTAAAACCTGTGATAGTATTTGGGGTCTCTCTAAAGCTTGCATAGCAATGCTAGAAGACCTCATCTATACAATCAACGGTTAGTCTATATTTTAGACAGGTAAATGGACACACTGCTAATGACTCACTGGCTCATCCTACCCATACTACTGCCCCAGCCCTAAACCTGTTGCATTATATATTAGTTCCGGGGCAAGGTATGACTTAAATATCTCACATATTTTTGGCACAAGGATTTCAAAGTGATCATCTCCCCAGTTTGCTGCAAGGCATTGTTTTCTATGTTAAGAACTGCAATTTGCTGCCATAAAGCATGTATACACATCAATGGATAAGGTACAAATGTGATGTCCCAAAATTGTTTGGGAATTGATATAGTAACAGGTTGCTAAATTTTAATCTGGCTAAGCTAACAGATCCTCATAAGGACACACAATTTAGTGAAGAGGAGTTGTCATTTTGGGAAGTTATTTGCCAATCTGCTTTACATGTGTCTGCTATTCCCTCCTCACTGCACAGTACTTTTTACTGGCACTTTTAAACAAAACAGCCATAGTAAAAATCAACCATGGTTTGACAGATTGTAGGAAGATTTGTTAAAAAACAAAATTCCAATACAAGCTAATATGTATAGGAAACAACTTATACTGAATGTAGGAGAGAGAGAAAAAAAACGTTGCAGCCTCTCAATGGGCAAGAACTTGCCAAGAGGTGAAAGGAAGGTATGACAGGCGAAGACGGAGATCTTGATTGTAATAAGAACATGAAAGCATGGCATGCTCATACAGAAACCTCTTATGGGGAAAAAACAACAATGCCATCTCTCAATACCTATCTACGCCTGGTGGTTGGAAAATAAACTGGACTGTAGCAATAATAAAAAAGTAAAAATAATAAAAAAGTAAATTATTCGTGCACCACGACCAAACGGCATTATTAATGCATTTTTTAAACTCAATCCCTACATTTGGACTAAGGGATTATTACTGTGGTATGTGCTGTTGCCAACAAACGAAGGATTTCTCCCTGTATGTTGGAAAGCTTGTTGAGGTTAATGCACGAAAAGGGGAAATGCTATTTGCCTAACAATTACAGTTTGAAAAAAAAAATTAAGAGTTTTATATAGCACGAACTAGACCCGAAGATATCAGGTATCAGAGCGCTTTACATGAGCACCAGTTTCGTTGCAGACGGACACATTCATTTTTTGCTAGGCACGGGGAGTTTAAGTGATTTGCCCAGAATCACAGGATGTTGAGCGTCGTTGCAGAGACTCGAACCCTGTTCCCCCGCTTCGAGGTCGACCGCTCTAGCCGAAAGGCTACATCCTGTTCAGCAGCTCTGCTTGATGCAGAAAGAACACTCTTTGCACAAGTTCTCCAAATAAATTCAACGTACTGGATGGAAAAAAATTAGCTTATACCAACCTCCCAAACTGGCTTTATACAGGGTTCGTTAACAGTGGACAATGGAATGGCACTAACATCATTTGCTTACTTTCATAAATAAAGGCACCATCCCCAATATATTTATAATGGGCAATAACACGTTTCCCTCCAAGGCTTAGAGGCTCCAAGGTGTCGAGGCTCCAAGGTGTCAATCCTAGCATATACAGATGATTTAATAAACCCTAGGATAAACTGGTGATTTATTAATCATGGCCCAAGCACTGGTGGGCGTCCACGGCCTTTGGAATAATCTATTGCTATTTACAACGAGTGCAATGAATTAAAAGTGAACACACTGAAAACCAAGATTTTGGTTTGCGCTAGGGGGCCGTTAAAATACTCATGGTATGTGCTTAGTTTTCAAATGGAAGAGGTCACCTTTAGATCTACCTTAAATATGTTTCCAATTTGGACCACAAGAAATTGTGTTGCATGCCTGGGTCGAAATGTTTTTTTGTTATATTTTGAAACTTTATTTAAACCTTTATTTGATGACTTGCAATTTCTTTATTACTTTGGTATCTCCTCCCACCCCTTACTCTCCCATCTCTTGTTCTTTGCCCCTTCTCCTTTGGAATGTTGCAAATTGGTAGTTCCAAGGTTGTCAGTTGAGACACAGGACTGAATGAGCCTGAGTTCTGACACAAGATAGTTTGGCTTTTGGTGTTGCTGATCCCAGTGACCCAAAAAAGTACTTGTTTAACCTTACTTCCTCAGTTCACCCTTATATCAGCTTTCATGACAATTTTGGAGGGTGCTCTTTGGTTCCACTCACACAAGTTTTCTTTTCACTGGTAAGAGAGTGTAGGTTTACTATATTGTGCCCCTGCATTTTACGCTGTTAGCTATGCCCAGTTATATAAGCTGAAATGTAAACACATTATTATATGCTGAACCTAAACTGCCTGCTCTTTCAGAGAATCTTCACTTTAACCGGATTCATTGAAATACTGCTAATAATTAAGCCTCACTCATCCGGGAACCTTTAGACAAGGAAGTAAGTAATGAAGAAAATCATATTGAACCTTTATGGACAAAATGAAATCATAAGGAAACATGGCTATTCATAACACAGATCAAGGCCTCACTTCAAGGTCTCGCCTGCAAGCTGCTGTATAACTGGGGCGTTAATGATGAAAGGCTTCCTTTGAGCAGGTAAAAAAAATTGGTTCTCTTTTGACTAATCACTATGGAGAGCTATACGTTTAGAGATGCCTATAAACTATTTTAAACCCACTTCCTGAAAATTAGGTTATGAATATTCAAATGTCTGATAGACGTTCTTGACATTAAGATTTGTTGACATGACAGGGACGCTCTCCATGTGTAGAATATCGTCTCTGCCACCTGGCTTAGAAAAAGATATCACACATATTCTGTATATGTGACTTAAAAAACTGTGGAAACATTATCTGAGGGGCATATTCATTGAAAATGCTACATATATGATTATCAAAGCTAATGAATTAGGTCTATGGAGGGATTAATAGAATTCACTTTAGAGCGATTACATTTCTTAGAGAAGTCATACAATCATAGTATATTGGCAAATCACTTAGCAAAATTGGATTACCTTAGAAGCAGCTAAAATTATTCTTTTGAATTCTGTTTTAAGGGCCCACCTGCTAATCTAGTGCATTTTGGTGTTTCTTAAAACTATAATGTAATCCTAGGCGCATGCAATACTTCTTATTAGAGGTTTTGATGTATTTTTGTACGTGATACAGTATAACTTGTAATTTCACAAAGGAGTTGTTTCTGGTATTTATACTAATGTGATTGTATCAAGTGGCAGTGAAGTTGAAATTCAACACTTTCTTAAATCTTTAAACTCCTTTAATGTCTTTAACTGCATCTACTTTCAAATTTAATATTTATGTTTCCAAATTGGCAACATATTGCAACATGCTTTTGTTCAGGTCATACTAAAACCATTGTGGTCAATAAAAAGGCTGCACATTTGTCATACTGTTTTTTTCCATTTGCTTCTCATTTTCACAGAAAGGCTGCTGGAGGCAAAGTCGTAATTCAGCCTGAATCTGCATTTGCAGGGCATCTACACAAGGCTTCTCCAACGGGTAGCTCGTGAGCTACTGGTAGCTCTCCAGCCACCAGTAAATAGCTCTCCTATGGGCAGGCCAGTCTACTAACTTAGAAGCTTTTGCTTGTTGAATTAACATATGTATACCAACATTTAAAGTGTATATTCAAGACAAAAATTTGTTTTTCAGAACTTATAAGCTAATATTTGGAGAAAAATTGCTGAATTTCCAAAATATGTTTAAAGCTGATATTTGAGTGATAAATCACGTGGCATTGGCAAGACGGTTTACAAATGTTATAACCTTGGTTCCAGAGGCATTGGGCTATGGCTGTTATATATTTCCCATGTAGAGGCATTCTAGATTGACAAAGCCTTTTTTGCATCACTGCTTGGAACCACACCTGATGCACTGCGATGATCGCTGGTAGTATTCTTGCATGTGGTAGGCACTAATGTAATCTTTTCTGATGGGGTCACTGCTACAACATTAATAATATTAGAAGCTCGCGATGAGTTCATTGAACATAATTAGGTCTTATTACAGAAAAGATTACAGACCCAGGGTTTACACTTTTAAAACTCACTGTGGGGCCGTCTCACAGTTAATTGCCGTGGTCCTTCTGGAACACTCCAAGCCTAGGTTCTTTCTTCAATGTTGCACGATTTCTAAAATTCTTATTTTTGTAGATGAATAAATGCCATTGTCTCTTGGTCCCAGTTCTGGGTTTTTAAAATCTGGAACCTCTCAAGGACACAGTATGATGATTACAAGGAGTAAGGCAAAAGAGGGAGGGTGAATGATCCCCTAATCAGTTTTGTCTGACAATAGTGTACATTTCCCTGACCGTCCTAGCTCCATGTTAGCTGACGCCAAAAGCAGCAGACTCGTCATCCTTTATTTGCATGAATGTTACAACTTGCAAATGAGCACAAAGCACTACTAAGCTAGTAGTGAATAAGTCTCTTGCATAAATGACAAATGCTTTTGCTCACGAAACCTCAGTAAATGAACACAACATCTTGAATTATTTCCCCTGCAGCACTATTGTGTTGCCAGCATGCTTAGACAGTAAAAGAATAATACTTACCATCTGGTTATCTGGGATAAGAGGCAGCTTGCTCATCACCGAATCCAGCTCATCAAACTTTTTTAAGACTGCCTGCACCTCAGCAGAAAGTTCTTTATATTCAGAAAATTGATCATTGAACACAGCCTTATAGCGATCTCGTTCTTCGTCTGATCGAATTACTGGATATTTTCTATACAAAAAGAAATCACATAAGGAGTATGAATATGCACAGCTATTTGTTATTTCATATTCAAAATATTTTTCTAAAGTAATATTTAAATCAATCAGGTAATAGACAACCGCGGATGCTAGCGTGGACCAGTTGTCCTTGTCCAAAAATGTCTCTATTGTAGCTCAAAATTCAGATCTATTTTGTCTTTTCCTGGGAAGTTATAGTATGCTTGAAAAATGATGAGCGGAGATGAAATGTTCAACAACACACATCAAATCATAGCCAATGTATCCTTAACTAAAATAAAGATTTTGTAACTGCAAATCACATTGCAACTATTTGTTAACAGGAAGTATTTGTTTGATTTTTTTGATTTTTGCATTGGTGCATACAGTGCCAGAGTTTAGGTTACAAACTAATTTTGTGACCAGCGGTGGGTCAGTTAGTCTGTAGCTTGACAAATGGGAAAACAGCTGTCAGACCTGTTTGTGGGATGGAAGCCTCACATGGGCTACTGAGGTACGACTGTGGTGGTTAGTGTCATTTGACTGTGGTGGTTAGTGTCATTTGCCTTTGGTGTTCCGGGGTCTGTCCTATAATGGCTCTGTAAACTGGGCCAAGTATGCCCTTTCTGCAATTGACTCGCGGCGTAGCAAGGGCATGCAGTCATAGGCTTCTCACAGAGGTAGTGTGGCAGTTGGGTAACGAAACTCGAGGGGGGGGGGCCTGCAAGGTACATGGAGGGGCCCCCTCCGGACTCAATCATGAGCTCTCTGGCCAGAGTACTGTGCTTAGGGGGCCCCCTGGAGCATTGGCCCCCCTCACACTCCGGGGGACGCGTGGGCCTATGTTACGCCACCGTTGTGTGGGTGAGCAGAGACTCAGAACTCAAACAGTCAAACAACAGACACCAGAATTCACTGTCCAGCCCAGTACTAATCTTAGTAAAAAGAAAGTACTTTAAAGTCACATCCAGACGGAATACAACATGCATTAATGGTAGTTCAGCTACAGAGTACTACAACTTCACCTACAGGTGTTAGTCGAGCGCCACACCATCTACAGTAACCTGTCCCAACTCTTAGGGTGCCCCAAGTATTTGACAACTTGGCAGAAATAAATGGTCATAAGGCCATGATTATACCCAGATGCAAGTTCACTAAGCGATCATCAGCTCGAGTAACCCATATGTTAGTTGATTCAGTTCTTGCATAGAAGAGTTCACCCCAACAAGTTAACTTCTTAACAGCAGGCAGACAATATAGGCACAGTCTATTTGCCTTCCTGTCTCAGGCACAGAGTTACCCATTTCAGTGGCAACGTCACTTGGTGTAGCGCAGGATAGTGCATTTGCACCATTGGTGTCTTCGTCTTTAGCGCCGGACCAGTGATGGCAGCCTTGCTCCTCACTTGGATCATTGGAAATGAACATTGCAGCAAGCCTACTTGACGGATGCTCATCTTTGATATAAGGAGTCCCTCCACAGGAGGTGGAGCAGGGGTGCCAGACAGCCAGGTGACCCCCCCACCCCCTGAGTTTTATATAGCGTGAACTTGACCCGAAGGTTTTAGGTATCAGAGCGCTTTACATGAGCACCTGTTGCGTTACACAAGGACACATTCTTTTTTGGTTTTTTTGTCAGGCACTGGGAGATTATGTGATTTGCCCAGAATCACAGGATAATGAGCGTCCCTGCCGAGACTCGAACCCGGTTCCCCAGCGTTGAGGTCGCCCGCTCAAGCCGTAAGACCACATCCTCTCCCCTACTTGGGTCAGCGCCGGTTGCATTCCCAATGTCAGTCAGCTTTTCTTAGTGTGTCTGACACCAACAACATGGCTGGGCTTCGCCTCCTGGACTGTCTCTCTTCCTGCAGAGCCAGACACCCACCTTCCCTCTCGGACATGGGCACAATATGCTAACACTCTCCATCTGTCTGTTATCAACCTTCCTACAGTAGCAATCAGAGAAAGACCAAAGGGCAGGCCCTGCCTCGAAATGTCCGCACACTCAATAACAGAAACTACTCACTGAACCCCTCTCCTTCATCATCTACTAAATGGCAGTGTTCAGGTTGGAATAATCAGCAACCCCTACTAAAAGGCCCTTATTTCTAACAGAACCCTTGTATCCACCCTCCCTCAATTCAGTGTCTGGGTCTCCATCTTCTGGAATGGAGGTAAAACGATGAAATCGGTCCCAGGATGCTTGTTTCTGGTCCAGGGAGGACCTCGCTTGGCAGTTCAGGCTGGACTGTTCCCATGAGGAGCAGGGTGAAGACTGATTTGCATATGGCGGGGTCTAAACTGGGGTGGCATGGTGAACAAAAGAACGATGGATTTAACACAGATCTCTTAAATGGGGGTGAATGTTTTGAGTTGTTCCGCATTCTGTCCATTATTTGTCATAATGATATTGCGAGGTCCTTTGTGTCCAGAGTTTGAAAGGATGACCATTTGGCAAATGATCTCCCTTGCTACCTTTTCGGCCATGTCTGGAAGAGAATTTTGGATCTGCTGTCTGTGTCCCCAATCTTATTTTTGAAGTAGCTGTTTTTCATCATTAGGTCTTTCTATTTGCGTTCCCCAGAGGACCGGAAGTCATCTGATTTCATAGTTCTCCAATTTTTTATAGTTGTCTCTTTAGAGTTTTGCTAAGATTACCTTCATTACAGTACCATTGTTTTAGAGCCCTTTCTGTCAAGAGTGACATTGTAGGAAGGTGGAATCTGACTGCATGGTTGCCCCCACTTTTTTCCTGGTGTTTTGCTGGTTTTCGACTTAGTTTGGCTGGGATCCTGTTATTCAGGACCCCAGCCTATCTGCATCCCCCTTAAATTGATTGCATGTACTTTAGGTACACTCCAGATTGGATTCTGGGGTACCCTTATGAGTCCCTAGTATATGGCCTCCCAGTGGCCATATACTATGTATTATGCCACCCCTGAGAGGCCATCCAAAATGACACAACAGGTCTGCTACAGCAGCCTGTGTAAGGTGGTGTATGCACTCCTTACTGAGATATAGGTTCCCTATATCTCTCCATATCACTGCACATGTAAACCTATCAGTCACCCCTATGGCAGGCCTTAACAATCCTGATGTCAGGGTGCTGGGTTTCATGTGAGAGGGTGCCCATGCATGAGCAGAGCCCCTCTGCAGATTTCGGAATCTTCATTCCGGGGTTGTTTGTGAGGCAGCCAGACCATATACTCTTAAGTGCATTATAACCCTGCAGTAAATGCTAACTTGAGAATGGCTGCATGGAAAACTGTCGTGTTTGGTGTCAAACACCTTGGAATCATACCTCCACCCCAGTACTGGGGTGGGAGGTATGATTCCTCCCTTCTAGAGGGAGCAACATGGCACCACCGGTACACCCGGTACCAGCTTAACAGAACCCTGGCATCACAAAATGGATGCTGCAGCCACAGACACGAGTCTGCCCTCCTGCTCCTGGACGAAACTCCGGCAGGGGAGGCCTGGACAATAGGTTTCCGGTCACAGGGAGGTGTGACCACCTCCCAGACAGGCTTTAGTGTATTGGGGCTGGGTGGGTGCACTCTCAGAGTGCTTTGAAGTCTGCACATTTGGTGTCCCTGTGCATAGTCCAGCTCAAACCGGTTGCAGGGGCACACAGCCCCTGCTCTGGCGCGAAACTGGACAAAGGAAATGGGTGTAGCCACCCCTCTTTCCTGACCCTCCCATAGGTGGGTCCCCAGAGTTTGTCCCACCCCTTCCTTGGGTATAAAGTAGGAAACCCTGACTACAGGACTTTAGATTACCCCAGGACTAAACTCTGATACCAGAAACCAAGTACTTCGACGATCTACACTACGCTGGATGACTGAAGAATCTCCCTTGGAGTAAAGGAGTTACTCCCCTGCAAGGCAGGCACCTTTAACGCAACTGACCGGTTGGCATCTCCGAAGCTCCTGAGGACTCCGAAGAATATTGCCACACAGGAGGTGGTTTCCCGAGGTCTCTGAGGTCGATCTGTGCCCACAGCAAGTCTGAGGCCCGTATCCCTCGTGGAGACCGTGCAACCCGAACCCTTGGAGACCGCGACCATTTGCAGAAGCATCAGCTTTCCGGCAACCCCTGAGGCTGAGCTTTGGGTTACTTGTAGCCCTGACCCCGAGCAGTAATTGCACCGAAGATTGCAGGCCTACACTCAACGAGTGTTCCGTGGGTCGCCATTTTGTGATTCCTCTCGAGGTCACTTCGCGATCCCTGGTCCGTTGACCTGTGGGTCCCCAAGAAGGCAACTCTAACTTTTATTGGGCTTCCCTGGTTGCTCCAGACGTGCCCTCACTCTCCATCGCTTGGGGAGTCCCCAGGACCTTGCTGGTCCGCACAGAAGCATCTTTTCTCTTCCTGCGTGGGTTGCTGTTGCCAAGGCTTGTTGTGGTCAATCCAATCACCAACACCCCAGCACTCGACATCCTTCGTGGGACAGCTCGAATCCGGCTCCTGGTCGTCGTCGACGTCTCCGGGACCCTGTGGCTGCAGAGTCAAGCTTCACCTCTTCGCACCTGAAGCACCCGACATCGGTGGGCATTCGATTGCTCCGCTCCTGGTCACTGGCTACTGACCCAGACTCTGTCCCCTCTGCTTTCAGGTTCTTCACATCTTCGATCCAGGCTTGGATCACACCGGACACTTTTCTCCTTCACGGCAGCAGCACTTTGCAGCAGATCGCCATTGAAAACGACGACGATTCCCGACACCCTTTGACACCTATGCATCCGGCTTCCCTGGGTGAGGTAACTCGAGTACTCCGGTGCTCCCGTGGGTGTTGGCCCTAGAACCCCTTAAATCTAAAGGGGTTTGCTCAAAGTCCTCTCCTAAGTGTCCTTAATCTTTAAAATTCCAACCGCGACTTTCCGCATTGAATCCTTCGGCGCTCGCGGCTGTGTTCTCACACTGCACACGTCCCCCATGGGTCTCCTGTGTCACTACCTTGGGTGGTTGCTTGGGGTCCCAGCGATTCTACGTGCTCTAGGCACTGTGTCTAGTCAAGTCGTGGTTCTTATACCACTTTCTTAGTATATGGTTTGGTCCCCCCCGGGGCCCAGTGTATATTGTGCTATTTACTGTCATTTTAATACTGTGATATTGTGTATCTTGAACTCTAATCTCATAAAGAGATTAGTAGTTAGTGTTTAGAAATAAATACATATATTTTATATATTGTGTGGTTCTCCTTTCATTTAGTTATTCAAGAGGTTATAATCTGGTAAACCAAGCTGCTTTACACTCCTTCAAGACTTAGCCTGAAGGCTGCTCTCCATAGCTACCACTAGGATAGCTTTCAATAAAGGTTGTCTTTAAACCTATCATCAATAAGGGTCGTTTGGACTGGTGCAAGGTGCCCACTATAACTAGTGGACAGCATATGCCAGGCCAACTTCTCACAGACATGAGCTGAATGATTGATGATGTTGGGCACAGACTACATTTAGTAGTTTGTAAGGGTGATATTTAGAGCCTCAGGTCTTAGAGTAATGGACCTAAGATTTTATAAAGCAAAGAAATGTGGATAATGAACTTTTTATGGGTCTATTCCAAGTCTAGGTGGGTATTGATTTAGCTTAATGAAATCAGCCTATTGTGGAGGTTCGAAATAGACTGGCATGGTTATCAGTCAACTCTTTGAGTTGTTCTGTGAAAATTGGGGCTGGATCCAGGAGGGCAGTGGGGCTTGTACCAGGGTAACCTGAGAAGCCACAGGGTGAACAGGATAAAAACAATGTCTATTAGTGTGGGGTTCGACAGAGAGAAAAAAGATCAAAAGGAGTTCAAATGTGGAGAATTGGGATGATGCTGTAGCTACAATGTCCCTTGAACTTTTATGAATGAAAGCTACTCCTTTCCTTTTTATGTAAGTTTGTCTTTATGTAAGAAGGCACATCCTTCTTGTCTAGGATGTCTGGATACATGATAATGCAGGAGAAAGCAACGTTTCTATTATGAAGAGCATGTCTAGAAGGTGAGAAGTTAATCGATCCAGGGTTCTGCAAGAGTGAGCTATAACTGATCTACTGCTGATGAGCATCCATCTTAAAACTAGAGATGAGTTTAAAGAGATAATTGTGGATGCAGTTTTGATAGGCAGAAACATGTTGAAATGGGTCTCTTGACATGGGTTGGTGATAGAGCGAATGAATGGAGTGATGTCACAAAGAATGGTAATTTGTGATCTTGTGGCTTTTTGGTAGACACATGATCCAATGGCCTCAGCGACTGAAGAGTCAGGAAGGCGAATCTGAGGTGGATGTAGTTCAAAGTTACATATGAAACTAGAATGGTAGTGAAGCTCCGAAGCTTTAAATTACGGCTTCTAGTGGATTAGTCGTTGTACCTGAGATCAACAAAAGGCATATGGAAGAAGTGAAGGTCAAAGTAAGTAAGAGATATGTTCACACTGTTGGCAGCTTAGCACTGTGTGGTCAGTATAGGAGACAGGCCTTAAAGATTGGACCACAAAACCTCTAGTATAGGAGGCAGTCTTCGAGGTTGGACCAAGTTGGCTTACTTTAAGTCTTGCCTGCCAGGGTCACACTACAAACCTCACGAGAGAGTACAAGGACAAAACATGGACACAAACACACAACAAAAGACAGGATTAAAACGTGGGGACATTGGAAATTGACAATAAGAAAGCAAAGAAATTCCAGAAGTAAATGTCTATGCTTGTGCAGTACTCACTGACAACCATTTCCTTACATCTTGTTGGTGTGAGACACCCGGCTCCCGAACCCCCCGAAAACAGAATGTACTGGCTACCACCTTCGCTGGCAACTCTAGTAGCCCAAAAAGGCCACAGGAGTCCATTTCACACAATGACAGGGACACGCATGACTCACACAAAGAAGAAGAAGCTCCTCTGCTTCAGCTTCTTTTTTGGAACACTTCACTCGACCTGCAACTGCAACAAACTTCCTTCCAAGGAAGTATTCCCACCTTGGTGCCAGCACGATTCAGCTTTTGTGAGAGTTCCTGCAGCACTTCGTGTACTCATGAGAGCATAGAGTAGAGGCCATCTTTGTGACCATCTTGGCTGGGGTACTTTCATAAAAAGGTCAGACCACCAAACTAACATGCTTATATACCATTGGATTTTACCGCAAGTGGCTATGCAAATCAACGATCCATCTGTATCGGAGAAGCTAATCAGCACTGGAAGAGATTTCAAAAGGAAGCCGGTGTGGTAACGATAGACCAGATTCGCAGGTATTGTGCTTCAGAATGGACAGGTTCAGAGTGGTGAAAGGAGCAAGTAAGCCATCCCAGATGACAGATTCTTTATTGTGGTGTTGTAATATAAGTAGGGCTCCTGGTTTATGGTATTTATTTTTTAAACATTTCCCCCTGTATCTATGCCTATTTATTTTTTGGGACATCTTATTGATATTTAGACATATTTGTTTTGTGTTTATTTAATAAACTATGTGCACAATTGTATATTTCCACATGTAGTTAACTGATAAACGTGCACTCATACTATGATGCCTGTCGAGTTTTAGCAAATTAAGGAGCGAAATATAACAAAATAATACATGGACAGGTAAATATAATCATTAAACTTCACATATATGTTGTTATTTAAGGATATCTCATGCTCTTTTTTTTAACTCCTCATGCTTTCTATCTATTAAGCTGTTGGCCTGGAATTCATCTAAGACAACATGGAGAGTCACTTAAAAGAAGCCTAATTTTCTGTATTTTTATGCTTTTAAATGTAAACGCATACAGGAAACATATTGTTTTATGTTTGTATATATCTGTAAAAATCAGTAGAACCGGGACACTAGGAGCCTTACATACAAGACGAACTGCATTATTTTACAGCAATCATCGCTTCATATAATAATACTTACCCTATATAGTCAGCCAATACTATGGGCTTAGGAATGTGTCCTGCTGGAATATGCCCACTAAGCAGTTCAGGTTTCAGTATCGTGGGTTTCAGTTTTTGGTTACCCACTTGCACTCCGCTCGATGGATCAGTCCCTACTGCCACTTCATGCTAAACAAATAACACAGGCATTAAATGACATAGTAATACTAGGAATTTTACTATAGAAATAAAAAATTACTTACAATAAGACAATGAAACTTTAACAATTGCCTAAAAAAGTAGGAGGTTACAAACAGGCTCTAATTAGTATAAAGTCAAATTTATGTTAGTCATGACAACTGAACCAACTTTAAATACATAAAAAGGGTATTAACAATCGCTGAAGTTCAAAATCACATTGCCAGTAAAGCACCAGCGCTTCAATACTGATGTAATTTAGCACATCAATAGGCTTTAGTTGATCTAATAGAATGATGCCTAACACCTGATCTAATATGTTCCTTTTTAGGTCTCGCGCCTAGCGTTGCACTGCGCAGCAGTGCTCGCGCAGCACGAGACATTTAGTAGGTGAAAAACGGGGATTCGGCACTGACCTAGGAATCGCACACGCTCGTGCGTGTGCGATTCCTTTTGTGCTACCCCATTGGCCTTTTCGTGCGTCTTTTTATAAAAGACTGCACGCAATTGGCTAAAGGCGGGCGCATTGCTCCGCCCATGGCCTATTGGTGTCTATTACGCGCTTGGTGCGCGTAATAGACACCAATAGGCCATGGGAGGAGCAATGCTCCTCCCATGGCCTTTTGGTGTCTATTACGCGCTTGTTCTGTAAAGCTCATGTTGCCGATTAGTCTTGCAGAGTCTTGCGAAACAGTTTATCTTTTCAGCGTAAAATGAACAATGAAGGCATCCTCCGGTATATTTAGAAGTATAACTGGTGCGAGAAATTGAACACAAAAAAACCAGGATGGTCTCGTGCTCATGTTTGACTAAATTAAACACGTAAATAAAATGCTCTATAAATAAAGCACTCATCCTTTATAATTTATTTAACGGGTCTGAGCTAAATCCTTGGGATATTCAATATTTATACATCTCAGTCGCATGTTTAAAACGGCTTAGCTCGTTACGCAAGCCCGTCTTTGCTTTCAATGCGTGTCCTCCCCTCTTACTGAGCCGGGAGCTCGAAGGGTTCACGTGATATTTGAACTGACGTCTGTCATATGACAGGCAGGGAAACCTGGTGGTAGTAAGAAGATCCTTAAGAGCGCACTTGGGTAGGTACACTACTGGGGCGTTTTGGGGAGCAGTCAGTGCATCTTGGGGAGTCATAATTTCTAAAAGAAGTCTGTTTTGTAACAGCCTTGTGATATAGTACAAGGAGGGAGCTGGTGATTTAAGAACGATCGCCGATAATGTTATATTAGGGGACGAAAGAGGGAAGTTTCTGGTTGTGTGAGCCACGGGTGCACTTGGATTCAGAGGGAGAGTTGGTCATGTCAGAGGAGAGACGTTGATGTTGGAGGAGAACGTTGAAGGCAAAGTATAAGAGGAAAGGTGGTATTGTGAACGGTTAGTGTGTGCGTGAGGCCGCCCTTCCTTCCAATATACATTTCCAGTTTAGGAATACACACTTCAGTGGTTATTACAGAGTAATACAACGGAAGTGATTGCATGGAATTATAATGTCTGGTTCTCTGTAGCGAGTTACTGAAGGGATGCTTTTGTTTGAGATGCTATAACGTTTTCTGAAGCAATTAGACCTAGTAGTTTCCATTTATTTTCGATTTTGATCTGCTAGTTGCAGGTTAATATATGCAGTGTCATATCTTTTCTCTTACAGAGAATTGAAGAACATATGGGTTTTTAAATGTTATAGACCGATTTGAAGATCTGAGACATTCACTGTCCTGTTTCACAGACCGCACAAACTGCTTTTTCTCACTTGGTGGCCGCTTTAGGGTTCAGGCATGTTTTTTTGTCCCCATCCCTTCCCCAATGATGCCTGATGTGAGTGCATGCTACTGCTCAGATTCCCGGGTATCTTTTCTTACCTGAGACATTTTTAAATGTCATTATCTGTCTACATTGTACTCTTAACTCATATTGAAAACTTTATATTAAGTGAGTGTCAGGGCCTATGTAGATCCAACGCTAAATTTGTAAAAAGAATAAGTGCTGTGGCTCAAATCTTTCTTAGAAGCCCACCGGTGCTGCATGCCGAATGTCAGGGTAGCCGAATGCCAAGGCTGTCTTGTTTTAATTTCACCTCCTATCCCTTTCATCCACAAACATACTCTACCTGCCTCTTTAACTCACTCAAATGTGGTCTACAGACTGGTGGCCTGTTGAACTTGGGAGTTCATTTGGATCAACCCCTTTCAATGAAAGAACAGGTGATGTCTACCTTTGGCTCCTGCTTTCATACTATGTGCCTTCTGAGAAGAGCTCTCCCCTTTATCCCACTCGCTGCTCGAAAAACGGTGGTCCAGGCACTGGTGATCAGTCGCCTCGACTATTGTAATGTATTGCTGACCTCTGCAAATGAAACACTGCTATCTAAATTGCAGGTGGTGCAGAACACTGCAGCCCGCCTTATTTGTAATCAGCCGGCTATGACCGCATCGGCACCCCTCCTTCAAACTCTTCACTGGCTTCCAGTTCGTAAGAAAATTATCTTCAACTTGGCTGTCTTACACACAGAGCCTTAACCGGCTGTGGCTCGTCTATCTAGCCTCCAAACTTAAACAGTACCACCCGCCTAGACGGCTGAGATCCAGTGACAAAGCACTGTTAATCATCCCACGTATCAAGAAGACCCGCTTAGGTGGAAGGTCTTTTTCCTATCTGGCTCCGCTATATTGGAATAAGCTCCCACCCTATATCAAGACCTGCTTGGACCATTTTTGCTTCAGGAAACTCCTGAAGACTGCTCTGTTTTGAGCTGGTTAAGCTATGCTGGTTGGCTGCCTGGTTGCGCCAAGATACCCCACGGGGTGAATCGCACGCATTTATAAATGGCTTTAACATTAACTCTTGCACGTTCTTTTTCATCCATGCTATCTCTAATTTTCACTGTTTTTCTGTATTTCTCCTCCTCTTTCTCCCCTTCCTCCTTCCTCCTTTGCTGCCTTCCCTCTCTTGGTCTGGATTAATGTCCAATGATCAACAAGCATTTGCAATGCAATAGGTCTCGCATTTACACGCGTTTAAGCTATTGGCATTGTAAACGGCAATGCCTTTGTTTTATGTTTTAAAAACCAAATCATAAAAAAAGGCATTGTCATTTACAATGCCAATAGCTCAAACGTGCGTAAATGCGAGACCTATTGCATTGCAAATGCTTGTTACTTTATGTTATTGCATTGCCAACAGTCATGGAAATATATATTGAGATGTTAAAAACAATT
Organism: Calotriton arnoldi; assembly: GCA_963921515.1. Classification (NCBI taxonomy): domain Eukaryota; kingdom Metazoa; phylum Chordata; class Amphibia; order Caudata; family Salamandridae; genus Calotriton; species Calotriton arnoldi. The sequence goes on along the minus strand of CAWUFW010001692.1, from coordinate 755,651 downwards.
ATCGTCCCATAATCATACTTAAATATCAGCTTTCATTCGTCTGCTGAGTTCTGGAATTAATGTTAATGTAACCCCTCTACTTCTTGTCCTATTTAAGGTCCTAATAAAATAGACCACAACTGCTAATTTAAATGTTCTGAAACTAATTTCATCAATAAGTACACAACTGACAAATTCCTAAAATCAAGACGATGCAGGCAAATACATAAGATGTGTTCAACCGACTCATAATAAAGGTTACAAAGACAACAGTTGCAATTCACTCTTCGAACACCTCTCTATGGACCTTAAAACTGGAAGATTAACTAAACTTAATCACAAGAACTTCTTTTTAGCTAGTCTGAATCGAAACAGGATTATCAAATAGAGAGAGTAGCACTAGTATAAAAGGCAGACATACAGTAAACCATGATGCTTTAATGGTTTCCGCTGACAATTTATTGGTTGGCAAGTCACATAGTTTTTCCTACTGGATAAGTTGGTATTTGAGCAACTTATTAGACCATTAAAACTTAACATATTTAAGGTTTACATTTCTTATAGAAGTTATCATTTAAGAGCTTTAGGTGACTTTTAATGAGGCCGAGTATATTTAAGTACAAGATAATATATATCATAAAAGATACTGTTAGAACTGAGATCCTTGGCGTGGTATTCTCCCAGACTTTTTGACTTCCCACCATTATTTTCACTGAACTCGGTTTTGTTGGTATTAGGACTCTGTAAACTTTACCCCTGCTAACCAATGTTGTAGTGCTTTAGTTTTTTCCCTTAAACATGGTAAAATTGGCATACACCTAATTTGAACATTTAATTTACTTAGTATTCCTTAGAAAATGGTGATTCATGTACTCAGAGTCTGTAAATGAAATTATATAAGTGGGCATCAGCACTCATTGTGACACCAACTAAAGTAGCACTGTAAAACATCCTGAAGTGCAGTTTTAAAGTACCATTTCGACCTGGCAAAATAAAACTTTTTTTCCAGGCCTTTACCTTACTTTTAATCCTTATCAGTTACCTCTATGTTAAGGCCCCAACGGCTCATAGGGCAAGGTACATGGTATTTAAAAAGTACGACATGTGTGCTCAGCTACTACGAGCTATGGTGCTTAATATGACACCCTGCCATCTACAGCTTTTAAACAACTACTACAACTCAAAGGGACTGAAACAGATGAGTGCTTTTGGATGTATCCCTAAGTGAGGATATAGTTCCATGACAATGAACGGAAACCTCAGTTACGCTTTCACTGAAAAAAGCTGGCTTACCCAACTGACTTCCCGAAAGTTCACCCAGTCTTCAAATCTACCCTGCTGAGCAAAAGCAAAAGATTGCCCCAAACCACAATATAGGAGCATATTTTAGGCCCTAGAGGAAAGTGAATGCAAACCACCTCTCTAGTTGGTTGGGCAGCGACAGTCAATCAGAAACTTACCACCAAACTAGAAAATGAAACCATATTTAGCTACACAAGAACGTAGGGAGGCTTGCTAACAAGTGTTACAAGTCCACACAAGTGAATAAAGGGCTATGGTAAAGGTTGTCATCCAATCCTGAGAGGCAGCCAAAGAAATCCTCCATACATAGAAAAACAAAATGCAAAGACAAGAAGTGGAAGAAGCAGTACCAACCCTGAAAAGGATGATGGTGTCTGCAAGGGAAAACCCACAATTCAACTTTATTGGCAGTAGCTATATTGAGGTCCCAGGTAGGTCGTTCAAATGTGAACAGGGAAATTAACTTTTAGAAATACAAAAGGATATTGGGTCCCTTGGAACCCTATATTGATTGTTTATATAGACACACATTCATCCTTGTTGCAGAAACTGAGACAAACCCTTCTTCCATCCCCTCCTCAGTCTGACCTATGACCAACACTCTTCAGCGAATAAAAGACAGTGGCATCTCCATAGACCAAATGTGTTTCGGAGCGAAGAGCCAACTAACCAAAAGATTAAAATCAGGGTTAAGAAGGGCTAATATATTTCCCCACCCGCACTATTTAAATCATACATGAGGGATCTGGTATCCTGCTTACAGCTGAGTTCTACACATAACAGCGCAGGGAGTGATGAACGGAAGTACCCCTTTCCCTGTATGTCAACAATGGTCATGCTGGCGAGATCAGGAACAGCTACAGGTTAGAAAGAATCCCCAAAAAACAAGACATTCTTCCAGGAACGGACAGCAGATCACAGGAACGCGAGCCACATACCTATAGGAATGCTGTTATAACCCAGCTGAAAGTGGAAACCACATACGGAAAGAATAAGCCAATCAGCTGGAGGGGTAGTTGATAGAGAGGAGAAGAAGGTGCGCCACAAGGTAGATTATGTCATGCCTGGAGTAGATTTTCCAGATCAAAGTAGGTAGGTTCGGTCTCCTGCAGCCATTTTGAGGCTGTCAGACACCGCAGACCATCTAAATATCTCCCATGCACTCCTGGTAAAAAGTTATCTAATTAGCAACAGCCACCCAATCGCCCTAATAGAGCAAGAAGGATGAACTGCACCTTAAGACAAACCTCAAAGAACAACAAACATGGAGACTCCATCGCCCTTTCCGCATTTTTGGAGTCATGTATTTACTAACAACGCGTGCGAAGGTCTGGCAGCCAGAATGCTTACAGTACACTGTTCAGGAGATTATTCTGCCCAGAGTCACAGATTGGAACGTCCTGTGGTTCCTTCATCGTAATAAAAAAGAGATTCTTGTCTATTCACTCATAGGCTGCAAACATTCAAGCTGCACGGGCACGATACAAACTGTGATCTGTCCCAGATGCAAAAGCACATATTCTGCTCTGTTCTAAACTCAAGAGAACACATGTGAGATAGCGAGGACTAGGCAGGGCATGGGTTCAAAACCTGCATACAAACTGCATCACTTACCCTCGAATCACGCTTCTCAAGCAGGACAGAAACTACTGCAAACAAGCAGTCATTTTACACGGCCAATCTTTCTAAGGTTAAATGCATTCTTAATATAGTGGGTATTGGTAGAACAGTGGTTCAAACAAAGTATTTAAAAAAAACTATTTATTTTAAAGCTTTTAAAAGACAACTTACCAGGTCCTTGGCTACTGGAATTGGATGTGCGTTCATCTAAAAAAAAAAAAAAAAAAAAGAATGAACAAGTCAGGCTTAGTACTGAAACTTATTTATTAATGTACTGCTCAGGCTCATCCCAATCTCTCTAAATGCACCACTCTTTCAAACAACAATTGCTGCAACCGAGTCACAGAAAGTGAGAAGAATTGTTATGCAACGGATTCCTACAAAAAAAAGTCAGAATGTACTTCTGTAGGAATAGGCCTACGTTTGCAGTAAATGTCTGACTTTTGGAATTGAGAAAGATTTTCAGAAACAGATGATGCGGTTTTCCGGTACTCACATGCATAGACAGTTACACATGCCTAAATGTAACAGATGTATGGGTAAATATGTTAATTAAACTTGCATTTTCACGTTACAACTTTCTTTCTCCAATTAAACACTAATGTTTCCCGCGAAGAAACCCCTCTCTATACACCCCCACGAACTTTGAGAGTGTTCCCTCTCCGTTCCTACCCTGGATATGTACCTACTTCTGCCTTGAATGGCAATCTCCAATCAGAGCCAACGGTGGAATAAGCCTATAACAGGTTTTGAACACACACACAACTTGCAAGCCGGCAGGTGTTCATCTACCTGGGCAGGTACCCATCACCCCCATTCACTGCCCTACACTGGCATGTGCATCACTACCATCTGAGGGGAAGCTGATTTGCTCATAAGTGACATTACATCACCCTGGTGAATATTATCTGTGCAACAATACATTTATACGCGTAAATCCAAGTTTTAAGAATTCCAAAAGTTAATTAACATGGAGGCACATGAGTAGAAAATAGTACAACTCCAACCATTGCAAAGGAACAGTACAATTGCAATTCATGGACTGAGCACCCACAGAGGAACCGACTGACTGTAGGGGGTGAAGTTTCAACAGACCCTTGTGGTTGGACTCCTTCCTCGATAGCCTTGTCTAAGCAGATGCTGGATGGAGCTGTGTGGTACAGGCCGTTTGGTTTGCACGAGTGGCTGACGCGGTGTACACTACATAACAGTCAAAACGCATGCAGACTAGACTCCTTACAGTAGCTGCCTTCTCCGTTATAGAGCTGCTCTCCACTGGGCAGGACCAAGAGTGGCACAAGACCAACATCCGATTTCAACATGCACTGCGCCAGCATAAGCAGGCGTCCAGCTCTAAGCTGTGGTGCAGGTACATCTTTGGAGGTACACCTTTGGAAAGACTTGCTTCAGCCTCTTCTCCCATTTTCAGGACTAAAGCAAAGAAGGGCAAGAAGGTGATGAAAGAAGGAGGAGGCAAAAAGCAAATTGAGAAATTAGAAAATAGCAGAAATTCCTCAATGTGTAGAAATACGGTTTCATACTTGTAAGTGGATCTAAGGAAGGTAACCTAAAAGATCTACAAAGGCAGCTAAAAATCCCAGGCTCAACCAGGCATTAAGGTGGCCATATTTCTCTGGTGCCGCAAGAAGGGAGCCTTCGTGGCTACTTAGAGATCGACGGTTCCTTCTCAAATGAATCCACAAGAAACATCATCAGGCATGGGTGCAGATAATGTAGTCTGTGGGTTTTCAGCTAAAAAGGCCAAAAAGGATAATATATGTACAGGTGAATTTGTGGAGATCTTTAGATAATTACATAGAGAAGCAGAGTATAGCAAAGGATGAAACGATGCAGAACAGTAGCTAGAAAACAGATAAAAGGTTTAAGCCACAATCGAGTTAGTAACAAAGTCAACCAGATAACTTTATCCAAGCCCGCAAACTGCAGTGAAATACCTGCCTTCTTAAACTCTCTGAATCCAGATCTAAAGGCACAGGACACCTTACACGGCTTGTTCTTTCACATCAAGACAGTGCACTTTTCTTCCTACGCATGTAAACCCTTAATTCCATGTATTTTCATATATATTTCCACACTGGGCCTAGTTAATTAAAAAAATATATATATGTTTGTGTATCTACCTGGCAAGGTCCCTGGTTTCTGAATGCTGACAAAAAAGTATGAAATTGTTAAAGTTCCAGGCTCAGACCCCTTTTCCCTTTCTAGGAAGTGTGCTTACCCACCTGACATTCATTTCTCTTCCAATATTTCATGGGGAAGTCAACCCAAAAAAGGGTGAAGTGTTTGTTCAGTACGTCCGCTGGGTAACAGAGGTGGGAGCTTGCAGATGCCTACACAGAATGTCAGCAGTGGCTGAGGCTATGTGACTGACACAGACTTGACCACAATTGTGGACACCGTGGACCCCGTCTAGTATTTACAGTGAATCCATTTGCGGTGCCACACGCTGGATTCCTGATTTCCATTTCAGATGCCCCATAGACGGTGGAAAGATGGGTCTTGAAGCCACCACGTGGTTCAAAGCCCTATACCACTGTGTAGCTGACCTGATGGATCACATATGAATTTGTGTTTGTCCAACTGTGAGAAGGGACATAGAAGTGTAAAAGTGTTGAAGTCATAGAAAGGTACGACTTTTATATTACATAAAAATATGATTTCCTGCAGAAGTATATAGATATGCTCAGGGGCCATTGGGCCTGGATACATTTAGTATATTTGTGCGGGATGCAAGTTGCTGATGTAGATAGCTGGATAGTTATGCGACCTACAAACTAAGGAGTCTCTTAAGACGTGTGTGTGAGAATGCAAACCTGTGTATTAGTCAGAGTGGCTGAACCAGGTACCGGGGGAAGGTTAAGCAGGGGTGTAGGAATCACAGGATACAATATGCATGGAGCATCGTGTGAGACAGCATACACAGAGCCTGCAGACAAAGTCTCAAGGTGTTGTATCTGGAAGGACCAAAGCGTACCTGCATAACCTATATCATGGCTGTCACAGTTAGTATGCTTATGAAGCTTTGTGGTACAGTGTATCTTGGTAGCCAGGAAAGAATTTGAGGTCAAAGGTCATGCTAGGGTCCAGCCTGGATGAGCGAATGAGCCTGCAAGTGAGTGACTGGCTAAAAGTCTGCTGAGAAGTATCTGTAAAAGCGGTGAGTGTGTTCGGAAAGATTTCAGCTAGTGTTCACCATCTTGAAGCAAGAGATAGAGAGCCTGCAGGCATGCTTCCAGCACAGCATCCTTGCAGGCCTGTAGGCTTCAGCATGGGGGCAGGAAAAAAGAACTTCTCTTCAGAAATATTAGTGTGAATCTCCTGGAGGATGGACAGGACACTATGGGACCCAGGGGCTGGAAGACCTAGCACTCGAGCCTAAGTCGCAGGCAGGCTTTCTAAGGACACCTAGATCTAAGACCATCGCCAAGATACAAGGAGACATAGTTGATGAAGAGAAGCTGATGGGAACAAGGCTCTCAAGCCAAGCACTCCTAAGCTGCAGTTGCACGCTTCTGATCTCAACTGCTAGGTTCAGCAACACTGTTCGGGTCAGAAAGGGCAATAGGTGGGGCTTTTCCTCTCTGTTGAGGTGATGGGGGGGATGCTCCAGACGTGGCCTTCAGCCAAGTACAAGCAGCATATTTCTAAGCTAGTAAATTCAGACAGGAATAGGGCTGAGAAAGGCCGATTCTGAAAAACGGAATCATTAAAAATAGCCAATTAACGCATCATGACTGATACTGAACTGGACTCTACCCTCCCCTGCCTGACAGACTTTAGACTACTATTCTGGTACTCTCGAGTAACCTGAAGTGATCAAAGAGTGATGAATTTTGTTTTATAAAATTGCATTATAAATTAGTAATAGAGTGATGTGGGGCTGCCCTTCCCTTCAGAATATGGTTACAAAAAACAGGTAGGGTCCAACAACTATGTATATATGTTCAATGTGACAGCATTAATTCTGTAAGGCAACATTTTTTGCGCACCTCTGTGGGAAAAGGTTTCCCCTACATCAATTTACCCATTTTGCAACAAACAGTTAATTTCTAATCTTTAAAGTAGAGTTATGGGAACACTAGTACATGACAGTGATACAAGCTTTCAGGACAGAAGATGGGTGTTGACCAAAGCAACTAGACCAAAAGAAGATCAAGAACATCTTGCTGCCATCCTTCCATCATCATGGATACCCAATGCAGAAGTAACTTATAAGCCAGCACTTATCAGAATATGGGGTATTTTGCACTACTGAGGTACAATAAACTCATTGGAATGGTGAGATACTACCAAATAGTGGGTCAGTCAGTCATCATGTGGATTTGATGCCTTGTGCATGATAGCAGAGAAGGTTGTATACACAGGTCGTAGTTGCCCCTGGAAGTTCACTAAACTCTGGTATCAATGGAACATATGTCATGGACTTAATTGAGAATCTTTAATCAGGAGGTCTTGAATTTTGGGGTATATTGTCACGCTGAAAAGGTGATAGCCACCATACGTCACTAATGAAGCAGAGTTATAAATTGTCACACTTAAGCAGTAGTTCTTTAGCAGGACGCTGGAGATGTTTATTAACATTTGTGCGGTTATGTTATGAAAATTAATAAAAACTGTTTTAAAGGAGGATATTTTGCTGTGTTAATCAAGACACCGTTGCTTCTTTCTTCTGCCTGAGGCCCCAGTTCTCTATGGGGAGTCAAATCATGGACGGCAACTTGGAACAAATAATAGCATATTAGTGGGAAAGGGTCAGGCAAATCTGTAAATCTCTCAACATATACAACTTCAAAATAGCCTGTAAAATCTGAGGAGTAACCATGCTTGATTCCTGATCCAGTGACACTGCCAATTGAGACTATCAAGTATATTTTAGTTATGAGTTTGTCTGTATAAAGTACTATACAAATCTAATGCACATTTGTAAGAGCAGGCCTTATCCAAGCCACAGCAGAGGACATCCTGCCGATGAAGGTGACTGACTGCTCACCTCGATCCTTTTAAAGGTTTACGTGCAGGAGAGGATCCAATAAGCTTCCAGAAACCACCCACCAGACCTCAAAACTGTAATACACTTTTGTTAAGTGATATAGAACAGCTATCATTTTAATAGAAACCAACTTATGCTGCAGTTTCAAATGGGAAAGTACTTTTTTTAATTTTTTTTAACAAGTCTCACTTTCTTGCACAAAACATTTGTAGAGAGGGCATATATCGATTCACTGACATTAAGAACAGGCCTGGGTGAAATTTCAATTACCGGGGTAATTTGTGAATTTCATGTTACGCAAAAGACTGGTACGCAAGCTGCTGTCATTCATGGTATTGTGTTTTTGGTGCTATTGTTGCGTAAGTTTACATAATTTCCCGACATTTTTTGCGTAACTGCACAATAACAAGTTACGTGAACATCACACATCAGTGAGACTCCAGCACACTGATTGAGCTGTATTCACTACATTCCACAGGCATGGTTTTACAATACAGTAACAACGCGAACACAGTTTGCCATTCCCCACCATATAATCCCATCCTGTAACTGCCATCTGTTTCTGCAAACTAAGCATTACCTTTTGTAAATAAAGAGGGCATGGTATTCTACGTAAAAGAATGGATGGCACGTCTACTGGTCATTGGCTCAGACTGTAAAGCACACAGGCACTGCGTACGAGTTAAACAAACAAATAACAAACCACCCGTGAATCCAGAAACCACCGCCAGCCTTTGTCTCAATTCTAAAATGCAATTTGTAGACAAATCATATATAGTAGATTAAAGCTCGTGTTTCAAATTGTTTACCATTGACATGGTCTTCCAACACAGCACAGGCATAAACTCACAATACCCTACTGTCTTGCTCACAGCATGATTCCATTCTAAATTGGCTACCTGGGAACTTGCCACAAAACACCACCCCTCAGCCGACCACAATACATTGGATTGCAATAGTTACCTCAATCACCTTTCTTTCAAGGTATCCTGTCCAGCGACCTCAAATTAATCACCAAAACCTATCGACCAATAATTCACTCCCAATTCTGCCAGCATACAGGCTGCAAACGTGGTTGCTACAATGTGCAGTGCACCAAGAGTTAATAATGACTTCGGGTGGTTAATCTACGCCCTTACTTAATGAAAGAAAAACAATTAAGTGCTGAATTAGGCTTGGAGGAACGAGCAATATATCTCAAAACATCTCTACCTGTGATTAGCTTTGCCCAGGTTTGGACATTTTTCATTAACTGGAATAGTTGGCTTTATGACTATCGGCCTGGGTAATTTTGTCATCATCGCACATGTATCATTTTTATTCTTTTTGATACAAATTCAGAAAAGATTTAGGTTGCAAATATTATATAAATTTTTATTCTGCTGTAAAATCCAAATTAATTTTTGTTCAGATTACAGTGCTTCTGCACAATACATATATTAGGTATGATTTACCTTCAAGGACTTGTCCTTTTTAAAAATGCTATCCCACAGACATTATTTTTCATAACGTGATATTATGTATGACATCATACCGCAATGCGCAATATGCCACACATTAGAAAAATTGCTTAAATAAAACATGGCACCCGCGGCTTCTTTTTCTGCCTACAATTCCAAAGACATAAGTCCGGGCACTGTAAACTGTAGAGGGAGGAAGATTTAGTGACTTAAATTTTCCAAAGATTTAACCTACAACAAATTTTTTATACATCTCGCTTGAATCCACAGCCTCTCTTTCTTGCTTGTTATTTGAGTGCTACAAACTGTAACATGTATTTAAAAACATAACCTGAGAATACTAATATGGCATCGGTAAAGGAAAAAAATAAGGGACTGGAAATCTGCAGTATAAAGAGAATAAATTTAGTTAGTCAATGACTGTCATTTACAGACAATCTGAATTTAATAGGAGATTTATTATTTTGTAGCATTTGGTTATTACCCACTTTAGGACACCAACATCCAGGCAAAAGGGGAACAATGGATAGAAAATCAAAACACGACCTTGTGATAAAAACGAGGACATTTTTAGGAAGGAGGGACATTCTCTACTCCGCTGCAACTCAAAGGGCTGTTTGTTGTTGAAAACTCAATACTTGACACAAGGTCTGGTATTAATATATACACATATATTTTCTGTTTGGCGTGGAAGTATATATTGAAAACAGACAGGTTGAAATGCTTGTTTGGATGCAATGGATCAGTGGCATCCAGCAATTCTTTACAAATCAAGCACGAGATAATCACATTGTGTTCAAAAACTAAGCAAGGATCTCTGGGTATTTTATCATTACTGAGCTCTACGAGGATAGAGAGTGCAGTCCTAAGCGTCCCCCTATTGTTCCCTGGATTTTTTTTTTTTTTAATGGAAAATGTACTGCAGTGGTACACTCGGGCGATAGGAGGTGTGATATATATATATATATATCCAAGCTCCAAAGTACCCAACGTACAAGGAGCACTCGAACGGCAACATGCTCATGAAGAGCCTTTATGGTATACAATCCGCCGGCACAACGATAACTTTAAGCAGTTCAATTTGCCATGGATGCCGGACGGCGGATTGTATACCATAAAGGCTCTTCATGAGCATATTGCAGTTCGAGTGCTCCTTGTACGTTGGGTACTTTGGAGCTTGGATAAATACGCGGCACACCCTGCCGCGAAGGAGCACCACCCCAGGATGTGGGGGCCACGCGGTCTGTTATCGAGCAGGCCGACTTCATGGGGCAGCAACGGATTTAGCATATCCACCTGCACACCGAGGCCCATCAGGGGGCTATGAATGTTACAGCAGCAACATTGCGCGCTCGATCTGGAGACAAAGGACACTACAAGGCCCATAATGCTCTGCTAGTCGCTGCAAAGCCTCCCATCCAGGGCATGCATTGGAGCATTTAAATGATGAGGGCGGTGTCCTATGCGCCTTCAATTGCCAAAGCCTCTGAAGAGAAGTGGGGACACTTCGAAACGCGTCAGGCATACATGGCAAATTGAACTGCTTAAAGTTATTGTTGTGCCGGCAGATTGTATACCATAAAGGCTCTTCATGAGCATGTTGCCGTTCGAGTGCTCCTTGTACGTTGGGTACTTTGGAAAATATATATATATATATATATTTTTTTTTTTTCAAACCATGTGCTCTAAAGCAACGAGAGGGCACTCGACAGTGCTCTGCCATCCGGCATCATGATGCAGCCTGTCTTCCTGCTCCAACATAATTAATCCTGCCGACGAGTTTCAAGGCCACAAGCCTCTTCTTCTTGGGCTGCTGTAAACACACACTGAAGCTCGCATTCTTGCAGTTTCCGGCTTTATTTCTTTACATGCTCGCCCCCAGTGGGCGTGTGCTAATTGCAATCTTCATTAGTGCATGATGGGATATGAAGTTCCTAATGCGACCATTAACATTCACTTTTAGTAAGTTCAATGGACAAGGGGGTCCCCCAGGGATCCATTTTAAGCCCTACCTTGTTCAACATCTACGTGACTCCGCTGGCTGCCATTATTAGATCTTGTGGCTTCTAAACGATCTCGTATGCGGACGACACTCAGGTGATAGTCCCCATCGAGAAGGATCCCTTGGCAACCAGAGCAAAGTTTAAGTCCTGTATGCTGAAAATTGCCATGTGGATGAGCAAGAATTTCCTTCAGTTAAACTCCAACAAAACGGAGATTCTTTTGTTCGGGAAGGCTGTGGATCTATGGTCTGCGGACTGGTGGCCTGCGGAACTTGGTGTGGCACCTAGTCCCAAAAAGCAGGCAAGAACCTGGGAATCATGATCGATAATAAACTCTCTTTGGAGGATCATGTGAAAGAGGTCTCAGGGAAGTGCTTTGCAATAATGCGAATGCTGAGGAAAGTCTTTCAGTGGATCCCCCTGGAGGCCAGAAAGACCTTAATACAGGCACTACTAGTCAGTAGATTAGATTATGGCAATGTACTACTAGTTGGAATCAGGGAGGATCTTGCATCCAGGCTACAGGTGGTGCAAAACACGGCAGCGCGGCTGGCTCTCAACAAACCAGTCCGCACCCAGTCACTACCTCTTTTGCAACAACTTCACTGGCTGCCTATTAGGAAGAGAGCAGTGTTTAAGCTCTTGCCTACAGTGTTTAAAGCACTGCAGGGAACTGGCCCGGAGTACCTAAGGAAGAAGTTAAGCCCGTATGTCCCTGTACGTCAACTCAGATCGAGCAATCGGAAATTGCTCTGTCCCTGCAAAATTAGCAAAGTCAAAATGGGGGGGCGTGCATTCTCTCATCTTGCCCCTTTACATTGGAACAGACTACCAGATGAGATACGAGCTTGCCCCACTCTGGTGCAGTTCAAGAAGCAGTTAAAAACTTGGCTGTTCTAATTGCCATATTCAAGAAAACAAGAGAGAGAGCTAGGACGTGTGAACGGCCGTCCTTGTCCCTGAATTCAATTGAAAAACAACTAAGACGGCCACATCAATTGGTTATCTGACACGGTAATGTCTGGCACCTCATTGGATTTTTAAGAAAACCCTCACACACCAACCTGGTTGGTGTCATGCTTCATCATCGGGTCCATCACATTTCACCTACACCTCATACCTGCTCCACTGTAAACAGGTGTTGTAGCACAGCTGAGTAGCATTTGGCTACTCAGCTGGGACCCGATGATGAAGCATGACACCAACCAGGTTGGTGTGTGAGGGTTTTCTTAAAAATCCAATGAGGTGCCAGACACTAATTGCCATATTGTCATAAGCTACCGGTAGTGTGCCGCCAAGGGCGCCGAGAGATCCCTGTGGGGATGATTCGTTGCGCAGTACAAATCCTAAACAAAACAAATGTGTGTTTCTCTTTTAAAAGCATTTTTTAATCCTATAGTAGGTATCGGAACATTGCTGCAGGCTAAATTAGCATATAGAGCGCTGTGCTCTCACGGTCTCGAACAGTTCGGAACCAAAGCCTCTACCAGCTGGCAACAACAAGAGAAACACACATTGAATGTCAACCACTACAAAGCAAAAACACCGGTTTCACAATATTTCCAACAAATCTTCACAGCAAACAAAGTAACCCTCACCTACAGACTATCCAGTTTAAGAACCCCTAACTTTCCATTACTGCCTCGTATGCTATCCAACCCCCTACACAACTCTACAGGTCAACGAATCTCAAGTTACCTGAAAAAAAAGCGAATGACTTAAATCACCACTAAACAAAATTAAGTAAAACTAGGGTGCAAACAGAAACTCTCCGATGACCAGAATTCTGAGTCATATCAATTCCCTTTCCCACCACACAAACCTTGATTAAGAATCATCAATTCCAGATCTACTGACTTTTTGTTACTTCTTTTTTATATATTTCCATCTTTCTTTATCCATATTGATTTTTTTGTTCATGTTATTAGTCAAATTTAAATGTAAACAAAGTACAGCAGTATGACAAGTAATATCTTGAAATAGCAACATCTGGTTTGGCAGTTTCATAAAAACAGGCCAAAAATGACCCTCACACAATGCAAGTAACAAAATAAGATTGAGAATTCCAGGGCTTGATTAAACCAGATAATTGCTTATGAACCTGGCACACACAGAAGTCAACATACTTATTTATTTGACATTTTTCTCTGGGTATCAATGCAAACATATTGAGGATTTATTGAGGTGATAATTAAAAAGAGTGATCCTAAACACTGGAACTGTGGATCCATTACAGAGGCACGACCATGTCTCCGTAATATATAGTTTTATGGACCCATTCTGAAAATGTAAGTGGCACACAGACTTTCACTAAGGCCTAAATCAGGCTGTGCAGTCGCTTCCTAGTAAGTCGAGTTAGCAAAATGCTGGTGTGCCATCTGTTTAAGCTCCCTGTCTGCCGCACCCCTCAGTCGCACCCCTCAGTCGTTGGTGAGCATGCCAGAGCATTTCATGCATGCTCACAAACCTATTCCCCAAATATTTGAGGAAAGGAGTTAAAATAGTAAATCATCCTCTTCTCGAATACCTGGGGTTATTTTCTTTGCATCTATTTCAAACAAAAACCAACAGATCTGAGATTAGAGAAAGCACGGAATTATAGGCACTTCCAAGGGCATAGACAGGCGTGTGAGCTTTAACAGTACGGTAGGGCAAAAGCTTTGCAAATCTCGTGTCCACTCACTTCTGGAAGGTGGGTAGTAATGGGAAAGTCAGTATCATCAGACTAGCCTATGAAGAGCCAATAGGACTGGAGGAGTGAGAACGGCAGACAGACATAACACATGCTCTAGCCATGCTTACCTTCAATGCTAAGCAATAATGTTGAGAAATGAAAATATGAAATGATTGTTATATACTCAATCAATCAATCAAGAACTTGTAGAGCGCACTACTTACCCGCGAGGGTCTCAAGGCGCTGGGGAAAAAGGGGGGGGGGGCGCTACTGGTCGAACAGCCAGGTCTTGAGTAGCCTCCTGAAGGTCAGCAGGTCTTGGGTCTGTCGTAGGCTGAGTGGGAGGGTGTTCCAGGTCTTGGCGGCGAGGTGGGAGAAGGATCTGCCGCCGGTGGTTGTTCTTCGGATGCGAGGGACGGTGGCGAGGGCGAGGTCACCGGAGTGGAGCTGGCGGTTGGGGATGTAGAAGAAGAGTCGTCTGTTGAGGTAGGCTGGGCCGGTCTTGTGGAGTGCCTTGTGTGCGTGGATGAGGAGTTTGAAGGAGATCCTCTTGTTGACGGGGAGCCAGTGCAGGTTTCTCAGGTGGGGGTGATGTGGCTGTGGCGTGGTATGTTGAGGATCAGGCGTGCAGAGGCGTTTTGAATGCGTTGCAGTCGTTTGATGAGCTTGGCCGGGGCTCCCGCGTAGAGGGCGTTTCCATAGTCGAGTCTGCTACTGACGAGGGCCTGGGTGACTGTTCTTCTTGTATCTGTCGGGATCCACCTGTAGATCTTGCGGAGCATGCGGAGGGTGTTGAAGCAGGAGGAGGAGACTGCGTTGACTTGTTTGGTCATGGAGAGCGTTGAGTCGAGGATGACTCCCAGATTGCGTGCGTGGTCTGTGGGTGTCGGGGCTGCCCCCAGTGTCGTTGGCCACCAGGAGTCGTCCCAGGCTGAAGGGTTGGAGCCGAGGATGAGGACCTCCGTCTTGTCCGTGTTCAGCTTTAGTCGGCTGCTCTTCATCCAATCGGCGACGGCCTTCATTCCTTCGTGGAGGTTGGATTTGGCGGTGAGGGGCTCATTGGTGAGGGAGAGGATCAGTTGAGTGTCGTCGGCGTAGGAGATTATGTTGAGGTCGTGCTGTCGGGCGATGTGTGCGAGCGGGGCCATGTAGATGTTGAACAGTGTCGGGCTGAGGGACAAATACACATCACTCCTATTAAAAACAAAAACAAGGTTGACTGGAGAACCAATGAGTCTAGTAGTTTCATTAAGGTATCACACCCGTGGGTTTAGTGGTAAGTCCCTTTTCCTAGGCTTCCCAAGGACATCCCCACCATTACGATCTGCTCCGGCTAGTAATCCATGAGAACATAGTTAGAGGGACAGCAGCTATACTGTACTATACAGCCAGCAAACTCCTACTCGCTTGTTTAGCAATTCTCACAGATCCGTTTACAAAATGAGATTTTTCCACTTCATAGAAAGAAAATAAAACTCGATTTCTCTGATGTAGGTCACTGGGATATTTTGAAACTTCTGATGCTCCCTTCAGGTACCCCCGATTGGCATAGCTATTCAATAAAAGCCAGCTTTCCTTTTTTATTGCAATAAGTATCCTGTTTCCCCCCTCACATCAGATAAAAAAGTTATTTTCAACATCTGGTCTCCTTTAGTTGCAAAATTGGTTCAATCAGGTTAAATTTCTTCCATGTAAAATAATCTTAATACGTTTGTCTCCTTTTCTGCATGGTTGGCATCGGAATATTCTATTAACTACAGGCTAAGTCAGTGGCATACTCCTACCACCTCTTACTCCTACCGTACACTGAGCAGCTTCACCCATGGCTTTCCCTGACTTCTTCTGCTCCTTTGTATTAACTCTTCAAGCAGAATCATGTCTTTTAATCCATAATCTGATTTGAGTCCAATCCTCTCTCTGCGACCCTCCTAGGTTCACTTCAGGATTTGGAACTTGCCACATGAATAAACCACGTATACGTGTCTATTTATCAATAGAAATCATCCTTAAGACAGTTAGAACCCACCTTAAGGTTCCTTCCGCTAGCTCGAACTTAACATGATTGTAGAACAGGGTTGCCTATGTCGGTCCACAAGAGTCAGAGCCATGTTACGCTTTCAGGATTGCCACATATTATGTAAATTATCACTTTTTAGATTATTTGCATGCACATTGATCACGCATGGCTATTCTGAAACTTCTGGCACGATTCCACCTCTAAGGTGCATTGGTGGACACCCCTGGTGTAGAGAATGTACCAGTGATAGGCATGTTGATACAGTAAATAAGCAAACCTGCTTTCTTTGGAGACGTGAATGTATGAAACTCGGACATACAACAGTCAAACCCAGTTATCTGAGCTATTGCTAAATCCCAAAGCAATCATTTTCCATGCTCTTTGTTAAAAGCAGAAACGTTTCATCAATATATTTCATTTTTAACGTGAAAACTAAAGATCGAAAATCTCAAAAATTACTAAAAGATAAATGTGCAGGACCAGAAAGCCTCAAGCTGGAAATGAAAAAAGGGGATATTAACTAAAAATGTGTATGGCCTACAGGAAGTGTTTGTACCCAAGGAGGTCAGAACACAAAATCATTAAATTGGCATAGGCTATATTACATTAAAAACAACTTCAACTACAAAACAGAAAACGGAGAGCATAACTTGCAATTTTCATTCCTGGTATAATGCATCCACACCGCAATGGATGTTTTCCATGAAGGCGTATGTTGCTCCGCATTAGAAGTCAATACAGGGGAAACAGTTTGAAGGAGCCATATGGAGTAAGTTCCACAGTGATCATCTGTAAATCCTCTCCACTTTGAAGCCAATCTGCGACCACAACCTTTTTTTCCCCACTCCTGCACCGATGCTGCTACCCACCACATGCCTGACTAACAACCAAAACCAACACCAGGACCTGCACAACTGTCTGTCAGTCATGGATAGATACAGGCTTTCTGAAAAAATAAACTGCTCCAAAGTAGAAATGTTGCTTATCCGTGTTAAATGTGCTAAGGTACCTCCAAACCTACAAACTCATCAACTCCTAACAAGTTGATTCAACAACAGCACAAAATCGTCTAAGAAACACTATCATCTTAAAAAGGCAACTTAAGATATGAATTATGACTGTTTCACCCCAGAACTTCTTGCATTTCTTTTGCTGCGTGCCGGCGTCCTTACCTTCGAAGCTCCCACAGGGATTAGTAGTAACGAGGAATTACCATCAACTGAAGCTTTGACTCTGCCAACACACACTATCTTGTTCTGCCAGAATATCAACTCTGTGGCCTCCAAATCCATACAACTAAACATGACAACTAAACTAGTCAACAGAAAGAAGTTCTTGGTCTTTATTCCCGATCTATAAATCACTCCCCTGCCCCCCCCTTTAACTTTTTGATCACCTACAAAATATTTACATGATATGAAAATCCTCCATTTAAGAGTCTCAAACTAGAACACGACAATCTTGGATGCTTCTCTGCCACCATAACCAGTTCTGAGTTCTCGGAGCACACTAAAGGTCAGAAAAACAAAAACCGATGCCTCGCCATCCAGGTAACGAGCCCGAGCAATGTGCTACTGTTAGTTGCACCAAGATATTCCACCTCGTCTTCAGAAGAACCTCAAACAGATATGTTATAAAATATTCTTAGACACCACTCATCAGAGCCTAAAACACCTTGAGGCAATTTGCTCTGTTCAGCGCTATATACAAACCAACACTGAGGACAAAATTAGATTTACCAGCTTTGTTTGGGAAAAAAAAAGACAGAAGGGAAAGGTGCACAGATAGCTCCTGAAGTACTGCCACCCGAACCAATAAAAGGGGAGGAATAGACCAGTCCAAAGACACATCTTTTGCCCTGGGAATGCAACGCTACAAGATATGCAATGTGAAAAAAGCTAAGTAGGACACAGAAATGCAAATTGGAGAAGTGCGACCCATGCTGCAGACTGAAGTAGGCTAATTAACCCTGGGCTGTGAACTCCGCTCCGTTTGCGGAGTTTGCTGTGTTTTCCGCACTCCGCAAAGTACGTGGAGTTCCCAAAAACTCGCGTAGCGGAGATTTTTCCTCGCTCGCGCTCGTCAATGTCACGTTGGCGAGCAAGGAAAATCCACCTCCTGGTGAGATTTTTCCTTGCTCCCGCTCGCCAAGGTCTAGTTGGCGAGTGCGAGAGGAAAATCAAACTCCTAGCAAGACTTCTCAACTCGGGTGGTCGGATTTCGCAATGCAAGTGGTTGCTGCAGGTCGTGACCACTTGCGTTGAGAAACCTTCCGTTCGTGTTGAGAAAGCTGCAGCTCGAGTAGAAAATCTACTCTAGCAGCAAAAAGGAAGCTGCTCCCTCTTGCACTGCGCATTGTGCCATTCGCAATGATTTTACAGCGAGGGACAAACATCCGGCGCTCAAAATCACCCCGAACGGCATGACCCTAACGCACTCCGCCGCTCGCGGAACTCCGCGTAGCATGGCGGAGTTTTTCTGTCACTTCGCGAAGTTCTGCGTAGCGGAACACCGCAAATCTACCCAGGCTGCTTAATGCTAATCTGACAAGGCACTTACTTCCTCATTGCTACAACATTCAACATGGAAACACAGAAAAAGCACGACATTGTTTCCATGTCGTATTTTTAATCATACCAAATGCATACTGCACTGACCAAATACAGAGGTTCGCATTGGGCCCTCCTTTCCCTGTAATATAAAGGAAGTAAGATGAAAAGGCTGAATCTATTTTATTCACAGCTTGAAATGTTCTGCTTAATGTTACAGAATGGTGATCAATTCTGCAAATTTGATTTTGTGTTCTGTTGGCTTGAACCATCTTGTTTTGTTACATTTTTGGCAGCCGGAGCCAGAAAAACACACAGAGCTGTTTCTTGGCATTAATTTTAGAGACATAGGCAGACTCGAAATGCCCAAACTTTATCAAGTAGTAGCTATTTTTTTAAATGGTGTATTTATTTCTATGTTTGCCATATTTATGAGCCAAAAGCATTAGAAAATTCATTTCCATTATTTAGTGTTGATGAAATTCAGTATCTTCTTAGATCTTATTCGTAGCAAATGTCCTAATCACAGATTATCCCATCAGTAGGTCTGACTTAGGTGTGAATACCTAGGAGTAAGTATAATTTCTTCATAGGAAATAGCGCAATATTTTTTTGAAAAAGAATACTCTAAAGTAGACATTGAACATGCTCTACACCCAGGCCGACCACAAAAATATCCACAAAGTAGATCCAAAGCCTACATATACCAAACCATTAAGGCATAGTCCTTCTTTGCTTCTTTCTTTGGAAGGGGGCTTGTATCTCCACATGCCCGGCACTGGTAACCAATGCGGGGCCTTTCTAGCCACAGACATATGGTTTCTGTCCTTCAGCACCCAGATCAAGTAAACACTGGTTATCTGTGCTATTTGCAATCGCTGTAAAAAGCATTCAAGTAGTCTAGCCAGTAAGTAATGGCAGATCCAACCGTACAGATTTGACGCTGCAATTTATGCAGATGCATGGTTTTTCTATTTAGAGCACATCAATAGAATGTTACCACCTTAGATCTAGGAGCCAAATCGATATGTCAGCACCATCCAGGATTATTTTGGCTTTTTCAACGTTTTCACTATTAGTAAACGGATTAGCAGCCTAATACTCATTGCAGCTTAGGTGGTTCTTCCTTTATCGCTTAACAGATTTAAATGCAAACAAAAAGAGTGACACTCCCAACATTAAGTGACGACATTAAGTAAATTAATTCTACTTAGGAGGTTATCAATTAGGACAGTTCCGCCTTTAGTGACTGATAAGAGCTTACTGAAACCATATGTCACCTCTTGGTCAAGAAATTCTAAAAACATTCCAGAATCTTGCCTTCAATGCATCCCAAAGAGGCAATGGTGGTGATTGGTACTGCAGAGATTAGGAGGGGCAGAGGTAACAGAGTCTATTTCTGATAAGGTTGATCTTAGTGGGGGAAAGACACAAAACGAATAGTTATTTTTTTTTTGAGGAGTCAAAAGTGGTATGGGGCGGGTGGCGTGGCTTAGGCAGCCAGCATGGCAGATGCAGCTTGAATAAGCTCTGTGCGCCCACCATTCCATATCCTCCTTTAATCCTGCCATACCCAAACCTGGAGCAGTTCATCCGTGCTGCCGACGGTGAACCCAGCTGGTGTACTGCTGAGGGGTCCGGGATGGATTTCGCTGCGGGACTGCAGCCGGGTCCGCGATCCGAGTGAGCGTGTCGCAGTTGCGGAGCAGCGCCTTCCTGCCTGTCGTCTAAACGGGCTGCCGTGGCTGGGACCAGCGTCTTGATCGGGCCGAGTACCCGGAGCGAGGTGAGCGGGGGCGTTCGGGGGGGCTGGGCGGGGGCGGCCAGTGTCGTGTGGTCTCGCCCGCTGGCTTGTTTGAGTGGGGCTCGCGGTCTTGGGTTGGTGCTTGGGCTGCTGGGGAGCCCGTCTGGATCCCGGGTTGTGGCCGCGGGGCTCGCCTGGGCCTGGGTGCCGCCTGGCGCTGTGGTCTCGCTGCTCTGGGGCCTGGGGGTGGGGGGACCGCGGCGCTGTTTGCCGCGCCTGCGGGGCCTGCCTGGTGCCGCTCGCTGCCGATCGTCCTCTGGGAAATACCCACGCATTGGCACCAAGGTTGTTGTAATTTGGCAGCACTTAAGTTAAGCATTGGCTAAAGACAGCCTGTATTCAGAGGCTAAATTGTCCGCTTTGTGGAATCCATTTTGTATTTCTGTCAGCCATTTTGGCTGCCATGTGCTACCATGTGCTCGCCATGTGCTCTGTCCTACCTTCCTGTTAACTGCTCTTGAAATCTGCCTAGAGACAAGTTAACTTTAGTTCCTCTTGCTTTGCACATGCTCAGTTGAGCTTGCAGCTGTTTCAAGTTTATAAATGTCAGGATGTGTCTACTAAAAGTAGAAACTGTTATCTCCACCCACTTGTCGACTGTGCATTCTCTGTATGACCTTATATGTACCTACAACCAGCATTTGTGTTTGTACCGCCTTCATTTGAGCCCCTGTGTGGGTATAAAAGGACCAGGATCCTTCCATTCAGTGTGCTACTTCATGCATTACTGAAGGGTGATGTGTGAATGTTAGCTCCACCTTATAAGGTTTAATAAACTCTGTCTTTTATATTTCAGTTTCTGTGCCAACTTCTTCCTAAGTGTCTGAGGACTCTGTGCAGAGAAGGGAGAACCCCTAAGCACTGGTAGGCCTTGCTGAGGCTCACTACAACAAATTGGCGCTTCCAACGTGGGACTCATCAGTGACTCGGATGCCCGAAGGACTGGTCGAGATGAAGGATTGGAATCTCGCTCTTGGACGCGATCGCTGCCTGAGGAGACCTGAGTCTTGGCACCCATGGCGTTTTTCCTTTCTTTCTGATCTGACCAGCCCGGCGGCGCCGGTCCTTGACTGAGATCTCTTCTGTTGATTTGCCGTGCAGTGACCATTTGGTCAATTTGAGAACTTGGCAGTTGGAACCTGGACACCATTTGATTGGTAAGAGCCGTTTTGCGGCACTTGCTGTTGGTTTGATGCCTTTGATTGGTAAGGTAGTTTTAGTAACACTTACTGTGGCTTTGTTTGTATGATTGGCCAATTTTGGAATTTGTTTTGTAAGTTATATATGCATTGCAATTCATATAGGCAGGTAATGAGGAGATTTTTCTCTATTTGAAATTGTTTGAACAGCGCAACGTACAAAGAGTACCTTAAGCGCTACTTTGATTATAATACTGCATATTCTGCACTATTTTTGGCATGCCTGTTTCCAGTACACTTCGCAGAAAGTGTTGCTGTTTTGGAGGTACCGATATGGATTTAGTAAGTACTTAGTTGACTCCCCTCAGAGGGGATACCTAAATAGGTTTAGGTATAGTAAAAAGATATTTCTTCCTTGGTGACTAAGTACCCCATGGAACTAAATATGTACATAAAACGGATCCGGATCTGCGCACTTAGTAACATTCATAAGTGGTGATATGCAGAGCGCTTTTTGAGTGTTCTACCAGCCAAAACTGGCGAATTTGACCATGGAACAGTTTTTGGGCTACTTTTGAGAGCTCTTCTTGTAAATATGACTTACAATTAGTATTTACAAATAGGTTGGTCTTGCGTACACTTTGTAAGCTGTCCTAAGTATTGATTTGTGGGTTAAATATGTGTTTCAATGTCTATGTGGGGTTTTTGGTTTGACATTGGTAATACTTGTGTGAGTACTCTGTGTACGAATGGCTAGCTTTAAGCGCGTAGTGTTGTGTCCTTCTGTAACTGTCTGGAATGAGCTCAATGAGTTTGTTTATGTTTTTTTTTGCTGTCATTATTCTGTTATGCAAAATGTCATTTAGTTACTTACATATTAAATAAAAATCCAGAAATAAATTATGTAACATATGCTAAACAGCTGCATGTTACTATTAAATTGACAGAGTAAGACACTAAACATGTGTGCAACTTGCCACAATGCTAAACATAAAATTAGAATTCGTATTCAATAGGATTAAAATAGGCCTCATACAGAGAAAAAAAAACGAAATTGTGTGTTTTGTAATCAATAGACTTAAATACACAATGTTACGGCCTTTTCCTTAAATACATTGTATTAGACATTAAAAGGCATGCACATCATATGAGTGAATTTGGTCGTTGCTGAACTAAATATACATTATAGAAAGATAGATTTGACTGCATTGAAATGCCTCAGTTTTTAAATAGACTGTGACATGCTTTTCTCTCAGCACCCGAGAAAAAAAGCTTTCCGACAGCTGTGTTTAAACTGATTAACTGAAAGACACCGTTTGACACAGCAAATGGGGATTTAACTCTGTCAGGGTATTTCAAATAATAAAGGGGTTTTTTCCTGAGAAAGGCGTGAAAATTCGACGCCTGCTGACACACAACAGCTGCATAAATAGCATATGGCTATTCCTGCTCACGGCCACAGACAGGAATGCTGCGTCAGCGATATTTTAAGTCAGTGTAAACCTGGTATAAGGGCCTGCCCTATTTTAAAAGTTTCTAAAAACCAGTTTCATTATTTTGGATAACAGAGAACAAAATTGAAAGTAGGGATTTCCTTTCTTAATGCCTTCTTTACATAAGTATATCTGTGGTTCCGATGTTAAATGATAACTGTCCATTAAAA
This sequence comes from Calotriton arnoldi, assembly GCA_963921515.1. Lineage (NCBI taxonomy): Eukaryota > Metazoa > Chordata > Amphibia > Caudata > Salamandridae > Calotriton > Calotriton arnoldi. The sequence continues at coordinate 732,430 of CAWUFW010001692.1, read as the reverse complement.
GTGGCGAGACTTTTCCTGTTTCAAGTAAGGCTTCTGTGCTTAGGGTTATGAATGAATGTGTTTAAATATGATAGGCTACGAATGAAGCTTGCTTTTCCAATGTGGAATCATCAAAATGGTTGGTTTTATTGATAAAAAATAAAATTTAATTATATGGGAAAAAATATATTGCTAAAAATAAATGCTTTAAATTCGTTTTTTCATCTTTATAAAGCCTAATCATCATACTGTGAATTCCTAGCATCAAAGTTGAATTTAAGCAGTGCTGTACCGCAATAAGAAGGGAACTTAAATGTGAAATGTCACTTTACCCAGCCGTACAAAACTTGTTTTTAAAAGGGTATATCTTATGCATTTCTGATTTCCCATTCCTGGGCTATCTAGAGAACACTCTGGGGGTTCCCTTATGCAAAAATATTGTAGGATATTCATTTTTAAGTGCCCCTACCACCAAAGTCGAAATTGAGCTAAAATTCACAATTTTACAAGCAGTTCTACCACTCAAGGCAGTTTTAACGTGCTCTTAGGCTTCAATAAAAGTATACATATGCAAGTATAAAATAAACAGCTGCCTCTGCATTACTAGATTGCACACCACTGTACATAAATGAAAATAAGTATAGGACTGCTTTTCGCTGTGATTCCCCAGAGTTGCTTTGCATTACAAAACCGCATGGCAAGCCTTGCACACAAAAATGAGCAGCTGCTGAACGGGTCAAAGGTCGGAGTTCTGTATTTAGCTACTTAGCAGGCTGAAGGGTAATGTTTGCTTGGATACTTCGACCTTCGAAAGATTTTTTGAAAGACGAGATGATAGCGCAAAGAGAGAAAGAGAAGCTTTGCTTCCTATTTTTGGCAAACACACGTTTTGCGCAGTCCTATGCCACGAAGGAAGACAACCCTCAGTTGAACATTGATCTGCCATTTATATAAAATAATGGTTTTAGTTTTAAGAATACTGTGTAGGGGCTACGATAAGGAGGAAATGGATTTTAGTTTGCATTCATGCGCCTCATGTTACTCTAGTACAATTGCTGTAGAAAAATTGGTTTAAAGTTAACTCAATTTGCATTGTGTTAGACTGAATCAGAGAATAGCCACTTTCTAAGATATCTCCTACAAGTTTGTTTGTGCCCAGTTGCTATGAATAGGGGTTGAAAGTGTTGACAGAAGTAAAACCTGTTTCCAGGTTTTCCTACTGTCAAAATGGGGGAAGGAGGCTAGCTCCTCTACAAATTAAGAGTAGGCAAAATTATGTTTTCTCTCTTCTTTTTCTCACTTTTTTTGAGTCTGTCTAAAGCTGTCTAGGAAATGGCCATGTGACAGTTAGGGCACTTTGCATTGTTCATAAGGCGGCACACAAAATGGGGCCTAAACCATTACAGAGAATGTTTACTTGGTACTCCCCAGCTAGAAGTCTTCGTTCCTTGGCAGCCCACCTAGTATGTACCCCACGAGTCAAGAAAACCCGACTAGGAGGTAGATCATTTGGTTATGCAGCCGCAAGGTTATGGAATGAACTACCAAGTGAACTCAGACAGACTGATGACTTACTGCAGTTTAGAAAAAGCTAAAAACCAGGCTCTTTCCAAAAGAATAGCCTTGAGAGATTGGCGCATGATGATTCATAGTTTTATAGCTGCACAGTTATTTAGGTAATCCCAGCGCCAGGATGCCCGTTGGGTGACAGCTGCGCTATATAAATGCTACTTACAATTACAATTGGCTATTCTGTAATACTGTTTTAAAATTGTTAGAATTAATAAAAAGATGAAACACAAGCTATGTTACTGCCCATCCTGTATGAAAGAATGAGTAGAACAGATTGATGTTCCCTTATTTGATCTTTAAGGAAAATTGTATAGTGGGGGTTTCTGTTCAAAAATCTCAGGTGGCAACACTATTATTGTTAATGTTATTCTCATGTTCTATACAGTTTTGCAAGGGCATTGGTAGTCTTTTATTAGCTAGCCTGTGTAATAAGCTGACAGCCCTTATTAGAGCTGGAGATAGGGTTTTTTTTCCTTTTGAAAATGATGTTGCATAGTCCAGATCGTGAAAAGTACAATGCAGGAAAGACGCTCATGTGATCCTTAGCAAACATTTTGAAGGAAAATATTGTTTTATAGGAGTTTGTTTGTCATAACATGTTCTGCTGAAGAAAAAGTACCCACTATGTTGAAGTTTAGTTCTTTTTGCAATAAGAATCCCTGTTAGATTAGCAGTTTTAGATTTTCCTGCTGCACCTATAACATGAGAGCATGGTCCTAAGCATAACATGTAAGAGAAATTATTTTACAAGTGTCTGCAGTCCTGTACAAGTAATGTAAAATCTATGAGTAAAAGTGTAGAACATTTCCTTTTTCTTGAGGGTTCTTCAGATTGGTAATATAGGAATACACCAATGTAAGTATTTGGAGTATGTCTGTATTGTTTTTCTCTTTCCTCAGAATTTAGTAAATGAACACAGACTTCCTTGGCTGTTTGGGATTGGGTGATGTATTACTCTTGTCAGTTCACCAAAACGTTCCTTTTATACTTGCCAATAGGTCCAGGGTTTTCTACTCTCAGATAGATGAAGTGGTTCTTGGGTGCCTTGCTAATGTATGGGGCGCCCCAAGACTAAGGAAGTATTCTGAGACTATCCTCTCTGTTGTTAGATTATTTCTGTGCCTTGTCTAAAGACCTCTTGTTCTGTCCACCAATAGATATTTGCTGCCTTACAACCATTGCCAGAGGGGCCCGGACATCAGATCCAGCCTGGGGAGTCAGCGCCACTGCAGCTTGAAGCCAAAGTGAAGGTAACCAGCACAGGCGTTGCTGGCAACTAGGACCTCAGTGAAGGCGGAAGCACTGGGACGTGAAGTGTGTACCCCTGCCACTGTCTTGGGCGAAAGACGGGGTCACAAATCAGGATGAAGAAATCTTTCTGTGGATCCAGTTTTTGATGCCGCCCAGCTGAGAGAGTCACAGACCGATAAGTACGGCAAGGAGGCTTTTGCTTGAGGTGACCCCCTTTGAAACAAGGGTTGCTTCAGGCCTCTTAATCCTGGTCCCAAAGTGAATGCAAGTCTACGCCTTTGTTTGTTGATCAAGAGATGCCCGAGCACATTGGGTACAATTTGTGGCCAGAAGTGCAAATACAGGAGTTAGGGAAGGACTTGAGTTTAGGGTACAGGTGCTATGCCCTTGGTGCCTGTTAGATTAAAGTGAAGAAAACTGGTGCACTGCCTGAGACACTGGATAGGATCATTGAGGGTATTTGCCCTGGGGGGTGATTGCCCTATCCTGAAAGAAAGACTTTTTCTTCTCCGTGATTCTTGAGTTGCGAGTTGTGCCGCTCCACCGTGGGAACAACAAGAGCCTGCCTGTGAGGCTCAAAACGGACACAGGGAGAAGACTCCCTCTGGCTGGTTGGTTCAAGGACTCTTTTTTTGTTAGTAATGTACCCCTTTGGTCGTCCCATTTTTGAGGAGGAGCAGCCCTTGCGGCTCCTTGTCCTAATTCCTATGGCCCCAGTGTGGTCCTCCTGGTCCCCTCGGAGCCAGGATTGTTTTTGTAATAATATGTCTGATTGCTTTAATATTTTTTAAGAGTAATGTTTATTCTGCACGAGAAAAGTTCATCTGAGCATGTTACTTTACTCTTTCCTTAAGTATATTAATTGATAATTTAGCCCTCATAAGAAATACTGGAAAAGTCTATTGAAAATGTTTTTATTAAGTATGTGCTGTTGGCTATTAATTGAAATAGATAGTCACTGAAATACATCAGAGCCCTGAAACTTAGAATTAGACTAGATGATTTTGGACTCTTGTTTCTGCTTGGAGCTGGAAGCTACTGACTATCCTGTGTGTAATGATTAATACTTTTACATGCTGTGTATGTATCCAATGTGGTCCAATGCTTTGCTCCATTTGCATCTCTGCTTGTATACCTGGGAAGAGGGAACGTTGCTGAAACAAAGGCCCAACAAATGTTGAATAAAGAGGTGGCCGAAATAATGTTAATAGATGTACGGGATGAATATTTAGATTACCCCAGATAAACGAATGTCTTCAGCCAATGCTGAAAGGGCCGTCTGTTGTAATTTGGCAGCACTTAAGTTAAGCATTGGCTAAAGACAGCCTGTATTCAGAGGCTAAATTGTCCGCTTTGTGGAATCCATTTTGTATTTCTGTCAGCCATTTTGGCTGCCATGTGCTACCATGTGCTCGCCATGTGCTCTGTCCTACCTTCCTGTTAACTGCTCTTGAAATCTGCCTAGAGACAAGTTAACTTTAGTTCCTCTTGCTTTGCACATGCTCAGTTGAGCTTGCAGCTGTTTCAAGTTTATAAATGTCAGGATGTGTCTACTAAAAGTAGAAACTGTTATCTCCACCCACTTGTCGACTGTGCATTCTCTGTATGACCTTATATGTACCTACAACCAGCATTTGTGTTTGTACCGCCTTCATTTGAGCCCCTGTGTGGGTATAAAAGGACCAGGATCCTTCCATTCAGTGTGCTACTTCATGCATTACTGAAGGGTGATGTGTGAATGTTAGCTCCACCTTATAAGGTTTAATAAACTCTGTCTTTTATATTTCAGTTTCTGTGCCAACTTCTTCCTAAGTGTCTGAGGACTCTGTGCAGAGAAGGGAGAACCCCTAAGCACTGGTAGGCCTTGCTGAGGCTCACTACAACAAGGTGAGGCCTGTTACAGCACGAGGCCATTCACACTACAGCAGCAAAGACGCGAGAGGAGCCGAGCGCCTAGGGCCCACCTGGACATTGCTGGTTAACCTTGGAATCTGGGCCTGGGACCAGGGCCACAGCGCGCAACTTCTGCCCTGCCTTTCTTACTCCCCCCTCGATATTTGGTGCTCCGGACCTGGTTCATTGACTGTGTCCGCCTACTCTGTAGTGCCAGAGCATTCCCAGGTTCAGGTCCTGAGAGGGGGTGTGTGGGGCCAAGTGGACACAGGGACAACGCTGCGCCCTGAATCTTACCCTGCAGGAGGAGTAGCTGCCTTGGAGCGCGGGGTTGTTGGGGGTTTGCCGTGTGCTGGTGGTCCGGCGAGTTCGGTTCCTCTAGAGGGGCCTGCTTGGCTGCCCACTGCTGGCTGCGGAGGCGGCCGGATTAGATCCGGTGCGGCTTGTGGCCTAGTGGTGGGTGGATTCCGTGAGGGCCGGCCACGGTATTTCTCCTGCGCATTCCCCTTAGGAGTCTGGTTGGCACCCCTGTGGCTGTGTGCCGTCTCGCTGGCCCGAGTATTATCCTTCATAGCAAGCGGTGCAACTGCTCGGCGCCATCGCGATGGGGAAGGACAAACCTGGCGCTGCCGGCCCAAAACAGAGCACTCTGGACCAGTTCGCCGCGTCCTCAGGGGGGGGCACTCCACCGACTCCTGTACCGGATAATGCAGCCCTATTGGCGGCTATCACGAACGCGAGGGACACCTTGGAGGCCAAAATCGGAGCGGTGGGTGCCGAGGTCTCATTCCTGCGGCAGGACCTGCGAAAGGCGGTGGACCGCATTACCGAAGCGGAGACGCGGGTGACATCTGTGGAAGATACCGTACAGACCCTCCAACGCCAGGTCAATAAATTGACTGTGATCTCTAAAGAACTGGCTGCCCGCGCCGAGGATGCGGAAGGTCGCGCAAGGCGCAATAACCTCCGCTTTGTAGGGTTCCCGGAAGGCTGCGAGGGAGACTCCATGAACCACTTTCTTACCTCCTGGCTTACAGACCTGCTGCCTGCGGACAAGCTCTCAACATGTTTTGTCGTCGAAAGGGCCCACCGGGCTCTCACGAGAAAACCACCCCCTGGAGAGAACCCGCGGCCCGTTATCGCTAAGTTACTGAATTACGCAGACAGGGATGCTGTGTTGGAGTACGCTCGGTTGAACAAGGACTGGCTAGTGTATGATTCCAGGCCTATCATGGTTTTTCCGGATTACACCCATCAGGTGCAACAACAAAGGCAGTCCTTCACAGCAGCAAAGAGGCAGCTGCGTGAGCTCAATCTTTCCTACATGCTATTATATCCTACTAGACTCCGGGTGATCTTTAACTCTCAATCAATCAATCAATCAATCACAGAATTTGTAAAGCGCACTACTTACCCGCGAGGGTCTCAAGGCGCTGGGGGAGAAAAAGAGGGGGGGGGGGTGCTGCTACTGGTCGAACAACCAGGTCTTGAGTAGCCTCCTGAAGGTCAGCAGGTCTTGGGTCTGTCGTAGGCTTAGTGGAAGGGTGTTCCAGGTCTTGGCGGCGAGGTGGGAGAAGGATCTGCCGCCGGTGGTGGTTCTTCGAATGCGAGGGACGGTGGCGAGGGAGAGGTCGGCGGAGCGGAGTTGGCGGTTGGGGATGTAGAAGAGGAGTCGTCTGTTGAGGTAGGCTGGGCCAGTCTTGTGGAGTGCCTTGTGTGCGACAGATGCTCCTTGTTGCTGGCAGTATCGGGTGGTGGGAGGGGTGGTGTTTTCGGGGACACAAAGTTATGTTAATTGTTGTTGATAGGCGCAGACACATCTCCCATTTCCCATTAGGCAGATCAGTATGTTTAGATCCAGACTAGATCTATGGCTGCTCCCGCAAAGGTCTCCCGTCTGGGCGAACTGACGGTGGTAACGTGGAACGTACGGGGGCTTCTTAATAAAGTTAAGTGGGGGCCGTCTTACGGCAAGTCAAACGATACGGTGCAGACATTCTACTCTTGCAAGAGACACACCTCCTAGGCAATAAGGCCCCCTGTCTAGCGCGGTTCGGGTTTCGCCAGGTATATCATGCGGGTTTCACCAGGGGCTCCTGCGGGACAGCCATTCTCATCCATGGTCGTGTCCCCTTCCTACACAAGAAACATTGGGTGGATCCTGGGGGCAGATATGTCTTCCTGACGGGTACGCTGTATGGTGAGTCGCTTACACTTGGCAGCATGTATGCGCCTCCACCTCTTGGGGCCACGTTTGTTGAAAGTCTGACAAGATTGTGGGGTGAACTGCCCGATGGCCTCTCTCTCTTGGGAGGTGACTGGAACGATGTCATGACACCATTAGACAGAAGACGTAGCTCGGGGGCCGCTGTCCCTTCCGGTCCGTCCAAATTGTCGTCGCTGGTGGGGACTCTGGGTTGGGCTGATATATGGCGCGAATTTCATCCAGCCGAGTCAGGTTACACATTTCTGTCAGCGGTGCATGGCTCAATGTCTCGCCTGGATTACTTGTTCACACCCCGGAGCTATGTCCACAGATTTGCCCAGGCCACGCACCTTCCGAGAGGATTGTCGGATCACTCCCCAGTGTCGGTGAGGCTCCTCTTGGGAGTTCATAGGCCCCCTCTTAGATGGCGGATGTCTCCATGGCATCTGCGCGCCCCAGATTACCATGAGTGTCTCCACGCTGCAATTCAAGAGTATTTCACGCTCAATACCGACTCCGCTCACTCCAAAGTGATCCTGTGGGAGGCCCTGAAACCCACTGTTAGAGGGGTGGACATTAGCTATAGGACCCATGCTAAACGCAAGCGCTCCGCTCAAAGGACTGACCTGGAGACTCAGTGCGCCTCCTTAGAGGCACAATATTCAAACGAGCCTACTCCGACTCTTCAGAGGAACTTGTCCCTTGCGCAACAGCAGCTAAACCATCACCTTACAGAGGAGGCTAAGGAAATCTGGTTGGCATCCCAATATCGGATCTATCAGTGGGGGGATAAATCCTGTAAAATGCTACATAGACTATGTCAGGCAAGGCAGGCCCCGGCCACAGTCCCAGCCATCAGGGGTGGAGACGGTGTTCTGTATACCTCTCCTGGGGAAGTGGTGGAAGAATTCGCTCGCCATTTCTCTACATTATACGCCAAGCAGGAGCAGATCTCGGGTGATCTCATCGCCGAGTTCCTGTGGGATATTCCCCCCCAGCAACTATCTGATCAGATGCGAGACCAACTGGATACCCCCATTACGGTTGACGAGCTATCTGCTGCACTGTTCGCGATGCGCCCAGGGCGAGCCCCGGGGCCTAACGGGTTTCCCATGGAGTTTCTTCGCTCTCACGCAACCATACTGGGCCCGCACCTCTTGGACACGATTCATGAGGCCCTCGAGCAGCAAATATTACCCCGAGACTGGCGTCAGGCTGAAATGGTCCTCTTCTTAAAGCCCGGCCGTCCACCAGAAGACCCCTCCTCATATCGACCCATTTCCCTCATCAACTTCGAATCCAAGGTGCTGGGGAAAGTTCTTGCGGACCGCCTGCGGTCCTGCATTCAGGACTTGGTCCATTTGGACCAGTCGGGTTTTATGCCTCACCGGGCCACTCGGCATAACATCCGCCGTGTTCACAACGCTATGGCCATGGCTCCAGAGTTGGGCCGCCCTGCGGCCTTGCTCTTAGCCGACATATACAAGGCCTTTGACTCCCTCAGTTGGGAGTACCTATTACAACTCCTTGGGGCGATCAATTTTGGGCCACGCTTTCTGGCGTACACACGCTTGCTTTATACTGAACCTATGGCCTCTGTTCGCATTGCTGGTCACCGCTCTCCCTTCTTCTCCATCGGTAGAGGTAGGCGACAGGGCTACCGCCGGTCCCCTCTCCTCTTCGCCCTTGCGGTGGAGCCTCTTGCGACATGGGTCCGTTGTGACCCGGTGCTCAGGGGCTTTGATTGGCCTGGGTCCCAGCCAGACCGCATTGCCCTATATTTATTTATTTTTGTGTTTTATAGAGCGCGAACGTGACCTGTTAGGGTATCAGAGCGCTTTACAGGAGACATAGCAATGTACAACAGGCTTAGAATCAAAGAGTACACAACAATTAGGAGGGGGCGGGGAGGTGGGTATATAAGGGATAGAAGGACACGTATGTACAGTTTACATTTACAATTGCTCAAGGCAGGCCCCAGGTTTCTTGGCTGGTTATGCTGGTAATCCGGGGGAGGCAATAGTCGGGAGTTGTTCAGGGTCTCTGTGGTGGTTGAAGGCGAATTCTAAGCGAGGAATTTACCCATAAGGAAGGTTTTGGCATCCTTTTTGAAGCGTGCCAGAGAAGGTATTCTTCTGATGGCGGGTGGGAGAGAGTTCCATATTCTTGGTGCGGCCCCAGAGAAAGCCCGATTGTAAGTTTTTTTTTTCCGAAAACGTGCAGGTTGGAGCAAGAGGTCTCTGGAAGACCGGGAGTTTCTGATTCCTCCTGATACCACAAGTTTCTGAGCAAGATATGTGGGGAGTTCGAGTATAAGGTGTGTGGTGCATACCAGTTTAAGCTGTATTCTGGCCTCAAGAGGAAGCCAGTTCAGCGCTTTTAGGTGTGGAGAAATGTGGTCGAATTTCCTTGTGCCGGTAAGTAGTCTGGCGGCCGCGTTGAGGCAGGCTTTTAAAGGTGCCAAGGAGATCTTGGGTAGACCCGAGAGGGTAGAACAGCCGTATTCCAATCTTGAGATGACCAGTGCTTGGACTGCCATTTTTAGGTCGGAAGCGTCGAGGAAGGGTTTCAGTTTCCTTAGGTAGCTCAGGTGGAATCTGGCTGATTTGGCCATCGAGTTGATGTGGTCCCGCATGTTCAGGTTGGAGTCAAGGGTTATTCCCAGAGATTTGGCCGAGTCCACGATGGTCGGTGGGCAATTTAAGGCTGTGATAGCCTTAATCCATGCCTGAATCTCAGGATTGGTTTTTGTAGGGGAAATTAGGAGAAATTCTGTTTTCTTTGCGTTTAGTTTTAGTTGATTAGAGGCGAGCCATTGGACAGTCGATTTCAGGGCCTCATTCAGGGAGAGAATCTCCTCGAGAGAGGAGGTTTTGATGTAGCTGAGTGTCGTCAGCGTACATATGGTAGGAAATATTAGCGGTGCGTAGTACTTCGGTAAGCGGTTCTAGGTAAAGGTTGAAGAGGGTGGGGGACAGGGTTGATCCTTGAGGGACTCCAACCGTGACCGGGGAGGGAGTAGACAGGATGCCGTTAATTAGGAATCTCTGTGATCGGTTTTGGAGGAAGGATCTAAACCATTCAAGAACAGAGCCATCCAAACCCATCCTGAGTTTGAGGCGTACGAGTAGTTTTTCATGGTTGACCGTGTTGAAGGCCGAGGATAGGTCTAGGAGGATAAGGAGACAGGATTTGCCTTGGTCAAGGGCTTGGAGGGCATCGTCCACGATGTGGAGCATGGTGGTTTCGGTGCTGTGCCCAGGTCTGAATCCGGATTGAAAGTCATCGAGGAGAAAGTATATGCGGACGATGTCTTGTTTTTCATGACCGACCCCTGGATCTCGGGCCCACGTATTTTGCAAATTCTCCGGGTTTTCGGTCAGAATACCGGGCTCCACACTAACCCTGCAAAATCGGTGCTATTCCCAGTCTGCGGTCATCAGGGCAGGTCTACGTGGGCATCCCAACTAAAACATGCTACGGAGGGCTTCCAATATCTAGGAGTGTTTATATCCCCTGTCCACAGACGTCCTGGGCCCGTAACATCAACCCACTCCTCGTCAACCTTCGTGAGGAGACCTCTATTTGGTCCCCCTCCCTCTGTCGCTCTATGGCCGGTCGGCCATTTTCAAAATGGTCTCCCTCCCTAGGATGCTCTACCGTCTGCAGAACTTTCCCTATCATATCCCGAGGGCGTGGTTTGCACAGATCAACGCCATACATAATAAGTTTTTATGGGGAGGGGGAGTGGTACGAGTAGCGCTGCAGACATGTGCACAATCCACCTATTGTGGGGGCATAGCTGCTGCCGACGTTTACTCCTATTATGTGGCGGCCCACCTTCTAATTATAAATGACTGGTGGTACAATTCGCCTACAGACCCGGCATTCGCAGTGGAACATGCAGCCATGGAGAGGACTCCTCTCTTGCGCCTACTCTATGGTGCGCAGAAGCTTGACTCCCTACCGCACGCCAGCCAAACGACGATTAGACTCTGGCAGTACACCGTCCCACGCATGGGATGGAACATGCGGCTGACGCAGGCGACGCCTCTGTGGCATGGTTATTATCTACGCATGGTAGCTGCACTGAAGGGGTTCCGTCAATGGGATTTAATTGGTATTTCAGCATTAGGCGACATCATGCGAGGCACTGTCCTCAAATCCTTCCAGCAACTGCAGGAGGAGTTTCACCTCCACAAGACCCAGTTCTATAGGTATCTTCAGTTGCGCTACGCTTTGGCCCCCGCACTTGTAAATCTTGCAGACCTCCATGAATTACACCCGCTTGAGAGCTGCCTCCTTATGGGCGATCTTGGTGCACATAAGATACGACAAATATACCAGACGTTAACGACACATTCCACCACGACATTACATAAAACGAGGAAGGCATGGCAGGATGACATCCCTGACTTGACGGATTATGACTGGGCGGAAGCGATTGCTAGCCCTCGAGGCGCTGCTGTAGCCTCCAGATACCGCCTTATTCAGTTCAAATATGTACATCGAGTCTATTACACCCGTCTTCGGCTTTGGAAGATGGGAGTAGTGCCATCCCCCATATGTCTGCGTTGTGAGAGGGAGGAGGGGACGTTCCTCCACACTGTGTGGAGCTGCTCAGCATTACAGCCCTTTTGGCGCAGGGTGTCGTCGTGCCTCGCGGAGGTGCTGTCCTGGGACCTGCCACATGATTCCCGGTTGTTCTTGCTCCATAGTACGGAGGACATTGGAGAAAACCGATACAAGCAACACCTACTGTTTTTAGCTCTTACGATTGCCAAGAGAGACATAGCCCAGTTGTGGAAGGGAACCTCGCCACCGACGATAGGGAAGTGGCGACTGGAGCAAGATAAATGTATGGGTGCGGAGATGGCTGTTTTTCAAGCGAGGGGTTGCCCCCTAAAGCATAGAAAGATATGGTCTCAGTGGGCCTCATACCGTGGCATTGATCTCCCTCCTCTCCCTCCACAATCCCCATAGCAACAGTCCCATGAGAAGTTTGGGGGCTCAGATGTATGTTATACTGTTTCTTACTCTTGGCCATGTGTGTGTATTGAATTCTACTTGCCATTGCCGGGGGTGTGGGGATGTCTGCGCACAGTTCTTAGTTTGTTTCCTTTCATTTTATATACACCATGTACCCATTGATATTTCCAATGCTGCTATTTCTTTGATATTTTGTATTCAAGTGATTTATATCGGGCTTTTGCCCGAGTGGCACTGTGAAAAATGTAATAAAATATGTTATAAAAAAAAAAAGTGGTATAGGGGCAGCTAACTGCATATTTATTTGGTTGCTTCACCAGAAGACACAAACTATTGAGCCGTCACTTTACAGGCAGTTGTATCTCCTATTTCGTGCCCATTCTGGAATTATATATGAAGCTGTGGTAGACATCTTCAGCAAAGGAAATGCTGAGTCTGATGCTTTAGGCATTGCTTGACCATGAATTCAAAATAACGGTGTAAGGGGAGCCTAGTCCTACACTCTTTATATTATAAAGTGATGCTGGTGAGCATGGGATAATATACTCTAGGGAGGATTTGCTGGCATTGTGCTCCGAACAGCTTCATCTTGATAATGTGAACAGAGAAGAGATGCAATCTGTTCAAATTGATAGGCCTTTTATAAATTGCCGAGATTTTAACTCTTTTCAAGCAATTTGCATCATTCTCCTTATGATTTAAATCAGCATGTTATTAACCACGTGGGACCGTGTCAAGGTTTTGAAAACGTTTGGTTTTGCCATCTTCAAATCATGCATCAGTCGTAGGTGATTTTTATTTTTGGTTTAAGTTTGACAGTTTCCAAATGTCTGTGAAAATGTTCTGCAAACCTTCCATAAAGTAGCCCATCTTATGAACTCTAGCATTCTCTAGTGTATTAACAATGTGGTTATGTTGGTTAAGGTGGTGGCATGAACCAATTATCATGCTTTCTTTTCTTATTTGTTCCTGAGGTTTCCATCGGGACTTAAGATGTACCTAATAGTCGTTTCTTTTGATTTGAAAGAAGTTGTTAGGTCAAATACTTATGAGCAGAAATTCTTGAACATTTAGCATATCAATTTTTGCCATAAATAAAAACACAATTTAAACTATAGTGATTAAGAATGCCCCTCTACGTATGTAAATTAACAGGCTCCCTAAAGGCAGAAGAATTAACAAGGTCCTTGATACATTTAAAAAACAATGCCTAAACTTTAGTGAAGGATTTTGCTTCTGCCGCCAAATAGCCATGAAGACAGTGTTAGACCAAGTTAAACAGAGTTTTTCTCTTTTCTCAAATTTTGAACTCTCTGAAGTAGCTTAAGAAACTATTAGGCATGCCAATAAATCAAAATCAATTTCTCTACAGTACATCATGACTACTAGACTATGCAACGTTGTCAAGCACTGTCACTTTTAAAGTTTTGTGTTGTAATATCTACCGAAACTGATGTGGAAATAGTCAGACAAGGATAAGCAACAAATCACAGTGAGTAACAAAGCCCAGTAACTAAATAAGAGGGGACCAAAGCAGGGAACAGGAAAGAAAAAAGGAATTACTACAATGAAAAGCCCAAGGTGGGCAAACTCTGTCCTTCTGAGTAAATGGCTATTACTGTGGCTCCCTCTCTTAACTCATAGAAAGGAGCAGCAAGAACGAACCTCTGTCAGGATCCAAAGAGACAAACAATAAAACAGTACTCATAAGGCAATAGCAGGACTGGAGGTGGTTACCAAGGCAGAGTGAGAACAAATAATGCAGCAAAGACAACCAAGATTCCCGCTTTCCCTTGGAGTTCCTAGTGAGGGTGCCTTCTCTTCCCCAGCTTTGGCGCCATACAGAGAGCTCAACCATGAACCATTTTGAGTGCGTAACAATGGCTTCTCTGGGCTGAAGAACAGCATGTTGAAATCACTCAGTCTGGCCATACAACTGCAGCTTGTGAGAACAGCATATGGTGGCAAATACACCCACAACCCCTTCACTTCCTTTTCAAGTGGAACCAATGGCATCTATACACCTTTGTCGTCTTGGGCAGGTCCCCCTTGAAAGATGGGAGGGAATAGATAAGTACTTTAAGATGTTTAATAAGCGCAGAAAAAAGCCCACATACCATCATCCTGCAGGAACTGGTTCCAGCCTCCAACAGCCAGAATAGGTGGAGTTCCAGAACCAGAATGCAAAAGCAAGTGAAAAACATAACATACAAAGTCTCAAGATGATGCTTGAGGTGTCAATATGTACAATCGATATAGCCACCCTTAACTACATTAATGAAGACATGTCACAATGTTAATGATGGGAGAGGACAACAGGGACCCAAGGAAAATCAGTTTTTATTCTTGTTGTAACACAAGTTGGAAAGGAGGAAAGCCAGATAATTTGGAGGCGCGCCAAGCAAGCATTCCACAGCCCATCCTCTGGTTTCACAGAAAGGCCTTCTAAGCCTCACCATGTCAACCCGACCTCAATGCTCCCCTGGGTGGCTTTTCAGTAACTTGGCTGTGCCAAAGACTTTTGTGATGGTGCTACTCACCCTGATAAAATGGTGGCCTTCGTGGAATGGTACACTTAATAGTCATGTTGTATAATGATAGAAAAGATTGTTGGGTGGAGTTCTTTAAGGCCAGATACAAGCGACCTGGGGCCCTATTATGTATAGGGCGCACTTTCCCTGTTTGCGCCATGGCGCACCTTAAAACAGGTGCGCTGGGCACAAACAGGGAAAGTGCGCCCTATTATGAAGAATGCTCTGTCCCCAAGGTACCTGCGAACTCATGCTGCCCTGGAGGAGGTGCATTCAAGTGAAATACGGAGCGGCTTTGAAGCAGACGCTCTGTGTATCACTGTGCAGACGGCAATCCGCCTGCACTTTTAAAGGGGATTGGAGATCCCCTTGCAGGCGGGTGCAGTGAGTGACTGCACCCACCTGCGAGGGTATGTCTGGGGGGGGGGGGTCCATATGACCCTTTTCCCCCCTCTAGAGGGCTATCAGGGGGCGCACTGATAGTGCGCCTCCTGAGAGCTTCTTTGCCTCTGCGCCCGCGTCTATAATATGGCGCGGGCGCAGAGGCAAAGGCATTCCCTCATTTGCATGTGGCATGCCCCGATGCAAATGCGGGAACGCCCTCTTGAGGAAGCGCTGAATGTGCGCCAGTGCGCTCAGTATTATAGAAGGGACCGCACAAGCTTCTGCGGCCCCTTCTGTAATACAAAGTGCCCCAGGTGCGCAAAGCGGGCGCAAACGCCCGTTGCGCCCCCAGTCTCTGTGGTCCCATTTCTGTCGGGAGGACCTAGGGCAGGACTAAGGGCATGGTTTAAAGTCACTTTGGATTGTAAAATCAGTTTGGTTCCTTCGGGTTGCACTTTATGTCAAGCTTTTTTATCCATGTGGCCCATGGCCCAATGACCTGAATATTGTTTTCATTCATTTTTATAACAGGTATTTTCAGATTAATAACACTGCCAATTTTAACAAGTTATATGATTTTATTCTTGGCTTGAAAGCCCAACTTGGCTCTTTACACAAAGGTTATCAAATCATTTTAGGCAGGATTTTAACGCTAAACTAACACAGATATAAAATGAGTGCATTATGTTTGATAACAGTGGTATAGACCACAATTACCACCCCAGGGATCAGAGAGGGTATGCACTCTTCCGGTTAAGTAACTCAATCTTACCAATGTGACCGAACTCTGTGACCCATCTTATTCTGCTAAGGCCACTTTTGAAAGGGGAGAGTGCTTCTCTATCATGGACTATATTTTTGCTACCCATGATCTGTTGGCTAGGGTTTCCAGGGCAGACACAGTCATTAGCGCTTATAGTGATCATAACCCCCTAATCCTTGTTTATGTATTCTGGAAAGTTGGGGGAGTCTGTGGCCATGCAATCTTTAACAGTTAAGACCCAAGGTTTGCGCCTGGCCTGGAGAAATACTGACCTGAAAATAAATTCTCAAGACTAAACATTGTCTGAAACATTGTCCCTTGGTGTCAAAATGTCTTACTCTCTATGATGATCACTGGGCAGTGGACAATCTATTTGTTCAGCTGAATATAGCTGTGAGTGGATTGCTTATGAAACCAAGTAGACCAGGGGGTCATGAGGCTAAATGGTTTGATCAGCATTGTAGGAAGGCCTTGGTGCACCTACATGAGGCACTGAAGGAGATACCCAGGGACTTCTGCAAAATCCAACGACGTAGGGCGGAGTATAAGGCTGCTCTGCGGGCCAGAAGTAAAGAGCTATAAATATGAATCCTGGGGGGAAGTTGGTTAGGTCATGCAGGCTGAAAGACACCAAGGCCTTTTGGCTGGAGGTTAATAACACTAAAACTGTGCGTGTTAAATCTAACACTACTATTACCACCATTAGTCCGGAAGCCTGGGTTAACCATTTTAAAGAAGCACTCGCCTGTCAGAGGGAATGAAGTCTGCTGAAATTAGTTAGTTAAAAGCTGTCCCGCACTTGTCATTTATTTTATAAACCTGGTCACAAGCCGGGGTGCTCACCAGTGAGACAGAACTTGACCACTTGATGGAAGGTGCGTACACTGTGCAAGTAAAAAAAAAAAAAGTCTGTAGCGATTGTCTGCATTCATCATGCAGCACTGGGCCTAGTGTTTCCAAAGGCCTTGCTGAGGAGGAGGTGGCCTTCCCGTTAGTCCTGGAATTTACTCTTGATGAGGTTGCGGAGGTGATCAATAAGAGTACCTCAAATGCGGCTCCAGGTCCGCGGTTGTGTAGTTCCTTTAATGCTATTTGTAAGGCAGGACCCCCAAAGTCATGGCACACTACTGTTATTGTCCTGATTTGTCAAGGGTAACACTCACTCGCCAGGGTGTTACCGGCTGATATCCCTGCTGGACTCAGCAGTGAAGTTGGCAGGGAGAGTTGTCGTGGAGCGTCTTCTTACCTGGGTTAGAGAGACAAATATTCTGTTGGAGGTGCAGCATGGGTTGCGTGAGGGGCTCAGCACAGTGGAGCAATGCCTAAACTTGCATATGCTGATCAGCAAGTATATCGTCTGACTTTCATGGACCTCTCCTGTGCCTTCAATAGCGTGATTTGGTCTAAATCAATGGAGATCCTGACTAATCTAGGGGTGGAGGGAGATGTGGTACAATTCCTGAGAGCATTACGCTATGACCAGTCAGCTTCAGTTGGGTTTGGTCCATCAAGAGAGCGGACACATAGTTTCAAGATAGTGAGAGGGGTGCGCCAGGGCTGAGTCCGGGCTCCCCTTTTGTTTCTTTATTATATTAATGGTCTACGCAGGCACAACCCTGTCCAACAAAGTTTTGGACACCCCCTCAATTGGTAGGAATAAAGGTCCCACATGTATTATATGCAGATGAGGCTGTTTTACTCTCCAGAACCCCCAATGGCCATAAAAAAAAATTCAAGAATTTGTTTCTTTAATGGGGACACTAGGTTTGGTCACTAATCAAACAAAAACTTTTACTATGGTTTGCAGTTCTACGAAACATAAGATGCGGGCATATTTTTACAAGGTCACCCTGTCGCCCAGACCCAGGATTTTTCATATTTGGGCGTAGTTATGGATGCAAGGGGTAATTGGGGACCCTGTACTGCTAAATTTGTAATCTGGCTAACCGCATTGGGAAAACATTTGTAGCCCCTCTCTTGGAGGTTTATAAAAGAAAAGGCCTTCCACTCTTTACATACGGCTCGGAAATTTGGGGTTACTCTAATATTAGTCTCCTCCAGGGTGAACAAAATAGGGTTTTTAGGCGACTCATGGGTGTTCCACCTGCATGCTCTACTTTTATTATGCACGCACGAACGTGGGGCGGATTATGCTGATATTATTAAGCTGGCCCCCTGTTCTGGTATTTGGTCAGGGTGAACCCACATGCCTCGCTAAACAAGGAGATCATCAATGACTGTCTCTCGTGCGAGAGAGGTCTGAAAGTTCTTTGGCTTAAAAACATTAAGTGTGAACGGACGAATTTGGGAAGGCTATCCTTTTTTTCTAACCCAAATACTAAAACTAAAACTGGACTTGGCCTGGGTAAAAACCACATTTAAGATAAGGATGAGAGTTCTTAGAAAGGAACATGGACTCAAAACCTACTGTTACGGAGTATGTGGAGTTACACAGCTCACTAACCCTGCAACCCTATCTGGAATCAATCAATAGATCATCGGACAAATTATTAACTAGGTATAGGTTAGGATTTGCGAGATGGCGCCTTGGCTTTCCCCTTGGCCAATCTGATTAATCTAAAGTACTGATATGTCCATGTGACGAATCCTCCCCACAAAGCCTGCTGCATTTCACCTTTTTTGTCAATTTTTTACCGATTTTACCGAAAGGTTTCTAATCCTAATTATTAGGGAGCAGGTAATCAGAAACCCTGGTTCAGCGCTGTTTTTTTGCAGCAACTTCATTCCCCATTCAAATGTATAAATATTTGCTGCTTTTTAAAATGTGCTATCAGCATAAGGAAATCATTGAGGTTTTAATGGGATGGTACATTTGGGGTGGGTCGTAACATCCGTTTCTTCTAGGGATTTGCTGCAATTGTTGCTTATTTGTGAAAAGATGTTGGGCCGACCATGTGGTTTTCATTTCCTTTGTTTTACATTTTTATAATTATCGACAATGTATTTGAGGCCTCATGACATTTTATGTCACTTGATACTTGCACTTTATCTGCTGCTACCTCATACGGAAGAAAGAAGGACCCATCGAGGACTGAACCGATCTTGCTAGCTATGCTTATGGCTTTCTGTGGCAGTTGTAGTGTCCTGCCGGACACGTTGTAGTGTTCGGCAGGAAGCTGTACTCCCAGCCACTCCCTCGAGGGCTGGACACACTGCACCCCCACACCCATCCATCACGGGTGTCACGAGTGATGTGGCCCGCCAATAAAAGGGCCCGGGTGCACGTGCTCGCGGCCAGTTTGCTACACTACATATCTTGGTGTCCGTGTCTGTCATTCCCCGTCATGTGGGCCTGAGGCCCAACACCACATTGGCGACGAGGCGGGAAGCCAACCCCGCGTGCCCGCTACTCAGCGCTCCCTCGTCCCTCGTGGGGGAGAGATATGAGCCGCCACCCGCGGCTGCAGTGAGGGTCAAGCTTCACATCGCAACACAGCCCTCCGCCTTTGGGGAAGAAAGCACGGAGACTGGCTGTCTCCCGACCACATCGGGTCCGATGAATAAAGGAGTGGACAAGCACCACCGACAACAGCAGCTGCCTGCACGCCGTTGGAACTGTGAGTCTCCCCACCATGCATGTGACATGGCCGCCGCCGCGCTCAGGCACGTACCGCTCAACTAGGGAGCCCAGCAAACCTCCCTACGCAGCGACTGTGAGTGACCCTACTACCCCGGAGCTAGACGCAGCTCCGCCGGCTGCGATCCTGCATTTGCCGCAATAAAGAGAGTTGCAGCGACGCCACCAGCCCTGCACGCCCCGCGGACCCTGCGAGAGTGACCAGAAGGCAGGAGGACTGAGTCCACGCCGTGCTGGTGGCGTTTGACCCGCCAGACAAGGCCCGCAGGAAGCACACCCTCACCCACACGGCGTGACCAAATCACAGCACCAACAATAGCGTGCCAGCCGCACCCGGCAGCGAGAGGAAGAGTGCGTCGGCCCTGCAGCAGCGCATGCCCTTCCCGCAAGCAATCTGCGCACCAGCACAATGCGGAGCCACCCCCACCCTGGCATCCCACATGAGGCCAGCAATCACACACCACAACCCCAGGGCATCGGGACACCCGCAACACGCAGAGCAAACCCATGAGGGACACCAGCAGCGCTACCTCAGCCAGTGTTCCCCGCAAAAGCTCCCAGGTCCTGGTGAAAGAGAAACGGCCCACGGTGAGGAGCCTGCAGCGCCGCCCAGTTTGCCACCTCGCACCCTGGCCAGCAACCCCTGCCTCTCCCTGTGGCAAACACACAACAACAACGCGCCACCTACCTCCACAGAAGACTTACAGCACACAGGGTAGCCTCCCCGCGTCGCAGGCAGGAGCTGCACGGCCTGCAGTTTAAAAAACGAATGCCAGGACCGGCACAACCGGAGTGCTGTACTGCCACCCAGTGGCCATCTGTGGTACTGCAGCTACACCACTCTAATACACTACAGAGGAACGCCTGCAGTAACAGAATGGGAACTTCGTCATGCAAGGAAGATCCCAGACCCTGTCTTCACAGAAATGCTGACACTGGTGGGCCCCATGCCCAGTGGTAAGGCTAAGTTGAGATGAATGTCTAAGCCCACACAGGTATAAGGAGCAGCCACGTCACCCTAGCCCAAAGGAAATCACGCAGTGTCCCCAGCTCCCACAAAGTGGCCAAAGACAGACAGTAGAGAGCATCCTGCAAGGACTGGGGCCCTCCAACACTGTGCGCGGCCCCACACCTGCATCATCACCCCAGCATGGTTTCGCAGTGGCAACAAGCCGAACCAGCACCTGAACTGTAGCCACAGTGCCCCCAGGAGTGGTGCATGACACAGCACCTCCACACAGCGTGCACAACGCTCACAGCAAGAGGAAACCCACCAAGGATCAGCGAAATGCCCTGCACAGCCAAAGGAGCCACAGCTACACAGGAGAAGTAGTCAGCGGCAGCGCGAATGCTTCCATGCCCACCCAAAGGCCCCAAGAAGTCCAAGACACAGACCAGCCGCTCGAGCCAGACGGCGACACTCACCGCAGTAGGAGCGCTACTGTAGACTCCACGCTGCTGCAAGACGCAAGCAAGCGGAACAGACAGCAACGTCTCAAGGGAGCTGTCCCCATCAACAGCACAAGAAAGACTGGTGCAGAGCGAGCACCACACGTGGCTGCCCAACACCACCGCCGGGGAAGTGATCGCATCACTCGCTCCTCCGGATACACAGACATCTCCACGAAGAAGCACTGCTGAACGCAGGGAGGAGAACACAGCACCAAGCAAGTGCACAGTAGCACAGAAACAGCTGCTACCGTCCCAGGAGTGACAGACTGGAGAGAATGCGCAGCCAGCGAATCCAGTGGAGAAAACGAAAGGCGCAGTCGGATGCGCGCCACAAGTGAAGCCGACCTGCCAGACGGTCGCGAAGAAGAAGCCGACCTGCCAGACGGTCGCAACGGAAAAGCACTGCTGGAGGGAGATCCCCTACATCTCCACTGCCTCAGCGAAGCCCCGCAGTGGGCCGAAGGAAACAGAGTGTCCTCCCTCGCACTGCCTCAGGACGGAGTCGGCAGTGACCCACGACAGGCAAGAGAGGAGTCACACACTCCACGTGGCAGGCCGCCACAGCAACAGGTGCTCTGACAACCGGCGACACATGACCGGACGTCACGTCGCCCAGCAGGCAAGGAGTACGTCACGCAGAGTGACCAGTCCTGACAAGCACGCCAGAACAAAGGCAGCAGCAGGCGCCACGACAGCGCCGCCTCGAGGTCCCAGTACAACACCCTCGAGAAAAGAAGAGCGACAGCCATGTCACACAAAAGAGAAGAAGAGTGACCGCCCTGTCACACCGAAAACTGGACGAACACAGGTATGGTGAAAAGACCAACAGGAGGAGAAGACCGAGGACTCACACAGCAAGCCAAGAGCACACCCAGACACACCAGACATCCACCAAGGCGGACCGACGTCCCTGGACACAGCCTCACGGGAGAACCGAGCACAAGCCGCAGCAAGCGCAATCCGCGTCTCTCCCTAACGCTTCCCCAGGCGACCGTCCATCCCAGAGTGTCGGCAGTCAAAGTCAACGGCATCCCTGCTCCAGGCCGCAGATGCCGTGGGTGGAGATCAGCACCGAGTGTCCCTCTTCACACCACCTCAAGATGGAGTCGGCAGTGGCCCCCAAGTCAGGCAAGAGAAGATCGGCACACTCGCCGTGCCAGGCCGCCACCAAAGGTCAATCTCAGCACGACAGAGACACCTAGCAGCTAAGTCCCTCCTCACTTTCAACTCTCCCAGCAAGTCACCACCACCTGTCATTCCGACTCACCACCGGGCTGGCCTCCGCCATCATGCCAGCCCTCAGCACAAGCGTCGAACAACATCACTCCGAGAGTACCACTGGACTGGAGTCCTCCCTGGTTGCCACACCAGCCGACCAAAGAAACCAGAGGCTACCTGTGAACATGGCACCCACCTGAACCGCGGCAGCGAGAGCAAGTCTTAACCAAGACTCATCTACCCTCGCGGGTTGTGCGTGAGACTCAGTAACGGCTCCTCGGTAGTCCTGCAGCTGCCCCCAGTCGGCACACAAGCAGCCCCAGTGCAGTCCTCCTGCAGTCCCGCAGCAACCCCGACAACGGGCCTCCCCAGGCGGGAGAGTGAAAAGAGACATTGCCCCACCGACAGGTTATCGGTTACAGCCAAGCGGTTCCACAGAGACAACTGATCAGGCAACACCTCCAGGAACTTTCACCAGGGACTCCATCCATGTCCATGACGCAACCCACTGTATGAACTGTTAGAATTCACCGCAGACCATCCTCGACGTCAGCAGAGCGGAGCCATGCAAGACACGTCGTCATCTGTGAGCCGACGGTATGCAGTGGACGTCTCCAAGCCAGCGGTCGTGTCCTGAGCCCCTCAGGTTAAACTACGAGTGCCCGCCGAGATGGTCCTGCTGCAGGCCGAGTCCCCGGCCCATGTCTGATGTCTTCCCGCCACCTGACTCAGAAGACTGATGGACCATGTGGTATTTCCGTTAACTGTTTGTTTTGTCCCCACAGGTTTGGACTAAAGTTGTACTTGTTCTTCAATAAAGTTGAGGAGGAATGTAGTGTCCTGCCGGACACGTTCTAGTGTTCGGCAGGAAGCTGTACTCCCAGCCACTCCCTCGAGGGCTGGACACACTGCACCCCCACACCCATCCATCACGGGTGTCACGAGTGATGTGGCCCGCCAATAAAAGGGCCCGGGTGCACGTGCTCGCGGCCAGTTTGCTACACTACATATCTTGGTGTCCGTGTCTGTCATTCCCCGTCATGTGGGCCCGAGGCCCAACACCACAGCAGTGTTTGCGGTCTGCATTTTAACAGTGATGTGTATTTGCTGATGCTTTTCCAATTTTAGCGCAATGATTGTTGCGTCTATCTTTATGATGTGATTTTTATGTGCTCTTATGGCTACTTTTGTAACTGAAATAAAGTGAATTTTGATTTAATTTTATCTAGGAGTTTCCTAACCAAACCTAAAGCAGCCGCGCTTCGGGCACACTACAACCTTGGATTTTGTATTAGCCTGGAATCCAAAACAGAGTTGAAAAGAATGCGGACTCTGGAAATATTATATTATGCACATAGGCTGCACTTGCCCAGTGCTGCTTGACCAATGCATACAATGACGACAGACTTTCTGTTAACTTGCACAATGCAGGCACCTGCTGCCAGGCGGTCGTGTTCGGTCGCACTGGTGACCATCCCAGCAGGTTTATAAAATATACGACAAGTGTGGAACGGCTTTTAACTAACGAATTTCAGCAGACTTCATTCCCTCTAACAGGCAAGCGCTACTTAACATAAAAGCACCAAGCACTCTCTGAACTTTCCTCCTAGTTAGAGGTCTAGGTTAGAGTCTAAGGTGCACGGGCAGCCCTGTCACTCGTAGTAACTTTCAGATTGTGCTACGCCTGCAAAAAAGCAAAACATCTTTTCCGGCCAGATCACCATCCGAATGCACTCTGCTCTATAGTCTGATCGATACGCGAACCAGTCTACATATTGAATTTAATGACGAACAGTCCCATCTTGAGATGCTCATTTTATTGTTAAGTACATATTATAAATGGCAATTTAATTATTTTCGTATCGATCAAAAGTATGGTTTTAATTAACTGAAATATATTTCAATCACAATGATGCCAGCATCTAGAACCTATGTAGACTGAGTGAGGACATAAGAACACCATCTCCACCTTAATGAAGATTTAGAAGGAAGAAGGCTGTCTGAGAATAGATGTGCACATGCAGAATGCAATTACTAGTAAAGTATGAATTAGGAGAATATATGTTTAATCATATGATATCAAGAAAAAAACCATGGGTGGCACATCCTTCTCTGTGCAAGCAGCCAAACTAGGGAACTCCTTACCCCCCAACATAAGATCCACCGACAACCATCTTATCTTCAGAAAACTACTCAAGAATTGGCTCTTCCCCACATAAACACCATACGCAAACAGAAATTTACAGCATATCCCTCTGTATATAAGCATTTATTTTCACTATAGATATGTACCTGTCTTTGTGTATTGCTTTGTATAAACATGTAGAATAATTATGTTGTTAAAAAAAAAAAATCATCTTTGGTCTACATGTACTTGCTTCCATTGTGCATCTATGTACCTCCATGTACTTGGATCTGTGTGTTTGTTACTTTTCTCCTAAAAAAGCATATCCAATGCACTACCCTATTTCTCATCCTGTACCTCTATCAATATCTTTAATCTACATATACTTACCTCCTTTATGCATCTATATACTTTCAATGTACTTATGGATCTATATATTTATCACTTTCTTCTAATTTAGCATTTCCAATGCTTCTCTCAATATATCTTCTAGCCCAACTTTCTGACTCATCTCAAACTTCTTTATACTACTCTTTCCAATGCACTACCCTATCTCTCACCCTATACATCTATCAATATATCCTCTACATCCAATCTCTCATTTATCCCAAAGCCCATACCACTACTATTGATCCCCAAAATAACCCTTTCTAGACTCTCCCCTACTCTACCCCTCCTTGCATCATCTGACACCTCTTTTTACTATACCGATCCCGCAAAACAAACCTTTCTAAACTCTTCCCTCTGACTCTTCCCCTCCAAAACCCCCTTTTACTCATCCAAAAGCCTCCTCCTACTGCTATGACCTCAAAAAAAAAAAAAAATCCAAATCCTTCACTCTCCTATTCCTCCACTATCCTTTTCAATCAAAATAACAGACTAACATGTTCACTTCTCAAATTCCATATTCCACTATACTAATTCACCACTAATCCTCATGGGTTCCAGAGTAGCGTGCTACTCGCCCAAAAAGCGCTTCAAAACCCTATCAGTGGTAGCAAGCGCTATATAAATACAAACCTCTTTCCCTCTTCTATCCCGCCACCTACCTTTCTCTATCCAAATAACTGAATAACATATGCACCACTCAAATTACTTCATATTTCACTATACAAATTTTCAACACTAATACTTTATGGGTTCCAGAGTAGCGTGCTACTCGCCAGAAAAGTGCTTCAACACCCATCAGGGGTAACAGGTGCTATATGAATCGCGAGCCTTTTTTTCCCTCTGCTACCCTTCTCAATCCAAATAACTGACTAATATCCACCACTCAAATTACTTTCATATTTCACTATACTAATTCACCACTAATCCTTTATGGGTTCGGGAGTAGCGTGCTACTCGCCAAAAAAGCGCTTCAACACCCCATCAGGGGTAACAAGCGCTATATAAATACAAACCTTTTTTCCTCTTATATTCTTCCGCTATCCTTCCGAATCCAAATAACTGACTAACCTATCCACGACTTAAAATTACTTTCATGTTTCACTATACTAATTCAATACTAATCCTCTATGGGTCCCGGAGTACCGTGCTACTCGCCGAAAAAGCGCTTCGACGCCTCGTCAGGGGTAGTAAGCGCTATATAAATGCAATTACAATACAATATCACACAGAGGGACTGAAAGACCAAAACTCAGGAATCTACAACTCCTAGAACTCACATTGTTATGGCTAGAATAGTATGGACAAATGAAGATGTCTTTGAGGTGATTTGAGACTAGAAGACATGCTGTAATACTTGGGATGTCCTTTGGATGTGTGCTGGTATTTATGTAAGGGTGTTGCTGATGACTACTAAAAGTATAAAAGTGTGTGAGAAAAGCCATTTTGACCCAGGTGCTGAGGAGAGATTGTGGAGAAGAAACTCTACCCTGGGTCCTTACTACGCTTGCCACTTAGAACTACAAGGTTAACCCGCTCACCCCAGAAAAGAAGTGTGTGTGATCCCCTCCTACAGTGTGCACCCAAGGTGCTCTAGCTGTGACAGGACAGATCGAGTGGGTGGTTGGATAGTCATGGGAAAAACTAGTCTGCCTGCTCTGTATGCAGAGATAAATGTGAGAAATTTAGTCTCAGTATTGTGCACTTTAAGAAAATATATCTAAACCCTACATGTGAATGGATACACTGTAGAAAACAAATTATCAGTGGCCCAATTAGTTACAAAGGTTTATTAACAATGACAATATGATGCGTGTATGTATTATGGCCGGGTCTGGTGGCTCAGTGGACTAATGCGTCCATTGCAGGGGCCTGTGTTCGACCTCATGGTCACAGGTTCAAATCCCGGCGGGTCCACTCAGCCTTTCATCCATCTGAGGTCGATAAAATGAGTACCATTGAGTTGGGTAACAATGAACATCTGTTATTCAGCGCCAAGAGACCTCTGGGTGAACGTGCGCTTTACAAATACACGTTAGGTTATGTTATGTTCTCGTATCTAACATGATTTATAGATGTGCAGGTTTTGGATATGAAGTCACATTCAAGTGGCACCGATCTAGGACGTCTGTCCATGTAATCCAGTTACGAGAAGGAAATAACTAACGCTACTTACTGGTTGGCTTTATCATTCACACAGACTTTGATCAGTAACTGATGCAGGGTCACCTAGTTTTCTGGAAGGAGTGCAGATGCTATGTGTGAATGCCACAGAAACTACTTGAACGGCAAGAGTCGTGCTGTCTAAATGAAATGAAATACCAGCATTTGTAAAGAGCACAGCTACCTCCGGAGAGGTGTCCCGGCGCTGGGGGCCGTCGGGAAGTTTAAGCAAGCTATTGCCCAGAGTCACAAGGTGCTGGGCTAACCTGCCGCCGGGGATCGAACCATGAGCTCCCGTGTTCCGGAGTCAGCCGCCCTGGCCGCTGCACCACACCTCTTCCTCTACCCAGGGCAATAGCCACTGGTGATAGAATTTAGGCTATTAGGCAGGAGGAAACCGCTGACACTTGTTAACATGTACTGACTGTTTCATTAATTACAAATAGCACAAGAGAAAAAGCATTTACAATCCCAAAAGTAGAAAAAATTATTGCTCTATGTATACAATGCAGATATGAGATAAAGAATTTAGTGTGTGATGATTCAGGGTATTTTTGAGACGTCAAATAGTTTCCCCATGCCTTTCAATGCCAGAACTCCACAGAAGGTGGAATGATACACCAAACAGCCAACAGCATGAGGTGACAGAAAAAAACGAATCTGGAGAGAGCTAAAGCCCATTCAATGTATTGGTTGAAGAATTGGTAAAAACAGGAGCCATCAAGCCAGGTCAAAAGATGCTGTTCCCCTAATAGAGTTCAGCAAATTTCTATAGGTAATCTGGTGTGAGACTAGTTACACTGACGCAGCCACATAATGCGTGGAGCATATAGAGAGCCCGATATTGTAAAACATGGGTCCTACCAGGCTCTTACGCAGACACCTGGTGGATGTGGTGATTTAAGTGGTTGTCCATAAGGTCCACAAATATGGCTTTGGTTACCATATACATAACGACTGCTAGCTCCTTCATTGTAGGAGGAGGAAGGCGAATGGTCAGACAACACCCATCATCTTCACCTTGTTCGAAAGGAGTGTATCCTTGTTTACAGGCTTTGCCATTAAATCGCTACAGAAAATACAAGGGGCACAGATAAAACAGGTAGCTTTCAGTAACGTTACTTTCTACAGACAATGCAACACTTATTTTGCTTAAGGTTATGGCTCAGCACAATTAACCATGCCTCACTAAAAATGAACTGTTCATTTAAGTGATGTGACTGAGTAACTCCTGTTGCAAAAAACACCGTTTAAGACCGCTTTAAACTTTGAGATCTTCAATTACCAATCCAGTCAACCCAGAGTCCTCACTGTGATTTCAATAGTACAATTAAAATAATCAATACTAGACTTCTATAAACACATTCGAATAAGTCATTTGTCTTAAGACGACAATAACAGTTTTTCACGTGTCCCACACGGTGATTCATATGCTGGCGCAGTAAGTTTATTTAGACATACATATGTTGTGTTTTTCATAAATAGGCACACCCAGGTGACGTCTTCTCCAAGGCCACTCTACCAAGGTCCCACTTTGTTTATGTCTGTGATACGTCCGGTGGCGCTGGGTTGTTTGTAATTAGATCAGAAATGAAATCATACTGAAGGGAGTGTATGTGTGATCCGCATATTCTAAACATGGCCCCTTACCCAACAGGAAGAACAAGAATTGAAAAAACCGAATAGGTGTAGATTTAGAACACAAGTAGTCAAACATAAATGCGTAAAAGGATTAGAATGAGGAATATTTGGTGTGTACATATTTTGACGAATATAATTTGAACTACATATTAGATAAATAAAGTGCTTAAAGGTTGCATTTGTCAGTCAGTCAGTCAGTCAAAGAAGCTTTATTCGATTATGCAAGTCATAAAAGCATTACAGATAAAAGGTTAAAAAAAACAGTACATTGTATTTGTTCTTACCCCAGCACAGCGGTGTGTGAAAGAGGTAGTTTCCACTGTACAGTACAAATGTGTGTAAGGAATGTTAATGTAAAAGTCAACATAAAGATACAGGCAGTGCAAACTACTTTTGCCAGAAGTTAGTGGTAGTTTGCAAAAGGAAATAAGGGCTGTCATTGCAGAGAATATCACTAAATATGTTTCATAAGATGAAATGGAACACTTTTTTCTTTTATTACCGATGTGAGCATAGTCGTTAAACCAACCTCTGTCCATCTCTCTCTCACTCACACACACAAAAAATAGTTTGTAAAACCTAGGTGCATTGTTTTTGGTCTGGCATTAGTCAAGACCTTTTGATTTTATTCGAATTATATAATGCTTACTACTAACAGCTTACTTATCAATATGGGCTTGTTTTGCCCTATTTTGGGTTAATCGACAATTAGCTGCAGCCAAAAAACAAAATCAACCATCTTTAGAAAGGGCCTGAAACAGGCACCATACAGAAGCTTTAAATGAACAGGTGTAAGGGTGGAGACCACCATACTAGGTTTGTGTACCATGATTATAAAGGAAAGGGTCAAGCTGCATTGTTCTGTTGATTTTTATCTGCAATTATCTCATGCGTTTCTGCTTAAAGAAGAAGAGGACAGCATGTGTCAGTTGTAATTGTTCATCAATGCTTTCTGGTGGCTTGATACTTTTAATTCTCACTCAGATTGTAAATGAAGTGGATTCCTCAGGATCCAGTGCATACCGATGACTTAGTGTCCTAAGGATGCAGTGAAGGAAGTTAGTGCCTTTAGAATATGTTGCAGTGTTGTGTGTAGTGTCCCTAATGTAGGGTGTAATAGGTTAGTGTCCTGCAATACAGTGTGTTTGATTAGTGTCTATATGGTAGTGCAGCTTAATAATGCACAAAGACTGAAGTCCACTGTGGTAGGTTGGTATCCTTGGCGTGCAGTGTGGCGGGATTGGGTGCCTAGATTGCAGTGTCCCTAGGATGTAGTGGAGAGTGAAATGTTATGAGTTTTTGGGCCAGATGTACGGCCATTGATGTTTGCGACTCGCAAATTTCATTAAATTGCGAGTCGCAATTTGCGAGTCACAAACATCAATGTACAACAGTGTTAGAGACACTGTTTGCGATTCCCAATGGGGTCGCAAATTGCATGCCTCATGCATATTAATGAGGCTGTCGCAATTTGCGACCCCAATGGGAATGGCTGGCACTCCCAGGGATGGTGGCCTGCTGGGGTCAGCAGACCACCATGTCTGGGACTGCTTTTAAATAAAGCAGTTTTTTAAAAGTTTTTTTTTTTTTAAATGCAGCCCATTTTCCTTAAAAGAAAACGGGATGCATTGGAGAAAAAAAAATGAAACTTTTCCGTTTCATTTTTTAAGGGCAGGCAGTGGTCCCTGGCACCACTGCCTGCCCTTAAAAAATATTTGCGCATGCATTCACAAAGGGGAAGGGGTCCCCTGGGGACCCCTTCCTGTTTGCGAGTGCTTTACCACCCTTCTGAGAAGGGTGGTAAACTGCAAGTGTTTTGCGACCGCAATTGTGGTCGCAAAACATTCATACATTGGTTTTGGAGTCGCTATTAGGAAGGGACGCCCTTGGAACGCCCCTTCCTAATAGTGAGTCACTAACACTATTTTGCGAGTCGCAAATTGTTTGTGACTCGCAAAATAGGGTTGGTACATGGCCCACACGTTTCTTGCGGTAGCAAACGGGCCTAAAACCCCTTTGCGACTGCAAAAAACGGTTATACATCTGGCCCATTGTCTCTACAGTGCAAAGTTGTGTGTTAGTGTCCCTATGGTACAGTGATGGCTGTTGAGTTCTGGCCAGACTGCAGTGCAATGTAGTGGGTTACAGTCTTTAGAATATGTTAGCGAGTGCACTACTTGTTTTGTTTGCCTCACCCACTCCCAGTCGCCTTTGGGAATGTTGAAGTCTTTGACCATCCAGGCATCTGCAGGTTCCTTTCTCATCCCCCTTTCCTTGAGAATGACATGTCTCTATCAACATGTTTCTGCCTTTCTTACAGAGTGATGAGACAGCATTTCCACAACATTTCTGGGTAACTTCCCATACGTTTGTTCTCATTCTGCGAGTATTTTGAGTCAGCTGGGCCGTCCCCATCAGAGGTGAAGGTATAATGTTCATGTCTTTATGTGAATATAACTGACATGACAGGTGTCTTGTGTGGTAAGTGATCGTTCTGAGTCATCAGCATGTGATGTTTTGCTCTGAACGGGGAGAAAGTTCTCGGATTCCACTGTGCCTTTGGGTGATTGACGGCATGGGCTTTTTCTCTATCTTGATGTAGCAGATGATTCTGTTGACCTGAGTGATTGTGCGGACAGGCTTTCTGAATCAGATGAATCTTATGGTGATTTCGTTTGAGGAAGTTCTTTTGGGTGTGGTCTGACTGGTGAATCTCTTGAGCTGATGGACTGCGATGAACTGCTCCTTGAGTCGGGGCTAATCTTTGGGACGTTTCTTTCGGTACATCTCTTGAAGTGTCTTATGTGTTCTTGCAACGGGGGGATAATTTGAAAGCCGAGTGTTTATTTATTTTGCTTAGCCCCAGTGCATTTTGTCTCTGTTCCTCTAATGTGGTGTTAACTGTCTCCTCTTAGTTTTCTTCTTATTGTTGTGGGTGTCTCGAGTGCGTTTGTATAGCGGTTTCCGGAAATTGGGTCAATTGCCCCATCTTCTGTGGTTTGTTTCTTCTTCTCACCTGTTGGGCGCACTGTCTTCTGTGCCATGTGTGTCATATGTCCCACTGCTTGATGCTTCTTCAGAAAAGTCTAGGAAGCTCGATGAACAGTGGGTGGCTTGGATGTGTTTGTATACCAGTTTCCAGAGTCAGAATGAATTGCCGAATCTTCTGTAGTTTGTTTTTGCTTCTCGCTTGTTGGGCATGCTGTCGTCTGTGCCATTTGTGTGATCTGTCCCACTCCTTGATGCTTCTTCATAATAGTCTGGAAAGTTTGATGAATGACTCCTTGAAGTTATTTCAGTTTGGCTGTCACGATCCCGGATTGTCCAGGTCTTTTGTTTGCCATCCTCCTCTGCTGATTGTATTGTTGAATCTGAGTATTTCATGTCACTTTGTCTATTGTGATATCTTGTCTCTGGTCTGTCTTTGCCCTCACTCTTTCTGGCTCTTTTGGTCTCTCGGGCTTTACTCATTGACATGAGAAACATCTCCTTTCTCTTGTCTTCCTTTCTTGCACTGAGGTGCAATTCTCTTGCTTTGATTTGGCCCGCTCTCCTGCTTTGGTCCTCCTGATGATTTCCTTTAGTGAGAGCTGATTTGAAGGATCTTGCGCTTCGTGTCTGGTATTGAACAGCCCTCAATTACCCTGAGTCGAATTGCTTCCTCATTTGTGAATGTATTGAAATCGCAGTATTGTATCAGACTTTGTAACCCTGCAATGAAATTTGTTAATGATTCACCTGGTTCCTGCCATGCTGAGTTGAAGATGAGGCGTTCTTGATCCAGGTCTTTCTTTGTGTTGAAATGGGCACATAGTGTCTCTTTGAGTTTTTCATATGTCTCTGCGTCCTTTGTTGAAAATGTTCTGATTAGACGTCGGCCTTCATGCCCCACCAACTGAAGTAGTAGTAGCAGATGTTTTTTGTCTCTTCATTCACCGGCTGCTGCAAGAAATTCATCCAGTGACTCCAGCCACCGGTTCCATTTGGGACCCAAACTCTGGGTGCTGGTCTGTGTCACTTGGGGTGGCACTTCAATGCAGGGGTTAGCTTTTTGTGTTTCTTTTCCCACGGGCATGATGGTGGAATGTGATAGTATGATAATGCCACAGGACTGCTCACTATAATTTATGTATTATTTGTTGGCCCTCTTCGGTAGAGATCTTGCGTATAGTTGTTTTTCTTTTTGATTTTGGGAAAGCTCACGCAAAGGTGACTGCCGTATTCTTTCTGGCAGCTTCACACATTCCTTGTAGAGCTGTTCCGGCTTTAATGCCCCCCAACTATGTGTATTCCTTCCAGAAGGCAACCTGGCTTGGTGTCTGCCCTTAGTATGGTTGTCTCATTGATTTTAGTGGATTTGCCTCAGGGTGCCCGACTTCAAGATGGCCATCCCATAGACTTCAATGGACTGTCCCTCAACTTGCCCTACTTAAAAATGGCCACCACTTGGCTGCAGCATGCATGGCTTGTAGCTCAGAGAATTCCTACTTTTCTTTAACGCTGCTTGCTAGCTGCAGGTAATTTGTGCTTCCTCAGCACTGGTACTTTCTTATGTTACTTGCCTCCTTTATCTGGAGCTGTGATCTTTGATCCCACCCTGGTCGCCAGTTGTCCTGTTCTGGATTGGTTTCTCTTCACAGCACTGGCAAGCGTAACACTCTGCATAAAAGACAGCACCTGGCATAAGGCTATTAACTCATCTTTAGTAATTCTTCGGGCTTTTATACATGGCCTACTGATTGGGAGCTACTCTCCACACATCCTCTTCTCTCTGCTTCCCTCGTGTAGTGAGAGGGATAACTAGTGCTTCCTGTCTCCACCCAGGAAGTTCCTGGCATTTCACTTCTGTCTGGACCAGCTAGACTACTGACCGACTTATATAACAATGTCCTTTCCTAGAGGACATGACACAGCGCAGTGTGATGTATTAGTGATCAAAATACTCAATGGTGCGCAAAGTAGTTTGTAATAGGATAAAGCCACAAAATGCGGTGGTTGGTGCTGGCTTAGTGTACATAAGACCAAATAACAGACATAGGAACAATGCACAAATTAAATGCTAAAAAGGCAAATTTCATTTGAGCAACATTCAATCTAGCTATGCCAACTATAATATCTTCAAGTCTTACGTATTAGATTTGTACCTCAATAGGTCCTTTCCGAGTGACCCTCCACATGGTCACACTGCGTGATTATGTGGCTAGACGCAATGGTCTCTCAAACACCTGCCGTACACATAATCCCAACCTTAGACTATACTCATTCTATTCTTCACCACACAGGCTCCACGTACGACTGGACCACTTTGTGTACAGCGTCACAACAATGGTCTCTCTTAGATACCTGCCGTACACATAATCCCAACCTTAGACTATACTCATTCTATTCTTCACCACACAGGATCCACGTACGTCTGGACCACTTTGTGTACAGCGTCACTGACTCACTTAGTGCGTAGTTCCGACTATTTAGGACGCGAAATCTCGGACTATGATGCCCATTATATGGACCTCCAATAGTCATCCCCCAGATCACCAATTCCAACCTGGCGTCTCCAGAGTGACTATCTTTACGATCCGGTTTTCAGGAAATAGCAGGGTAATTGTATTCAACATTACCTTGTTGAAAACCATGGCACCGCCTCCTCGGAGACAGTGGAATGGGATGCATTTAAGACGGTGACACTTGATACAAGTGGTGGGGGTACGCAGAACTCTAGGTATACAAATACATTCTGCTGAGAGGTGTCTTGTTCAAATGAGCAAGGCAACAGATCAGGACTCAGAGAAATATCCACAGCTCACTAAGGCTAAAACAGCCTACGCAAAACTCTTAGAACAGCTATGATGCTTTAATTTTACAGCTCATGCAGCTAAGATCCATTGAGAAGCAGACAAATCAGGTCACCTTTTAGCCTGGCTTGCATGCCAAGACACTAACCCAGCTCCAATAACTGAACTCATCTCACCCATGGGTGTTCCAGATCCCTCACAGGAAGCTATACTAGAACAGCTATACACTTATTACTCTACCTTTTATCGAGCTACTCCTACTACGGCGGGAAAAAACTACACTACCTTTCTTGCAGGTATTACACTCCCTCACATTCCTGCTACACACAAACACGCATTAGACGCCAAACTTACCACAGAGGATGTATTGCAAGCCCTTAGAGACCTTTCCCAAACGAAAAACCCAGACCTTGATGGTCTGCCACTTGAATTCTACAATGCCTTTTCCTCGCAACTTGCACCCAAATTAGCCAGCATGTATGAGGCATCTTTGGCTTACTGGCTTTGGAGTACTTCCGCCATCACTTAGAGAGTGTCTCCTGGTTTCAATCCTGAAGCTTGGGAGAGCACCGACCCAACCAGCATCATATCGGAAATTCGCCAGACTGGGCACAAGTTATAACAAGTTATAAGATTTTAAGCAAGATATTAGCGGATCGCTATGCCCAGGTATTGCCAGACCTCATACATGTGGATAAAAATGGTTTCGTCCCAGGTCGCAGCGCCTCTCAAAATATATGACAGTTTTTCCATATACAAGACCAAGTTAGAAGGCTTTATCTAAGAGCGGCTTGTCTAATTTTAGATCTGGAAAAGGCATTTGATTCGCTAGCGTGGAATTATCTCTTCCAAACTCAGACCAGATTTGAGGTCGGTCCCGAACTCCTTGCGTATACCCGTCTTCTATACACTAACACGACATCCGGA
This sequence comes from Calotriton arnoldi, assembly GCA_963921515.1. Taxonomy (NCBI): domain Eukaryota; kingdom Metazoa; phylum Chordata; class Amphibia; order Caudata; family Salamandridae; genus Calotriton; species Calotriton arnoldi. The sequence continues at coordinate 697,559 of CAWUFW010001692.1, read as the reverse complement.
GTCAAGTTAGGACGCCTTGATTCCACCTCATTCCCTATGGCTGTCCCCTCTCTCCATTGCTTTTCACACTCGCAGTGCTTAAGGAGCGATGGCGGGGGCTGGTGGATACCACTTGAGGACAGGAAGCACGTGGGATTCATGTATGCTGCTAATCTCCTCCTCTATGTGAAAGACATTACGTGTGACCTCGCCCCCCTACGTGCTATACTCAATGAGTTTGCCGAGGCTACAGGGCTTCATGTCAATTGGGACAAATTGGTGATATAGCCTCTTCACCCGATCAGCCACCCTGGTCCATTTCGCTAGGCTCTGTATCCCCGCGTTGGCAGTACGCAGTGCTGCGCTACTTGGGGTCCACCTTTACCACACCTCTTCGGATTTATTTGATGGGAATCCCTGGGGGGCACTACAGGGCATCAAAACAAATACAATTATGGTGCTACCTCTTGTCCAGATAAAGAAAATTGCTCTGGCTAAAATTATCATATTACCTCGGCTACTCTATTACTTTGGCAATCTTCCTCTGGTCCCCCCACACTCCTTCTTTCAAGAGCTCATTTCCCTGCTGAGCACTCTTATCTGGGGTAGCGGGCGAGGTCGTGTGGAGCTTAGCAAGCTGCAACTCCCGCTAGATCGGGGTGGCTTAGGAGTCCCATCCTTCGAGGCGCATTACCTCGCAGCACAGTTACAATGGGTGTCACGTTGGACTGGCGGAAGATACCTGGGACAGACGGCGTGAAGGCATCCCAGGCTATCCTTCGCCTCCTTCTACCGAAAACCCCACCTCCCACCTCTCCGCCCATAACGGTGGCTGTGGCTCGTACATGCATTTCATGTGTTTACCGCATGGCACACAAACTACCTGCATATGCCCCAGCCCTGCCTCTGACAGGACTACCTAAATTCCCTGGATTTTACACAAGGCTTGATTTGGCTCCCTGTACTGCTTGCTCGATTCACACAATGGGAGACCTCTTCCAAGACGGCAATTTCTTAGATTTGACCAACTGACAACTGAGTATGGTCTACCTCCTGGACAGTTTCTCTTACATCGCTGACTCACACACACACATCGCACCCTGTAGAACGCCGCAGTAACTGAGCCTGCACCACACCCGGTACTAGAGCCAATCTTAACTATGGGTTCTGGTCGTCATTTAATGACCTGGCTGTATAAAGCGATACGTGAACTGACCACGCTTTCCCTAGAAACACTTCTACATAAACGGGAGGGGGAGTTCGGACGGGCACTCCATGATAAGGAATAAGAATTAGCCTTACAGTTTCCACAACTCTTGTTTTAGGAACTTACAACTCTTTATACTACACCGCGCATATCTCACACAGGCCCAAATCAATCGTATTTTCCCACAAGCAGACGCTAAGTGTCCTAGATGTCACGCCTCTGGTGCGGATCTACAGCACACGATTTGGTCCTGTACATCCTTACATCACTACTGGATTAAGGTACACAAAATCTTCCGACGCAAGCCCCACAAAGTGCACTTGTGCTTCACATCCCTAGCACTTCTCCTTGCCAAGCGCACTCTTACCTTAAACTGGCATTCCCCGACAGCCCTGCTATTGGAGGCCTGGTATGGCGCAGTCCGCATATGGGGTGGGGCAGAGGAGGATGCCCTCCATTAGGAGATACGTGGCCAGGGCAAAATACCTATCTCTCCCCAATGGGCCAACCTATTCTCGGAGTTTATACAATGCACATGAAATAATGACCTCCCTCAAAGAAGACATACAAGATATTACTCTACTCCTTATCCTTTTACCTCCTTCCTCTCCACACATAACCTTACTGCTTGTATTTAATACTCCAAACTGAGCAGATCCTGTACACACTGCTTCCATCTTCCCTGGATATCTATGACAAAATGATTCCCACTACGTCCCTATTACATGTGTTCCCCATCCCTTTTTTCCCCTGTTGCTTATTTCCACCCATTGTTTGACGTTTGATAACTGCATTTAAAATTATGAAGGTACAACTTATGCACATGATTACTCATAATGTATGTACACACTGAACTTGCATGCTCTAACCATGCATCTTTCTTCTCCTTTGTTGTGCCCTGCACTGATTTAGCATGTGGTGGTATATGTGTGAATTACAATACTGTCCATTGTACCTATTCTTTTTTTATTTCTTTAAAAATCTATAAAATAGATTTGAAGAAAAAAAATAAAATGTCTTCAAGTCATAAAAGACACTAATCATAACAAATGTCTCTTGCTGAACGTTTGCATATGCATTTGCACGGTGCATGTCTTTGTTGTACATGAATTGCACTGGCAGAGAGACAAAGCGGTAGCCAATCAGACTGAAAAAGAAATATATAGAAAGGACTGCCTTACCTCTTCATTTGTCTGTGGATATGTGAGCGTGGAACAAACAGCCAAGTATCAGTTTTAATATAGTAATTCTAGCAACTGTTTAGAGGGCTGCATAATTTAGAAACTTTACATAGCCACTATTGTCAAAGAGATTAAAACCTCTTGAAAACATTTGTGATAGAACAATACAGGCATCAACCAGTCAAGAAAATGTAAATTCCAAGGGAAAGAGGGCAGATTCCCTAAGTAGGATCTTTGTGATTTACACACAGTCCTTGGCAAAGCGGGCCACAGACACCCCTGGGCAGATGTGCATGAGAGCTTCTAAACAGAAGGACTGCTTTAAGTCAGCGGCCTGTGTACAAGTAGGGCTCTAGGCACAACATATGCTGCAGTAGGGGGAACCCTGCTGTGGGGATCTCTAAGCAACTGCCCTCAGAACTGCTACATACATTTATTTTACGTATAAGGATAGGGGAGTTGGAATAACCTTAACCTGTGCAAGAGAATTAAAGTTTTATGCTGCATGCAATATGGTGTCACAGATGTGACCAGTCATACCACACAAGGTTTCTACATGTTGGAATAGGCATGTCCCCCTGCATGTGAAGATAAGTTTTTACATGTTAAGAAAATAATGCTTAATTCAAATGTGTTTCAGTTAGCATGACCAGGGCGCCGTCAGCTTGCGTTGACAGCTATTCATCTTTACATAATAATAGTGCATGTTTATTTTATGTGAGTTAGACTTTCTCTCTCGCTCTCTCTGCGCTTGTGTTTTTTTCCATTTCAGGAAAATCATGGAAAGTTAAGCCTTAACTGTGGTGTCTGTACAAGCATAAAATGTAATATTTGTGTTCTCTCGAGGAAGCAATGCTCAGGATGTTCCTTTCTTTTGTAACTATCCAAGGTTTTTTCCCAATGTCATGTGTATGTCATTCATTAACCATACATGCCACTGTATTGCATGCTAAACAAAATGTCAATTTGTTTCCTTAATTAGTTATGTATAGCCTAACCAATTAAATGCATGAGGAAGTAGCGGTCTTTAGAAGTATCTTGTTTTCTAGAATGTAAAATGAGAGAGAGTGGACTACTTCCTTTGTTACAACAGTTATCAATCAATAAAGCAAGCCGTTTAGCTGTAACGTGAAAATAAGTAAACATGACCCGGTGTTCTCTGCTTAGAGAAACCGATTAAGCTTTTTGAGAGGATTCAAAGTATACATTGACATGAACATTAAATCTCAGTTCAAAGATATCAAGCATTTACCAGTTACAGACCAAGAAAAGGGACCTTAAACTCCCCTCTCATTGCATTTGTTTGAGAGTTCACAATGTAAACAGATTCCTATTGTATTTGAGAAGTCTGGTTGGGGAGGGATGTCTCAGGGCAGTTCATAGTTACACGGCCCCAATTGCATCAATTGGAGTCTTCCTACTTTTTATCTGGAGACCCGTACCATGGTCTCTCAAACTCAGTATCCCTTTTAGCACTTGAATCTAAGGGTAATGAGACAAAGGAGTACAAGTTTGACTCAGGGTGGTGATGTGGCTTATAAACTCAAAATTAGGCAATGTTTAAAAGATAAGATACCTACTGATCATACAACTATCTACTACACACCAAAATGACAAACATTTACAAAATTTCAAGTGGAATTACAAATTGAAATCCCTCCTAAATGAGCCATGCAGAATCAAAGGGTGCCTCAAAGAAATACCACGAGACAACTAACCAGGTACAACTAAACTGATCTTATGTGTGTGGTTCCAGGTGACAATTTGCACACTAACAGGATCTAAATAAAAAAAACAGGAATGCCCTTATATTGTATTTGCATTTATTTAGCGCTTACTACTCCTGACGAGTCGTTGAAACGCTTTTTCGGCGAGTAGCACGCTACTCCAGAACCCATAAAGGATTAGTGGTGAATTAGTAAAAATATTGAAATATGAAAGTAATTTGAGTGGTGGATATGTCAGTCAGTTATTTCGATTCAGATGGATAGCGGAGGGATAGAAGAGGGAAAAAGGTTTGCATTTATATAGTGCTTGTTACCCCTGATGGGGTTTTGAAGCGCTTTTCTGGTGAGTAGCATTCTACTCCGTAACCCATAAAGGATTAGTGTTGTATTACTATATTGAAATATGAAAGTAATTTGAGTGGTGAATATGTCAGTCAGTTATTTCGATTCAGATGGATAGCGGAGGGATAGAAGAGGGAAAAAGGTTTGCATTTATATAGTGCTTGTTATCCCTGATGGGGTGTTGAAGTGCTTTTTTGGCGAGTAGCACGCTACTCCGGAACCCATAAATGATTAGTGTTGAATTAGTATAGTGAAATATGAAAGTAATTTGAGTGGTGGATATGATTAACCTTGAGTTTCAACCGCTCCATAAAACCTATCTGAAAGCGCCTGTAGGCCATTAGCAGTGCGAGCTAGGAGCTCTGCGTCATCCACGTACAGAAGTACAGAGACCGGGAACGAGCCAATATTGGGAACATCAGGCGTAGACACACATAGAAAAGTATCTAGGGTGTTAATATAAAATAAGAATAAAAAGGGGGCCAGCATGCAGCCTTGTCTAACCCCACCGGGTGTCTTGGATGAGAGAAGTCTGGTCCCCGCGCTGGGTGTATCGTACCCTATATGGACCTCTTGCAATACATATAGCTCTTCATGATCAGCAAGTGTAGGCCTACAGGCTTTGTCAGGTCAGTCACAATGTAAAATGAGATGTCATCACATTTAAACATCAATATGGTAATCCTATCCGCTTTAACATGAACATAAACATGGCCAAGTGGTCTTGAGAGACCCACCAAGCATTTTAGGCAGAGCCAAGGTATACAACAACAGGCACATAAAGTCTCCATCTTGAGACACCAAACATGTATTGTGAGGAAACCTATGTACTAACTCCCTTCCTACCATATCTGTCAGAGAGCTTGCAATGTAAAGACATTTTGTATTGTCTTTGACAAGCAGTTGAATGTAAAATCCCTCCCTATAATATTTTTCAGAGAGTTCACAATGTACAATCCTTTCCTATTGCACTGGTCACAGGATTACACCATGCTAAGCTCTGTCCTACTGTATCTGACCAGGGTTCTTTGTTAACAATGTCCCTATCAGTTACGAGTAACGGAACTTCTTTTAAGAAGGACTCACAACTATTTTCCAATCAAATACTCATAGAGAAGAAGATCAACTTGTGAGTGGAGACACACCACCTCTCTTAGTACTACAATTTACAGCTCTTTTTCTGGGTGATCACATAAGCGCTCACACACAACTGTGCTACCAAGCCAAGCAAATGAAATCACACAACAAACAGGGGTTGTCAAAGGTGGTAACCAAAATCTTTCACTACTAGAGTAATATATAGAACTCCATCTTCAAAAATATTTGTCTACAACTTCAACACGGTATAATAACAATACACCCACAAAGGCCTGTTCCCTTTAACATATACTTTTCACAATAAGCAATTCAGGCCTATGTCATAAATTTTCACAATAAGCAGATCAGACCTAAGGCAACTTACATAACATTTCCCAATGTATCAATCAGGCCTAAGGCTTTGATCAGTGGCTTGGCACCATAAACAGCTCAGGACTACCATACTGTGCATTATCTGTGCAATACAAGTGTTCTGTACAAGTATTCTGTCAGTGAAAGCGTACAACTTCTGCCCAGTCAAATCCAGTGGAGGGAGGAAGATCAACATGTGGGAGCCAAAGCCCCTCTCTCACTAGCTCTTTTTAGGTTAAAGCCTACAAGACAGCGCAGCTGTCTGGTTTCCAAACACTCCTTGGGGACTTTCAGAAAGCTTCCCTGGGAATGCATTCCGCCCATTGGTTACCATTGGCTTTGGGTTTTGTAACTCACAGTTGCTTGCTGGCTTTATTTGTTTTATGCTGTCCAGTATGACTTTGTCCCTCTCGCGGAGCATAGCCTGTTTACTGTATTCTTCCACGAGTGCTCCCTTTCTATAAACAGGCCTTTAAAGTTTGTTTTTACCTTGTCATATTTGCTGTACATTCAAAGACAGAGTTCAAATGTCAGGCCCTGTCTTCAGACGGAGTTAGGTGTTTACTTTGCTTTCTCTGACTTCAAAGTGAGAATATTTATGTGATAATCATGTTGGGTAATGTGGGTGGAGGAAGGCTGTACGATGTAATTTTTTTCTAGCACACAACAAAATGTAAATGTCTGTAAATGAACTGTGCAAATATTTCAGAATATATCAGAATTATGAAAGCACAAATGAAGTACATTTTTTGTAATTCTGAAGTGTGATGGAAACACATTTTAATAAGATTAAAACAAATCAGTACACTATTTCTACACATTAATTAGAATTACAGAAAATGTACTTCATTAGCTACACCCTTGATGAATGTGTAACTATAGGGCGTCCCACTCCAGATTCCGAGGCACTTGACAACCAATAATTGTGGGTGATTCTCCACAAAGACCTTTAGGAGTCAGGGTGAACCCGATGATGAAGCATGACACTACTACAGTGTGTGAGGGTTATATATATGAAAAAGGAATTTTTTCCTTCCCCGCACGAGTCATGTGGAGCTAGCACACCCATTTGGGGTGACCTACCCCTTTCTCCCGTGTCTCGTACATTATATAGAAACGCCCCCCATGACCCTTGGAGGGATACTTGTTAGTTGAACTGAGTTATTTATACTGCATTTAAGAGGTATGAACATTGAGTGATTAAATATTTTTTTTTAATCTTCAGAGATCAATGATCCAAAAAAAGAATCGCTCAGCTGGTAACCTTGTGCCTAGATATGGTGACCTCCAAAATATACTCGTCACAAGCGGTTAGAGATACTTTATCATAAATATATATTTACACACAAAGACACAAACATCAAGTCCAGCTGTTTGAATTTCTGACTGAAAAAATCCAGATAAGTTGATTGCCAGTATTAACAGAAATTTGACGACTACAATGAAGAAACATGTAAATTGTGTATCTTACCTCACTTTCTAGATATGCTTTCCGTTTCCTATTCTCTTCGTGCCTCCACAGCTTTAAGCAGACAATGGCACTAATGAGGTAGATAAACATAAGTACAAATAGAAAGATCATGGCTGCTGTCTGTCCACCTTCCACTCGACAAAAGGAAGCATTGATTGGCGTGTTAAACATTGCATAATAACATAGTCCTCCACGGTTTGTATCATTCACATAGACAATAGCAGCTGCAAGGTATAGAATGAACAGTGCTACATTTATTCCAAACTCCGTTAAGGGCCACCAGTTGGAATCCAGGAGAATGGTTCGATAGTACATGGACATGCCCAGCACAAGGAGAACTACAGTCGTTATCCAAGCCAGGCCCGCTACCACAAGCACAAAGGGGGTTTTAGGCCCACTATAATAGTATCCCCCAGTCATGCTGGTAGCCGCGTACCCATATGGCTGTGTATATCCAAACATGTTGTGCCATTCATTGTCTTTGTGGATATATGCTGTAACGCAAGCAAAGACACCTGCACCCAGAAGCAATTCCACAATTCCAAGAATCCTCAGCAATCCTGGCCAAGACTTCATGTAGGCGTATCTCATGTTATACTCTTCCACCCTCTCGCTATATGTTTTTGCTGTTTGAGTATGGCGATCTAAGGAACCGTAGGGGTCTCGTGGTAACATGGCTTCAGCTTCCTTTCGGGAATTGTAGCTTCCACCTGATCCACCAAATTGATCTTTGTAAGTACTGGCAGCAGATTTTGAGTTCAAAGCAGAGTCCCTTCCATGTGTGGGTGAGGGCGGTGGTGAACACTCCGCCCCCTTAGAGATGTAGTTGACATCAGACATGGGATTCTCCCAATGTTCATTTTTACTCCCCCTGAAGAAGTTTTTCCATGAATCAGGAATGAATCGTCGTACTGGTCGCAATTCAAGAGCAGTAGCTGGATCCTCACTGTCACTTGGATAAAAGTCAGGGCCGAAAGGAGGTTGGAGTGGAAGAGGTGGTGGTGGGAGCGGATCTGCACTCAGAGCCAGTTCACAGTTTTGCAAGCTTTCAAGTGATCTTCCGGCATCCATGCGCTGGAGTGAGTCCACCGGTACCTCATCATAGTGAGAAGGCTTTCCATTTTGTACTTGTGCCCGTGACCTTTGTCCTGATGAGAAACCACCTCCAGACATTTGTGGTTTGTACACTAGTGAGGGAAAAATAAAAAATGTTTAGATTAAAGATAGTGGCTGTATTCCTGAGTACTTTTACTCCACATTAGTTAACCGAGGTATGCCTTTTTCAAAGCTTGCTGTGCGTGCCATTTCACAAAAGGATGGGTAAACTCTACTTTTCATTTAAATAACTTTTAGCAATGAAGGTTCATTAGTAATACAGTGAAGAAAAGAGAAAGAACAGGGGTGAGGAAACCAGTCCAATGGCCTTAACATCTGCTTTGAGCAAAGAAATGTGGTAAAAATTCAATCTCGGTAAGCTGCAAAAGGACTCACGGAGGATGGTTGGATGAGGGTTCAGAGGCAACTCCTACTTCACATAGAAAGAACGTTTGTGAAAGTGAATTGACAGAAATGGTGCAAAACTCGCTCTATTATGAAATGCTCCTTAACAGCCCAGGTCTGAATTTCTGATTACATCTAATGTCTTTCCTCTTCATAATATGTAGCCCTTCAAACCTGATCATCTTACTGATCCACCGAAGCCCCCACCAAACGCCGAGCACTACGACAGTAGGGCTTGGAGTAATAGGGATTAAAAATAAGTAATCGAGGCATTATCTCGATTACCATTTTACTCGTCTCAGTACTTACATTGGAGGTATACCAGTGCAGGTCTGCGGCCTTCCAGGATCACAGAATCCAGCAAAAAGCATTGGAAACCTCATGACCGTTCTGGTGACATTTCAAAAAGTGATCATGTGATTGACTGCTGGACATTAAACACATACAGAAATATGTCCATCCCTTTCCAAAGCCTGAAACTTGTAGTGCTAGGTAAAGGTGAAAGCAGAACCCCATATCACTGTCAGAAAAAAGCCCTTTACATGCACATAAGATGCAACCATTCCTCTAGGCGGATTCCTCTAGGGGAATCAGCCAGAGGACGCCATAGCAATGGTAGGACTAATCCAAAGCCTGACCCGATACTACAAATGTAATTTAGCCTGGTTTATTTATAAGGCAATTGACGACCATCATGTGTTGGATATTGCCTATGGAATTTAAAACACTGTGGGCCTTGTAGTATAGTTCCTATTTATGCCAAGTGACATAAGACTGTTTTCTTCTTAGAACCAAATGAGTTAATGATGGAATAAAATGTTAGGTGTCTTATGAAGAGGTGAGAGCTGCAGACTGGATGGCAGTGCCATATCTCAGTGGCATTCTTAATTAAACTTGTTCCCACTCTACTTAGTTTATCGTAATTGTATGGACAGCGGGCATAACAATTTAACATTGGCGACAAGGATAGGATCCGCTATAGCAGAGCGGCCATTTGCCAATTCAAGATACTTGCCTGTTCTGAAGACCTTGCTGCCCTCGCTTTCTCTTCTGACAACAGAAGTGTAAAACCAGCACCACAACAACACATGCATTTTGATTCTCTCAGTGGGTTCATTCCTGGAGTCAAGATATACGATACGGACCATCTCTTCTATGAGATGAATATGCCACCAGTGGTTTGGACTCTCAGGGACACTATGTATATTGTTCCTGTGGCAATTTACAATGACTACATGGATAGCAGTTCTTATATTCTGTGTAACAAGTTTTCAGAGAAGATTCATAAAATAAAGTGCTGGAATCTACTGGTTCTCCCAAAACAAGCACACGTCCATGGCAAAGATACATACTGCCATAACTTTCCCAAACCTACAGCATTTGTCAAACCTTATTACCATGCTCCGATTAACTAACTTCGCTTTCCAACACACACATACTTCATGCATGGTCTCAATAAAATAACAAGCATATTAAGGAAGATCCGGTCTTCCTGGCAAATGTAATCGCGCACTATCTATACGGTGCCTTTTACATCACTTGCCTGCCCCCAAGCTAACCTTACGCTGCTGCCTTTTCCCTCAATTTACCGCGATCATCCCATTAAAACCTTTGCTCGCGCTTTCACTGTTGTTCTTTTAGATTACTCTTTGTGCTGAGAGCAAAATGATTACGAATATCACCCATCAACTTCAAAACACATCTCATAGTCACTCACTGTATTTGATTAGGTCTCCAAAAGATTCATTACCCATGTGTGGCCGAATTATTGTATGCTTATAATCTGAATGCACCCCAATTTTTGTACGAACGTAATCTCTTTTGCAGGCTGTCACTTAATTAGTGCCAACGTGAATTTCACAGTTTGATACAGCACTCCTGCACCCCGAGGGCAGCAAGGCACTACACTAGTGACATGAAACAGGACAAGTCCGAGATGCTGAAGGGAAAAAGAAGCTAACGCTGCCAGTGCTGTACCAATTCAGCCTGCAAGGCCCCTTGGGCAGCTGCTGTTTGTGCTATAACTATTCTAGTGCGTTTTGGGGAGTGTTTCTTACTCTTTTGATGCCCATGCCGTTCCGGAACAGAGTCTTATGGGAGTTCGTGCTGTATCTGCAGCCTGTCCCTTGTGTGAGAAAAGCTTGACTGTTGTTGGAAATGCATTATGGGTGTTAGAGAAGCTTGCTAAACGCTGCACATTAGATATAGGGCTTTGTCAATGCTTGTTTTCAATGCGGTGTTGATTGTATCTGTGGCCAGGGCAGTGCAAGACCACGCAGAGCCAAACATACCCCCTCTTGCGCTCAGTAGTCGACTGATACTTCGAGGAACTAAATAACCACAAACAGCGATACGGCAACTTCGCCGGCCTTTCCTCACAGCAGGAAAAGAGTGGAAATCAGTACCAACGGCTGCGCTCGGACGGCACTACTTTTTTCCTACTAGGAGAGAATCCTTCCCCAATAAGAGCCGCCGTTTAAGACGAGGTCCCCACGAGGGTAGGGGGAGAGACGACAGTTCTCGCAGTGCTCCGAACGGGCAGTGTAGTAGCCCTCTGTGATTACGCGGGAAACATTAAACAAAGGGTGTTGTATGTTGCATGTGCAGGGGCACAGTCTGCCCAGTAGGGTCTCTTACCTGTTCCCGTGCAACAAGTAGCTTCCTCTCCCGCTGGCTCCGCCCATACCGAGACATTGTGGCATACTCCTGGGTCAGGTGACTGGCCCGCGATGACGTCACGCCGAAACTTAGCTCAGGTATAGGCTTACCTGTACAGTAAATGCTTCCAGTTTCTTCCCAGCCTGTCGGCTCACAGCAGGCTAGTTAGTGCTTGCACAACCACTTTCATGTGTATATCTCTCGGGGGGGAAAAAGTAATGAGCTTCTCATGTAATATGGAGCCTTGAAAATCAAATACTAAATGTCAGATTCCAATGCGAATACAATATAATGTTAGATAGAGAAGCCATGTCTGCATTTGTGGCCAACTCCGTTATAGTTTAGAGGCCTCATTTCAAGTGCGAGGTGTTAGTCTACTTACTCCTGGCTTTGTAACTAGATAGAGTGCATTCTGGGTCTTGTAGTTTCACATTTAAAAATTAAAACATGAACTGTATATCCTAGTATGCAAAGAGCTGTCTGGGAAGAAACCTGGACCGGCTGAAACAGTCACACATACAAAGAGCGTCTATTTATAGTTTTTATTTTAAAAGTTATTGCTGTTTCTATGTTCCTGTTTACACTTGAAAGAGCTCCATGACTTGAGTGGAACATATTGGTAATACTATAACTCAAATCACTATTAGAATGTTAGAATATGGAGGAAATAAGACATAAACATCTTTTAGACGTGTTTCTCAGGGAAGGGCAGGTTTCAGTTAGGAGTCCGTTTATCATAATCCCGAGTCACAGATTTGTGAAGGCGTGTGTGGAAATATACCCTTGGGAGCCTAGTCACCAAGGGAAATATATTTGTGTATATTTACTCTCGTCAGTGGCGCAATAAGAAGTGCCCTTTGCTCTAATGCAATGAAGGAAAAGGCCCCCCCCCCCAGGCCTAGCTAGGTAGTAAAAGACAGCTATGATTGTAGATGAGATCAGTGGGCCCCTCATACACGGGGGCTCCAGTAACACTGCACCTGCTGCACCATTGCTGGCTGTGCCTCTGACTCAAATGTATATTTACTACTCTTTGCTATTCTCTACTTCTGAGTATAGATTTACACCAAGGTGTATATTTACATGTCTCCACCTCCTCAAATAAGGGAGGGGTGAAGCCTCCTACAACAGGATATATGAGTGTAAAGTTAACACTAGTGTCTCCTCTATTGGAAAATATCAGGAATATTATTTACATTTATTCTTTAAAAAATTACTAAAAATATTTGATGCATAATATAAAAGTAAATTGATTTCAACAATGTATTATTATATAAAACTAATAAAATAAAATGTTACAGCACATGAACTCGTTAATTGTCAGAACCCCTTTTAGAGGGCCACAGGACACGCAGGGGCTACGGAGCCCAACCGTGGTGGTTGACGCCTCTTACTCCTGATGTCCTGGGGCCCGACCTACTATGGATCCTGAGCATCTGGGCCAAGTACCCCTTCTGCACATGGCTCTCAGTGGTAGCTGTGGACGAGCAAAGTCTCCCTCTATAGGGAAGTGGAAATACAGGTTAGTGAACATGGCTGATAGCTCAAAATGCACTCATAATGTTAATAAATCAATGTCCAGTCAAATACTTATTTTTATATTAAAAAGAAGTATTTTATTGCTAACTCTGTTTTTAAAGAGGCATTGCAAGATTTATAAGCAATAACACAGTCCCCTTGAGGTATTGGCTCTAGTGTTTAACTGGCAAATCACTGTCCTACCCTCTTCTTGCAATGTGGCTGGGGTTATTCCCCATTCACTGGTGGCCGCATCCAGTGAATGCTCACTAGTAGGCCTTACTCAAGAGTCCACTCTGACGCTTAGGAAACAGTCAAAAGTATCTATGGTGCTGCTGTACGTTTAGCAGCAAGTCCCCTCAGGGCCCAGCAGGCCCGTATCAAGTCATACCCTATCCAGCAGCAAAGAAACTTTCACTGTTTCAGCTGGTGCCCCGACCATGGGCACCCTCAATGCTCCAGTCCTGCTCGGTCGAGTCGGTCTGCACGCGGTATGCGTGGCAGCAGACACAGGCTCTCCCTGAGCTGTGCGGCCGACTCCAACAGTGATCGATGTGCTCCTGGCTTCCAGTGATGTGGTAAGTTCAGCCACACTGGGGGAGGGGGTCAATCCTTGCGCTACGGACTGAGTTCCAGCAACTGAGCGATGTCCTCTGAACATCCTCCAAAGTCCACAGGACAAGTCAGGGGCAGGTTTTAGTGCTTATTTCTGACCTGCACGTCACAGCTTCAGTTTTCTGGGCCGATGGCCTGAATTTCTCAATACCTGGTACCGGCAGCCCCTCCTGGCATACATGGTTGTTCCGATACCCGCTGGTAAGGCATTGGCTTTCACTGCACAGCCAACTACACCACAGCGGCCCATCCTGGCATACAGGATCGCTGCTAAGGTGTGCAAGGGTCTTGGCACTTTGTCGGCAACAATTATTTCCACGGTGGCCCCTCCTGGCATATGGGGTCATTGCAGCGAGGCAGTACGGGTTTCACGCTCCCTGCACAGCACTCGATTCATGGCTAAACTCATGGAGGCCCTCTCCTAGCATATGAGGGTCGCCGATCTGATCTTGCACACGGGCAACGACCGATTCAGTGCACAGCTGTCTCCTCACACCTCACACTGGGAGTCCTTTCTACTTGACCTCGCTCCCTCCAACGCTCTCCTTTTCCTCACAGGGCACACTGTTCTTAGTAAGCAGGCAGGCGCTAGTGCTTCAAGCTCCAGAGCAGGTGGCTTTGTTTTCCCTGGGTGATGTCCACCCACCCAGCAGGGAGACTAGCAGGCTTTGGCCTCCAGTCCTGGTCACAGGCAGAAGTCTTGCAGGGATTCTTCTACTCACACAGGCCGTCTGGCTGTTTAGCAGATCAACATTTTTTGGGGTCTCAACCTCCTCTTCTTATAGTCCATTTCCAAACACCAAATGTGATTTAGAGTCTGGCTCTTTGAAGGTTTATGATGGGGTTCTGATTCTTTTGAAGTACACCCTTCTCTCCTATTTTCTTCCTCTTGAAAAACTTCCAGTCTCCACAGGAGAGACTCTGTAGCTGTCCCACAACACAGGCCATGGGATTGACTAGATTTCACACCTGGATGTCAGCCACAGCGATATGTGCATCAAAAGGTTAATCCCAGACTCCCAGCCTTACTCCTTATGATTCCCTTATCAACCCCTTATCACTGAATCAAAGACAACCCTTTGATGTGTTCTGGGGGGAGTCTCTCTCCCTTCTCCAGAGTGTCCCACCCAGCTCACAGGAATGCAGCAATTCAAAAATCTGTTTGAGGGGATTTCTCTATTCCTCGTATCTTCACCAGGTAGGCCTGGGTTTCCAAAATGAAACCCAGGGTCATCCATGTAATGTACCATTGCAAGCACATTTGCATTCAGTGTTTGGACACAGCACACACACTATTCAGTACTGTTACCTCCATGCATTGCTCCCTTCACAGACACATATATATTCAGCACACACATTCGCCCTGTGCACTGTTCAGTACTGTAGCCTTTCTGTGTTGTGCTACGATGTGATACTTGCTTCCACTGCGCAAGCACTGCATAGCACTACATCTCTTGTGTGATGTATCCCTCACAAGTATATATACACCCAGTACATACACGCACCATGCATGTACTGCA
Organism: Calotriton arnoldi; assembly: GCA_963921515.1. Taxonomy (NCBI): domain Eukaryota; kingdom Metazoa; phylum Chordata; class Amphibia; order Caudata; family Salamandridae; genus Calotriton; species Calotriton arnoldi. The sequence goes on along the minus strand of CAWUFW010001692.1, from coordinate 682,392 downwards.
TAGCACTGCTCTATCCCTGTACTGTACTCTTCCTAGACACACATATATCCAGCGCAGAATCACAACACTTTACATCTGGTGAGTTAAGCACGCAGCAGCTGAACTTTTAAAAAGGTGAGTGAGCCTGAAGGCCTCACTCCAGTGACACAGGGAAAAAAAAACCTGTTCACTTCTACCGACTACACGGTATGCTGCCACCACCGCGCCCGTGCTGCTTAACGTTTGGTCAAGGCAGTAGCCTTCCACTCTATGAGGGTAGAGCTCTGGGTGCCCTTCCCAGTCCAACAAAACTGCAATCCATGAGACAGGCCTATGTCATGGCGTACACTCATGATCCGTGTTTGCCTGTGGCGGCAAAAATCAGCATTAGGGATCCAGACAATAGTACAGTTGGGCACTCAGGTCAGTGGTACACATCCATTGCTATACAGAGGACGTTTCTGTCCCAACAGTATTAAATAATTAATGTAATTTTTAAATAGTTTTTAAGCAAATAAAAAAAACTTTTTTAAAATTTTAATGTGCTACATTTTGCTAACATTTATGTGTTGAATTCATTTATATGAGTTTTAGTTTTTTAATAGTTTAAAAGCTCCATTTCTTTCTTTCACAATTACATTTATTATTACATTTTAAAATAATTGAATAATATTTATATACATGTATAGTCTAAATTTCGAAATAATCTAATTCATTTAACATTAGTTCCTATGGGTTTTCATTTTATATCCCTGCCCCCATTGTTTTCTAGGGCAGTGTGTTGTAGTACCTGTGAGTAGCTATGTGTAGTCCTTGACTTACTCCAAATCTGGCTGAAATATGTATGATCTGGGTGTGAAGCCTTTAGGGATGTAGTAACTTTAGAAGTGTAGTTGTGAATAGCAATGTTGTTAATCTTTTGTGTATGTGCGTTTGTATTAGCTTGCCTCTCCCTCAACCCTGTCTTAAGTTCTGCTAAACCCCTCCTATTTAGTAGTAAGTAATTTCCATTTTTGAGTCACTCCACCTTGTCCTTCCCATATTTACTACAAAAACATATATGCGGGAGCCGGTGATATCAGCACAGAAAAGATAGGAGAGGTGGAGGTCTCCAGCTGTAGGTTTGTGAATAGCATTTTATCGTATGTGAGTAGTACTCTTGTTGTACTACTTTACGTGCTACAAAACACAGTTTGTGACGATGCCCTTTGGTGTCTGTACTGAACACCAATACATACGTTGCAGCAATGTAAAATCAGGCAAAAATACATAGGACTATGGACAATCTGACTCAAGTGAGGATTTTCCGCAGTCTCAAACTTAAACATGGGGTTGAAAAGTTTTCAATGGGTATGTCTCCAATAGTGGGGGATTACAGACCTAAAGTGGGATTTATCACGCGAGTCATAAAGAAGTGGCTCAGGTAGAACACTACACATGATAGTACATAACCACACATGAGTAAGTGAGTTAAGAGGTCTGATTCAGAAAACCTGGGAGGCACACTTGTTAAAGTGCTACTGAGATAATCCCAGACAGTAGTAGTCTACCTTTATACAGCATTCTATTAAGTCACACACCATACATAATCCAGATGGTGGAAATATGCTCTCTTTGCCATAGATACATCTACAAAGATCAATATCACAACAGCAAGACGGTTATGTATTACTTTCGCCTGCACACCGTTTGTCCCAAATGTCTTTAGATATGCTCACTCTTTTGGGTTAACCGAAAAAACCCAAATCTATACATATAACCAAACAAAGTGAGGAGCACAACCGGAAATATTTGCGAGAGTCTAAGAAGATCTCTTACACATCATAATGTCTATAGCCAAATTGTAACACAACTCTTGACAGCAAACAATCATATAATACACAATGTTCTTTCAAATTGCTTTTCATCAATTTTATTCATAATTTTCCAAGTAAAAACAAGACGACATGTCCACGATGAACAGCCTACGCGTTTTGTCCCTATTCACTTGGGACTTCTTCAGGGCGACGCTCTGTGTTGTTGGAAGCCTTATCTTTAAACACCAGTTGCCTGCACAATACTCCTCATCCACTCGTTTAGACCTCATACAGCTCCACTATAGGTTCAAGATCTGTTGTGCACATCAACAACGCAATCAATTTCATCAGTGGTGTCTCGTTCCTTTCAACACTCTTTTATAGAGTACTCCTCGTCTTGTAATTTCAAACGAGTTTAAGTATAGAGGCCCTCTATTTTTCAGGCCTCACTTCTATAGGCCCTGTCACGCATGCCTGCCACCAGCAAAACGAGTAATGTCTCCTGGTTCTCGCACAAGTCTGTTTCCGGCAGTGTCCACATTAAAACATTTTTTTTTTTTTAAACTGGTGTTTAAAGATAAGGCTTCCAAAAACACAGAGCGTCGCCCTGAAGAAGTCCCAAGTGAATAGGGACGAAACACGTAGGCTGTTCATCTACAAAGATCAGTCTGCTACTACAATGCCTTAACAGCAAATAGTTTCTGCAGTCATTCTTTGGTGCCAATTGTAGATCCATCCCCAGGGCCCGGCCGAATTTGGAAACGGGGGGAGGGTGTGGGGGGGAGCACACGCCCTCCCTGAGCCATTAATGGGCCCTGGGCCAAGCATATTTTGGGGCCCCTGTGAGGAACAGTTTTGAATTTACGGTCCTATTTCAGGTCTTTCATGCCATCTTTGGCCGAGTCACTGACAGTGCACAGACACACTCGTCCAAATTCTAAATGTGTACATGTAATATTCAGGGATAATGACAGGGACGGTTTCATTATATGGGCGTGGGGGCTGCGTCCCTCCGACATTTTCTGTTTTCTAATTTGTTTTAGTAAAACATGAAATGTCCCTCTGACCCTCGCTCTATGCAAGGGTCATCAGGCAGCGTCAGGGAACTGTTTGACACGCACTTGCAATAAAGCGCATGTGTCGTGTCGCCTATTATTCAGGGCTTGCCTTCTTCCAGCCCTGGCCTACTTCGCCTCTTAGGACTGTAGGGCCACTCCCCTCTGTGACGCGCGCACCCTGGCTGATTGAATGCACCCTGGGCGCTTTAGGTTTAAGCCCTGTGCTGCCCGAGGCTGTATGTCACTCAGCGAGGGTACACCTCCCAACTCGTCACAGGCTGGGGTGGGATCTGCAGATCCCACCCCAGCCTGTGACGAGTTGGGAAAGAGGGAAAGAGGGAAGGAGAGAAGTCAGGAGGGGAAACCACGGTGCGTGCAACAAGCGTCATTAATGGCGCCTGGTCGCACATTTTTAACAGATTAGTATGCTGGTGTTCGTCATGCTGTTACGCTGGCCTGGGTTTACTGGTCAAGAAGATCCCCAAAACCATTCCTTCTTCGGTGAGTAATATTGCTGGTTTTCATGTAAATCGTATGCCATTACAACGCATGCCATTACAACGCGTGCCATTACAACGCATGTCATTACAACGCATGCCATTCCAACACATGCCATTACAACGCATGTCATCACAACGCATTATAACGTTAGTAACGGAGTATTTTAAGTTTTAGGGTGGGTATGGGTTTTGGGGTAGTTGGTAATAGTAATTTTTACCCCTACGCTATCCAACACTTTCCCTACTTTTGCACTCACTGGAGGGGGAATAGTAATTTTTACCCCTACGCTATCCAACACTTTCCCTACTGTTGCACTAAAAGTATTATGCGTTGTAATGGTATGCGTTGTAATAGAATGCGTTGTAATGGCATGCGTTGTAATGGCATGCGTTGTAATGGTAGTTTTAAAAAATGCGTTCTAAAGGTATGCGCTGTAAAATCACGCGATGTAATGGTAGTTGCGTTGTAAAAACTGCAATGTAAAAGCATGCGTTGTAATTGTTTGCGTTGTAACGTCATATATTCTTGCAGCGAGGCCTCAGGGCAGTGAATGGTGTTTTGAACAAAGCCGTTATCCATGTCAGCCTTACATTTTATAAAGCAATGTTTGCGGTCCATGGCCTGCTGCCTGCCACAGAATTTCTTCATTTTTTATGCTAAATTATTGTACTCCGATAATTAATCACAAAACAAAACCCATGAAGATTTGAGTCAAGACGATTTACAGAGGGTAGACAAGATATTCCCTTTTCGCTGTGCAGTTTATTTTCTAGCTTTGTAAAGCAGCGGCAAGTTGTTTTTTTCTGCTGCAATTGTTCTCTGCAGTCTGGCAGCTGGATTGTCTCTGGAGTAGGAGGAGAATCACAGTGAGAGAGACAAAGGGATGGAAGTAGTTAAGGAGTGGGAGAAGTAGACTGTGGGAGTGATAGAGGCAAAGGGATGGAAGTAGTTAAGGAGTGGGAGAAGTAGACTGTGGGAGTGGTAGAGGCATAAGGCAGTTGCCTTAAGAAGGAAATGCATACACAGCAAAAGGAGAAGGGTGAGAAAGAAGTGGAGGTAAGGTGAAAAGGGATCCGAAGAAAGAACCAGAAGGGAGTTGTAGACAGATGAGGGGCAGAGAGTTGAAGTTCTACCAAGTGACAAGTGCAAGTAATCCACCTGGTTTTCCTTTGCATTCTGGTATCTGTAGTATTAATTTTTCATTTGCAAACAGGAAACAACAAGTATGGGAATGTAAAGAAAACAGGAATAGATGAACTGCTTACACCTCACTTGTGGCCATTTGAAATCACTAAAGTGAGAGATCCAATGGAAAAGAGGCAGAAGGTTGGAGACTGGTAAGTAACTTAGTGGAAGAGGCAGTGTGAAGAAGTGAGAGAAGGCTGGAGATGAAGTGGGACAAGGAGGATAAGGGAATACAGAGGATGTACCGAAGGTTAGAAAGAAGGGAGGCAGAGACAGGGGTCTGAAGTTTTGTCAGATCTGGTGCGAAGAGTTTAAATGCTAAAGTTTTGTCTTTGCATTTTGGCGTTTGTAGTTTTGCATTCTAAACTTAAATTCACTGCTGACATGGGGCTACTTGAAATTTTGAGGAAAAACGATTGGAAAAACGACTAGTAAAGGCAAGACTTGGGGATTGGGTGCGAGTGGGAACATACTGGGCAAGGAAAATAGAGGGAACAGAGAGGCATGTTGATGGAGATGAAAAGGAATGGAATTAACTAGTAGGGAGAGGCGTGGGCATATAGAGAAAGAGAGGTATAGAGGAAGGGAAGAAACAAAGAAGAGAGTAAAGACCACAGAAGAGGGACGGTGGCTCTGTCTCCTAAACCCTTTTCAATCACATCAGCATCAATCCCATAACTCCTTTCTCTTTATATATACCCCATGTCCATTTGTACCCATCTGCTAATACCAGCCACCGAGCAGCATGGCAGAGGGAGGGTTACTGCACTACACAAGGGTAACAATATGTGCACTGCCCACATGACCCAGACATGGCCCCTCACAAAGAAAGGTAATTGTGGGGATTTATGATCGATTTCTTTTAGACATTGTGCTAAAATATGCACAACTTTACTCCATTCTAAATATATATATATTCTCAGCAGAAGATTTCCCATGAACCTCCATTGTAGCAGTCATGCTCACTTAGTGCGCTTCCTCACACAGTATAATTCAGGACTTGGTCTTGCGCCCTACCAATTTCAAAGTTCACCAGCCGCCACTGGATAATGATGTGTATTTTCAATACTGTAACACAGCAACTGCTCACCAATATTATTGCAAATAATCTCTGTGACTCCCTCCCATTTCTCATATGTGAGGTCCTGATTTGATCTAAAAGAAACTATTTGATGGATGTTGCATGAAACATAACCACAACATTTCTCTAGAAAATGTCTATAAGAGACACACATATCACCCACATTGAAAATAAAGCAAAGGAAAAGGGTATTTAAACGAATCTGTTTACGAATCATTCATTGCCACCAGGGCAAGACTCTGCAGAACAGAGCTGGTTCTATCAGGGGGCCCCGAAAGGCTGGGGCCTTGGGCCAGAGCCCACTTTGCCCATGCCTTAAAACGTCTCTGACGTAACGTTTTAAACTCTAAAAACCAGTGAAATTCACCAGTTACAATTATGATTATCTCAAGTAATTATAAACCGTGCCCTAAGGTAACTATAACTGGCGTTCTCACCATGCACTGCTAATTACCCTACATATTATATCACTCATGACATCTTCTTTGACATCATTGATAATATCACTGTGCATGGTGGGGGCACGAGTTATAGTTATCTTAGGACACGAGTCAGTTTCCTTGTAGGTATACTCAATTTATAGGAAACCTCCTAGAGCCGGTTGGGTTATCCGCCTCTGCTATAATCTTCGTTCACAAATCCCCGTCACACAATCTGGAAGGATTATATTTGTTTTAGAGCAGATAACCCAATCGGCTCTAGGAGGTTTCCTATAAATTGGGCACAATTACGAGGAAACAGACCCATTGCGTGAAATTTAATATACCAAGTTGTATAAATGAGAGGTTTAAGGTCAGATGGACGCGTAGGAGCACTTCACGCCAATGTGCACATTATCATTGCCATAAGAATGGGGGGAACCCTAACAAGTGAATTCCAATATCTTGTTTGCAGTATAAAGTTTGGGGCTTCCCACATATAACAGGAAGATTTGCACACATGTCAATGCAATTAGAATGGTGGGAACCCTAATGAGAAAACTCCAATATTTTGTTTGAACTGTAAAGCTGAATTTACACACCTATGACAGGAAGTTTATTTGTAGATGTGACAGGTATGATCTCAAGATTGAGATTCTGTTACACCATATTCTTATGACAGTACGGTACCAGTATTAATGGCCCAATGCCTTACCAATGCTACATCATCTGTACTTATAACCCCGGCTATAAGGAAGCAAATCGTTTTTCATGAGACTGATCTGAATAATATCTGTACAATATACATTGTTTGTGAACACATTGGAATATTGCTGTCTTTTTTGTATAACAACCTTTCTAAGATAATTTTGAATGAAATAAATGAGTAACAAATAAAATTGTGAGCCATATGTTTCCAGTAAAAACATTTTTTGCTCTCCAGTGGAAAATAATTTCAAACTTTGAAACGTATAAGTCCCCCAGCCTACCCTGAACAGCCGGAGGGGCCCGTAATCGTGCTTAAGGCGCAGGACATTTCCCGCGGCGCGGGATGTTGTGTGTGACGGACGGGGCTGTTTCTCCTGCCCGCAGTGACTTTTGGCAGTCCTGCTGGTGTGGGACTTCATTCCCCAACCTTCCCTGAGCAGCAGGAGGGGCCTTTTAATCGCGCTAAAGGCACAGGATATTTAGCGCAGTGAGGGATGTGCCCAGGCATGCACGCGGGCCAAGACCAGACCAAGAGTGGGCCTATCAGAGCCTGGAGGAGGGTGGGCTGGTCCACCCTTCTTGGCTCTGCCACTAAGAGTCATCATCTGTACGCTTTAACAGCAGCCATCGTTGGAAAACCATGGGTAAGAGAAAGGCAAGTGTTATCACTGCACCAGTTAATGATCGTCAGACGGCTGGGTCCATTACTTACTAATTGAATACCGCAATGAGTGCCATCAACTCTGAGACTGAGAGTGTGGAAGAGAGATTGGGGGCAACTAGAAAGAGCCTGTTACTAGCAACTACCAGTGACCATGTATCCAATCCTGCGCAAGTCAATGTAGACGTAATAGCTGATGCAGGGGGAGTTGTAAGCGAGGGAAGTTTAAAGCCAAATAATCCATGTGTGTACGCAGGGGACCTTGACATCGCAACAACATCACACGCGCCTCAAACCTGTCATGGCAGGTCTCCAAATACAGATATAACAGGTTCCCTTCCAACTAAAAGAAAGAAGGGCAATACCCGCCTGGTGTGCATACCCATGGCCTGTGGAAAGAAAGTCTCTGAGTGCTTGCTGACTGAAACCAGGAATGGGCTTATAAAAAGCCCAAAGTACATGCACAGGTGCAACTCTCTACAACTTATGATGGAAGTGATGGTAATATCCTCGGAGGCATTAAAAGTAACCCGGTATTTGTAAACCTCGAACAATTACCCCTAAGGGTGTCAAGGCGTTGGGGGCCGTCGGGAAGATTAAGCGAGTGTAAGGATGAGCCTCCCCGCCCCCTCTTAAGAATCCCCCGGACCCCAACCCATCACCTGTAACCCATTTAGACTTACCTTTCCATCTCCAGACCGACGACCTGTTCCGTGGACCCGGTGTCTATGAAGAAAAGAAAAAAAAGGTCAAGGCATACAACGGAGAGGCGTGGCCAAAGAAGGAAGGCGGAGCCAGGAACACCAATCAGCAAAGAGCACGGACCTGGAGGGACGGACGCTCGGACCTGGGGCAGAAGGCGGAGGAAGGCAGAATCCCGAAGACTCCAGAAAGGAAGGAGGAGTCTGGACTCAAGGGTTTAAAGGGGAAGAGGACGAAGATGCCGGGGTGGAGGAAGAAGACGGATGTCCAGGTTCAGCAGCCGAAAACTGGAGAACAGCGCAAGAGGACGACGAGGCTCCAGAAGGGTGGAGCGAAGAGTGGTGGTCGCCCTGGGAAATCTGAAGTTCCTGCTGCAACTCAGGGGAGAGTTGCGGCTTTACCCGGTACGTGAAAAGGGGGGGGTGTCAGTAGCCTTGGGGTTGTACGGGGTGGAGAAGGGAAACGAAGGGAGAGAAGCTTAGAGAGACTCATGACGAGTGGTGTGTAGGGATCAAAAAGAGACGCCCTGATTCAATACCAATGTTAATTATTGAACTCAAAAGAAACAGGCAGACTTAAAGGTTTAAAAGCAAAAGACAAACGTATATACAAAGAGTATAAGAAGAAAAGATTAAGGCAGTAGCTTAAGGGAAGTCATAGAAAGGATTCAAGAAGACTGAAAGAAAAGTCCATGTAATTAGTTGGAAAAACAAGAGAATAAAGCGACAGAGATTTAGTTATATGCATGTGTTTATTTTCTCTTTCTCTTCTTTTTGCACAATATCTTCCCATCTTTCCCCACCCCTTTATTAGAGGGTAAGATGCTATAAAGAGTTAAGGAGTAATAACTCAAGAAAAGCGTTTTTTTTTTTATGTACACCTGGGTGTGGTGATGGTCTCTGTCATTAATGAACTTAATAGACAGACCATTTTACTTACCTCGACTTCCTTGTGTTCTTTCCTGGTACCCGGGGACGACGCATCACTGGAGACCGGACCTGGGACCTAAGAAAAGGGCAAGAAGAAAAGAGTTTCACTAAGGAATGAAGAAGTCCTGACAAACCAAGAACAATTATCAGAACCAAGACATATTTTTCTTTGTGTTAATTGCAGAGCACACGGGCACTGCAATTAACATGAATACTTTTTCAAAGGCCCACAATCAGCCTCGCAGCCGTGCACTATAAGGAAAAGGAATGGAGAAAGTCAACAATCACGACTGCGCATAGCTTCCAAGGTTTCAGATTGCTATGTGTGACATTGTCATATTTTCAGACTAATTATAAGTGACATTTCAATGACTAGGAGTGACACTTTCTTGCGAGCTAAATCAAGCAAAGAAGACGAGGAAAATATACAAATATCAGAAACAACATCCATTTGAGTAATGAGAAACCCTATTAATTTAACTGCTGCAAAGCACAAGTAAAATATGCAGCCAGGAAAAAAGCATTCTGTGAAATTAAAATACAAACTGCTACTTTGGTTCTTTATTATGTTTGATGGGTGACAGCACAACACGTCTTTAATTAAGATTATTATACCGGCTCAGTCTCTTAGGCACTTACTTTGTTGGTTGACGTTCTCAGGCGTGTCGGGTCCGTGGCAACAGGGGGCCCCTGCATGGCCAGACCGCAGCGATTTGGACTTCGGCGGGTAACCAACGCCATCTACCTGGTCCGGGTGGGTCTGGCTCATGACTGTGAGACAGCCGCCGTTGACGCTGGTGGGGCCGGGGTCCACTTAGTCCAGGATACATAATGCTCAATATAATACAGGCGCCGCCGCGGTGGTGAGATCAACGCGCCCAGCTGCCATGCTATTACCCATACTGAGCTGAGCAAATGCCGCCGCGTGGTGTTCTTATCGCACATGCTGCTACTTCAGGACCGGAGCTGATCACTGGTCCCCCACCTCTCTTTTCATGTTGCGGGCTGTACCTTGTCTCCGGGCGCCATCAAGGGCTGGCAGTTGTGGCCCGGGCACATTTGGCTTCACCCGCCCGGCGCATTCACCAGGCAGGCTCTATCAAGGCCTCAGCCTGCGCAGATTCTCTTTCCTCTTTACCTTGAGGGCCCACTCGTGACACGGAGGAGACCCAATGAGAGTGTTATCGCCGTGGGCAATAGAGGATTTTGTAGCGGCCCCGGCAAGTAATAAGCTTTGAGGCTATTTCTAATGATAAATGTTCCGGCCCAAGGAGCTATCGCAAAGCACTGCAGGATGATTAACTTGCAGATGCCTCCTGCTCTGCTCGCGCCGCGGACTACGCGCCTATTAAAATGAGTCTGACAACTTTAAAAGATTCACACACTGTCTCCACAGTAGCCATTGGGCGCACTGACAGTGACTCCTTTGACGTCAAAGTTATCGTGCGGCTGTAGTGTTACATTGTAGCAACGCTAGCGCAGATGAGCCCAGCCAGCTCCTAAGTATGCCGGGAGCATCGCGCACCACTCTCACAGCTTTCTGCATGGTGTGTATACATCATAGACACTCCGCTTGACAGCTGTGAGAGGCGCTATAATGCGTGACTTTCCATTTCAGTGCGGTGATGCGGACCACCGCACTGATATGCGATAGTCTCACGCCTGATGCGTGACACTTGGCAGGGCTGACTGCATTTCTTTTATTAGTGCGGGGCTGCGGAGCTGATTGTGGGCCTTTGGCAGTTTTATATAGCGCTAACTCGATCCGAAGGTATCAGAGTGCTTTACATAAGCACCAGTTGCATTACGGACGGACACATTCATTTTTAGGCTACCTATACTCTAGTGCTTCTACACCATCTATTACTTTTCTTCATACTTGTTTTATTGTGCCCTCTTCCCTGTGTCTCCTTTTTATGGTGATTTATTTTTGTAATTCTTTAAATATTCTGTGCCGCACCCTCTCCAATGATAGGCCGAAGCTCTCCTGCCCTGCATGGATTCATTATGGCACCAGCCATCACTGTGTCGTTACCCTGCAGTGACCAGCTATCACCCATCGCAAGCAGGTAACCAAAGGAGAGAGAGAGACCATTATTGGCGCTAGGCTCTTGCTGCTTATTGTCATATGTTTGAAATAGAGATACCTTGAGGCCTTCCATATTTGAGGACGCAAAGGCACGAGCCATTTGTATCATTTTCCAAAAGGTAAAGGATATTTAAATCAGAACATTTTGGTCTTCTACGTTTCAATCCCAAAACAAAGAAAAAATGAAAACGCAGGACAGTTTTTATTTAAATGAAGTAGTTGTAAAGTGGATGCTGTCTTTATTAGCTTTGCAGGCAGAATGTGGTTCAATATATTCATCTAATTTTAAAAAGCATGTATGTTAATTTTTTAAGAACAAATAAAATGTGCCTTGAAAATACTATCACATATTTGTCCTGCAATATAAAACACGGGTAAATACAAACATTACTTGTAGTTTGGATTGGGAGCTATAAAATCATCTATGTGAACTGTTTTTCTGTTTTGCCCTAAATCCTGTGCAGCTGGTGGTTTGAATCGTGGCTTGTGCCAACCGCTATACTTTCATAAAGGGGTTGAATTCTGAGGCCAGAACTCATACCTCAAAGTTCTAACCTGAAACTCAATTAGAGCCCTAGCAGAAGGCAACAGACTGTGTTGCTAGTGCTTAATTTGAGCCAGTGGTTGCAGGAGAAGTCTAGGGGTTAAAACGTACTGGAGTGGTTAGGGTTGTCTTTACTAATAAGAATGTATTTCTACCCAAACCAACCCTTTTACCATCATTAGTATAGTGAAAGATAAGGAAAAAAACATAACTCTTTAACCTATACCATGCAGTTTGCAAGCAGCTCTTTGACACTTCATACACATTTTTGTAACAGCCATATTAACCCTCTGTACTACTTTATGATGAGTCAAAACTGCAACTAGACAAACAACTCTCTCTAGCAGAAATATTAATCACGGGAAACCTCCTTTACCTCGCAGTCTCAACAACGACCAGCCTTTGCAAAGCATTCACTACCCCGACTGCGACTTTACCACAAGTTACTTTAACCCAGAAGTTGTTACGACTACTTGCTGTAGGGGGCTTGTTTTTGGACTGGTGACAAACTATCTGACGGGAAAGCCAGACATTACTCCGTAGCTTGCACATCAAATTGTAAATATGTTATGTAATTGTGTATATATGTGATCTTGTATAGGCTCCCAACATTCCCCACCCTAAGAACAGTGCTCGAGTTGAGGATCTTTAGTAAAATCGTATTACGGTACCACCATTGGAGTCCTGTGCTTTTCTAAACCCAAAGTGTACTTGCCTGTGTAACCAATTCATGTCATTGCGTGTATATCTAAATTGAAAACCTGCCTTAAGACACTTCATGTGGCGCTACATGTGTGGAAATGCACTCTTTTCACTTTTTTAAGTAAAAGTTTGGAGTGATATTTGGCGCTGCACCCACACGCGCGGTCTGGTTCCCGGCGCACATAGCCTTAGTTGCAGCGCACAGAGACCTTATACTGCCGCACACAGAGGAAAAAAATTAGAGGGAACATTGGTCAGCAGTAGCCCAAAAAAGTAAGGAGGCAATTGTATCGTAACCAACTTTCATGATACCCAACTGGTTGGCTAAATTTTACACAGGTTGTCTCAAGGGCCCTCACGGGGCATACAGTTGGTCCCGCTGGGGTATTTTTATAGACCCAGGCAAGACGCTCCCTTTGTCTTACCCTTTTCTAACCCTAGAGGCACAAGGACATTTACTATCCTGACAAGGAACCGTATCACTGCCCTCGAAGAGGTGGACTTGCTGGAGCATGTCAATGCAGGTCCAAGATTGACTGCTGGGCTCTGCGGGTCATGCCACTCAGGGGTCGACTGTACTAAATTAGTTCAGCCCCACAATAATAGAATTCCCAAACATGGGAGTGAGCATCCGCATCTAACATCAAACGCAAATGATCTTATAACTAGTATCCTTACCTGGCCTACCCTACCGCCAAGGCTAGTAACCCTGATACCGGTCAACCTCACAGCACTGATTTCCCATCAAGAGGGTTTGGAGCTCCTGCTCAATCTCCCAACCCAGGAACGGTGTTGCCATGTGGAACAAGTAATGACACTGTAGTTTCCAATTTGAGTCTGATATTCTGGAATGTTGCTGAAATTGCAAGCAAACTTAATGATAATAACTGGGAAACCCTGATAGCCGACCACCAGATAGATAGTGTGCTTACAAAAGACATGGTCCCTGACAAATGTACGTAAATGGTTTTTATTCAGTGGTCACTCCTGCCACCCCATCGACATCAGGGCACCACAGTGGTGGCCTATTAACTAAATGTCACCATGCCACCTAAGATATCCAAAACATATTTTGGACTCTATTAATTTCCAGATAATCTGTGTGTCATTTGTTGCGTTACCGCTTGTTGTCCTGATGAATTTTTATCACTACAATTTTGACAGTAAAAATGTTTTAATTATAGAGTCACTTGTTCATGAGCTTGCTAAGGTGTTGGTGGGAGTGAATGAAGACTATGTTATATTATGGGAGGGCGATTTCAATTCCAGACTGTGCCCCATTTCCAACAACCTCGTTTGTGGGACAGGAGACAAGGAATCACCAAATTACTCACACTTTGAACATAATCTTTGTGGAGCAAACTGTTGGTGTCACAAGATCTTATCTTTAGTTTAGACATGGCCCGAACGAAGATACTAGACAGGTTACATACATGGGAACGGGGTACTGGGTCTCTGATTAATTACATTGCATTATCAGAGGTATGGGTCAGGAGGCTACATACATTTTCTATCATCCAAAGCCCCTGAGTGATCACAATCCGATGGTTCTAGGCCTATACTTAGGGCTGTCAACAGCGGTCTGTAATGTGGTGGTTCCCTCGATTGAGTACAGTAAAATGGTGCATAATGCGGGATATTGACCCTATGGCGCTCTTGTCTCTACCTTTGGAGGAAAAGAGGGAGCAATTTGAGCTATGTTTAAGTTTTCAGCCCGATTCATTGGGGGTTATGAGGGCTTTTACAGACATATGTAAGAGGGTAACTGAATTGCTGGTGGCACCACAGCCACAGCATGCTCCCAAATGCATTAAAGGGTTTGACAAATCCTGTACACAAGCACATAGTAGTCTGATACGGGCAGTTAAAAGGTCACCTAGGGATATAATGGAAGTCAGAACCTGCAGGAAACGTTATAAGGACACAGCCAGGGTAAGGAAAGAGATTAGAAGGGAGGCTTGGGAGCAATTTAATGCTGCCTGCACAAAGAATGATGTCTCTAAATTATGGTGAGTAGTAAACTCACCTTTTTTTGTAAATAACCCCGCCACTAGTATAGATGTCACTATTCCAGAGCATGCTTGGGTCACCCATTTCACTAATGTATACAATTCTAACAATCCTGTTCACCCCAATGGCAGCTCAATAAATGCGGTAAACAGCCCAGGGGGTGACGATCAGATAATAGTGACGCTTAATGATGTTATATCTGCTGTGGAAAGGTGTCCATGTAATAAAACCTCAGGACCCGATGGGGTTCCAATTGATCTTTTTTTTTTGTAAAACATATGTTTATTGGCTTTTTATAAAACAAACATCGTTAGGGTCACAGCAACCAAAATATCCATATCATAGAATGCAATGCACAATGGTACAAATTAGCCAGATAGAGGGCGGTGGTGTAAACAGTGCTATACCTGTTCGCTGAATGAAAGTCGTCCCTGAGCCGTACAGTTTCAGAAAAAAAAAGTCCCAGGCACAGCATGGTAAAGACCCCCAGTTAAATGGTCAAGGACAGCTGCGTCGTGACCGGCTTATATTCGGGCCCTCCAACCGGGAAGGCACTCCTTGGGAAGAATATGATCTAACCTACTAAACCTAAAAACCCTCAAATCCCTAGCCCTCCCCCCTCCCTCCCTGAATTAGGTGGTTAGTGGTGACACTGTGAACAACCGTTGTGTGGGCGGCTGGGTAAAGGTGTGGCGTGTTAGAATTGAAATAGGTGCATGTCTCTGATCGATGGGGGGCAAACTGCCAAGGGCAGGCCCTTCGTAAGGAAGGAAACTAAGGGACCCCATTTATATTCAAAGCCCTTGTAATCGTCGCGGAATATGTCCGCCATCCGTTCTAAGCAGAGGAGCTTCCATAGTCGCAAATGCCATATAGAGAGGGACGGAGCTGCCCTCTTCTTCCAGGCAGCTGCAATTGTTATCTTTGCCGCGCCTATGCAAGTCCACATAATGGCTTTATCAGCCTTGGTCTGGTGCTCGAGGGAGGGATCCCGAAGACCTAGAAGAATTCCTTCCATAGTGGTCGGTATGGGGTACCCTAGTATAGTTTTAATTTGTGCCAGGATTTCTTCCCAAAAGGATGTATGTTGGAAGTCCCCCAGTAACCCACAGCCCCTCCAACAGCAGTCAGTCGTGTTCGGGAAGATTCGTTTGAGTTTGGAGGGAACTAAGTACCAGTCCATTAGGGTTTTTAAGTGTGCTTCTCTAAGTTCTAGGCAATGGTTGAATTTTGGTATGTCGGACCATAGTGCCGTCCATTCTCTATCCTGAATATCTCGCTGCAATACCCCCTCCCACATAGACATGTAACGTGGTTGGGCGGAGTGGGTGTTGGAGAGCAGGTAGTGATAGAGGAAGGAGATTACTCCTCTCATGGAGCCCACCGTTCTAACATATTTCTCAAATCCCGTTTTCTCCCTTGTAGCTTGTTCGTGCACTTGAGGGGTGAGTTCCCAGTGTCGGAGTTGGAGGTAATGGAAATGTTCCTCCGGTTGTAAGTGGAAATCCCTTCTGCAGCTGTCAAAAGTGAGGATGTCGTGGTTGTGGAATAGATGATCAAGCATGAGGCAGCCCCCTTCCCTCCAGGGGTCGAAGGGGCCGTCGTGGAGAGCTGGCGGAAAGGCTGGATTAAAGTGGATTGGGGTGTATGGGGAGGGGAATGTGGTCCATCCCTCGCCTCCCGACACAGAGTCCCAAACCCTCAGCACGGTGCGGGTGGGGGTGCTAATGTATGCGTTCGCGGGGCGGTCTTTCTTGGCTTTCCAAATTAAATCTCATATTGTCCTCCCTGCCACTCCCCTATCCATATGGAGCCAGTGTTTCCCTGATTCCTTTTTAAACCATTCTGTCACAATTCGCAGTTGGGTAGCTTTGTAATACAGCCCAATGTCCGGTAGTCCCACTCCTCCTTTAGCTCTAGGGCGCCGCAGAATATTGAAGGATAAGCGTGCCCGCCCCCGTTGCCATATGAATTGTGTGAATAACGATTTAATTTTGGGGAGAAAGGTGGCCTCAAGCTCGATAGGTAGGGCTTGAAACAGATATAATAATTTGGGCAGCAGTGTCATTTTAATGGCATGAATGCGGCCAAGCCAGGAAATGAATAGGGGCTTCCATCGTTGGAGATCTTTTTCAATTTGACGGATGGCCGCCGGAAAGTTAGCTTTATATAGCCCCTCCACTCGTGGGGTTAATTGGACTCCCAAGTACTGGATAGAGTGGCTAGTCCACTGTAATGGGGACTGAGCCTGGAGTATCCGTGCTTCATCGTCTGGAAGTGTGAGGTTAAGGACATAAGATTTGTCCAAATTGGTCTTAAAGCCGGCTATCACCTCAAACTTGGCTAGCTCTATTTCTAAAGCTGGAAGGGATCGAGCCGGGTCTGCAAGTGAGAGGAGTACATCGTCCGCGAATAGCGAGATTTTGTGGTCTTCTCCCCCAAAGGGAATCCCCCGTATCGCCAGATTGTTTCTAACGGACATGGCAAAGGGCTCAATGCTTAGTGCAAAGAGCAGGGGTGACAGAGGGCACCCCTGCCGTGTGCCCCTCGAGAGGGAGAAGGGAGCCGACAACACCCCATTAACTTGTACCCTAGAGCGGGGATGTGCGTAGTTGGCTTGGATCATGCGAATGAATTTATCGGCAAAGCCAAAGGATTGGAGAACGCGGAAGAGGAATGCTTAGTCCACACGATCAAAGGCCTTCTCGGCATCAAGCCCTACCAATACCGCTGGTATTCCCCGTTTGGTGGCTTTTTCAATGAGGTGAACTGCGCGTCGGATGTTGTCATGTGTTTGCCGTCCTAGTATAAAACCAGATTGATCGGGGTGGACTAAGTCAGGCATTAGGTCTTGAATCCGGTTCGCTAAGATAGTAGAGTAGAGCTTAGCATCTAAATTGAGGAGCGCTATAGGGCGGTAAGAGGCACACAATTGTGCATTCTTCCCAGGTTTTGGGATAACTGTAATGACCGCCTCGGCCATCGACGGGGTCACCTCCCCCAGTTCAGCCATCTGATTGAAAAGGCTAGTAAGATGGGGTATAAGGTCGGGGGCAAAGGTTTTATAAAAGTGAGCTGTGAGGCCGTCTGGACCCGGGGCTTTGTGTAGTTTAAGTGCTGCTATGGACTCGCCCACCTCTTCCCTGGTTATCGGGGCCGTGAGTTGATCATTCACGGCCTGTGAAATACGGGGGAACCGTAGGGCCCGCAGATAGCTGTCTTGCACAGAGGAATCTTTAGGGTCCGCGGTGTACAGTGACTCATAGAAGGAGCGGAAGAGGTCAGCTTTATCCCCATCCCTTTGGATCGGCGCACCATTCCCACCACGAAGGCTTCCAATATATTCCCTCTCTCGTTTCTCATGGAGTTGCCGCGCCAGATGCCGACCTATTTTATTCCCCTGCGTAAAAGAAGAATGGCGTAATTTTAAAAGGGTGTATTCTGCCCTATTGTTGTAGATGGCCTTTAATTTACCACGTAGAGCCGTAAGGGGGCGCAGTGTAGCTCTAGAAGGGTCGTTTTTTTGTGTGCTTGTTCCGCCTGTTCCAGTTCCTTCTCTAGGCTTTCCCTTTCCCGTGCTCGTTGTTTATTGAGAGTGGAGTTAAGCTCAATACATTTCCCTCGCATGACCGCTTTAAAGGCGTCCCAGTTAATGCTCGGGAAAGTGTCTTCAGGTCTATTGTTGTTGAAAAATTCTGTGATTGCTTCCCGGAGCTCGGTGCGGAGTACCCTGTCACGAGTGAGGGAAACTGGGAAATACCATTTAGGGGTCGTAGTGGGAGCTGCACCCCAATGTAAGCAGATTGCCAATGGGCAGTGATCTGAGAGGGAGAGGGGAAAGATCTTAGCGTCCTGGAGTGTGCCCAATAGCCTTTGACTAATAAAAATATAGTCTAATCGGGAATAAGTACGATGTACGTGGGAGTAAAATGTATAGTCTCTGGTCTGTGGGTGCTGGGCCCGCCATGCATCTCAAAGGCCCAGATCGAGCATTCTTTGCTGTACGTCCGCAGTGAAGGAGCCCGTGTCTGCCCTGTGTGATTGAGTGCTATCGAGGTCTGGTTGCCATGTAAGATTAAAGTCTCCCAACAGAATTATAGGACCTTCCGCAAAATGGTCTATCTTATCTAGTAGAAGCTTGAGAAAGCCTGTTTGGCCCGTGTTAGGTGCGTATGTGGCAACAAAGGTGCATAATGTGCCTTTTAGGGAACCCTTCACCAGGATCATCCTACCGTCTTTGTCTGATTGAACGTCCAGAGGTTGAAATTTCGTTGAAGAGTGGAAGAGGAGCGCCACCCCCCGGTGTTTAGTAAGTGCTGAAGCTCTATAAATAAGGGGGTATTGCTTGTGTTTAAGTCTCAGTTCGTCGGCCCTCTGTAGGTGAGTCTCTTGGAGTGCCACTATGTCAAAATGGTGGTCTGTGAGGTATTTCCATACCTTCTGCCGTTTCTGCGGCAAATTAAGGCCCCTAACGTTCCACGATGCGATCGTGATCACCATTTTGTCAATGGGGATTCACCTCTCCCTCCCACACCCGCCCAACCGTGCCTCTCAGTTTGAATGCAGAGAACATGACAGCACCGCAGAAAGCCACTTTAGACATGCGACTGCACCAGCTGTCCCACCTTCTATAAATGTTCAGTGTCCCCACCCGAAATCCACCTCCCCCCCTTCCCAACACCTGTCCTTCCCCACCCCAAAAACTAAGGATAAAAATAAAAACCTCAATCCCCAACTTTACCAACAATAGCACATGTCGGTTTGTTGTTAATTCACCGACTGTAGATATAACCATTTGTCCAGACGCATTGGTGTACAGCGTGACCGATGTCCCCATCCGCGCCCGTCCTGGGAGATCAAAAAGAAGTTAAGATCGCCTTGCATGGTAGCTCTACAAAAACTGAGCAATTCTCTTCTTGTCAAAGTTCTGAGACTGATGTCAGAGTTGACAGCACCTTGTCGCCGATGATGGGCGTCCGACTAAGTGAGAAGGGGGCAATGCTCTGCAGTCCGTGAGGGGTCTCTTCTTGTGGTCTCTCACCTCCAGCCTCATTTGTGATTGCCCCTCGAGCTTGTGGACCATTGTGATGAAGACGGACCAGCTCGCCGTGATCCCCGCCCTGTATCTTGGGGAGGTTCGCCGTCGGCTGTGGCGAGTCCCAGCAAGTCAAGCCCTTCCTTCAAATCTGTGATGTGACGTTGCTTATTTTTATATTCAAAACTCAGGCCAAACGGGTATGTCCAGCGGTATTTGACTTTATCGTCACGCAGTTTGGAAGTGATGGGGCGAAATTGTTGCCGCCGCGCTAGAGTAGCGGGCGCCAAATCCTGGTAAATGGTGCAGGTATGGTCTTGGAAGGAGATCACATTGAGCTTCCATGCCGCCAATAGGACTGCTTCTTTCATCTTATATGAGTGGAACTTTACCAGGACATCTCGTGTTCGCCTCCGTTCTCCGGCTGGTGGACCTCCAACACGATGGGCCCGTTCCTGTTTAATTTTCGGAGTTTGTGGGCTGAGGACCTCCGCAAACAGGCCCTCGAGGAAGGCTTCTAAATCTGGGCCCTCTGCTCCCTCTTCTAAATCACGAATTCGGAGGTTGTCTCTTCGAGCCCTGTTCTCCAAATCCTCAGCCTTTAGTTGGGTTTGAAGAAGCTGATCCTGGAGGTTGTGCATTTTGTCCTGCATGTCAGAGGTCCGCTTGTCGACATCTTGAGTTTGCGCCTCTAAGTCTACCACTCTGGCGCCCACCGAGTCTACATCATGTTGGAGGGAGGTTAGTCTTGCAGTGAGGTCAGTTTTCAATTGATCAATGGAGGCCTTAATGTCTAGGCCTAGCTCCTTTCGAAGTTCCGTTTTGAAGTCCCTCAAAGAGGCCATGAGGTAGTCTTTCGTGAGGGCCATGGTGGCTGTGTTATCGTCTTGTCCGAGAGGCAAATGCTTATCCACTGGGGGGAAGAAGTTGGAAACTTTAGTCGTGGCTTTGGTCAGTGTCTTCTTTGGCGGCATAGAGGCGGGTCCAGTGAAAGCTCCACTCCTGTTTTATGAAGGGTGTCCACCGCCGTCCCTTAGCTCTGTAGGCGGGGACCGCCGCGGGGTGTTGGGGGCCCTCTCAGGGGTCTGTTTCCTCTCAGCCAGTAAGCCTCCGGTTCCTAGAGCCTAAGCTGCTCCCCCTTGGTGTATAGGCCGTGATGTGCGCCTCTGTTCATCCGATGTTCTTCTCGGTCTCCTTGTTTCGGGGGATCCGCATGGGTATGCAGGAGATGGCCCGTTCCTCTCAACAAGGCAATTTCCTATTATATGCCGCTGTGAGAGTAGGGAGGGGCGGCACCATTCCGTCTCAGATGTGCAATCTTCTATCTCGGAGCCGCCGATGCACTCCTTGTCGGTGATCAGGCTCACCTTGTGGTTGGGGGCATTTTACTGCCCGGGGGAACCGGTTCGCGGGGCCTTTCAGTGGGGGGTTGTAGCCTGGAGTGGTTTTGGTGCCGCCCTGGTATTCTGGCCCCCCGCTAGGGTCCCGGTATCGTACTTCGCCCCAGCCGCTGGGTCTCGTAGGACTACTGTAGCCTCATGCTTGTCTCCCAGCGTTGCTCTCCCTTTTACTGGCCGCCATCTTAAAGTCAGGCGCTGGAGGCCAGGTTCCCAGAAGCCGGCCGATCCTCCTTTTCTGGTTGCCCAGGGTAGTGATTGCGGCTACGGCGGAGTCCGCTGACCATGCACCTCCCCGGTTCTACTTATGAGGGGCCACCCGCGTACCTGGTGTCTCCAGTAGTGAGGTGCGTAGTGACCGTGCTGTCTTTGCCTGGGGGCCCCCTCAGAATGCTCCGCGTCGTGAAGGGTGGCAACGGTGCGTACCGATTGCTATTGGGGCCCAAGGGGAGCGGAAACCTCCCAGCCGCTTTGTTCCTGCGTTCACCGCAGCTTCAGGCAGTCATCTCGTCCTTTCCCCAAGTGGCGGTCGCCATTTTGGGCAGCAGCGCGGCCGGGAGGCAGGAGCTCCGCCGCGAGCTTCCACGGATAGCCCAGCGCAGATTCTTGGGTCCGCCGCTTGCCCCGATCTCGGGGTTCTCGCTCGGTGTTCTCGGTGGCGATGGCAGTTCCTCAAGCCAGCAGGTATGCTCCCGAGACAAAGGCGCGGACCGGGAGCCGAGACGGGTTATGTCCGTTCGGCCATCTTGCCCGGCCACGCCCCCCCCAATTGATCTTTTTAAGAGTAATCTGGATCTTTGGGCTCCATTTCTGGTGAATGTGTTGCACAGTGCGATCCGTACTGGCCCTCCTAACTCCTGGTCTAAAGCAATTATTATCCCCTCTCCAAGAAGGGGAATAGAGTTGACTCACAGTGCTATTGCCCAATATCCTCTGACAGATTGTACAGCCAAGTTGTTGGCAGGATACTGCTACATTAACTGGAAAACTGGGCCACAGACAATGGCATTTTGACAGTAGTCCAGTATGGTTTCAAACAGGGACTGGGGACAACAGACCAATGTCTGAATCTTCATTTGTTAACTAGTAGATATGTGCTTGCCAAAGGGGGGTGCCTTTATTTGGCGTTTATGGACCTTAGTGCAGTCTTTGATAATGTCATTAGGGACAGGTTGTGAAGTATGTTGTTAGAAAAGGGGACTGGTTCATAGGTTGTCCATTTACTTGCCCAACTTCATTGAAGGCAGCGTCAGGTTTGGCCCTAATGGGGAATATACATCATCTATAAAAATCAGAAAAGGCATCCAACAGGGGTGCCTGTTGGTTCCCTTCCTCTTCAACTTCTAAATAAATGGCCTTGACATTTACCTGTCGGCCATAGAAGCTGATTCCCCTAGGTTAGGAACCAGGAAGCTGCCAGTGTTGATGTATGCGGATGAATGCGTTCTCATGGCAAGATCAGGGCGGGGACTGCAGAAGTTATTAGATGGATTTGTCGTATTTGTCTGATCTAGGTTGATCAACTAACAAAGAAAAGTAATTCACTATGGTGTGCTGTTGCCCCCTGAGCAAGGGTACTACTTTTCATATTGGTGGTACAGTACTCCAGCGTGTATCCACCTTCAGTTATTTGGGGGTCCCTTTAGACAATACAAGCTCATGGAAACACCTGTTGAATGTGAGAACAATGCAATTTGAACAGACCGTTGCCTCCCTGTTCAGGTGTGCTGCAAAACTAGGGTCTATGGTGTCATCAAAATTTACAAGGCCAGAGCCTTATCAATTGCCTCTAAAGGAGCAGCTATATGGGGTTACAGTGACTCCTCACAGCTCCAGGTCAGTGAAAATAACTTCTTGTGCAGGTTATCACTCCCCAAAAGTGTGCCAGCCATAATAAGTCATGAGGAACTGGGGCTTCATTATCTAAGCGATTTTATAAGGTTAGCGGCAGCCATGTTCTGGCTCTCCTTTCAGTCCAGGCCTGAAGCCGTCCTTAGCCAAATGGTGATTGCCCATAGCTTAAAATTGACAAAAGCTCAAAGCATCAAATGGCTGATGCATGTAAGAGAAGTTCTGCAGAAGATCATAAGGCTAGATCTATTCGAAACACCCCAGAGCATTAGCCCGTCAACTAAAACCCAAGTGAAGAGCAAAGTACTGGGTCTAATAGCTGGGAAAAGAGTTGAAGTGAAAAGGAGGAAAAAGTCAGTTGAAGCTTATTTTCCATTGATCACAATCGCCAATATTGAACCATATTTAGCTAAAGTGCCATGGCACCAGAGGTTTTATTTGACCAGACTTAGACTTGGTATGGCCCATTTCCTGGTCTCTTATCCTTCAGATGCCAATGTTAACCCCTCCGCTGCTAGGCCTCCCCCACCTCCACCCGTGCTAAGCCGTTTGTTTCGCTATTTGAGGTAGTTTGCGCCTAGGCCCCCGTAACCTTTTGTCCACATAAGGTATTCACGCCAAATTTGCGTCCTTTTCTTCTAACATTCTGAGGATTCTAAAGGGTTTGTGGATTCCCCTGTAGGGGACCGAGAAATTAGCCAAAATACAGCTACATTTTGGGTAAAAATGGGGAAGAAGAAATGCAGAAGAAAGCGTCTGTTTTTTTCCCTGCAAACGGTGTCAACAAAGGGTTTGTGGTACTAAAATCACCATCTTCCCAGCTTTCAGGAACTGTCAGAAAACCACCATTTTCTACTCAGTTTTGGCATTTTACTGGGACATAGCCTATTTTTCCTATTTTCTGTACTTTCAACCTCCTTCCAGTTAGTGGTAGAAACGGATGTGAAAGCAATAATGGATCCCGGAAAGGTATTCGTTTTAGAAAAGTAGACAAAAGTCTGAATTCAGCAAGGGGTTATTTGTGTAGACCCTTCAAGGTTTTCCTATAGAAACTAACAGTTGAAATAATATTGAAATTAAGTTGAAAAATACCGACAGTTGTGCCAACGTTTTCACCTGTAACTTCTTGTAAGTATGTCAGATTTTTTAAAGCAATATACCGTTACGTCTGCTGGACCCTTCTGGTTGCAGGGATATTTAGGACTTGTAGGTTCAACAAGAACCCGAGTTACCCTGAGCCAATAACTGAGCTGCGCCATGCAATGGTTTTTTATTGTGTACGGGGTATATAGCAATTAATCTGGTAAAATAAGAATAGTGAAAAATAGGTATCAAGGAAATCTATGTATTTTCTAAATGGGACCAAAATATAGAGTTTAGAAGCAGTGGTTATTTACACATCTCCGAAATTGTGGGCACCCGTACTAGCATGTGAATTAGAGGACATTTTTCAAAATGACTTCTTTTTTTTTTTTTGATAATCAAATTTTATTGTTTTGTTAAAACACTCATAACAAATCAGCCAACACACGAAGGACAGGGAATCGATTACATTTCCACAGTTAAAATCTCCCACCGTGCCACACCACATAAGACTTACATTGCCACAGTTAATAATGAACCAAATCAGTCTGGCCCTTCCATAGCACCCACCCATTTCCCCCACACCCTTTGATATTTCCTGGGGCACCCTATTGCCGCATAAAGAGTTTTTTCCTGGGTCGCACACCAATCCACCCCCCTCCGCCACCGCCCAATCTCCGGCAAAATTACTTCTTTTTTACACATTGTATTACCTTTGGAAGGCAGAGATGCATAGAAATTCAAAAGGTAATAACACTTGTTCTACTGTTCTGTGTTTCCCCAAGTTTCCTGATAAAAATGGTACCTCACTTGTGTGGGTAGGCTTAATGCGAATGACATAAATCTGCCCAAAACGCAACGTGGGCCCATCATATTTTTACAGTGAAAAATGACCCTTTTTTGCAATGTGACTAGCTGTTGATTTTGGGCCCTCGCTCAGCTGGCACCTAGGGAAACCTAGCAAACCTTTACATTTTTGAAATCTAGACACCCAGGAAAATCCAGGATGGGGTGATTTGTGTGTCTCTCACCAGGTTCTGTTACCCAGAATCCCTTGCAAACCTCAAACTTTGTAAAACAAAACACATTTTACTCACTTTCCTGTGATGGAAAGTTCTGGAATCTGCAGAGAGCCACAAACTTCCACACAGCCAGCATTCCCCCAAGTCTCATGATAAAAATGGTACCTCACTTGTGTGGGTAGGCTTAGTGCCTGCGACAGGAAATGGTCCAAAATGCAACATGGGCACATCACATTTTTCCAGTAAAAACGGAGACTTTTCTAAGAATGTGCCTAGCTGTAGATGTTGGACCCTAGCTCAGCTGGCACCAAGGGAAACCTAGCATACCTGTACATTTTTGAAAGCTAGACACCCAGGGAAATCCAGGATGGGGTGACATGTGTGCTCTCACCAGGTTCTGTTACCCAGAATCCCTTGCAAACCTCAAAGTTTGAAGAAAAAAAAACATTTTTTCCTCACTTTCTCACTTTCCTGTGATGGAAAGTTCTGGAATCTGTGGGGAGCCACAAACTTCTACACACCCAGCATTCCCCCAAGTCTCCCGATAAAAATGGTACCTCACTTGTGTGGGTAGGCTTAGTGTCCGCGACAGGAAACGGCCCAAAACGCAACGTGAGCACATCACATTTTTCCAGTAAAAATGGACCCTTTTCTAACAATGTGCTTAGCTGTGGACTTTTGGACCCTAGCTCAGCCGACACCAAGGGAAACCTAGCATACTTGTAGATTTTTTTAAACTAGACACCCAGGGAAATCCAGGATGGGGTGACGTGTGTGGCTCTCACGAGGTTCTGTTACCCAGAATCCCTTGCAAACCTCAAACTTTGTAAACAAACATTTACCTCACATTTCTGTGATGGAAAGTTCTGGAATCTGTGGAAAGCCACCAACCTCTACCCACCCAGCATTCCCCTACGTCTCCCGATAAAAATGGTACCTCATTTGTGTGGGTAGGCCTTGTGCCCGTGACAGTAAACAGCCCAAAACGCAACGTGGGCACAGCACATATTTCCAGTGAAAACGGACACTTTTTATGCAATGTGCCTAGCTGTGAATTTTGGACCCTAGCTCAGTCAGCACCTAGGGAAACCTAGCAAACCTGTACATTTTTTAAAACTAGCCACCCAGGGAAATCCGGGATGGGGTGACGTGTGTGGCTCTCATCAGGTTCTGTTACCCAGAATTCCTTGCAAACATCAAACTTTATAAAAAAAACACATTTTACTCACTTTTCGGTGATGGAAAGTTCTGGAATCTGCGGAGAGCCACAAGCGCCTACCCACCCAGCATTCCCTCAAGTCTCCCAATAAAAATGGGACCTCACTTGTGAGGGCAGGCCTAGTGCCCGCGACAGGAAATGGGCCAAAATGCAATGTGGGCACATCACATTTCTCCAGTGAAAACGGACACTTTTTTCGCAATGTGCCTAGCTGTGGATTTTGGACCCTAGCTCAGGCGGAGGCTAGGGAAACATAGCAAACCTGTACATTTTTGAAAACTAGACACCCAGGGGAATCCAGGATGGGGTGACTTGTGTGGCTCTCACCAGGTTCTGTTACCCAGAATCTCTTGCAAACCTCAAACTTTGAAAAAACAAAACATTTTCCTCACTTTTCTGTGATGGAAAGTTTTGGAATTTGTGGGGAGCCACAAACTTCCACCCACCCAGCATTCCCCCAAGTCTCCTGATAAAAATGGTACCTCACTTGTGTGGGTAGGCCTAGTGCCAGTGACAGGAAACGGCCCAAAAAGCAACATGGGCTCATCACATTTTTCCAGTGAAAACGGACCTTTTTTTCGCAATGTGCCTAGCTGTGGATTTTGGACCCTTGCTCAGTCAGCACCTAGGGAAAACTAGCAAACCTGTACATTTATCAAAACTAGACAGCCAGGGGAATCCAGGATGGGGTGACTTGTGTGGCTCTCACCAGGTCTGATCACATTTTCCTCACTTTCCTGTGACGGAAAATTCTGGAAACTGTGGGGAGCCACAAACTTCAACCCACCCAGCCTTCCCCCTAGTCTCCCGATAAAAATGGTACCTCACTTCTGTGGGTAGGCCTAGTGCCCGTGACAGAAAACGCCCCTGTGGGGGCTTCAAAATTATCGATCTCAAAAAGACTCGGTTTTGCGAGGGAGACACCTGCATTTTTGGTCCCGAGCTTGGCGGGCATCTAGGGAAACGTACCAAACCCAGCTATTTCTGAAAACTAAAGACCCAGGGGAGTCCAGGGAGGTGTGGCTTGCGTGGAGCTCCCAACATTTTCCTACCCAAAATCCACAGCAAACTACAAATTTAGCTAAAAAAAATCACGTTTTCCTCACTTTTCTGTGTGGGAAAGTTGTGGGATCACCAGGCCGCCACAAATTTCCTATCACCCAGCATTCCTCTAGGTCTCCTGATAAAAATGGTACCTTACTTGTGTGGGTAGGCCTAGTGCCAGTGACAGGAAACGGCCCAAAATCTATTGTGGAGACTTCAAAATTGTTGATCGCAAAATTATCTGGTTTTGCGAGGGAGTCGCCTGCATTTTTGGCCACGGGCTCGGCAGACATCTAGGGAAACCTACCAAACCCAGATATTTCTGAAAACTAGACACCCAGGGGAGTCCAGGGAGTTGTGGCTTGCATGGATCTCCCAACATTTTCCTACCCAGAATCACCCGGGGGGCAGATAAGGGGCTATTGCCCCGATCTGCCTTCTGGCGGGGCTGAAAGACTTTTTTGGGGGTGGAGGCATCAGCATACCTATTCTGGGCAGCACCCACCCCTACGTATAAAAAACCATAATCCCTGGTGCCTAGTGGGCTTTCTGCCCCCCCCCGGTTTTTTTTTTGTAATCTATATAAAGATCTGAGAACAGACATCCTAAGACCTTTGCTCAGGAGCCTTAACATCAGAGAATGCAAGGCGGCACTGGAGTATCTCCAGTGGCTACAAACTGATTTGGTTTGTCACACAATCTATAGATGTATCGCTGCTGCTGTTAAGCAGCAGTGTTTAGTTGGGAAATGAAACGTGAAGCGTGCATAGCACTATCCCTAACAAATAATTAACAAGACAGTCGACCAGGTTACTCTATAGAAAACCAAAAAGAAATCAAATGTTATTATTTACAATGGAATTGTTTTTATACCTTTTGCTATTATTTGTGATTGTTTTTAGTACTTCTATGCAGTTACTTTATGTACAAAATTGTCTGCAAATGATTTTTAGACAAAACTATAATTCATTTGTACTGTTCTGTCCCTTTCATCCCTTTCTCCTCTGTTTTAAATTTGTGACTATGAAGGTGCGTGGCATGATTTTAAGTAAGATGACTTCAATTCTTTAGAAAAGTGTTTGCTAAAACTGATATGTACTTTATGTCTAGTATTTTATAGCATTCTAAAAAATGAATAAAGATTGCACACTGAAACTGAAACTGAGAGGTTTAAGGTAGAACCGAAAGCACATGTGTATAAATACAACCTGGCCACATACAAACTTGTTTTTAAATAACAGGAGATGTACCATCCTACTCCAAGCAAGTAAATCCACAGAAGGGAGAAAATGGTCCTGGTCATTATACCAAAGCACGCGTCATCAGGAGTTGACTAACTGTTAGAGTGCAGCTTGCTCTCCTAAAATCAGAAATATACTTGGAGACCATCAGCTATAGGTTCATGATTTTAATATGTATGTCCTGAAGAAGGTTGTGTGAACTAGTCTGATTTCCACTGAAACGCCGTATCAACAGATTTTATGCTTTTACATAGAGCAGTGGAATTAAATGATTTATATATTTTGAATATTGTGTTTATGTAAATGATTCTTGATTAATATGTTTTTAATATGAATATGTGGTTTACAAATACTTTTTAATAAATGTTAAACTCTGGACAGGCTAGTGATACTAAGACTGTTGTACTGAATTTCAGCTTGCTTTTTAAATGTTTAATGTTTATACATATTACTCCTAAGTGTACTCCTTTGAATTTTGAATTGATGTACCCAAAATGTAGTATATAAATCCGAGTATAGCATGAAAGAGAAATTAACTTTTGTTTACTTATAGATCTAAAAAATCCTCCCGTTTCCTACTAGGACCCTGTCCCAGCAAAGACTGTGAACCATCTAAGCTCATTCTTCATCCCCTACCTAACCATCCCGATCATCACTGCTTTGATACAACACAGCTTTGATACAATACATCTTTGCCTGAAAACTGTCCAGGTCACGATTTTTCTCAAGAATACAGATGCATACCACAGAGACATGAATAATTGTTACCACATATTAAACCTCCCATTTATTTTGAATGTCCCAGAAAGCTGTTTTGAAAAGCAATTTATGGAACAAATCTTTTTATTCGTTTTGAAAGACAATCCTGCAGCAGTACACAGCTGTGTGCCTACAACCACCTTGGCCGGCAGCATGGAGTTTGTATATGAATCCAAAATACACAGCTTCAATGCCTACAACCCGGAGGCTGGCAGCGTTATCTGGATTGCATAAGTATAACTATTTACAAAAAAACAGACAGTGAAAACACAAGATGGAAAAACAGACCCCTCCTCCCCTCCCACCCTAAGAAACCAAAGAAAAAGAAAGGGGATCCTGCACCGATAATGAGCATGGTCTTTGCGATATTGTTTACTCCCAGCTATCCGGCCCAGCCTAGGCTCTGTCTCATTGCCTACGGGGCGCCCTCACCTCCACCGCCTCAGGGATCAAATGCAGTATTTGGAGATACTTGGGGCATGGCACCTCCCTGAATTATTTAGTCTATGTAGCCAAGCTGTGTGGTCCGGTACTGTCGTCGAACCTCAGTGCACCAGAATCGCCTGCCGTGCTGCCAGTAATGCCAACGCTATTTGCCTGCCCCTCAGTGAGCGCAGAGGAAAAGTCAGAGCGTTAGAGAGCCCTAGTAGTGTGTGTAGGAAGGTGGAATCTGACTATATGGTTGCCCCCACTTTTTTTATGGTGTTTTGCTGGTTTATGACTTAGTTGGACTGGGATCCTGCTTTTCAGGGCCCCAGTCTATCTGCTTTCTCTGTAAAAAGGTTTCCATGTGCCTTAGGCACATCTCTGATTGGAATCTGGAGTGCCCTTATAAGTCCCTAGTATATGGTATACTATGTACCAAGGGCATAGGTACCTCAGAGGCCTACCAGGGGCTGCAGCATGTATTATGCCACCCCTGTAAGGCCATCCAAACTGACACCACAGGTCTGCTACTGCAGCCTGGGTAGGGTGGTGCATGCACCCCTTACTGTGATATAGGTTACCTATATCACTAAATACATACACACATATAAACCTATAAGTCACTCCTAAGGCAGGCCTTATCAATCCTAAAGGCAGAGTGCATGGTTCCTATGTGAGAGGGTGCCCCTGCATGAGCAGGGCCCCTCTGCAGCGTTCGGAGACCATCTCTGATGCTGTTTGTAGTGCAGCCTGACCATATACTCTTAAGCGCATTATATCCTCGCGGTAAAATGCTAACTTTGGAATGGCTGCACCTAAACATGTCGTGTTTGGTGTCAAACATCTTGGAATACTACCCCCCGCCAATCCTGGCGGCGGGGGTAGCATTCCACCCTTCTAGAGGGAAAGACATGTTAACTCTGGCTTACCCGGTAACTTCTTTCTGAAGCCCTGGCATCACAAAATGGATGCTGCTGCCACAGACACAAGTCTGGCCTCCTGCTGCTGGACGATACTCCGGCAGGGGAGGCCTGGACAATAGGTTTCCTGTTGCAGGGAGGTGTGACCACCTCCCCAGACAGGATAATGTGTATTGGGGCTGGGTGGGTGCACTCTTAGAGTGCTTTGAAGTCCTGCACTGGGGGAGCAAAGGCTCCTCTGTGCATATGCCAGTTCAAACCAGCTCAGGGGCTACCTGCCCCTGCTCTGGCGCGAAACTGGACAAAGGGAAGTGGGTGTAGCCACCCCCTCCCTTGACCCTCCCATAGGTGGGGTCATAGAGCTAGTCCATCCCCTCTTTTTAGTATAAGAGGGGGAACCTTGCCATTGCAAAGCAGATAACCCCTGGACGACACTCTACAGAAGAATCCTGGCCCTTCGACGTTCCACTACCTTTGGAAGACAGAAGAATCTACCTTGGAGTCAAGGAGTGACTCCCCTGCTTGGCAGGCACCAAAAACGACAACGACGGTCGCAAACTACGCCGCTCCCGCCGGAGTCCAAAGTCCCTGCAGCCCAGGAAGTGGATTTCCTGACCTCTCTCAGGCCATCGTGAGTCCCCAGCGAAGCTGAGGCAAGTGGACCCCACGAGTAACGAGGAACCACGACCCCTGGGTACCGTGCACTATTGTCGAGTGCAACCCCTTCACAACGTTCTACGAACCTGTGCTTTGGACCACGTGTGGTCCCGACCTCCAGCAGGAATCCCTCCGAAGATCAGAGGCCTACACCGTCCCGAGTGACCGTGGGCCCCTGTTGAGTGATTCCGCCCGAGGTGTCTTTGCGATCCCTTGCCCGCTGGCTTGTGGGTCCCCAGAAGACTTCTTAAAGAAACCAAAGGGCTCCCCTGGTTGCTCCAGGCCTGCCCTGACTTACCCTCGCTGGGTGAGTTCCACAGACCTTGCTGGTCTGCGCCATCGACTTTTCTTCATCTCCCCGAGACTTGCGGCTGCCAAGGCTTGTTGGCTCCGATCGAGTTGCCGACACCGCAGTCAGCTGCAGACGTCGAGGGACACACCGAATCCAGCTCCTGGTCGTCGTCGACCCCTCCTGGACCACGTGGCTGAAGAGTCAAGGCACCCGCAACCGACCTGAAGCGACCGACGACGGTGGGCATCCATCTTCCTTGCCCCGGGTCACTGCCAAGTGACTTTGAACACTGTCCACTCTGCTTTCAGGTCATCCTTCTCCAGAATCCAGGCTTGGATTCCACCGGACACTTCTTCAGCTCCCGCAAGCAGCAAGTCTTCTTTGTTCGCCATTGAAAACGACGCCGCGACCCGACACCAAAGGACACCTGTGCACCCGGCTTCCCTGGGTGAGGTAACTCCAGCACTACGGTGCTCCTGTGGGTGTGGGCCCTAGAACGACTTACCCTGTAAGTGACTTGCTTGTAGGTTCTACAGAAGTATCCTAAAACTCTTTATTTCCAACCCCGACTTGCCCCATTGAAGTTAACGGCGATCCGCGCCTGTGTATCCACACTGCACGCGGCCCCCGTGGGTCCTTTACTTACCTGCCTTGGGTGGTTTCGTGAGGCCCCTGCACTTCTGAAGGCCCTAGGCCTTGTCTCCCTGCAAGTCGTTGTTTCTAAGTCTCTTACTTAGTATATGGTCTGGTACGCCCCTAGGGCCCCAGCCATATTTTGTGCTTAACTTATTGTGAAACGTTGATTTGTGCATATGTTTGTCTTCTAATCTCATAAAGAGATTAGTAGAGAGTTATTTAGAAATAAATACATATATATTTGATATATATACCTGTGTGGTGTCTTTTCATTTGGTGATTCAAGAGATTATATGGTAAAACAAGCTGCTTTACATCCCTCGAGACTTAGCCTGAAGGCTGCTCTCCACAGCTACCACTAGGATAGCTTTCTTTAAAAGGTTGTCTTAAACCTATCTACCATAAGAGTCGATTTGCCCTGGTGCAAGGTGTCCACTTTAATTAGTGAACAGCATATACCAGGCCAACTTCTCACAGTGTGTATGCAGGAAAGCGTGGGATCTCCGTCTCAAAAACTGTGTCTAGGTCGTTTAGTACCCCCTCCCAGAAGCGCTCCAGTCTCGGGCAGTGCCAGAGTAAATGCACCAGAGAGCCGGCAAGCCCGCAGCCTCGCCAACATTTCTCCGTGTGGTTTTTGTCCCACCTGTGGATGCCAGCCGGTGTGAGGTACCAATAGGAGGAGACCTTGTAAGCTGACTCTGCTCCTGCTGTATTATGGGCTGTGTGGTGTGCTCTATAGTGAATGTTTGCCCATTCCTTGTCCGATAGGGCCCTTCCCAGCTCTTCCTCCCAGCGTAACTGACCCTTAGTGCGCCCCCCTGTCTGTCCCGCAGCCAGCATTGTGTACAGTTCTGATATCAAGTGTTTATCGTCTTTTTTGCTTATTAGCCATTTCTCAAACGGGGTTAGCCGCCGTGAGGCCTGCGACAGGTAGGACGGTGAGGTGACCCAGTGCCGCAGTTGGAGATAATGAAATTCATCAGACTTGGGTAAATCGTAATCTACACGCAGTTGTGAAAAGGGAATTACACCAGCCTCATCAAACAGCGAGCCGACCCGTTTGCAGCCCGCCTCCCTCCATTTCTGGAAGATTTCTGATTTACAGCCTGGCGGAAAGCCTGGGTTGTCCACTATTGGGGTTAGCGGTGAGGGAAATGTCATCAGGTCCCTTTTTAGCGCTACGGCGTCCCAAACCTTTAGAGTTGCCACCGTAATTGGTGAGGAGTAGAGACCCCAGGCCCTCATTTTACGCGGCAGCCAGGCCTCCCTCCATATATTCGCACCAGCCACTGCTTGGTCCATGAAGGTCCAGTGTTTTTCAGGGAGCGGACGATTCCACTCCACAATAAATCGGAGGTGTGAGGCCTGTAGATATCTATGTACCAGTGGGAGGCCCACCCCACCCTCTCGTTTGGGCCACGTCATTTGGGACATGGGTAGTCGCGCCTTCTTCCCACCCCAGATAAATTTGTTTATAGCCAGCTGCAGAGCACGCCTTGCTTTCGGGGGAGCGACCAATGGCAGAGTCTGGAAGGTATACAGAATCCTCGGCAGTATCATCATTTTCACTGCTGCGATGCGCCCGAACCAAGCCAGTTTAAGCTTTGACCACCCGTCTAGAGCCTTCATCGTTTGATCCACCAATGCCGAGTAGTTCAACCCCAACGTCTGCGACAGCGTAGGAGCCAGAAGAATGCCCAAGTAGGTTATTGGCTGTGTGGCCCAATGCAATGGGAACCTCTCACACAGAAGTTCCATGTGTGCTTGGGGGGAGGAAAGGTTAAGAACCTGGGATTTGCTTAGGTTTACCTTAAAGCCCGAGACCCCTCCGAAGGTCTCCAGCTCTGACAAGAGGGCGGGCAAGGATTGGAGAGGCTCTGAGAGCGACAAAATCACGTCGTCTGCGTAGAGGCTTATCTTATGGGTATCGCCACCGAATCGAAGTCCTTTTATTTGCGGATGGTCACGGATCCGTTGCGCAAAGGGCTCCATATAGAGAGCAAAAAGGAGGGAAGAAAGCGGGCACCCCTGCCTTGTGCCCCTCGCGATCGAAAAAGGTGTCGAGGACACCCCATTCACTCTGACAAATGCCCAAGGTGACTGATAGATACTTCGGATCCATTTTAGAAAGCGCCCTCTGAGGCCAAAGCCTCGCAGGGTGGTGAATAGGTAACTCCACCGAACCCTATCGAACGCTTTCTCTGGGTCCACTGACAGAAATAGAGTTTCCCTACAGGATCTATGGACGCTATCCATGAGGTGCAATAACCGTTTTGTTTTATCACCTCCCTGGCGTGTGGGGATGAACCCCGCCTGATCTGGGTCAATCAGGCCCGCCATAAGCGGGTTCAAACGGGCGGCTAATATACCGGTGAAGATTTTTGCATCTAGGTTAAGCAGCGAGATGGGGCGGTAGGAGCCGCATAGGATAGGATCTTTGTGGGGTTAGAGAATTACCGAAATTGCCGCTTCAGCCATGGAGTCAGAGATCAAGCCGCTCTCCTGGAAGGAGTTGAAAAGTCGCGGCAGGAGTGGTGCTATCTCCGTGCAAAAGGTTTTATAAAACAGGGCGGGAAACCTGTCCGGACCAGGAGCCTTATTCAATTTCAGCCTAGCAATGGCTGATATGACTTCCTCCGGACGTATAGGCTCTTCGAGCTGGGACGCCTGCGCCTCAGGCAGCCGAGTGAATTTGCTCGCCTCTAAATACGAGCACCCATCCTGTTGCCCTGCGGTATCTTCCACATATAAAGACTGGTAGAACTGCCTAAAGGTATCGGCAGTCTGAGCGTCTGAGTATACTTCTTCCCCAGAGGGTTTCTTGATTGAAGGTATAGCCGCCGCCATGGTTTTTGCACGGAGCCTCTGCGCAAGCAGCCTTCCGCATTTGTCACTGCTTAAATAGAACTTGTGGCGCAGGCGGAGTAATGCGTATTCCGCCCTGTCTAGGTCAAGGCACCTTAGGGGGAGCCTTTTCTTCTCTAAATCTCTCCACACCCTCGGAGCACCCGTGCACTTATGTATGGCCTCTAGCTCGCTCACCTCCTGCTCAATGCTCTGCCGTGTTTCGCGTCGCTTCCTGTTCTCCGCGGAGGAGACCGCTATAAGTTCCCCTCTCACCACCAATTTAAGCGCCTCCAAAATCGCCGATAGCGGCGTGCCCCCTTTGTCATTGTGTTGTAGGTAGTCTGTGATCTTTGTGCGTAGTCCCTGAACTATGCTTGGAGATTGTAACAGACCCTTCCGCAAGCGCCA
Source organism: Calotriton arnoldi (assembly GCA_963921515.1). Lineage (NCBI taxonomy): Eukaryota > Metazoa > Chordata > Amphibia > Caudata > Salamandridae > Calotriton > Calotriton arnoldi. The sequence goes on along the minus strand of CAWUFW010001692.1, from coordinate 647,191 downwards.
CCGCTTAATTTAAAAGCAATACAGGAACACAAAGTATTCCATATACTGCAGTCAGGCTTCAGATCTGGTTGCAACATGAAAATTTACATACTACAAATAGCTAATGATGCACTACGCATACTGGACAGTGGTAAATCTTGCCTTCTCATTTTCCTGGACTGTCAGTCGCATTTGACAGATTCAGTCATGCATCACTTTAAAAAATTTAAGGAGGGTAGATGGGACTCAGTGGCACAGCTCTGAGATGGTTCAAATTCTAGCTTGACAACCAATCTCAGCAAGTTAAACTACCAAATTCTCTCCAGCTCCATCATCTCACCAATGCTCTTCAATCTATATACTTCACCCCTCACATACCTTCTAAGACAATTCAACATTTCTTCCCATCTATATGCTGATGACACTTGCTTTACCTGAAGGGCACTTCCCCAGAAGACATAGCAAGTCTGGCAAAGAAGCAAGACCTTCCGATATGGAAGCCTTTACACTACCCCAAACAGAAACCCCAGAAGGCGGCCTAGTTCTCTCCTATGTACCGCACCACTCTGTACAAGACTGGCCTGATGAAATGAATCTGCTCAACTACATGATGTTAAAACGCTAGGCTTTACTCTAGATAAAACTTCAACATCAAATCAGACTCCTCCGGTGAATTAAGATACTTATTCCCACAGAAGACTTTCAAACAGTTGTCCAATCACTGGTGCTATCAAGACTCGAGTAGGGAAACCCCTTACTAGCAGGCACAACAAAAACCAACGAACACCTTTAAAAGCAGCCCTCAACATGGCAGCATGACCAATATCCGACAGCAAGATCACGTCAACCATAAATAGACCCCTCCCTCATTAATCCAGTCTATGTTCCTAAGCTGAATATATCGTGACCTTGAGCCTCTCTTCCACTCTATTTCCTTTGACCAATTCAAGGGCATGATAAAAACTACTTACGACAGATGCAACCATTTACAAACTGCCCCCGCCCCGCACTCTCAACTTTGGATTTCCCACAACATCCCTTCATGAAAACAAATGTGCCCTTTTACAAATGGTTCAAAACCAGAACCCTGCGAATCTGGGAGAAAGTAAACAAGCCTAGTACTTAATACAGCGAAGACAGACAATTTCCAAGATATGCTCTCTTCATGTTCTAATCCTCAATAATTTGCATATACCATCACAACTCTTCTCTCCTCCTTTGGTTGTAGTCCCCTCTTTCTGCATCAGACTTTGCCTCCAATTGTCATCCAAGATTTCAGACAGTAGTCTTACCCTTGATTCATGCCTATCAGCTCCACTCGCTATTCCCAGATTTTGCTTATGTCGTCAAACTATGCACTTTCCTGCCTACATCTCCAGCTGAACTAATCCTCCATACCATACTCAAAACTGCCAACTCCTTGTTTGTATAATCTGATCTCTTTAGTCCACACTTACACATTTTGCTTTCCTGGCTTGTGTCCTACTGCCACTCCCCAAAATGAGCAAAAACACAGAGCCAATTAGTATACCCTCAAATGCGTACTCATTAATGCCAGATATTTAGTCAAATACAACTCTGAGCTTCATGACCTTATTGTCGATGAAAATATTGCTATTACTTTCAACATTGAAATGTGAATTAAACAGCGCACTAACTGACCTTATTGTAGCCATTCCCACCTCTCATAAAAATCATTCGACAGGACAGCCCTACTAATCTGGAGGCAGTCTAGGAGTTATCTATAAATCCCCCATTTCGATTAGCTGAATTGGCATTCCATTCTCGCCATCTAGAGGCTGAGCTCCTATATGTAGCAATTAAGAGCTCTCCTAAAGTTAAGTTTAAAACTCTGCTAGTTTATAGACCATCTAATCTTCACAATAATGTTTCGCAAAACTAATGTGAATTCTTCCACCTCCCATGTATTCATTCTGCTAATTTCCTCATGCGAGGTGATTTTAACCTTCACGCTGATAATCCCACTGACAATAATGTTAAATTGCTTCTTGATGATAATTTCAACTTTTTGCAATGCACTAAAGCCCCCACTCACTGCAAAGGCAGTATTCTGGGCCTCATCTTTGCTCCTACAAGCTCTGTCATTGTCCAAAGTATTGCTGCTCTTATTTGGGCTGACCACTGCTCCAGATTTTTCTCTCCAGTCCTTTCAACCTATTCCTCAATCAAGTGCTCTTGTGACAAAACATGTAGATAGAAACTGGTCACTTCTGTCTATTAACATCGTCCCTGCATCCCTAGAATGTGCTCCACACACTATTACTATGACTTAGAGGCCGCTAGCATCACCTTCTGTGACTCAATCAGTAGGGCTCTTGAGACCTCCAACCTATTAAATCAACTTACCATACGGGGCATGGCTTAGAGGACAATTTGGCAGATGCCTTACTTCGTGGTTCTGCTTGAATCCCCTACCGTCCGACATTATCCTACCCTCTATAAAGCTTGGAACGTCCAAATAACCTGTGCTTCTCCCCCGTTGGGTTGGCGACTGAGTGAGGAGTTTCTTGCCTGGTGCTGAAGCGGGAGTGCAATCGACCTGGCCAGGCTCCCGAAGCACTGTGGAGATCAGACTAGGCAAACAGATGCTCTGGACTGGAGGATGTGGAGGAGCTGACCTGCTGCAGCTCGGTGAGTGTTATTGAGAGATCCAGAGCGCGGCGGCGGGGTGACGCGCAGCTGGGCTTGAAATTGAAGACATAGAGAGAAGGACACGCAGTTCTAACATGTGTATTATAGGGGTGCCTGAAGGGACAGAAGGCTCCTCAATGATGCAACTCTTTCTGACCTGTCTCAAAACATGGACCCTGGCTGACAAATTGTCAGACTGTTTTGTGATAGAGTGTGTGCACAGGGCCCTTGTAGACCAACCCCCTCCGAGACCCATCACTTCACAATTCTTAAACAATGAGGACAGGGGTATGATCCTGAGAGAAGTGCGGGCCATAGACGCCATCATACTTCACAAGAAAATAATGCTGTTCCTGGATTATACGCGACTGGTACAACAGCCTTGTTCCTTCTTTGCAGTCAAACAAAAACTGTGTGCCATACAGCTTGATCATGAGCTCATGTTTCTTGCCAAATTCCAGTCCCTTTCCCAAAATAAACCTTTCTTCGTCGAAATACCAAAGGAAGCATGGGACTGGGTGGAGGCGAGAGATCCTCCCAGAGGCCAGGTAACTTGTACAGGAGGTTCAATGGGAAAGAAATTTCGGCCATCCAGACCAGGTGACTGTGGAACTTGCCGGCAAGAGAGAGGCAAGGGAAAACTGCCACCTTCAACGAGTGGCAATGAAGACGTGGTGGATAATGAGGGGAGGGCCAGTGTGAGAGAATGCAGGTGTGTTGGCTGTTATTGTTACCACTGACTCACTATAAACAATGGTCTGGCAACACTTAACAGTAAGTTGGGATCTTGGTTAGACGGTATGCCTGAGGTTTGAACCCAATTTCTTACTGAACAGTTTGGCACAAATATGGAGGTTAGGAGTCCAAACAGGGCTTTTTTGTGGAAATCAACTGCCCCAAGCACAGATCGAGGATAACCTTTTAGATATATAGGACGATCAATGCAACTGCCATTCACCCCACAGCCAGTTTTGGTTGAAGTTACACAAGTTGTGAGGGTAAGACAACAGATGCCTCCTGGGAAGAGGGATGGCGTTGGGAGAATATAGAGGAAGTTGGGGGTGTATGTTTGGTAAGGGGGGCAGAAGTCCTTCTTACAGCTGGTGACCCAGGCAGGTTTAGACCCACACAATAGAAGGCAGAGGGGGACAGTGGGGAGTAAAAACCAACAGCAATATTCACAATGTATAGATTCACCACACACTGCCACATGGACAGTGTACATTGTCACTAACTAAAAAAGAGGGAGCTGATGGCACACCTGGGTCAGTTTGCATTTCCAGAGTGCTGAGATATATTACCCAGCCCTCACATGCAGGAACTTAAAATCCTATGATGGAATGTGAATGGGCAAATCAACACATTATAAAGGGGGGTCTCAATATTTACGCAGACACGGGCTGGAGTTTGCCCTTGTAGAGGAGACTCATCTTGCAGGAAATCCCTGTAAATGCTTGAACAGGGTATAAAATGGAATTCTGGCATACTCTTGTTTTATGAGAGTGTACAGAGGAGTGGCCATACCAGTGTAGAAAAATTTGCTGTTCCAAATAGAACAGACATAGCTTGACGCTGGGGTAGATAAACGGGGATACCGGAGATGTGAAGTTGAAGAACAGTCTTTGTTTTAAATGTTTACACACCCCCTACACTGCAACAGATGGTTCTCGACAAATTGGGACAGATCCTGCTGGAAGCAGAAGCTTCACTGCACATAATAGGGGGTGACTTTAAAGACCTATTGGACAGGGCTCTGGATAGAATGATACTCACACGACACCCCCCTCATAGACCTACCAGATTAGCATAATTTACTTATGCTAGGGGCCTGGTGGACACATAGACTGCAAAACATCCGGCAACTAGCCAATACTCCTTTTGTTTGGACGTACATAAGACTTTTTCTAGAAGTGATAACGTGGTTGTCCTGTTGAGTGAAAACTTGGCCCTTCTAAGGGCCTCAGACCAACTTTGAGTTACACTGAAAAGAAAAGATAGATCTCAAAAGGTCATTTGAAACTGGACAGTTTGAAAGTCCAGGACAAAGAGGTACTGAAAGCACTACGTACTGCCACCAAACTTTATTTAAAAAGAACAATCACTCAGTGGATTCACTTATAATGCTCTGGGAAGCATACAAGACTGTCCTTAGAAACAGAGAGAAAAACATTATCTCCCAAAAATGGAAACAGAAGATATAACAAGCCACACACCTGGAGAAGGAGATACTGACAAAAGAAAGACTACACATCGACATAGGTTCGCATGCCAGTCTCTAGCTTTTCGAGGCATTGCGGAGAGGAATACAACACATTGGCACAAAAAGTGTCCAAACAGCACTTTTATGCAACACAAAATAAATAAATTGTACAAAAGTAGAACATAGGGCAGGCTGGCTTTTAGCCTGACTGAGTAAGAGACAGGAAGCAGGCAGATAAGTGACAGTCAACCAGGACCAGACTTTAACATGCAAATTCACACAATAACACCACTCCCTGTATAGTAAAAGGCTGACTAGTAGCGTAGAAGACATCACAGCATTCTTGGGAGAACTGAAGATGCCCAGTCTTGATTCAGACAGCAGAGTAAGAATTAACACTGATAGAAATCTCTGAAGCAATAGGCCTTATGCAAAGTGGTATGACCCCACGGCCCAATGGAATTCCAGTGGGGAATTTTATAAGAGGCTCTCATTGGAGCTGGGTCCCCATATTCATAATTTGTTCAATAAGGCCAGAGATACTGGAGAATTGGCACCCGATAATCAGCATGCAATTATTGATGTACTCCCAAAAGAGGGGAAACCCTGAAATGTTTGTACTTCCTATAGACCCATCTCCATGTTAAACACCTAAAATTAAAATATTGGCAAAGATCATGGCAAGATGTCTAGCAAAGATCATCAACCCACTGATCCATAGAGACCAGACAGGATTCTTACCCAGGACGCGTGCTCGACTCAGTCTTCAATGACTAGGCAACTGGATGGATACAATTAAAAATGCATGTGAGCCATTGGGCATTATAGCATTTCATGCAGAAAAAGCGTTCGATTCTATCGACTGGACCTACCTTTTCCAAGTCCTGACAGCCCTTGGACTTGGCCCAAAATTTAATCAATGGGTAGTCTTTTTGAATGGGAAACACATGGCGGCGGTAAGAGTAAATGGGAGGTAACCCTCTGACACATTCCATCTCATGCATGGCACCCGAAAGAGGTATCCACTGTTCCTTCTCATCTTCGCCATCTGTATAGAGCCGCTGGCATGCTCGATTAGGGTGTGGACAGATATAGTGGGAATCCCTGAGGTCGTTGGGGAACCTGAGATTTAACTATATGTAGACAATGTTCTACTGTATCTTTCTAAGCCCATGCTGTCTCTGCCCATGATTTTGTCTGTGTTTCGTAATTTTGAACGATAATCAATCTGACTTTTGGGCAAAAACCTGGGGGAGGTGGGGGTCCTTTGAGAGTTTCAATCAAATGCTGAACGGTGGTTGAAACTACCACTCTTGTTACTAGGGAGGGTAGCCGTATTTAAAAATATTACACTACCCAAATTCCTCTATGCCCTCCAAACACCCCTTGTATGATACCAGACACTTCCTTTGATAAGATAGACAGAATCCTGCAAACATTACTCTGAGATAGAGGTCTACCTAGGGTAGCTCTTCAAACACTACAATGCTCGATATACAATGGCAGCCTTTTGCTTCCAGATATAAGTGCCTACTATTGGGCATCGCAGCTTCAGTTTGTTAATGATTGAGGGTTCACCTTGATGGGAGACCCGGCGAAGATATTGGAACAGATCTCAATGGAACCACGCTCCTATCTTCACTATCTGTATGGGAAGAGATGTGACTTGATGCGCCCCAACAAGGCTACTCTGGCGACCTGGGACAGAGCGTTGAAACACATGGGGTGACACACCAAGCTTATGAGGAAAAAACCTTATGACAGGGTAACAACCTGCAGGAAGAGGGGAAACTGAAAGGGTTCAAAATGTGGGACCTCATTGGCATTTCTACGTTGGACGGCATAATCCAAGACGATTCTATAAAATCTTTTGAAGACCTGCAGGAAGAATACAACTTGCTGCCCACCCAGTGATATAAATACCTAAAGCTCAGACATGCCCTGGAAGCAGAGGGGGCAGACTGAACAGCACCCCGTTGGAAACCATGGTGTTACAGGAAGAGTTTATGGGTAAATCCATCTCCCTCACCTACAAAACTCTCATTAATAACAGGCATGAGCACCTACCAAAACTCAGGGCAGCCTGGGAAGCAGACCTGGGTCAATTAGAAGGTATAGACTGGGACACCCACGGAAAGTAGCGATTAAAGCTCAGTTGAGTAATTCAACTGAAGGTACTCCATAGAGTACATTATGAAAGGAGTAAACTATACAAAATGGGAAAGGGGCAATCCCCAATATGCAAGCACTGTGGAGAAGCCGCAGGTACGTTTTTTCACACCATCTGGGAGTGCCACTCCCAATCCAAAGATACTGGTCCACAATAACAGATAAATTGTTGGGGGTCCTGGTGGGCACCTTGCCTAGTAGCCCTCAGTTCACACACTTAAGGATCCCATGTGATGTTGATCTTCCTAGAAAGCAACTCCTGTTCTGCACCCTGGGTTTTATACTATCAAAAAGAAACATAACCAGAATGTAGAGCAATCCATAAATCCCCAATAAGCAAATGTGGTCAGCTGGGATGATAGCTTGCATGAAAGCAGAAAGGGCAGTGTATGAAGAGAGAGGGTACCAGCATAAGTCTGCAAAGATATGGTCGGAGATCAAGGACTTACAATGAGTTTGACTGGGAAAACCGGTTACCTTAGGGAAATGACCCTTCAGTACAAATGCTGGATGGTGCCCCATAAACTCACGCAGAAATGAACAGCAGTGATTGTGATGATCTCTTTACCGTCGATACTGTGTGCCGCTGATTGTTTATATGTGGAAAATTAAATAACAAGAAAAAAAAGCATTCAAAATAATCCACTCACCATAAGAGTTTGCACCTATCAGCTCCCTGGTCCTCTCTACTTCCTTAATGGAACCAAAAAAAAGATGCAAGCAACTGGAATGCAAATGGACCATGTATTACTCCCCCACTGATAAAATTAGTTATCAGCAATCTATGTGGTATTACAAAAGCGTATTAGAACTATTTGCATCAACTATTATGGTAGTTTTAACAAAGATGCACCCACCTAACAAATCGAAATAAGTTTTAAATATTTTTAACAAGCTTTCTTCTCCTGACACGTTCAAAGCCACTTGCCTGCCCCCTCTCCTAAAAGCTATGCAACAATCTCTCATTTGTTTTCAAGATATAATCAGTGAAATCCTGAATTCTATTCAGACTTCACCTGCCCCGTTCTGACATTCGCTAATCCAATCCCATATTGGTCAAACCCATAATCTAGATCTTCATCCCATTGGAAAAAGACACTGCATAAAAAAACTCTCTGTCCTCAGGCTCCATGCTCAGCCAGCTCAATTAAGCAATAGGCACTGCTCACTGCCCCTCATCTAACGAATTTTTACAGCACATCCTTTTCCCACAGTGAGTTCTCCATCTCTTGGAAGCGAACGTTGGTAGTCCCACTTTTTTAAAAAGCTAACACCGGACCCTAATGCTCTCTCCAACTACCGCCGTACCTCTCTCCTAGCTGCTGCTTCTAAAAGTAGTCATTTGCTAATGCACAACTGTCTGCCTTCCTGGAATTATTACAACATTGTTTTTTGTTTTGTCATTCACTTTTATTTACTTTCTATTCACGGGCTTTATTTGTCTTAGCCCATCTGGCTCCTGTTTGCCCCTCCCTTGGAGCATAGTCTTTTTACCATCTCTCTTATTGGCTGCTTCTCTACTTCGCCAGTGTCTACTTTCCGGGCACTATTTTTTGTGAAGTACTGCATCTGTTTCCCCCCTGATGAAGCAGATAGACTGCCGAATCCCTTAGAAGACACATAAAACTGATGTAAACACCTTTGAGAGAAAAATGACAACGTGCACAATTTGCGCTCACTATACGTTGGAGAATCTTGAGAAATAGATCATAAAAAGACTTAGTTTCTGCATCCTAAAAGCAAGCAGAAGAGTGTAGACTAGGCGAAATTGCTTGTTTGAATAATATATATTGGTGTATTCTTTTAACGTGAAATAGAAATGTGATGACTCACGTATTACAGAGATTTCATTCACTATTCTATTTAAATAATGATGTGCGTGATGAATTTATGAAACTAAATATAAACTAGATGACAAAATGAATGTTTATTGAAGAGTTTTGTTTTAACTTTATCTTTGCTCGTGTTAAAATATGCACCAACAGAGTAAAAGAGAAACAGATGCTACATGAATATAATAATTCAAATTACTTTGAAACTTCCACAGAATAACCTTCATACATGTACTAATAAGAATTTCTAGAAACAAGATTAATATTTTATGTTTTGAAATGATTTTATACGTTGGCACTTTGAAAATCTAGTAATGTGTCATAGTTACACGTGCTAATTTCAATGAAATTAAAAACGCTTTATAAGTGCCATGAGTTAAAGAAAAGGATATAAGGTCCCAGGAGCGGCTGGTGACCTTTCAAAGTGGTGAGGCGAGCAAAATGCCCCACCACCTCCAAAAACACATTATCCCAGACTAAAAAGAAAAAAACCCTCCCTCAAAAGCCCAAATAAAAACACCCCCTCACTCCAAAATAAAACAAACTTTAAGCATTACACACTACATTCACTAAATAAAACTACAGTGTACTTACCCGCGGGCTCCGTTTCCTCCTCACTGTCCTTTGAAGCCTGTGGAACGAAGAACCCCACTTAACCAGTCCTGGAGCTGCTCTCATGCTGCATGAGACCAGCACCAGGATTGGATGAAGCGGGTTGGCCAAACTCTCCTTCAGGCCCTAGAGGCCTGTGCTTGGTCTCCACCCAGTTGTCTAAAACAGCTGGGTGGAGTGCTTCAAAGTGCGCAAGTCACTTTGGTCAACGCAAGGCCACCTGCCAAAAAGACATGCACACTATGAAGTGCATGGTCACCACTACTGCAGTCCTTCTGCTGCCACTCGGCAGCAGAAGATAGGCCCTCCTGGCTAGGAGGCAGGCTGGAGGCTGTGGCGCACCTCGGTTAAAAATAAAATGGTAATGAAATCATTTCATTGCCATTTAATTTTTAACACTTTGCGCAGCATGCAGCGGGCGGGGGTTTGACGCTCCCCCTCCCTAATAAAGAAACCGCAGTTGTAAGGTCCTAGAAACTCTAGAATGTACAACATATTTCCATTATTTTATATTGTGTATTTCATGAACTAAATTCAACTTAGGCATGCATTTTCTTTTCTCTGTTTGCATTCCGTTTCCATGGATTGGCTTCGTGGACGTACAATGTGGAATGAAACTATGTTTCATAGAAAGAGTTCCCATGCACATACTAGGACTACTTGCAACCTTTTCCGTTACTTTGGGAACATCTGCCATGAGAAACTGTCTTCTTTAACTCACTCATGTGCCTTTTCTAAAAGACTATTGTTCACAAACTTTACATTTTGAATGGTTTGACAGCTTACGTTATGATCACCACCTTTTCGCTATAATATGAGTCTTCTTTATGCTGCATGACAATTACTCTGTACGAACTGACCAATGGACTGAGTGGTCTGATCAGATGAGGTGACCCAGGAGGTGTCACCCCGGAACTTGCGGATTGATAAACATTGTGTGACGAAGAGACAAAGAGTAGTTGGCTTTTCCATCTTGCTCTTTGCGGATTGAGCGACAGCTTTCAATCTTGCAGAATCTGCTGGCTTTCCTTGGGCTGACGCATACGATGTGTGTGCTATTCCTGGACTCCTTTCCCTCATTGGGAGAGAACCTTCGAGCTGATATGATTCGCAACTTTTTCTGAACTTTTCTTCTATAGTTTTGGTAATTGATGGGCCACAAGAGATACATTTGATTATTCTGTATTTCTCACAAAATGGCTGATATTGATGTATTTTCTCTTCTTAAATTTGCTGATAAAACGACCCCACCCTCAAATCCTGTTTCTGTCTCTCTATGTCTCATCTTCAATTATCAATTGTGCATTCCAATTGAGCATTAATGAGAGACAGGAATGTAAATAGAGAGATCTCTGGACAGCAGATTCTAATGTTACTATTCGGCATAGCTTTAACTGAGTTATTAGTTTGTATGATCTTAGTCCGAATTAATTTCTTCAGGAGATTTGGTCTAGCTGTAATAATCCTGTATTTCTATAGCGTAGTGCTGAGGGTTATATATACACGAATCTAATTACTAGTTTGTAGGTCAGTTAATCAATTCCTGGTCCTCATTGGATAACTGGATTGGATCCCCTAAATCCGACCTCTCTTGGCACGATTCCGGATCCATCGGAGGACCAAGTAAATTAGACTGAAGTTTAGTGTAAGGAGATAAAGTGAGACAAAGTAAATGGGCCCAGTAGTGCTACAGCACTCGCGTCATCACCTTTTCTGCCCACCACTATCCACTTTTTTGGGAGGGGCAAGGACTTTTAATAGGCTCCTCATCCTATTTGTTTAGCGCAGTTCAATCGAGCTTGGGACTTTACATACTGTCAGTCCGATCAGCTTGCCCATGTAGTTGTGATAGAATTGGAATGTTAGAGGAGAACCAAGGGTTGGAATATGATGGGACAGCTGTTACAGAGAAAGGAGAGAGAGGCTGGGAAGTGATGATTAACTGGCTGTACTCGTCGCTGCACTTTAATTGCTTCTGTTCCTTTATTTAAGTGCTGCGTGTTCACTACACGCTTTTGGTGATAAGCTTTTGACCAGACAGCTGGTATATCAATTAACGCGCGCGTGCCGACTGCCATCACTGGGAATCGACCATTGCAACATCATTTGAATTGATCCAGGAATAGTCCATGGCGGTTTTATGACGTCACGTCGGGGGGGGGGGGGGGGCTTTAGGTGCCTGTAGTGTGTGCTTTTCGGCTGCTGGCAAATGGGTATTCTTCCTTCATACTGAAGAGGAGCTCCTGCGATGAGCACCTGTTAATCGTCATATGATGCATCCAGAACAGGAGACACTGCGCGGACATTTGGGGACATCTCTGCATGTCTCCGACTACACACACAGATGCACCAAGCATGCTGATGAAATCACGCTGTGCACATTGTAGCGCTGCTATTTTGAATTGGAGCTTTATATAGAGCAAACTCGACCCGAAGGTATCAGAGTCCTTTACATTAGCACCAGTTGCGTTACAGACGGACACATTCATTTTGTTAGGCACATGGATATATTAAGTGACTTGCCAGAATCTTAGGATGTTGGGCATTCCTGCAGAGACTCGAACCAGGTTCCCCAGCTTCGAGGTCGACCGCTCTTGACGTTAGGCCATATCCTCTCTGCTGGCTGTACCCATGAATAAACTCGCTTACGTGCCTAGCAAGCTATTGTAGGCACACCTTGTATGTAAAGGTGCATCCAATATCAACTGGGCCCGAATGGCTTCACCAGTTGTAAACATTGCAAACACGGAGTTTTGAGCTTGATACACTGTTAATATTCTCATCTGGCTGGGCTCTCCTTGTGCAAGTGTTCTATTTGTGAGTTTTTCCTGTGATCACCTCTGCAGGTCTTGGTTCATGTCAAGGTAACTCGTCATTATATACTTAAAATAGAATCCCTCATTTTGGGCATTGGCAACTTTACTTTGAAATTAGCAATCGACTACTTTCGCTGTTTGTTACAAAGCATGTGCAGCTACAGTGGAAAAGAAAGGACTAAGGGTTTCCATGTAATTATTTTGCTTTACAACTAATCGACTGTCATGGCAAATACTTCGGTAACAGTTAATCCGCCTAAAGAGTTTTTTTATTTTTTTATTTTTAAGTCAATAAACATTCATAAATCATTACATAGATTAAAACAAAACAATAAAAAGTTACATTTATACATTTTCTCATTAATACAAAGAGCAAAAGGGGCAAAAATATGACAGAGAAAACTCTAGTCCTAAACCACAGGACAACACAAATGAATTTAAGATATCGTAGGAGCTATGTGATCCACTAGGGACCCCCATATCGAAGTACCCAATCTCCGTTTCTGGTGCCCTTTAAGGGCATATAAACTATGTTCAAGGTTGCATATAGCATAGAGCCTTCCTCTCCACATTTCAAAAGTTGGGGGTTCTTTTTGCCGCCAGAGTGAAGCTATACACAATCTGGCCACAGCAACCGCAATGAATATTAAAAATCTGGATGCCAACACCTCTTGCGCTGCCATTACATCCTCCAATACTCCCAAGAGCATGACTGTAGGAGTAATCACAATCTTGGCCCCTGTAACCTCTGTCAGCAAGACCTCCATGCTGGTTATCAACTGTCTCAGCTCTGGACATGCATAAAACATGTGCAGACTATCCGCCGACCCCATCCCACACCGTGTACATTTGCCCTCATTTGTCCCTCCCCATCTTGCAATTTTGGCTGGAGTATAATATAAATTAAACATGGTTTTATAATGTTGTGCTTGAAGGCTAGACGATATCAAAAGCTTGTCAGCTAATGCTATGGATTTCTGTAAAATATTCCCTCCCTGAGATAGCCTAATCTTCCATTTTGAGTTTTGCCCCTCCAGATCGTCACTTTGTACTTCAATGAGGCTTTGATATAAAGCCCCAATCCGTCCACGCCTCCTAATTATCTCTAACAAATTGCTTTTTTGGGCAAGACACACTACGTCCGCTTTTCTAATCAAATAATCCCTAACCTGAAGATATTTAAAGAAGTCAGTCTTCGGGAGATCATATTCAGACATTAATGAAGAGTAAACTTTAACACCGCTGTTATCCACTAAATCGCCCAAGGTCAGGATACCCTTCCGTCTCCATCTACTCATCATGATATCAGAAAAGATAGAAACCGGGAGTGCTGACGATGTAATGGGCATGTAGAAATTAAGTTTACCAATCTGGAGGTGCCGCCGAACCTGAAGCCATACCTTATGGGCAGCCTGAAGCACTTTAAAGCGTGTTTTTTTGTAATAGCTGGGCTCGAGATTTTGAAAAAAGCTCCTCTCCGCATTGGAGCCTAGCAGCAACTGAAAGATATGCGGGAACTCCTCTACCTTAACCTCCCCTTCCCCCACCAGCATAATACCCATATGCTGCAGAAAGCATACCCAGTAATAAAACAGAAAATTAGGGACAGCCCAGCCCCCTCGGGATCGTGGCAGAGTCATAAATATCATAGCTCGGCGAGGTTTTCCTTGAGCCCATATAAAACTACCACAAATAGATTGAAGCTTCTGGAGTTGTTTCCCCGGGAGTTCCAGGGGGACCGATCTAAAGTGATACAGAAACCTTAGGTAGAATATTCATCTTAATAACGTTACATCTGCCCACCATTGACAGATGTAGACCTTCCATTCTGTCTAAGTCCCTTTTGATTTTATGCACCATCGGGTCCCAATTAGACAACACCATTTTGTCCAAACAGGCATTAATACGGACCCCTAAATATGTTGCCTCCTCCATAACCCGAGGGTCGCTGAAGAATGCTTGATCTGTACAGACTACTTGTGTCTTGGCTATGTTGAGCTTATAGCCAGAGCTTTTCCCGAATAGGAGCGCTAATTGCTCAATCTCATCCAAGACCTTAGCTGGGTCCGGAGAGACTATTGCTATGTCATCCGCATAAGCTAGTATACAAGCCTGGTCCTGGTCAGACCTTGCCGGTGGTGAATTTAGCCTACTCTCCAATAAATTCAGAAAGGGGTTGATGTAAAGGGCGAAGAGTAAAGGGGAGCAAGGGCAGCCTTGCCGGGTGCCCCTTGATATTGACACAAGATCTGATTCAAGCCCGAGCAAGCATATTCGCGCCACAGGAGATCTATACATCGCTCTAACTGCTTGAATAAAACCAGGCCCAATACCTTGCCAACGCATAGTCGCCCATAAAAACCCCCAAGAGACACGGTCAAACGCCTTCTCTGCATCGAGTAGTACTACTCCACATGGAGCTCTTTGCACACTAGCCAAGTCCAGCATAGTGACTACCCTGTTAATGTGGTTGACCATGCCTCTTCCTGGGATGAATCCATGCTGGCGAGTAGAGACCAGGGAAGCTATTACTCAGGAGAGCCGAGTAGCCAGGATTTTTGCATTAATTTTGCCATCACAGTTCAAAAGTGAAATGGGTCTATATGACCCTGGTAGCGTAGCAGATTTATCTTTTTTTTTTTTTTAAATAACAATACTAGGAGCATCCCCTTTCTGTGCTTCTTGAAAGACCGTGAGCATGTCTGTTTGTATCTCAGCTAATTTTGTTTTGATAAAATTCAAGTGGAATCTTATCCGGTCCAGCCGCCTTCCCTGCTGCTAGAGAGCCAACAGCCTCCACTAATTCCTCTAAAGCAATAAGCTCATCCAAATATCTCCGATCGTCAGAGCTTAACATCCTCCTATGAGGATCTTTATAAAATCCTTCGAATTTGTCCTTGCCATTATGCTCTTCTGCATAGAGCTCCTCATAGAAGGTCCTAAAGACCTCCATAATCTCCGCTGGTGTTTCTACGAGTCTCCCACTAGAGTCTTCAATGGCTACAATAGTGTCTTGAACCTCTTTACATCTAATCTTCTTAGCCAAGCATCTACCTGTTGCCTCCCCGTACTCGTAGCACTCCCTCCTAAAAAGATGGAACTTCTTAGCAATATCCTTGGCCCACTCCCCATTTATCCTAGCCTTGCAGCGAGCCACCTCAGTCTGTGGCTGAGTAATATCTGCTTTACTCTGCAGGGCATGTATCATCGCATATTCAGCTTGCTGAAGATTATCGTATAGCCCCTGTGATCCAGCGCGATATTAGCAAACAGCATTCATACACTATATACTCACTTGGGCCCATACATTCATACTACGCTAATACTTACGCTGGGTTTTATCAGTTGTTACTCTCTATCAAAATCCCTGCTACCAATTACCTTCTGATTGAAGAGTAATGACTTACCAATGAATCCTTTGCTAATTGGGAAATTTAAAATGAGTGACATTCATTATAGTACATAATCCTGAAATAACCACTGAGTCAGGAAGTTTTAAAATGTTTATCTAAAGATTTAGCAGAGTAAAATACAGAGCCACATGGTACTTAATCGCAATACCCAAGATTAAGCATAGAAATGATTATTGCTAATCAATGACAGTGTTTAAAGAAAAGGAGAAGATAGAGACAGCAGCGCAACTAAAGGTTGCATTATAGTTACCTAAGTGCGAGAACCAAACCCCTTAGCCAAGGAGTTGAAAGAATAGGACCCAGGAAGGATGAAGAGCAAAGACTTCTTCCAGGATCAGGACCGGACCGGTGACCTCTCTACAATGACGCCTGCGTCGTTCCCCTCTCTGATACTCGACTTCTCTCGATTCTCCCGTGCCTTCCTTCTAATGGACTCCGCCGCCCCTCCTCAGGACCTCTTCTGGACAGGGATTCAGTCAGCAACCGATCAGCTTGGCAGTCTGGGGCTCTTCTGAGTGTTCTGAGAGTCAGCTCTAGAAGCTCTCTAGCAGCATGGACGCCTGTTCTCTACAGCATCTCCTTCCTACAATTAACTAATGCTATATTCTATTATACCCTTCTACGCCCATGTACCTCCCCTTAATGTTGCTAAAATATGGGACCACTACTTCTGATTGGACAGGGACAGGAGGTGGATTCTCGCACCATGTTGATTTGGCCTAAATTGTAAAGCCTATTGTCTTTACGTTCCCACCCCTTCAAATTAATACATTCGCTTTATTTCCCACCCGTCTCATGCCAAATGTAAACCAATTTTCATAGACATTGTATCAATGTATGACAGGAAAGTGCTAGTACAACATCTTCGGCCATCAGGTTACGGCCTTGGACTTCGTCCAGGTTGACTTCATTTGGCAGGCACACAGGACACATGCGCAGAACCAGTTGCCCCTCGAGTTTCAGAACACCAACCCAGGCCCAAGTTTACGAACTAATAAAAGTGCAAGAAGAAAATATTAGAATCACAAATAAAATGTTTCACTGTATACCCACTATCTCTATTCTATTCCCAATTAAATATATATACTATCCCGCGTTAGTAGCGTTAGGAAACAACAATTTAATGACATGAGAGCAAGCAGAAGCATGTGAAAACATCGAGCAGCCATTTTAATGCACACTGCGCAGAAGCAGAAGTTTCCCACCAAGCAAAGAAAGACGTCACACCATGTGATATGGTTGCGACATGCGCATTGACTTTTTCCGCGCATAGCGGCCATTTTGGATTACAGACAAGCATTATTCATTAGTAAAACACATAGGCAAGCATCTTTTTCTTTTGTGTAGTGAATGCAAAGGTTAGTATTAACAATACAAGTTTAATAAATTAATACTGTGCGGAGGATTGAATACAAGCAAGTTTCATTTATGAAACCTTGCTCCTTCAATCCCCTCTCTGATGGCGTTTCTGTGCCATCAAAAAAACATTACCCTCAATCAGATGCCAACTTCTAGCAAATTACTTCATTCTCATCTTTATTCTTTCTATTTTTACAATCTCCTTTTAATTTCTTGTATAATTCACTTCTCCACTCTTCAAGTTCGATTTCATCTACCTTTCGTTTCTTTCCTCTTCCTGTCACCTTATATGTTCCATTCTTTTTACAACATTTGCACCATATTGTTATTGCCAATATTATTATTGCTATCCCTGCTAAGGGTACTAATATTTGACCTATAAGTCCTTTCCCTATATTAGCAAACCAGGTTCCAATTGACGAGATACTATTTGTCAATCTTTCCCATACAGTATCAACTTCCAGTGGTTTAAGTTCTTTCTCAAGTTTAGTTATATTCTGTATATACGTTCCAATTTCTGCACTCTTATCAGGAATATAAGTGCAACAATGTTTTGTCTTCAATAATTTACAGACTCCGCCCTCTTTTGCCAATATAATATCAAGCGCAAGTCGATTTTGCATAACCGTAGACCTAATCGCAACCATTTCCGCATTAATCATTAGAAAACCTCCAGCAGTATCCGTTGATAAACGATCAACCACTGTAGACAATTTACATATTTTCCTTGAGTTCAGAATTATTCCCACTGAAGGTATCAATGCACCAAATATATCACCTACAATTTCTGAAAAACTAGCTCTTTTACTACGTATTAATTCGTTATTGTTTTCATTGCTCTCAGTGTTTCTTTTTACGTGGTATATCTTTGGAAATACTATTCCAAAATAACAACTCCCATACCACCGTGCAGGAAGCCTAAAGTAAGCCTTATTCCCACACACATAATATATTCCAGGAAAAATTGAATCTGTTCCTCCTTTGAGTCCCCAACCTCCAAGAATTAAAAAATTGTGTTCACATTCACTGGTACCGATGAAAACATTGTTATAATCAGTCTTTAACCTATGAAGACAAATTTTCCCTGTCTTTACGAAATCCAGAGCCATAGCAGCTTGAGCCTTGCCAGGTGTGTAACTCCCTTCTTTCTCCGCCCAAGGTGGCAAATGAGCCTTATGCTCAGAAGCTTTCTTTTGAAAATCTTGTCTTCTATCTTCTACTAAATTCAAAAATATCTTTTCTTCTTCATGTAAAGAACATGTTAGATTGTGTCTATGTGCATGTGTTATGTCTATAGATTTCATTGTTAAGAAAAATTCTCCCATAAACTGTGCGTCTTGACTACTAAGCACTGGGTTCATACTCTTGCGAATCGGAACCTCAGAAAATATCACATCTAAGTTTGAATAATAATACTGAAGTTTCCCTGTTCTATAAAATAAACTAGACAAAACACTACATGATATGCCATATGTCAGTGGTAAGTGATGATATGTTAATCCTTCTGCTACTGATTCAGGTAACTTCATACAGACGTAACAATTACTAACTTCCATTGTGTCTACATATTGAAACAATAACTTTGTGAAAACGTTTAAACTAGTGTCGTTGTCAGTTACTTCATGATGAATTTCTGGTTCACTTTCTGCCATTAGTTCTACTCTATTGCCCTTTATGTTTGCTGTCCTCTCCTTAGTTTCATTATTAATCTTTTTGTCTATTATCATCAGGTAAGGAATTGCTACAATCAGGACTAACCATACTATAAGCACCATTACTAGACTACATATGCATATTGCACAGCATCTTCTACAACATTTCTGTTTTGGTCTCCCAGTAACTCTATCGTCAGGCATTTTTTGACAAGGAAGATTGCTCTTCTTATCTTTTCTTCTTTTCTTTAGCTTATTCTTTTGCTTAGTCAGGGTGGTCTTGTTTCTTCTTCGTATGTCAATTCTGCACTTGTTCCTTTGCCACCACTGTCACTTGAATCTGAGCTTTCAAAATCTTCAAGGATGATATAAGTCCAGTCAGGACCCTTGAATTTGTTATTCACAAGTTTCAGTCTTTTACTTCTTCTTTTCGCAGTTTTATGTTCTTGTTCAGTTTGACTTGATACTTCAGGTACTTGATCTGGATCTTCACTTCTGGTTGTTATGTGGTACTTTACTCTTTTAATGACACTTGGCCAATGATCTCCTTTTCTTGTTTTCTTTGTTGGCACTGTTTCTTTGTTTTCGTCTTTAAAGATCTCGTTAATTTCACTGCTTAGCACTGTTTCGTGTTCTTCAATTACTGTGTTTCTTGTTTGCTCCTTTTCAGGTCTAATTGGTTTCTCTGTAACAGCTCCGCTGTGAGTTTCCAATAACTGACCTTGTTCTTTGTTTATTTCTTCAAGTTCATGTTTTTCAAGG
The DNA here is from genome assembly GCA_963921515.1 of Calotriton arnoldi. NCBI lineage: Eukaryota > Metazoa > Chordata > Amphibia > Caudata > Salamandridae > Calotriton > Calotriton arnoldi. Next base: position 627,745 of record CAWUFW010001692.1, on the reverse strand, counting down.
TTTTCTTCTTCTGTGTACTCTTCTTGATCTAACTTGTTCTGATCAGGGCTTATTGCACTGTGAACTTCTGCAGCCTGACCGGATTCTTCTAGACCTGTCTGTCCCTGATCAAAGGCCATTAGGTCTTCACTGTTTTGAGTCCAGTTTTCTTTCCCTATCTGACCTTGTTCAGGATTTCTTAATGTCTTTTCTTCTTGTTCCTGAACTGCTTCTTCTTCACCTATCTGATCTTCTTCAATTTCTTTCAATTTTACTTGACTTCTTGTTCTGTGGTATAACTTCAGGAACTTCTACCACTGGTATCCAATCCTGACTTGTGCTCGGTTGTTCTTCTTCAGCTTGTCTGGAATCTCGAACTTGAGATCCTATAGCTGGGCAACCTTCAGCCTCTTCAGTGATCGGCGCAGTCTGAGGATTCTCTTCCTCGGGATCTGGTACTCTCTTGGTGTGACTTACATGGATCCAATTAGGAAATCCGGCACACTTCACTGCTGTATTCGTTGTCAGTATGACTTGACACGGTCTGCCCCATCTAGGTGATAAACACGTTTCTCTGGTGTGATTCTTCACTACCACCCAGTCACCAGGATTCAGATCATGTTCTTGCTCGGGCTGCCTGGAAACTGCGTCTTCTCCAACCTGATGAGAGACAGAACGCACTAGGTCAGCCAATCCTTTGCAATAGTCCAGAACCATATCATCAGATATATTCACCAGTTTGTTTGTGGGAACATGTGTTTGTCTCATTGCTCTTCCCATCATTATTTCATGTGGGCTCAATCCTGTGGTTCTGTCAGGTATAGTTCTGAGTCCCATTAAAACGAGTGGTAATGCATCTGGCCACTCTAATGATTTTGATGCACACATTTTTCCCAGTCTTGACTTTATAGTGCCATTCAATTGTTCAACCACTCCAGAAGCTTCTGGACGATATGCACAGTGCAGTTTCTGTTTTATTTGAAATGCTTCACAGATTATTTGAATCACTTCGCTGTTAAAATGTTTTCCTCTATCTGATTCCAAAGTTACTGGAAAACCAAACCTAGGAATGAGCTCTCGTAGCAACAGTTTTGCAACTGTAATGCTGTCATTTCTCCTAGTAGGGTAAGCCTCCACCCACTTTGAAAACAGACACACTATGACTAGTACATATTTCAGCCCTCTACATGGTGGTAACTGTATGAAATCAAACTGAAGTCTCATAAATGGACCCTCTGCCTTTCCAATTTTCCCAAATCCAATTACTGTCTTCCTCCCCGGATTATGCATCTGGCAAGTTAGACATCTCTGGCAAAGACTCTCTGCAACAGCTCTGAATTTGGGATTGTACCAATTTTGTCTGAACAGCCTAATCATTGCATCTCTCCCTATGTGTGTGTCTCCATGATGCATTCTAGCCATTTGTGAGAGTAAACAGTCTGGCATGACTGGTCTGCCATCAGCACTGATCCATACTTCATCATCTCCTCTTTGCGAACAACCTACTTTGATCCACAAATTCTTCTCACTTTCATCAACCTCATCTTGCAATTTCTTCACCTCATTCCAAGTTTCAGGTGGCATATACAGCATAAGTTGGCAGCTGATTCCCATTCTTTCCACCCTCTTATTGACTGACATTCTGGTTTTGGCACAATGTTGAGCCACCAGATCTGCATACCTGTTGCCGACTACCACCCAGTCATCTCCTGACTGGTGTGCGGCACATTTCACCACAGCCAATTCTTTTGGTGATTGTATTGCTTCTAGCAATTCCCTTACGAATTGTCCATTTTTAATGGGGGATCCTGAAGAAGTCAGGAAATCCCTCTGCATCCATAGTTGGCCAAAATCGTGCACAACCCCGTAACCATATTGGCTATCTGTAAATATGGTTACTCTCTGATTCCTCCCAATTTTGCAAGCTTTTATCAACGCAATCAATTCAGCTACTTGTGCAGATTTGACTCCTGGTAAATAGGATGCTTCAACTATTCCAGTTAATTCACATACCGCATAGGCAGCAGTTAGTTTACCATCTTCATGTCTTTGATATGAACCATCAACAAATAGCTCCCTGTCTGGCTTTTTAAGAGGCTGTTCCTCTATATCTGGGCATGGTTTTGTGCATAATTCTGTGATTTGTATACAATCATGTTCATCGTCTTCATCATCTTTAATTCTCTCATGACGTGGGTCTGGTAGTAAGGTTGCTGGATTTATTATGGTACACCTTACCATGTTCACATTTTCAGCACCCATTATTATTCTTTCATATTTAGTCAGCCTACTAGGAGTAAGATGCTGAGTTCGGGTTCTTGTCAACAGAATGACAACTGCATGTGGAACATACACTTTTACAGGGTGTCCCATCACAATCGACTCACTTTGTTCAATGCTCAAACAAGTAGCCGCTACTGCTTTTAGGGATCCTGGCAATGCGGCTGCTACTGGGTCCAATGTAGCAGAAAAATATGCTATAGGACGTCTTTCTAGTCCATGTCTTTGAGTTAGGACAGAAAGTGCACAATTTTCTCTCTCATGACAGAACAATGCAAATTCTCTTTTATAATCAGGCATGCCTAAGGCAGGTGCTGAACATAGGGCATTTCTCAATTTTACAAAAGCTTCTACACTTTCATCCTCCCACTCCACAGGGTCCTTTGCTTTCTTCTTCGTCATGTTAATTAAGGGCTTAGCTAACATGGAAAATCCTGGTATCCATTGTCGACAGTAACCTACTATTCCTAGGAACATTCTCACTTGTCTTTGTGTTACAGGCATTTGCATTTTCTTTATTAAAGCTACTCTTTCAGCTGTTACTCTTCTTTTTCCTCTCTCAATTTGGTGTCCCAGATACTTAACAGCTGTTGTACAGAATTGCAATTTTTCAGGTGAGACCTTATGCCCTTCTTCTGCCAAAAGATTTAATAATGCTATGGCATCAACAACACAGTCCTCTCTGGTGTTCGATGCCACCAATAAGTCGTCGATATATTGGACTAAAACTGAGCTTCCTGGCATCACTAGTTTTTCAAGGCACTTTTTCAGTATCTGGTTGAAAATAGAAGGACTTTCTGTGTACCCCTGAGGAACACGATTCCACACATAGACCTTGTTCTCAAATTTAAATGAAAAAAGATTCTGGCTGTCTGGATGTAATTGTATTGAAAAGAACGCTTGACACAAATCAATTACTGTGAACCATCCTACACTCCACGGAATCTGGAATAGAATTACTGCAGGATTTGGTACTGTGGGACAACATGGTTCTACAATCTTATTTATTTTCCTCAGGTCCTGAACAATCCTATATTTTCCACTAGGTTTCTTTAATCCCATTATTGGTGAATTACATGGGCTACTCATTACTTCTTTTAGTATGTTTTGTTCTACCATTCGATTTATTTCTTCAATGACTCCTGCTTTTACTTCTGCACTCATTTTGTACTGTCTGGTATTTGGGAAAATTGCACCTTCCTTTACAGTAATTTTAACTGGATCTATTTTGGCCATAAGTCCTACTTCCTTTCCGGTGAAATCCCATACTATGGGGTTTACTGTATCTTTTAATTCTTCTGGCAACTCATCTTTTGTTATTAACGAAAACATCTCGTCTACTTCTGTACCTTGTTTTGCAATCATAATTTTATATACATGATCTTCATCTGGTGTCTGAACTGCCACACCATCCGGTGTGCAGAAAATGGTACAATTCATCTTGCACAACAAATCCCTACCTAATAAGTTTACTGGACTAGAATCACACACTACAAATTGATGCATTTCTCTGAAGTTTCCAATTTTAACTTCCATGGGTTCGGTAAGAGGTGTTCTAATCCGCTGATTAGCTACTCCCACTACTTGAATATTTTCACCAGAGAGAGGAAGGTCTGGAATGTCTGCTGTTCTCACAGTAGACCGGGTAGCACCAGTGTCCAAAAGGAAAGTAATATTATTACCTTTCACATTCCCTTCAACATATGGACCTGACTGATCTACCTGTAAGGATGCGCCAAGTATGCACTCCTTCTTCCCCTCTCCTAGGCACCGTCATGGACTGTATTGACAGAAATCGTCCTGCAAAAGAAATTGTGATGTCATATAATCATTCTTACCACTTCCTCCTTGATATCCGATGTCTGTACCATGCTTTGCTCTGCTTACATTACCCTGAATAGGTGCAGGTGGCAACTGACTCTGAGGATTTGCACCCTGCTGTTAGTCATTCTGCGTCTGTGGATTTAAATTTTGATTTGGGCTATTATTATTCCGACTCTTTTTACATTCATCCTTCCAATGCCCCAATTTTCCGCATCCATGACAAGGAAATTTCTTTTTAGCTTCTTCTCTACTCATTCGTCCTCTAAACTTTCCACCATTCCCAGTATAACCATTCGTTCCGGAATCTTTTCCTTGATTTTCACTCGGATTTTCCAAATTAATTCCCTGTTTCTCAGCCATTTTCACCTGTGCCCACATCACTTTTTCCTGCAATTTCTTGTGTCTATCCTCAATATCGTCTCCACAATATTTTGCATACTTCAGAATCTCATCTATGGGCTTTCCCTGCCAACACAGCATATGCGGTTTAATCATCTGACAAATTTCTGGCTTTAAACCATAAACAAATCGATACACAAACTGACTCATGTTTTTGTCTCCAATGTCCTCAAATCCACTATACAGTTTAAATACCTGCAATAGACGCTCATAGTAGGAATGTACTGATTCATTAGCTTCTTGGGTAGTTCGATCTATTTTTACCCAATCTGTTTCTTTCGGTGGTATTTTCCCTTTCAGGTAAGTTATCACTTGGTGATACTTTTTCATTACATCATTTGACGGGGCACCTGTCTTCGGATCTCTAGGATATTCATCACTAGGCCAATCAACTGTAATTTTACAATCTGTCCACAAATCGGCAGGTACCACTATGTCAAACAAACCATCCAAATCCTTCAACAATACTTTTGACACCTTCACAAACCTGTCAACCTGCTTGTACCATTCAATTGGTTTTTCTCTCAATTTTGGAAAATCATTCGTAAAAGATAAAATTTCCTGTCTGCTCCATGGGACATGTACATATCCTCCTCTCGCAACTTCTCGCATCGGATACATTTGGTCTGCTTTCCCTGTTTCCTTTATCACATATTCAGATGCTGTTCTACTTGTTCGTGCTTCTTCCTTTTTCTTGGCCCACCTAGTTTTCCATTTATCTAGGTCTCCCCATTTTTGCAAAACTAACATTAATTCTCTTATTTGTAATCTTCTTCCAGAGGCATTCATATTTTCTAAATCTTTGTCTGAAAATTCTGCTCTATAGGGTTTCTGTAGTACCTTTGATCTCCCTATTTCTATTCCCATCTGTAGTGCTAAATTGGATAATTTTTCATGAAATAACCTTACATTTCTGGTGATACTCCTGCATAGGAACAATAATTCTTCCTCATCATAGGTATTTAAGCGTTCTAGTCCTACATTTCCTGCTATTATTTCTTCTAATTCGACTTTCAATTTATGAATGTCCATTATTTTCGGAGGTGTGCACTGTTTAACTGACCCTTGCACCCATCTTTCTAGATCTTCAGGTGTTACTATGGTAGCACTTTTTGCTCCTGATGAAGTTATTAAACTTACATCTTTTGAACATCCAGGTACATCTTTCCTGGGAGTACTATTTACAGAACCTCGAATAGGCAAGTCCATGAATGATATTGTGGATTCACAGTCACTAAATTGATCCTCAATTATAACTGGAGCTTCAGGTTTTGGATTATTCACAGCAGTAGGTGTAAGTATCGGTGGAGGACAGCTTCCCTGAGTACCATATAATGGAACTACTGGACCAATTGTTACTGGTATGGTCAACGAATCAGGATGTACTTTTATCTGGGTTATTTTCTGTATTAATTCTGCTCTGGTCTTTTCTAGAGCTTCCTTTTCTTTGTCATGAAGTATTCTACTCGGGGTGAATTCATGCATTACTTGTGGCACTAATGGAGTTTTTGGTGGTGCACTTGGGGTGCATCCACTTGTCCCTTCCTGATATGGTGGGGGGTTTCTTAACATTTCCTCCATAAATTCATCTTCAGACTCCTCATTTCTCATTAAATGTCTTGTCTTTTCTGTGCACTTACTTCCTAATTTCTCCTCTGCTGTTAACAATGGATATAATCCTTCTGTAATCATTGCCCTTCTCCATTGTTTCATCTGACCATCCCTAGACTCACGTATATATCTGGGAAAAAATCCTGGATAACTCCTATTACTTCTAGATCTATCCCGCTCAAATGCCTCGGTTTCCCATTCTTCTAGAGCTTCGTACTGAGTTAATCTAGGTCTGGGTTCTAAGTCATTCATCCTCAATCTCAAATTCTGAAGAATTCGCCCATTGAACGTGCCATTCTCGGGAAATGCTAGTATTCCATCATTTTTGGTATACTCTATCCAATTCTCCATCCATACACAAGTATGATAACCTCTCTCCATCATCATGAATGAAGCGGGCGTTTTAGCTGGTGGAATAATAATTCCTTCTCTAGTTTTGAGTGGTTTATCCCATTTAAAATAGTTCTTAATCTTTTGCAGAAAGGACATTTTTCTCTTCTCTCCGTACATTCTATCTAATCTTCGGTGTATAAAATTATATTCTGCAAAACCTAGGAATCTCCTATCCGGACGAGTTCCTTTTAAAGTCGGATCGCGTTTTAACATGCAATCTTTATCCACTAAGATTTTAGCTTCTAAATATCAACCAATCAAGTCTCTGCTAACTTTTATTTCTGAACCAATCCTTGCGCGGCCTTTTGGTGACGTTTATCTGTCAACACCTCCTTTACAATCTGCTCTTTTCTGTCTTTGCTGGTTTAACCAATCCCAGCGCGGCACCTGTGACGTCAGTACTACTCCTGACTACTGACCCCTCCTTTACAAGGGTTTTCCCACACCCGCGGATTCAACCAATCCCAGCGTGGCGTTTTTTTGACGTCAGCTCCCTCTCCGGCAACTGACCCTCCCTTTACAAAAAAAAAAATGTACGCAAACTTATTTTCTCTATAAATCTTAATTAAATTTCAGTAACAACATAAAACATTCGCTATCGTGCCAGTTTCTCTAAAATAGAAAAGATAGTTTTCTCTCACACTTAGTAAAACCTTTCCGTTTACTAAACATACACTACGAGCAAAACACTTCCGTCTACTCTTCACACAAGCTCCAGAAGTACCTGTTACTTCTCCAATGTTACCCTTTCTAGGTGATATAACATCAAATTTTTACCAGCGTACTCTTTTGCTATTACTCACACGCATAGAATCCCTAATGAGTACTGAAAGTCCTGCTTAACTTTTCAGTACTAATTCTGCCTGACAGATAACCTCACTGCAGTATGGCTTCCACTTACGATCCGCTATTCCTTTTACCCCGGGGTATTCTGGACAACATAAAACAAAACTCAAAATTTAAGCGGATGTTAGTTCATAAAAATACAAATAAAATTCTCATTACCCAATTAACAAAAAGTAACCATCCTCTGATAACCAGAAAACTGATCCAGCGCGATATTAGCAAACAGCATTCATACACTATATACTCACTTGGGCCCATACATTCATACTACGCTAATACTTACGCTGGGTTTTATCAGTTGTTACTCTCTATCAAAATCCCTGCTACCAATTACCTTCTGATTGAAGAGTAATGACTTACCAATGAATCCTTTGCTAATTGGGAAATTTAAAATGAGTGACATTCATTATAGTACATAATCCTGAAATAACCACTGAGTCAGGAAGTTTTAAAATGTTTATCTAAAGATTTAGCAGAGTAAAATACAGAGCCACATGGTACTTAATCGCAATACCCAAGATTAAGCATAGAAATGATTATTGCTAATCAATGACGGTGTTTAAAGAAAAGGAGAAGATAGAGACAGCAGCGCAACTAAAGGTTGCATTATAGTTACCTAAGTGCGAGAACCAAACCCCTTAGCCAAGGAGTTGAAAGAATAGGACCCAGGAAGGATGAAGAGCAAAGACTTCTTCCAGGATCAGGACCGGACCGGTGACCTCTCTACAACGACGCCTGTGTCATTCCCCTCTCTGATACTCGACTTCTCTCGATTCTCCCGTGCCTTCCTTCTAATGGACTCCGCCGCCCCCTCCTCAGGACCTCTTCTGGACAGGGATTCAGTCAGCAACCGATCAGCTTGGCAGTCTGGGGCTCTTCTGAGTGTTCTGAGAGTCAGCTCTAGAAGCTCTCTAGCAGCATGGACGCCTGTTCTCTACAGCATCTCCTTCCTACAATTAACTAATGCTATATTCTATTATACCCTTCTACGCCCATGTACCTCCCCTTAATGTTGCTAAAATATGGGACCACTACTTCTGATTGGACAGGGACAGGAGGTGGATTCTCGCACCATGTTGATTTGGCCTAAATTGTAAAGCCTATTGTCTTTACGTTCCCACCCCTTCAAATTAATACATTCGCTTTATTTCTCATCCGTCTCATGACAAATGTAAACCAATTTTCATAGACATTGTATCAATGTATGACAGGAAAGTGCTAGTACAACATCTTCGGCCATCAGGTTACGGCCTTGGACTTCGTCCAGGTTGACTTCATTTGGCAGGCACACAGGACACATGCGCAGAACCAGTTGCCTCTCGAGTTTCAGAACACCAACCCAGGCCCAAGTTTACGAACTAATAAAAGTGCAAGAAGAAAATATTAGAATCACAAATAAAATGTTTCACTGTATACCCACTATCTCTATTCTATTCCCAATTAAATATATATACTATCCCGCGTTAGTAGCGTTAGGAAACGACAATTTAATAATGACATGAGAGCAAGCAGAAGCATGTGAAAACATCGAGCAGCCATTTTAATGCACACTGCGCAGAAGCAGAAGTTTCCCACCAAGCAAAGAAAGACGTCACACCATGTGATATGGTTGCGACATGCGCATTGAGTTTTCCCGCGCATAGCGGCCATTTTGGATTACAGACAAGCGTTATTCATTAGTAAAACACATAGGCAAGCATCTTTTTCTTTTGTGTAGTGAATGCAAAGGTTAGTATTAACAATACAAGTTTAATAAATTAATACTGTGAGGAGGACTGAATACAAGCAAGTTTCATTTATGAAACCTTGCTCCATCACCTGCATAAACTGCTTTTGTTGCTTTTGGGCATGCAGTCCAAAACTCAGGATTTCCCCACTAAGCCCCGCCTTTAAAGCATCCCATACTATGCCACATTTCGTAGAGTTACGATTAATGGCCAGGAATTGATTTAACCACTGTCGTATATGATTAGGGCTCCCAGTTTTCCGTTTTTACTGATTTTTACAGATAAATACAGACAGAAAACTATTTTTTTCCTGTCTGTATTTATTTTTAAATACAGAAAAATACGGAAAATAAGTCTTCTTTGGATGTTTTTTTCTACTGTCAATCATGAGTGCCAGGTCAGTAGGTGTACAGATTGAGAGGTAGGGGAGATGAAAAAAGACAGTAGGTTTCCTAATTAAGCTCAATTAAGTGCAGATCTACAGTTAATTATGATATTCTACAATGCAAGTGTTTTCAGATAACGCTATTGCACTGTATACTGCTGAAACAATTTGGACATTCAAATGCGAATTTACATTTATCATTCAAATAAATGTGGAAAAATACCCATTGCAGCTTCATTTGCACAGAAAACACAAAATAAAAATGGATAAATACAGACAAAATTAGCAAAAAATAAATATGGATAAATACAGACGGAAATGTCGAAAAAGTAAATACCATAAAACCGGGAGCCCTATATATGATCAATACAGGTTTCATTAAGTAAAAGCTTCCTATCAAAAGAAAAAGAGGCACGAGGACGTGCCACACCATGCATTGCAAGTTTAAGCAACAGTGGATTATGATCCGATGTAATTCTGGGGAAGATCTGTATAAATGCCTCTGATAAATATGTTTTAGTAACAAAGAAGTAATCTAACCTAGCCATCTTTTGATGTGGACAAGAATAATGTGTATACTCTGGATCCAGGCCTTTTAACCTATACCAAACATCGTCTAGGCCATGCTCATAGAGAATCTGCTGTAAGACTTTATATACCCTTGGTTTCCGACCTAGATATTTGCCCCCAGTTGTACCCCTAGTACCTTCAGCCAACTGAATATTAAAGTCCCCACACAATATTAAAGGGGAGGCCCAAGAGGCCAGCTCCGTATTTAAATACTCTAGAGTCTGTATTTGTTCATGGTTGGATCCATATACCGAGCATATTGTAAGCTTCTTATTAGCGACCAAACATTCCAAAATTGCCCATCGACCATATTTATCTGCAAGACTTCTAACAACCCTTAACATATTAGTCCTGGCAAGGATAGCCACCCCTCTCGTACTAGTCCCTTGTGAGGTGCATACTAGAAGCTTATACCCAAGTTCTCCTAATACTTTACGTTTACTCCAGGGAACATGCGTCTCTTGAAGACAAACCACATCGGGGGACATAGATCTAAGTTCCTGTGCAACTCTTTGCCGCTTTACTCTGTCAATAAGACCGCGTACATTAAATGAGCAAATAGACAAAACATTTATCATTAACCTGTTTTAAGACTGGATTGACAGCTCCCTTTCTCCCAAAAAATCAGCTCCTTTCCTCTTATATACTTTAACACGTTTATTGGCTTATTTTCACTTTTCACCCCCCGTGCCCCTGCGGCAGTGCCCCCCCTCCCAAGATCCCCCTCCTCACCCACCCCAGCACCTCCTCTGCCAGCGGAGACTGCCCCTACCACCCCCAACAATCGAGGCTACAAGACCCATGGTCTAAAGTGATGGAGAGCCTCGCAGCCCGCCGGTGGCATACCCCCTCCTCCCAGTTCACCCAATCCCTGCACACCATAACGAAAAAAAAGATTTCAGAGCACGCCACGGTTTGAAAACCAACTAAGTATTGTTAAATACATGCATTTGTACCAATCTCTACAGGCAGTGCTAGGATGATATATATATTTTTTTATTTCTACCTACTTCTGCCCCCTTTCTTAAGGTGCAATATCATGCAGAAACTCCTTAGCTTTGACTTCAGACGTAAAAAACTGCGTCTTGTCGTTATATATTATTTTTAGTTTTGCGGGGTTCAGAAGAAATGCCTGAGCTCCTTTAGCCTGAAACAAATGTATTAGCTGCCTCAACTGCCATCTTTTTTCCACTGTCGTGTGACAGTAATCGGGCTGCACAAAGAACTCAAACCCGTTCCCCTTTCTCTTCCTATCAGGTCTAGCCAAATCCTAAAAAGCCTGCCTAGATAAGAAATTCGAAAGACATATCAATATAGCTCTGGGTTGTAACTCAGAGCGGTTAGACGTTGTACGATTGCTCAACCGAAAAGGAAAGCGGTGCGCTCGTTGCACCTCAATGTCCCATGACCATTGTGTCAATTCCGGGAAAGCTTCCGTAAACAATCCCACAACAAACTTCCGTGGATTGGTGCCTTCCAGACCTTCGGGTACCCCAAGAATTCTCAAGTTATTATGCCGGAGGCGATTTTCCATGTCCTCTAGCTTCCAGGCAATATCGCTCTTCTGTGCAGTCAAGGCATCTGTAGCCACTTTCTGGCTGATCATTTCATCTTCAAGGGTAGAAATCCTATTCTCAGCTATGGACATCCTCTCAGCAAACTCCGAACAGGACTTTGCCACTCGACGAAGTGAGTTTTGCAATTTTCGACAAGCACCGTGTGTTTTCGGACTCTCAGCCCGGGTTTCATCCCCGAGTGACATAATTGACTCATAAATAATGGCTAGGGAGATATCTTCCTGATGTTTAGGTGCGTTAGGCTGGTCGTGTCTCATTGCCCCCCACGGCTCTATCTATGCCTGCAGAGGTAGAAAGCGCCTGCTCCTGGGCTGGTACAATAGTTAAATCCGTTGAGTCTATTAGTGAGGATGTAGGTAGCTTCTTCTGTACAGTGCTGAGGGTAGGTAATGCAGTCCGAGTCCCTGGTGTCTCCCGCTCCTGATGAATACTGCTAGCCTCACTCCATTGATCATTAGGCGAGCCTGAGGGGACATCCGAAAGCTGTAATGATTAATCTCCTGATGAATTGGAGTGATCAGACATTGAAAAAAAGTAATCTCCTGCATCTGTCTGTAGTGCTGCTGCCACATCCATTAAATGAAGCTGTCCCCCATCCACTTTAGTAAGTGCGTTTTCCACATCTGCGGTAGTTTCTCCAATATTTTTATCCAAGGCACCCCTGATGTTATCTGCATTTGGGGACCCAGTCCCCTCAGCACATGCGCTGCAGACTCAGACCGGGAGCTTTCCTGCCCATCCAGGGTTGACACACCCTTACCCCTAGAGCATGAGTCCCCTGAGTCCCCCTGCAGCCCAGGGCTCACCTCATATGTCCATGCCGTCGAGGTGCTCTCCTCCATCGGGCCCTCAAGCTGTTTGGAAGTCTTTCCCTTCTTCCCCATAAGAAAAATTGCAGGGGTGATTTTCTTCCCTGAAGCCAGCCTGCGACTGTTTCCTAGTCCTGTGTTTGCAGCCGCTCCCTGTCGTTGTTTGTTTTGGGCGTTTTCCGGGAGTTTCAGGGAGGCAGCACTTTCGCCGGTAGTGCGCAACTTAGCTGCTCGGGCATTCCGATCCGTCAGCCACTGAGACGTGAGTAGGTCCCACAGCATCGCTTTAATATCGAAGTACAGCCAGCTTCACCTATTTTTTAGCACCGATTTCCGATTACTGATTGCCGCTCATTGTCATAGTGGTGTGCTGCTGTTAGAAGGGGGGGGGGAGAGCTGCCGGTAGCGAGTGCTCACTCGGCCGAGCGCGCGGCCGCCATCTTGCCTCTTCGCCGCCTAAAGAGTTTTTATGGGTTCCCAGTGACTCCCCCTTTGCCTTCGTTACAGTGAAAAGAGTAATTTTGGAACTACTATCGACTCTGGTGCAACTTTATTTCCAAAACAGGAAAAATAGTTTGGTTACATTCCTTAGGTCCTGAAGGTGTGAGAATATTCAATCAGTCTACCAAAGAAGGTGTGGTGAGGAATGGTAATTTTTTTTTCTGAAGCATTGGCCCAAGTAGATAATTACTTTTCACTGAAGTAAGCATAGGCATTACACGTTATAAAGTCTTTCACAGAGTTCAAGAAAAAAATGAGTCTGTTGATGAATATGTCACAGCTTTGTGGAGATTGGCCTTAGATTATAGATATGGGAACTTAAAGGAAGAGTTAATACGAGATCAGGTGGTCATGCATATGCATAATTCTGCAATTCAGGAACGATTGTAGGTTAATGGTGATGCTGAGCTAAAAGATATCGTGGCCATTGTGACGAAGGCTGAATTGTCCTGGTGGTGTGCGAAGGCTATTAAGACAGGATGTGGTACATTAGAACAGAAGTGGTTAAGGTCACTTTTGACAAATTAAGAAAGTTAAATCTGATAAGTATAATAAGGGTAAGAACAAGAATCAATTACGTTGTTATCGCTGTGATGCCACCAATCATTTATCATCTAGTAAGAGTTGCCCTGCCATGAAATAAAAATGTAGCAATTGTGCTAAAATTGGCAACTTTGCACAAGTGTGTAAAATGAAACGTAAACATTTTGGGAAGGTCAAGTGCATTGGGATGGGGATACAGAATCATCTAGTAATGAGCAGTCAGATTCTAAATATGTTTTAAATATAACAGAATGAGTTGTGCTTAACATTTATGAGGGTAAATTGAAAAACCAACCTATTTGTTTTATGAAAATTGGAGGTGTTGGTATTCATATTGTTGTGGATTTTGGATCCTCATATACTATCGTAAATGAGAAGGTTTAGAAAAACAGTTGTGTGATGAAACTAGGTTTTACACTCATTGAAGGGGATATTGCACCAGATATTCACAATAGATAGGTGATGGATACAGGAAACTTATCTTAAGATTTAAGAACAGAGATTGCCTAGGGAAATTGTACTTAGCCAGGAAAGGTCCTGTACTACGATGGTTGGATCAGAAAAACCTATGCATCATCTTCGATCAAAATAGTAAAGAACAGGCTGCAGAGACTACTGGTTTATGCATGGATGACAAATTTCCTGGTGTGTTCAATGGAAAGGTTGGGTTCTTGAAGGGTGTTGAACACAGGATTGTACGAAAAGAAAATGCTAGTCCTAAACATCATAAAGCAAGGAATGTACCAATGTTACTAAGGGAGGATGTGTCTAAAGAACTGCTCTGGTTGGTGGGGGTGGAATTACTCAAGAAGTATGTTTGCCTTAGCTTCAGATGCAGCGGTGTTTCAGAGGCTTATGTTTAACCTTCTATGGAAAACAAAAAATGTACTGTTTTTTTCAGGATGACATTCTTGTCATCAGGAAAAGCAAAGAAGATCATGATCATAAATGAGAGAAGGTTCTCAGTATTGTGAATGATCATGGATTAACAGTGGAGTATTCAAAATGTAGATTTTCACAAACAGTAGTCACGTATTTGGGTCACGAGATTAATGATCAGGGAATTTTACCAAAAAACTTGTTGGTAAGTGATATTAAGTCTGCACCGGCGCCACAGAATAAAGATGATCGAAGATCTTTTTGAGTTGTTTTACATTAAGTTTGTTAAAAATTGATCTATAAAAACTTTTACAATAAGAAACTTGCTGAAATCTAAGGTTTCATTTGAATGGTCTGAAGAATGTGAGAAAGAAGTCTTTGCAATTAAACCGGACATTGTTTCTGCACCAGCATTGCAAGATTTTGATCCCCAAAGCACTAATTGTTTAGCTACGGATGCCAGTAGTGAGGGATTAGATGCTGTGTTATCACAATTTAGGGAGGATGAAGTAGAAGTTGTTGTTTCATTTGCTTTTAGAGCTCTTTCTCCAGCAGAAGAGAGGCATGCTGGGAGTGAGAGGGAGGCTCTGGCATGCGTTTGGGCATTAGAGTATTTTCGTTCATTTGTGTGGGGAAATTAAATTATCAGGTGTGATTATAAGCCTTTGGTCAAAGTGTAATCATCCGATGGTTTATTAAAATCTTCCCCAGGATTAGCTAGAATTTCCATGCGCATGTTGGATACGTGTACAAGGTGGAGTATGTACCTAACCTGGGAAGAAAACAGTGTCAGATTTCTAGATGTCTAGAATGCCAATTACGTTCAAGATGTATTATTAGAAGAGAAAAAGGTAGCTTTGATTTGGGGCAGTGGTTTACAGAGTTTTGATAAGGAATCATGGGTAGAAGAATGCATGAAAGATTGTTTGATACAAAAGTTGTTTGCTAAGTTGAAGTAGGTTGGGCGAAAAAAAAAAAAAAAAAGAGTTAGACTCATTGAGACCATTTGGGAAGTTCGTAATGAGTTATCTTTGGTAGATTGTTTTCTGCTTGCAAGGGGAAGCAGTTTTGTTCCCCCGAGTTTAAGAGAAAATATAATTTCCATGTGACATGAAGGTCATCTGGGAATCGGGGAAACAAAAAGTGCTGTGAGGAATCTACATTAATGGCTAGTAATTGACAGTGATGTTGCACTAGTTGTTAGAGGTTGCAGTGATTGTATGACTGCAGATTAGTACTTTTAAACGAGACCACCAATGACACATTATGTGTGTCTGGATGCACCTTGCAAGAGTGTTGCAGTGGATATTATAGGATCCATTGGTGTTGAGAACAAATCATGGATACGTTCCCAAGGTGGCCTTAAGTTAAAGTGGTTTACAAGGCTGATATTGGTAGTGTGTTGCGATTTTTAGACAGAATGTTCTAAGATGAGGGTTTAGTTACATGTTTTTTGGGTGACAATGGTGTTCAATTCACTTCCACTGAAGGAGAAGGATTATTTGAGGAAGTGTGGGATTTCCCATAGGACTATTTCCCTGTATAATCCTATTGGCAATGGAATGGTAGAGGGTTTTAACAGTGTTTTTAAAGGAGCTATACAAATTGCCCTTAAGAATGGTTCGAATTAGTTGAGACAGGTCATAAAAACGGTGTGGTCATACAGAGTTACGGTAAGTTCAATCCTGAATGGCTAGTTAGACCTGAACTGGTTCATTGGTCTAGACGTTCACTATAATATAAAGAATATAAAGGGTAGGGGCGTGGCCAAGATGGCAGCCACATCATTGTGAGCTCTGCAGCTAGTCTGTCCAATATCCTCTGTTGATCCTGCCCATCTAGACCTAATTGCAGATGGAAAGTTTCCCAGGCACACTGAGTGGCCGGCAGACACTGCCCGATTCTCAATCCGATGGGCGGCGTCCCCATATTGAGAAAACTGGGGCCGTGTGGTACCGTCTGTGACGGCGGGCCTTGTGTGTGGTCTGCACAGACGGGACCCCACCCGCTTGCAAGATCCAGGCTTTTGATTTCCACTACCTGCCTGCGAGGTGGGATGGGGTCCAGAGGAGGTTGTTACCCCGCTGCTGTCGCTGAGAAGCTCGAAGGGGGATGCCCGAGATCCCTCCGTGGATGTCCCCTGTGGCCTGGTTCTGTGAGCGAAGCAGCACCGCAGGGACGGTCTTGGAGATACGGCCGTCCCTCGCATCCTGACATGAGGCCCGGAGGACCTACTAGCATCAAGGTGAGCACACATCCAGCCAGATCTCTGCCCGCATCTATGCATCCCCTGCATTGGAGCGGCCGCCTTGGGGCCTGATATTGGCAGCCCGAGGGAATTGTGCATCGGGGAGCGGCTTGTTGTCGACCTGCCGGGTGAGCTTCGGCTATCTACTTGGGGGGGCCGTCCTCACTCAGACTCCCACACGGGGAGCCCAGGCAACACGTGAGGCCAGCAGGGAGCCCCCTTATGGTGTGACTTTCTCCAGCTTGTGACTACCTGGGCTTGTGCTCTCGCAGACGGAGCCATCCCTGACCAGCCCACTGGGGCAAAGGTGCTGTGTTTGGCCTGAGTGTCATACGCAGCGTGGGGACTGGCACCACCCATGCTGTCATCTAGGACCCATTTGCTGCCTGTGGGCAGTGCATGTTGCTGCAACTCACCTCATGCTGTGCAAGTGGACACATGTAGAGGTGGTGTGTCCCACGCCTGGCCGTCTGGTATCCAATCCAGGGACTGTCTTTTGCAGCTGGCTTTGGCGCAGTGCCCTCCGCCTTGCATTCTCTTGGTTCCGGTGAGGCTCAACCGGAGGATGGCCATGCCCTGGCGGTGAGCCTGGCCTCAGCACTTGTGCCTCCTAGGATCAGGCACACATTCTTTCTGCCCTATTCCACAGTCACATTGGGCCCACGTGACTTGCAGGTTGACACCCCCTACATGGCACTGGCTGCTCCCGTGCTGCTCAACTGAGGACAGCCTCTAAAGTATTGGGCGTAGTAGGGCTCGGTGCAGCGGTCCACGTGGGGCTAGCTGTGAGATGGCGAGTCCCTGTTCCTTGCGACAAGGAGGGCCTCTGGCAACTATCCTGGAGGTGGAGAGATAGCACCTGTGCCTTGCTCGCGAGTCAGTTTCCCTGATCCTTTGCTCCGACCCGGCGGGCGTCTGCGGCCCGGTTGTCTCTCCTCATCGGAAGCTGCCTTGTTTGACGCCATGATGGTGAAACCTGAAGTAACCAAGCCCTTGCCGCAAGATTCGCTCACAACATTGACCTCCTCCGCACCTGTGGACCCTACCATGGAAGCCTCGAGTCATCTGGAGGCCACCGTGCATACATACTCTGCCCAATTTGGAATTGTGCTGCAGGCGATCCTGGACACCAAGACATCATTGAAGACTAGGATCAACACAGACTCCATTGAGGTGAACCTGCTCAGGGCCGACCACCGTAAGCTGACAGATGAGTAACTGAAACGGAGTCCTCACTGTCCACCATGGGGCCCACTGTGCAGGACCTGCAGGACCGAGTGAAGGAGATGACTGTGGAGGTGGCCTTGCTGCACCGCAGAGCGGAGGATGCCGAGGGGCGCTCATGGCACAATGACATCCGCCTATCGAGTTTTCCAGAACGATCGGAGGGCCCCAACAAGGAACTCTTTGTTGAGACCTGGTTGATGGACACGGTGCTGGCTGGCTGAGTCCCTAAGTTTTCGCGGGGGAGGGCACATCGAATACCTGACCTTTCTTAAGGTCAAGCAGTGTCTTCAGGAACTGAACTTAAAGCATGCCCTTCTTTTTCTGGCGAAACTGTGAGTGGTGGATGGAGAGACATCCCATGTCTTCACTACACCGGAGGATGGACCCTTCCGACTTGGGCAATTATCGTCCCATCTCGCTCCTTCCTGGAATTAGCAAAATCGCGGAGAAACATGTTAACCACACGCTCTCTGCGTTTCTCGAGTCCCATAATTTGCTCCACCCCTCACAAACAGGCTTCCGCCCTCATCAAGGCACGAAGACCGCATTATTAGCGGTGGTGGAAGAAGCGAGAAAAATCCTTGACGCAGGAGGTTCGTCGGCCATAATCCTCCTCGACCTGAGCGCAGCCTTCGATACGGTGAACCATCGAACTTTGGTTCACCGCCTCAGGAGTATAGGAGTGACCGGCAAGGCCCTATTATGGCTCCAATCTTTCCTAGAAGAAAGGTTCTTCCAGGTTTTCGATGGCGACACTTTTTCAAAACCTATCCCCCTTCAGTGTGGAGTCCCTCAGGGTTCATCCCTGAGCCCGACTCTTTTTAATGTCTATATGTCCCCACTGGCGGATATTATATCCCCCTTTGGGATTCATATAGTAACATATGCCGACGACACACAGTTGGTTGTCGCATTGAACCAGGTCGACCTGGCGCCCACTGATCTTCATGGATGTCTTGAGGAAGTTACCAAGTGGATGAGTTTGTCCCATTTAAAACTCAATGGTGATAAAACCGAGCTCATGCTTCTTGGTAACCATCTAAATTTTAAATCAAGTACCATGTGGCCAGCATGTATGGGCCCGGTACCGACCCCAAAAACTGAGATAAAAAGTCTAGGCATCTGGTTAGATCAAGACCACACATTTAAAGCTCAAGCCAGGAAGACTGCTGCATCATGTTATGGCATGCTAAGAATGATTCGCAAAGTGCTTCCTCTCCTACCTGATCAAGCAAAAAAACTGTTGGTCCAGGCCCTAATTCTCTCAAGGATTGATTACGGCTGATGGAGCAGAGAAAATAAAAAAATTTAACCCCTAACAAATTTTATAAATAATTAATAAAATGTTCATTTAAATGTATTAATCAACACTGTACGTGTGGGAAGAGTAACACGCAAATGTGTGTGCTAAATAATCTATTAATGGATGTCCGTGTGTCTAATTATAACGTAAAAGTAAATGCGTACTAATTTAAAATAAATGCATGTTTTTGTTGTGCTTCATAAAAATAAAACGTGTCGTTGCAAAAACAATAGTGATGGTAAGTAAGGAACAGCTTAAATATTGCTTTCTGCTAGGTAATAACTAATTGGGGTACGTAG
Source organism: Calotriton arnoldi (assembly GCA_963921515.1). Taxonomy (NCBI): domain Eukaryota; kingdom Metazoa; phylum Chordata; class Amphibia; order Caudata; family Salamandridae; genus Calotriton; species Calotriton arnoldi. The sequence goes on along the minus strand of CAWUFW010001692.1, from coordinate 608,345 downwards.
ATGACAGGAGGGAAACGAAAAGGCTATTTTTCTCTATTTTAATTATGTTTTGTTTATTTCAAATTAGTGCTTCTAAAGTATAACCCAGTGGCGATATAAAATGGCTGCCAGTGGGTGATGTGCGCAGGCGCAAGGGAGACATGTGACACGGGAGAGAAGTCGGAGAAAAACTAACCTCGTGATGTTGCGGAGAGGCTAGGATGCGAGAAATGGTCAAGGCTGATGTGACCTAATTGAACTGATAGTGTGCCGTGGTGATCAGCAGAGACCCGTGGGAAACCAGTTTAAGAGAAAGGACAATGACTGCGGAGTTCTCGAATGTATCGAAAGAAGTTACAAATGTACTGATCGAAGCGGATGGAAACATGTCTTGAACTGTGAGAAAGGAAATGATCCAAGGACCATTGGATCCAAGAGAACTTGATTAAAAGAATGAATAAGATGACATGCATGGACCAATGAAAGAAAAGCGTGTTATTAATGTTGCAACAATTAGTTAGCAAAGTTAGAATTAGGGTATAAGAGGGCCTACTCTTAGTGGGAGGGGGTCAGTCGCTGTCACAGTCAGGAGCGGAGTTGGAGAGTCGTGTTGGTGTTGGTGGCTTCCAGTGCTGGGTGGTCCTGATCGATCCCTTACTGAGCGGGAGATGCTGAAAGACTGTTAGATGAGACGGGTTGCAGGTAGCTGATGCTGACGAGCTGAAGTTTCTGTTGCTGTCTTAATTTTCCAGTTGAGTATGAGAATCAGGTTATTTCTAATTCTTAAACTTAGGTTAGAAATCATTAGGCTAAATTAGGAAGGTAGGCAGGTAATTAGGGTTTTGCTTCATGACAAAAATTTCCTTTCTGCAATAAATTGATTATGCTTAATAAATATTTGAATTAATAATGAATGAATAATTGAATAAAGGTTTAAAATTCTTTCTCATGCTTTTAAAATTATATAAAATTTAAGATTCTTTAAACCAAATGACTCAGTGGTTATTTTCCTAAATGATTGTGACATCAGTAATTGGTTATTGTGATTTAGCTGGTCTTAATCACTATGAACTAATTTCTTACATGAATGATTCATCGACAAAACAATGAGCAGGAATATCTTAGGAAATAGCTAAAAGAAAGCGATAAGTTAAGGTAATAAGATATCCCGGCTCCTTCCAGCGGTACATAAATGGTGTTTTCCATTTAGTTCTCATGCTTCTCCTAGGAGTACAGAATTTCATAAAGGTGTAAAGGAAATCCAGGTGTGTGCGTGTGTGTTAGGTGATGTTTATGGGCCCCATCGTCATGTGGATGTGAGAAAATATAGTTTGCCCCTGGATGACCTATAAGTGACCTAGGAGGAGAATAGTTTTTATTGTACGCGCTGCATCAGATTTCTTGGTAGCAGAGTTATGGTTTTCTATAGATTAGTTTAGTGATTATTGTTTATTGATTATTGATTATTTTTAATGACTAACACTATATGTTGAGTCGTGTTATGTTATATGTGAGTTTTCACGCTTCTGGGATGTAGGAAGTGGAACACGTGTGGCAAGAGAAGTCACATGGAATTTGGTACATGGTCTGAATTCATTTTGGTAATAACACAGGTTGTGTTATGTTAGGGATTTTCTGTACGAAAAGTGTGTAATTGAAATAGCAAATCACGTTTTCTTGTGAAACTTTGGCCTTAATTCTCAGGAGCCTAGTCTCCACATGTGTCTTATCCCCAGAGAAACGAGTAAATTGTTTGCTTGAAAGAAGGGTAAGGTAGAGGGAAGTGCTACTTTATCGGCGAGAGTAAATAATTCTGTGGTAGGGTAGAGGTAAGCGCTGCCTACTGGAAATACAGGATTCTTGTGTAAAAGGACAAAGCTGTCACTTTTGTTTAGCGAATCAGACTATGGAATTGTTTTAATTGTTGTAACTAACGGAGAAAACAGTGAAAAGAGAATTGCCGATAAACTTTGTAAAGGAGGGGTAAAAGAGCAGAAGTGACGTAGAACAGTGCCGCGCTAGGATTGGATAGTGCACTAGTCACGTGAACACGGAGCAGGAGTGACGTAGAAAAGTGCCGCGCTAGGATTGGTTGGTCCGCGGACGAAGAGAATCGTTCTGATTGGTGCGTTAGTGTGAGTCACGCTGTAATTGGTTGAAGTTCCGTACACGGAACAGTGCTGGCTTAAAGAGAAAAACCAATCGAAAACATGCCGTATTACGAGTATGAAAGGGAGAGAACGTCATGGACGACAAAATTAAAGAATTTCTTTAAGAAAGACAAAAAGGTTGTGACTAGAGAGGGACAAGTAATTCCTCCGCCGAAATCAGCAGCTTCACATATGATGCTGAAATATGGATATCATACGTGCATATGGTTGGAAAATTGGGCAAAGTATACGAAGAATGATGGTGCTTTAGCTTTCCCTGAGAATGGTTCATTTAGTGTAGCGGTTTTGCGAAATTTGCGAGAAAAGATGACAAATCTAGAACTGACCTAGACCGACACAGTTTGAAGCATTAACGGAATGGGAGGATGAAATGTATGAGCGAGAGAGATTCAGAGGTTTTAGGGATCATGAGTTTATGCCTGGAAGGATGTGGGGAATAAATCATGAAGATAGAATAAAACGATGGAGATGTGCTAACATGACAGGAGGTTTGTTTCCAGCTTTTACAGTTGAGGAAGGGACTAAGAAAAAACGGACTGAGAAAAAGAAACATATGGAGAGGGAAAAATATATGCATGAGAGCGAAACGGATGATGAATTGCTGGAAGATATTCTAAATAGAAATCCACCTCCGTATCAGCAGAGTTCTACAGTGGTGACACCAAATGCGCCGCTAATAGAGACTATGCGAAATAAAAGTCCGGAAAAGAGAATTGAAATAAATAGGTCACAAGAACAAATGAGAACTTCACAAAATGAAGGAATAGAAAGTGACAATGCCAGCGAATTAGCAAGGACAACCAAAGAACTAACTGAAAAGATTAGAGAATTAACGAAAAATATGGAAGCAGTTACTGTACCTGTAACAATAGGTCCAGTGATACCAGTTTTTGAGAATCAGAAAATTGATGAAAGATCTTTGGTGATTCCCATGAGTTCACAATTTCAGAGAGAAAAAGAAAGAATGGAACAAAGTGCAAGTACAAGTAATTTGGCTAGTACTTACAGACCAAGTCCACCTACAAATTTGACGGTGAATGAGTGCAATGGTAGGAAAATGCATATGGTAACAGAATCTGCAACAGAAACCCCTGAAAAGAGTGGTAATTGGGTAGAACTAAATAATACACCCATAGGTCCGACTCCTGATGAGTTAAATGAGTGGATGAAGGCATTTAAAATAAAAGAACCAGAAGAAAAACCATTAGATGTAATTAGATTAAAAATTGACATGGAAGAATTAATTCTAGGAACGATTGGTACAGAAAAGATAAAAAATTATCAGGATGATGAAATAATGTTTTTGTGCAAAAGTATTACATGGAGAGCAAAGAATTTACATGACAAATTAGAAGAAGTAGCCAGTGAAATCGGAATAGACTTTGCGAAAGTGAAAACGTTGCAGAAACCATATAGAGTAGACTTTTGTGAAAAGGATATTGAAAATTTGAACACGGCAGGAAGGCTGACACAGATAAAAGAGTTAATTGTGTTGTTGAGAAAATGGGGTGATGTGGACAGATGGAAGGTTAGATGGACGAAGAAGAATGAGAAAACTACAGACAAAGGTTCATTGGCTTTTATGATAACTGAAAAGGAATCTGTTGTTAAAGAATACCCCATGAGAGAAACTCCAGGTGGTAGTTACGTGCATGTTCCCTGGACTAGGCAGGACATACTGTCATTTACCAATGACTTTCCAAAGCTAAGAGAGAAGCCAGTTGAGTGGTACCGACAAGTAGAGAGGTTTGTAAAGGTCTCAAAAGTGTTGTGGATAGATTTAGATGGATTATTTGACATAGTAGTACCAACTGATTTGTGGTCAGAATGTAAGATTACAGTTGACTGGCCAACTACAGAATATCCAAGAGATCCTAAGACAGGAGCTCCAGGTCCTGATGTGATGAAGAAGTACGATAAGGTGATTACCTTTTTGAAGAATAAGATTCCTCCTAAAGAGACAGATTGGGTAAAAATCGATAGAACTACACAAGAAAGTAAGGAGTCTGTACATGCCTATTATGAAAGGTTGTTGTTGGTTTTCAAGCAGTATAGTGGATATGAGGAATTAAGTGAAAAGGATATGAGTCATTTTGTGTACAGATTTGTGTTTGGATTGAAACCAGAGATTAGTGAAATGATTAAACAGCATATGATTAATTGGCAGAATGGCACAGTCGATGACGTGCTGAGGTATGCTAAGTATTGCAGTGATGATATTGAGAGTAGACAGCGTAAATTGAAAGAGAAGGCAATGTGGGCACAGGTGAAGGTGGCAGAAAAACAAGAAGCTCAATTGGACAATAATAGTGGAAATGAAACAGGACAGAATAAAATGCGACCTAACATAGGTAAAGGAAAAGGTCAAGTGAGTCTAGAAGAGGCAAAGAAGAAATGGCCATGTCATAATTGCGGAAAATTAGGGCATTGGAGAAACGAGTGTAAGTTCCCACCTAAACCTAATCCGGAAAATCAATCATTAACTCCACAGGTGCAGAATGAGGTAGTTGTTCAACAAAGTCAGGTGCCGCAACCACCACTTCCCAACACTGTTAACCAGCAAAGATACAGTACAGAAACAGGATTCTACGGAGGAGAGCAGGTAACACAGTTGCCGCGAGCAGCTAACATTTCTCAGTATTGGTTGCGTCAGAGTGAGGATGACCCGGATGAAAGATTCTGACGGTGCCCAGGAGAGGGGAAAGAGTGCGTACTTGGCGCAACTCTAGAGGTAGATCAGTCTGGTCCCTTTGTGGATGGAGAAGTGAATGGTGCAAATGTAACATTCCTTGTCGATACTGGAGCTACCCGTTCTACTGTTAGATCAGTGGAAATTCCAAACCTTCCTCTCTCAGGTGAATACATCCAAGTAGTAGGAGTAGCCAATCAGCAGATTAAAACCCCACTTACTGAATTGGTGGAAGTAAAAATTGGTTCTTTTAGCAAAATGCATAAATTTGTAGTGTGCGATTGTAGTCCTGTAAATCTTTTAGGTCGTGACCTCTTGTGCAAGATGAATTGCACAATTTATTGTACGCCAGATGGAATTGGATTTCAGACCTCAGATGAAGATGTCTTGTATAAAGTAACTTTGATGAATCAGGAACCTGAAATGAATGGTTTGTTTCCTGCATTTGATGCAGAAAAACTTCCAGAAGAACTAAAAAGTGCAGTGAAAGAAAGTGTGTGGGATTTTACAGGAGAAGACATTGGATTAATGAAAGAAGTTGATCCCGTAAAAGTAACAGTAAAAGAAGGAACAACTTACCCGAATACGCCACAGTACAAATTAACTCCAGAAATAATTGAAGGAATAACTCCTGTAATAAATAAAATGATTGAACAGGGAATTCTAAAAGAAATAATGAGCAGTCCATGTAATTCACCTATTATGGGACTGAAAAAGCCAAATGGAACATATAGAATAGTACAGGATTTGAGAAAGATCAACAAAATAGTTGTGCCCTGTTGTCCAATAGTGCCAAACCCTGCAGTAATTCTATATCAAATTCCACATGAAGCTGAGTGGTACACTGTGATAGATTTGTGTCACGCATTTTTCTCTATTCCTTTGCATCCAGATAGCCAGCCATTATTTGCGTTCCGGTTCGGAGAGCGTATTTTGGCATGGTGCCGAATTCCTCAGGGGTATACAGAAAGCCCCTCAATCTTTAATCAGATTCTAAAGAAATCTCTGGAAGATTTGAAAATGCCAGAAAAGTCAGTGATGGTGCAGTATATCGATGACCTGTTGGTGGCATCGAAAACAAAAGAAGCATGTGTAAGTGATACAATTGCTTTACTGAACCATCTAGAGAAAAGAGGACATAAAGTGTCTCCTTCAAAATTGCAGTTTTGTCAGAAAGAAGTCCAGTATTTAGGGCATAAAATTGAGAAAGGAGTGCGAAAGATAGCGACAGAAAGAGTAAGAATGATTCAAGGAATGAGAGCACCAATGACGCAAAGAGAGGTAAGAATGTTTCTGGGAATGGTTGGATATTGTCGACAATGGATAAGTGGTTTCTCTTTGATTGCAAAACCATTACAAAAGTTGACCAAGAAAGATGTAAAAGACCCTTTTGAGTTAAACAATGAAGAAATGAAATCTTTCAAAGAATTGAAAAAGAAATTATGTGAGGCACCTGCATTAGGCATGCCTGATTATGAAAAGGATTTTGAGTTGTACTGCAGTGAAAGAGATGGATGTGCGTTTTCAGTACTAGTACAAAAACATGGAACAATGAAAAGACCAATTGCTTATTTTTCAGCTGTTTTAGATCCTATAGCAAAAGCATTGCCCGGATGTCTGAAAGCAGTTGCTGCTACTTGTGTAAGTCTGGAACAAAGTGAAGGTATAGTGATGGGGTATCCACTGAGAGTATATGTTCCCCATTCAGTAGAAATTCTTTTGACAAGAACAAAAACACAGTACATGACACATAGTCGGCTGACTAAGTACGAAAAAGTCATCTTGAGTGCTGAAAATGTGACCATAGATAGATGCATGAATGTGAATCCTTCAACATCATTGCCAGATGAGGAGAGTATAATTGAACAAGACGAAGTAGATCATGATTGTCTGAACGTGCTGGAATATTGCACGAAACCAAGAGCTGACATAAAAGATGAACCGTTAAAGGAATCTGATTATGTCATGTTTGTAGATGGTTCATGTTTGAGAACAAAAGAAGGAGTTTTAAGCGCAGCTTACGCAGTGTGCACAGTGGCAACTGTGATGGAAGCGTCTTGTCTGAAAGGAATAAGGTCTGCACAAGTTGCGGAACTGATTGCTTTGATTCAAGCATGTAAATTAGGAAGAAATGTACGAGTCACGATTGTGACCGATAGCCAATATGGTTTCGGTATCGTACATGACTTCGGTCAGATTTGGTCACAAAGAGGTTTCTTGACGTCTGCAGGAACACCTATCAGAAATGGAGATTTTGTTAAAAAGCTGCTTGAGGCGATACAGTTGCCTAAACAAATCGCTGTAGTGAAGTGCAAGGCGCATAAGAAAAACGAAGATTACATAGCCGTCGGCAATAATTATGCCGATGAGATAGCCAAATATTGTGCAGAGAACATGGTGTCCATGAACAAAAATAGAGAAAGGGAGCATATCTCTTCTCCTTTGCTTTTTACTAATACTGTCGAGACATGGGATGAAGTAAGACAGTTACAAGAAACTGCAAGTGATGAGGAAAAAGATTACTGGATAAAAGCAGGATGTAGAAGACAGGAAAATAATGGTGTGTGGGTATACAGAGACGAAAGACCAGTTATGCCTGATAGCATGATTGCAGACATGGCACGGATGTACCATGGACAAGCTCATATTGGGAGAGATGCAATGATCAGACTTTTTAGACAAACCTGGTATAACCCAAAATTCAGAGCCATTGCTGAAAGTCTTTGTCAAAGATGTCTTATTTGTCAGCAGTTTAACCCAGGAAGAAAAACGGTAGTGAGTCTAGGAACAATAGGACGAGAAGGAGGTCCATTCACCAGAATGCAGTTAGACTTTATAGAAATGCCCCCTAGTAACAGACTAAAATATGTTCTAGTGGTCGTCTGTTTGTTCTCTCGTTGGGTGGAGGCATACCCCACTAGAAGGAATGATGGAACAACAGTGGCAAAACTTATGCTGCGAGAGTTCATTCCAAGGTATGGTTTTCCAGTCACGGTTGAGACAGATAGAGGAACACATTTTCAAAATGAGTTGATCCAATTGATTTGCGAAGCATTGAGTATTAAACAAAAACTACATTGTGCTTACAGACCAGAGGCTTCTGGGGTAGTGGAGCAGATTAATGGAACAATTAAAAACAGATTAGGAAAAATGTGTCAAGCTACAGGACTCAAATGGCCAGATGCACTGCCTCTTGTTCTGATGACCATCAGAAGCATCCCTGAAAAGAAAACTGGACTTAGTCCTCATGAGATGATCATGGGACGAGCAATGAGACAAGCACACGTACCTGTCAACAAGTTATTGACTATAACTGATGATCTAGTACTGGATTATTGCAAGGGACTGGCTGATGTGGTGCGTTCTGTGTTTCATCAGGTTGGACCGGATGCGACCACTCTTGAAAGAAAACCAGCCCACGACTTGAATCCAGGAGACTGGGTCCGTATAAAAATCCACAGGAGAAGAAACTGTCTAGTTCCTCGCTGGGACGAACCACGACAGGTAATCCTAGTGACAACGACTGCAGTCAAGTGTGCAGGAGTGAAGAACTGGGTCCATGCCAGCCACACAATCAGAGTTCAAGAACCTACTGATCGACATGTGAGTCGACGTCTGGAAGTGTGGGATAAAAGTTTAACAGCTGGGACAACAAGGATAAGAGAAAGGGTGCCAGAACTTGAAGATCGACCTGAAAGTCGACATCTGGAAACCCCAACGGCAAACACCTCTAGAGAAGAAGAGGAAGAAGAAGAAGAAGAAATTCAGAAATTCCAGAACCTGAAGATCGACCTGTAAGTCGACATCTGGAAACATCTGACACAAGTTCAGGATCTGATGATTCAGTTGCAAACTGTGAAGAATTCCGAAGGAGAACTTGGGGTTATAAACCAATTAGAGAAGAAAATGAGCAAGAAAATGATCTAGATGAACAACCAAGTACAAGTTATGGTGGAAATCCTTCAGAAATAATATTAATAGATGAAGTAGGGAAAGAAGTACACAAAAAGTTAGAGAATCGAGAAGAACCCCGAGGAGCAATAGGGACAGATAGAGAAACAGAAGAACAGGGAAATTTAGAAGCAGAAAGGGAGGAAAACACCAAATCGGAAGAACACCGAGGAGGGACAGTAATAAGGGAACACAAGAAGGAGAAGACAGATCCACCAGTAGGAGATGACGAGATCATAAGTTTCAAAATAAGAGACAATAGTGAAACAGTTGAAACAGAAACTGAAGAAAGTGGAGAAGAGGAGAAGGCAAAAACTGAATCAAGAAAAAGAAATTGGAAATCAGAAAGAGAAGAAAAAGAAGGTGAAGCCAAAAGGCCAAGAAAAGGAGATAATTGGCCCAACAGCTATATAAGAAAATTGAGATATAGAATAATAAGAGCAGGAGACGAAAGTGCTGAACAAGTGAATGAAATAACAAGTCAAAAGGGACAAGAAAAACCCAGTGGAAAAAGATTACAAAAGTCCAAAAGAACAAAGAAAGTGAATGCAAAGTATAAGTCACCTGAGTGGCTGTATATTGCACTGACAGATTACAAAGAAGAAGAAAACACTCACGAGAACCAGAGACTAAGAAGTCGAATGGGAAAAGGTGAGATGCAACAAACCTGAAGTGAAGACTTATAGTGCTTCTGCCGGACATGACAATTTTACTGGATGTGACAAATCACCGGATGTGACAACGAAAGAATTCTGGAGAGAATTAAAAGAAAGTACCAAGCAAAGACTTTTTGAAAGCAGAGTGGCATCTAAGTCATTTCTGAGGTGTAGTGACACAATTTTCTGAAACTTAACAAATAGAAAAAGAAAAATGGAAAATACTAGGGATAGAAGAGATAAATGTGAGTTTATAAAAAGATGGTGCAAAATGTGCTGCTTTTGTACAGGGTTATTAATGACCATATGGATAGTTTTAGCAATCACAATTCCTATTAGTTTAGCTGTAATAGAAGCAAAGAATGATACTAAACCAGAAAAAGAAACTAATATTAAAGAACCAGTTATTTTAAGAAGTAGTGCAGAGTTACATAAGGATAAGTCAGTAACAGACTTTTCTAAAAATGTTTTTACAAAAATTGTTGTACGAATATGTAGAGACAATGGATGTGAGAGATGGTTATGTTTGTATGCAGTTGCCTGCATCAGTGTCAGAAGGTGTGACTTATCATCACCTACCTCTAACTTATGGAATAACATGTAGTGTAATAGCAAGTTTATTTTATAAAACAGGTAGATTAGAATCTTATTATACTGACATAGATAAGATTTTTGCAAACATTCCAGTAGTACCAGAACTTAACAAAGTAAAACCAGCAAAAGTTTTAGGAGAATTCTTTTTAGAACATAGAAAATTAACATTAGAAGAAATAGTTAGTAACAACCTTACCTGTGAGTTAAAGAAAGAAGAAAAAGTATTTTTAGAAATGGTTGAAGAAAGAAGAATGAAATTTCAAAAAGAAGCAATAAAAGAGGAAGGAACACATCTATGGACGTTTGAGGAAGGAAATCATGAAGGGAAAAAGATAAATGCAGCAATGACATTAGATTGGCCACAAACAGGAAAGTTGTGTATTAGGAGAAATAAGACAGTCTATGACAATTACTTTGTAGGTTCCAGTATCTGCCATGACAATTATCAAATTCTGGGAGGTTGGGGATTCAAAGGTGGAAAAGATCCAATATTTCCAGGTATCTATTATATTTGTGGGAATAGAGCTTATTACAGGTTACCGGACCATTGGTATGGAACTTGCTATGTAGGCCTGGTCTTTCCAAAAATCTTTCATATGGACAGAGAAGAAAAGGGAACATACAAGATGATTAATAGCTTTACACGTAGAAAGAGGGAAAGTTTTTCAGAAATTGTAGGTGATATTTTTGGAGCATTAATACCAGCAGTGGGAATATCTTTGAATGCATTTAAAATACGGAAGTTATCCACAGTAGTAGATCGTTTGTCTACAGATACTGCGGGAGGGTTCTTAATGGTAAATACCGAAATGGTTGCCATGAGAGCTATGGTGATGCAAAATCGGCTTGCCCTTGATATTCTTTTGGCAAAAGAGGGTGGAGTCTGTGGAATGTTGAAAGTCCAACATTGTTGTACTTACATTCCTGATAAAAGTGAAAATATACAGAAGTATATTACAAATATTACAAATTTGCACAAAGAACTAGTTCCACTGGAGGTTGAAAGTGTTTTGGGAAAACTTGGTAGAGGGTTTTCCTCAGTAGCAAATTGGTTGACCAGAATGAGTAGACTAATGATAGGGAAAGTTATAATAATAGCAACTGTAATAATACTGTTAGCTATGGTGTTGAAGATAGTAATAACTTGTATAAAAAGAAAAGTAAGACAAAATAAGATAAAAAGAAATAACAGAATAATGAAAGAGAGAGAGAAATGGGTGAGATTGAATTAGAGAAAATGAAAGAAAGCATGTATAAGGAGACAAGAAGACAAGATGAAAGGGAAACAGATGTGTAACTAACAAAAAGCAAAGGATAAAAGACATACTGCCTGAAAAAGAAGTATAACTTGGGTTTATGTGGTGATTTAAAAATCACCAAAGGGGGAGTTGATGGAGCAGAGAAAATAAATTTTTTTAACCCCTAACAAATTTTATAAATAATTAATAAAATGTTCGTTTAAATGTATTAATCAACACTGTACGTGTGGGAAGAGTAACACGCAAATGTGTGTGCTAAATAATCTATTAATGGATGTCCGTGTGTCTAATTATAACGTAAAAGTAAATGCGTACTAATTTAAAATAAATGCATGTTTTTGTTGTGCTTCATAAAAATAAAACGTGTCGTTGCAAAAACAATAGTGATGGTAAGTAAGGAACAGCTTAAATATTGCTTTCTGCTAGGTAATAACTAATTGGGGTACGTAGATGACAGGAGGGAAACGAAAAGGCTATTTTTCTCTATTTTAATTATGTTTGGTTTATTTCAAATTAGTGCTTCTAAAGTATAACCGAGTGGCGATATAAAATGGCTGCCAGTGGGTGATGTGCGCAGGCGCAAGGGAGACATGTGACACGGGAGAGAAGTCGGAGAAAAACTAACCTCGTGATGTTGCTGAGAGGCTAGGATGCGAGAAATGGTCAAGGCTGATGTGACCTAATTGAACTGATAGTGTGCCGTGGTGATCAGCAGAGACCCGTGGGAAACCAGTTTAAGAGAAAGGACAATGACTGCGGAGTTCTCGAATGTATCGAAAGAAGTTACAAATGTACTGATCGAAGCGGATGGAAACATGTCTTGAACTGTGAGAAAGGAAATGATCCAAGGACCATTGGATCCAAGAGAACTTGATTAAAAGAATGAATAAGATGACATGCATGGACCAATGAAAGAAAAGCGTGTTATTAATGTTGCAACAATTAGTTAGCAAAGTTAGAATTAGGGTATAAGAGGGCCTACTCTTAGTGGGAGGGGGTCAGTCGCTGTCACAGTCAGGAGCGGAGTTGGAGAGTCGTGTTGGTGGCTTCCAGTGCTGGGTGGTCCTGATCGATCCCTTAGTGAGCGGGAGATGCTGAAAGACTGTTAGATGAGACGGGTTGCAGGTAGCTGATGCTGACGAGCTGAAGTTTCTGTTGCTGTCTAAATTTTCCAGTTGAGTATGAGAATCAGGTTATTTCTAATTCTTAAACTTAGGTTAGAAATCATTAGGCTAAATTAGGAAGGTAGGCAGGTAATTAGGGTTTTGCTTCATGACAAAAATTTCCTTTCTGCAATAAATTGATTATGCTTAATAAATATTTGAATTAATAATGAATGAATAATTGAATAAAGGTTTAAAATTCTTTCTCATGCTTTTAAAATTATATAAAATTTAAGATTCTTTAAACCAAATGACTCAGTGGTTATTTTCCTAAATGATTGTGACATCAGTAATTGGTTATTGTGATTTAGCTGGTCTTAATCACTATGAACTAATTTCTTACATGAATGATTCATCGACAAAACAATGAGCAGGAATATCTTAGGAAATAGCTAAAAGAAAGCGATAAGTTAAGGTAATAAGATAGCCCGGCTCCTTCCAGCGGTACATAAATGGTGTTTTCCATTTAGTTCTCATGCTTCTCCTAGGAGTACAGAATTTCATAAAGGTGTAAAGGAAATCCAGGTGTGTGCGTGTGTGTTAGGCGATGTTTATGGGCCCCATCGTCATGTGGATGTGAGAAAATATAGTTTGCCCCTGGATGACCTATAAGTGACCTAGGAGGAGAATAGTTTTTATTGTACGCGCTGCATCACGGCAACGCCCTTTATTTGGGCGCCCCAAACGCAGTGATCACGAAGCTGCAGATCGTACAAAACTCCGCAGCAAGACTGCTCACGGGAACCCATAACCGCTGCTCAGCAAAGCCTGCGCTACGCGCCCTCCATTGGCTACCGGTGCAAGAGAGAGTTAACTTTAAAGCCCTCTGCGTTGCCCATAAGTCTCTTGGAGGGAATGGACCCCCCCCATCATCAAAACCATGATCTGCCCTTATAAGGCTAACAGAAGACTCCGCTCAGATGAGCTCCACCTAGCAATGGTACCCAGGATTAAGAAGGCCAGAAGTGGCGGCCGGCGTTTTTCATACAATGCCGCAAAACTCTGGCACACCCTTCCGCTGCATCTTCGTAGGGAATCCAACCATCTCACATTCCGGAAACAGCTAAAGACCTGGCTTTTTCCGTAGGGGGTTTGTTCATCTCGAGTGGCCGCTACAGCGCTGGGATGCTCCCGGGTAGCCATGCGCTATATAAAAAAACTTTCATTTCATTTCATGCCAGGGATGTGGCCCCTGATGCTCCTGGAAAGGTCAACCCTGGAGACTGGTTGACATCCCACCCTGGCCGGCGCAAAAGAGACCTACTAGGGCCTGACCTTCCAGAGACCAGGTGGCTGACGAGCAGGCTAAGGCTGTGAGGGAGGTCTTGCAACATAGCTCAAACCCATTTTCTTTGCTGCAGGTTGACAACCTATCGGATTCTGGCTCAGACACAGAAGGCTCTGAATCATCCATGGCAACTATTTACCATGGCCCGACAGTCACTCCGCGCTCTGCGGATGACTTGTAATGCATGCTAGTTTGAGCACGGTGGTTGAGCTGGACTGACCTGGACATTTGGCTGTGGCCCTGCAACGTTGAGGTAAGCCATTGGACACTGGAATAGCTGGGGGGGAAAGTTCCACTGACTCGGGCTGATGCCAGGGAATTGATCAGAGATTGTTCAGAGGTGCTACTCCTGACTGAATACATTGCATGAACATGATAAGGTTGCAGGCATCTGTTATGTGCCAATTGAACTGTTTGGGTTGTTGCGGCATGGGGCGGGAAGGTGCTCAGGCCTGGGATAGGAGAGTTGTTTCTTTGCATTGTTCGATTGTTCTTTCCTTTCTGGCTGGTTGGTTGGTTGAGTGGCCGAGCTGATGAGGGGCCTGCTTGGCGGGGGCTTTGCAGGTTTTGAGATCTATAATTTATGAGTATGGCTACTACCTTTAATGATTTAACCTGGAACATTCGGGGCATGACGACCCCTGCTAGGCGACACAGAATATATGTCTACCTCCGGCGCAGGCATGTTCACTTTGTCTGTCTCGAAGAGACACATCTGACCACAGGGGTGCTAGATAAAGTCAATAAGTGATGGAGTGGACAGGTTTACGGAACTGGATATTCAGTTTATGCCCGGGAGGGGTGGGGGATCCTTATTTGGGTTGCTCTGGAGGTCCATTCGTAAAGCCTAGAGTCGTTGCTGAGAGGGAGGGGCGTTATGGGACTCTGGAAAGTACCTTGGAGGGGCGCCCCTTCTCCATGGTCTCCCTTTATGCACCCAATACCTTGCAGGGTGCGTTTTTAGACTCCCTCTCACCGACCATGATGCTCGATCCACAGGCCCCAGGGGGAGAGAGACTAACTGCATACACAACATGAACCTAGACCGCTCGATACCCCCACTGCCAGGTATACAGACAACTAAACACTTTCAGCAGTGGTCTAGGTTAACCAACTTACATGATGTCCATGTGCTCGGGGCACCCTGGGGAGGTGGAGTACTCTTACTACGCACCGGGACACTAGGTTCACACTATGCTGGATTACTTCTTTTGTAGTGCAGACTGCTGGCCTCTCATTTGCAGCTTGCAGTATCTGGGTAGGACCCTCTCAGATCATAGTCCGCTAAGGGTCACGTTTTAGTGGGGGTATAAGGGCTCGTATCCCGACCTGGCGTCTTTGGACGGAAGCCTTACAGGATGCGGTATATAAGGATACCACAGTCGCACACATCTTCCGATACTTTAAAGAGCACGCAGGGTCAGTGGGCTCTCGGGGGTTGGAGTGAAACGCCATGAAGGTGGTCTTGAGGGGCCACGGCATCAGCACAACATGGGGAGTTAAGTCAGCTCTCATTCGTGGTGTGATGACTCCCCCACTTATTTTTTTTAGACCCCCCCCCCGGCCACTCGCCTATACTCTCATGTTGGTAGTGCAGTCCTGCCACTCATAATGCCACAGCACCACCTAGTGGCATATAGAAGCCAGCCAAAGGGTGTTACCAGTTACTCTTCAGTTGTTTTCTTTTCTCTCGTGATGCACACATTGGCTACTCCTCTACAGAATAGGGTGCTTTATATCACGTGGGTTACACATCCTATTTTACCTATATATCCCAACACACACCATACTATTGTGGGTCCTACTACTAGAATATTGTTCATATATGCATGAGAGGGTGTATCTTCTTGTTCACCTATTGACCATAGCTTATTAGAACACTGAAACGTTGAGCACGATATTGAAGACAATGGAGTGCTCCGGGCTTCTAATGGCCGGTAGAAGCCTGAAGCAGCAACATTCCCATGTTTGCTTTCCACAGCAGTTGCTGTAAACAAAGGCCTCACGGAGCCCCCAGGGTTTTCAACCCCCTCGGGCTGTGTGAGGCCTTTATTTTGCAAATTAGAACATTCTGCCCTCTAGGGACGGAATGTTCAAATAGCCTTATAGCCCTCAGTAGCTGGTCTGTACATTGTTAAAGGCTCTCGCCTTTGGTTCAGGCCTTTAACGCTAGGGTGGGCTATAAGGCTATATTACTGTATTCTGTACAACTTGTGGTGATTTATGTTTAAATGTCAATAAAGAAATCTAACACATAAAAAGAATATAAAGGGTACTGTGACAAAAAAACACATCAAAGCATGTGAGATAAAGGTGGGACAATAGGTTAAAATAAAAAAATAAAAATAACGGAAAAGTGCCTTAAGGGACCAGTACATGCTATGATCTTCAAAGGGTAATACAAGTTCTAAAAAAATTCTGTGAAAGTCGAGAAAGGCAGGTGTTGGCATTAAATAGAGTGGCACTGTGTCCAAATGTGGTTGAAGGAAAAAAAGGGAAATCGGGTACAATTGTTCGAGGATTTTGAGAAATAACTCAAAGTAATGACAGGGGTGTAGAAAACCACTCCGATATGGATTCGGACGTTGATTTTGACTACACTATGAACATCAGTCAGGAGAAAGAGTTGTTAGAAATGCATGAAGGAAATGTACAGGGCAACAAAGATCGAGAGGGTGAACCGGGAGATACTATTAATAAATGTCTGTAGAGAGAAACAAGTCATCCCAAAGCTTTGGATGATTTTTAATGTGATTACAAATGTTTAATTAGGAATGAGATAAAATAAATTTTAGAACACTGGAATGTTGGGAGTTTCATTGAAAACAATGGAGTGCTTCGGGCTTTTAATGGCCTGTAGAAGCCCGGAGCTCCAACATTCCAATGTTGTGGTTCACAGTGAACAAGGCCTCACGTAACCTGAGATTTCAATCCCCTCGGGCTCCGTGAGGCCTTTGTTTCATTTGTTAGAACATTCTGCCCCATAGTAGTGGAATGTTCTGAAAGCCGCCTCGCCCTCCTTAGCTGGGCTATACCGGCATTAAAGTCCTGCTCCCTTGTTAAAGGGCCGAGCGCCGGTATAGCTGCTACAGCAGGCTATGGGCTATAATAGAGTGATAGAAGTAGTGGTTGTAAATTTTCATTCTGAAGTTTAACATTTTCATTCTTATGCTTCTGCGTGTGTGTGGTAGCTGTTAACTTTATTAGGTAAATAGTATGTCAGATACTGTAAATTAAAAGTTACAGAAATTGATAATACATTTGTTATTGAATAATGGGGGGTGGGGGTGTGTGTGTGTGTGTGTGTGTGTATATATATATATATATATATATATATATACACACACACATACACACATAGTGGTGATAGAATTGGAATATTACAGGAGTCCTGAGGGAAGAAATGTGATGGGATGATAGTTATACAGGAAGGAGATAGAAGCTGGAAGTAGTGGCGAGATGGGTGTACTGGTCGCTTTGCTTAAATACAGGGACACAAGCAATTACGGTGTTCACTACATTGCATTTATTTATTTTTGCTGTTTGATATAGTGCAAACTCGACCCGAAGGTATTGGAGCGCTTTAGAGGACCACTAGTTAAATTACAAAAGGCTGAATTAATTTATTTTAGACACAGAGAAATTAATTTGCCTAGAATCACAGGATGTTGAGCCGAGCCTCGAACCTGGTTCCCCAGCTCTGCCTGTAATGCCACATCCTCTCCCCATCTGGATGCACTGGGAGGCTGCAGCGTTCACAATGCGGGAGCACAGCCAAACTACTAGACAGTTGTGGACTTTAACTCTACTGCAGCTATTCTAGCGGGAGGTAACTTAAGCTCCCGCTTCAAAACATTATGAAGCTCATGAAGAAACAGTTGTGCGAGGGCTGGAAGAGTGAGTAAACCTCCACCACCTCCCCGTGCCCGAGATTTGCAGCCGTTTGATCGCAGCATCCTTTATTGACCGACAAGTGTTCCAGTTGTAAGTAAATCAGCATTTTTATGGATGTTAAAGCAAAAGCAGGCGCTTGAAGGTCCACATTGAGTTACTGCCCTTTAAAGGCTTCTGCTGCTTCTCTAAATTGAAGAACTGCACTACTAAATTTCTTCCCATTGTGAATCAGAATGACTTACAAAAAGCCTTGTTAATGGCAAACCTTCACGAGCCTGTGGCAAATGGCTGTTTCCCTGTTGAAACCACTTGCTTGAAGTGTGTCTTTTCTTAGTTAAGTCGGACACTGAAGCTTCCACACCAGGCGGCACTTGCATTGTTATCACCATGCCTGGTTTCGTGTGAGGGCTGCTCCTTTAACATGCACAGCAGAGGGTTATTAGAGCCATCACTAGTAAGCCAGCTAAGATGGCGGACGTGCTCGAGTAGAGCTCCGGCTGCCAGCCTTCATGATCGCAAAACATCCTGGTCAGCGGGACCCGGTGGCATGCCCAGACGATGGCCACGCATTGCCGACTTCAGCCTGAGGCCACGGAGGTGTCCCAGAGAGCGGTGCGACACTCAGCAGAGGCGAACGTGGCACCTGGACACGGAGGCTGCAACTTCCAACAAAATGGCTGCTCCCTAGGCGAGCGGCAGGCAGCCGGCCAGTTTAACAGCCCACACTGCGCGCCACCCGCACACCACTAGCGGGGGTGAAGTTCCGACTCGGCAGGTGACGGGGGCCCACCCGACGCCAGGTCTGAGAAGCGCTGACAACGCACAGGTGAGGAGCGTATCGGAGGAGCGGCCCTGCGACGGTGACGCCCAGCAGCACCCGCGATTGGGACTACGCGGACCTGCGGCAAGGTGGGGGAGGCGGCTGGGCCCGACGGCAAGGGCCTCCTAAAGAGCGCTCCCCCCGCTGTCCAAAGCAGGGGGTCAGAGCAATGCCCTAAGCAACGAAGGGAGGGACACCTGACCACCAAGCGATTTCCCCCCCCCCCCAGAGCCGACTAGAAGCTCAGGGCCCAGCACCGGTTGAAGCCAAAGAAGTGGAGGTGCGGCCTCTCAACCACATAGTGCCCCCGCGGGACCCAATTGGGGGAGGCAGCTGAACCCAACGATCTGGGGTTACCCGGGAAGGACTCCCCCTGCCACCAACAGTGTTACAACCCGCGCAAGGGGGTGGAAGGGGGAGGGGAATCTCAGAAAGACACCCCACCCCACCCCCGAAGCACCCCTGGAAATCGACCGGAGGCACTGCGGAGGGCCAGGGCCCAACACCGGTTGAGGCCAGTGATGGAGAGAGAAAGCCTCTCAAGCGACATTCCCAAGCAAGGGGCGAGCAACGGAGGCCCAGAAGGCTCCCAGACATCACCCAGCGATCAGCCGTGGGCACCCACGAGAAGCGGGAGAACAGGGGTTACTGACAAAGACTCCGAAGGCGTGACACGCATAAAAACGGGCCGCCCTCTCGGGCACCCTGATGTTTGGGCCGAGGACCCGTCCTACCGAGGCAGGAACGGCGACCCAGCCGGACCCCCACCGCGTGTGCATCGGAGGACCACTTCCTAAAGGAAGCACGCGGAAAGGCCCCAGCAGGCGGACGAGCAGTAGCCCAGGAGGAGGCATCAGACACTGGACATTGGGGGGCACGAGAGTGCGGGTGGCTACCTGCACCACAACGAGGGGAGAAGGGACCGGAAGATCCCCCCGGCCCACGAACGCGAACTCAACGACAACAGGAGCTGCACAAAGCTTAGGGACGCCTATACGGAGCGAGCGACAACCTCTTCCAAAGCGCTGCACTCTCCGGCCTGTCCCCGTCAGATACAGCTCCATTAATTGACTGAGACCGGGTCGGCCACATCAGGAGGCACACAAACCTAGACGGCCAACCACAGACTGGGAGAGGCAGTACGTTCATAGCCACACAAAGGCCGCAAGCACAAGGTCGTCCCGAGACAGGCACACGAGGACACTCAAGCCGCGCGGACAGACCAGAGCATGGGACACCAGTACCAGGTCACCGGATCGTAAAACACGGTCCCGGAATGCCAACCGATCCCGCTGGACCTGGATCAATCCCAGACAGCAGGCAACGCCACTACGCAGACAATGTCTGACAAATTAGACATAGTGCTGGCTGCAATTGAACATTCTCGATTCCCAATGGAGGACAGGTTTGAGAACCTGTCCTCGGATCTTGGCCTACTACGAGATGATCACCGGAAACTATTTGTCGGAGTTGCGGAGGTGGAAAAAGCCTTGGCCACCCTCCAGCCACTAGCTAAATTGCAACAGGACAGTCTGCGGAATCTCCATACACGACTAGCCAAGCTAGAAGAGAGAGCAGATGACCTAGAGGGGCAATACCGCCGCAGCAATGTCCGCGTGATCAACTTACCGGAGGGAGTTGAAGGGTCCAAACCGGAGAAGTATAAAGAAACTTGGTTCAAGTCATTCACCCCCCGACACCGAGCTTACACCCTACTTCTCAGTAGAGAGGGCTCATAGAGTCCCTGCCGGACGCCCCCCCCCACCCAGGGGGACACCCCCGCGGCCGCTACTTTTGAAGCTGCTCCACTTCCGTGAGCGAGATGCAGTGCTGAGAGCAGCCAGACAACACGGCCCGCTTCAAGTGGAAGATAAGCGGGTGATGCTTTTCCCGGACTACTCCAGGGCGGTGCAGCAGCAAAGATCCACATTTCTGGAGGCGAAAAGGATGCTCTGCCAAAAAGGAATCCAATATTCGCTGCTCTTCCTGGCCCGCCTCAGGATCATAAACGACGGCGAAACTAGGTTCTTCACAGATCCAAAGGCAGTGTTCGACTGGGCGGAAGCTAATGCACAAGGGGGTTCGCAATGGGAGATAGTCCGCAGCCCAATAAGATCGCGAGGCCGGGGGGGCTCAAGGGAAAAGAGGCCCTAAGAGACAAGGACTGAGAGGGCTGAGTCTGGCCACAGGCCCCCCCCAATCTAGAGGAAAAGATAGCGGAACGCAGAAGGGCTCTCCAAGCGGCGGCAAGTCTAGACATGGCCACGGTGGCATCGGACAGGGAGGATGGCCCGCACATCTTCACGTCCGAGGAGAATTCCAGAGACACAAGCATATCCCGAGCAGACTCAATAACTCCACCCCTGGTGACCCCCAAACGGCAGACACGATGATCTAAAAAGAACGACACTTGGAATCGCAGTTCCCTCCTCAGGACACCCACACTTGACTTGCACCCAGTTAGACACGCCGAGACCGGGCTGCCACGTGCTGTCGAACATACCTCTTTTCAGGCACACTACGCTCTGCGACCAACACATTCGAAAACACAGGCCATAACAGGCACAGAGCCCCAAGAATACACACCCCTACACTACATTAGAACGCTAGATACACGAGTGGTTTGGACGTATCACCAGTTGTGATAGGTCCGTCATGTTGGGACTCGGTCCTTTAAAGTCAGTTGACCCACTTCCCAGTTACCCCCTGATCCTCACAGCCACAACCTCATCCAACAGAAGTACATGCCGAGGGGCCAGGAGCACGATCAGAGCGCAATACACCCCCCCCCCACTCACCCCCTTCCCCCCAATCCCCAAAGACACGCAAAATTATGTAGGCAATTCCGGACATTAACCTTTTGACCCTGAATGTTAGGGGAATGCACACTGCGCATAAGCGATATGCAGTTTACTCCTATGCTAAGCGTCAGGGGGCGCAGATAATCCTACTACAAGAAACACACCTTACAAAGACCGAATTAGATCGGATACAGAGGCGTTGGCGCAGCATCTTTTGCGCTACCACATACTTGCTAGAGGAGCGCTGATTTGGATCAGACCGGGGGTCCCATTCAAGGAAACTCGCAGGGTGGTAGACAGGGAGGGGCGATACGCATTCCTGGAAGGATTACTAGACGGGCAGCCTGTCCTACTGGGCAGTATTTATGCCCCAAATGTCGACCAGGGGCAGTTCTGGGACTCACTATCGGCAATCCTACCACAATACACAACGTTGCCCAGGATACTGGGGGGCGACTATACCTGTGTGCTAGACTTGTCCCTCGACCGATCACACCCACCTAGAGCGGTTCCGATCATGGGCGCAACATTGGGCTCTCACGGATGCTTGGCGTAACCGAAACCCAACTACTAGGCTATACTCGTTCCATTCAATACCCCATGACCTGCGTGTGCGTCTCGACTGGTTTCTTTGTTCACCGGAGATACTATCTATGATCCAACAAGCAGATTACTTAGGGAGGGTGGTCTCTGACCACAATGCACACCTACTGACCCTCCGGTGGCGACCACCCCATCCGCCGGTCCCAACTTGGAAACTGCAACGAGAATGTCTGGAGGATCCAGTATTTCGCCACGGCCAAGAGGACAGTATTGCAGAATATTTCCGCACCAACACGGCGTCCAGCAGGACGCTGGAATGGGACGCTTTTAAAGTTGTCATTCGAGGGGCCTGTATTAGGCCAATAGCGGGAGTTCGCAAGACTCTCGACCGAAGCCTCAAAAAAGCGGAACTTAAACTAGCGGCAATAACTAAAGCGGAGGACTCGAACTCGGCGACCCCCGCGTAGGTTGCAGAAGCCAAGTTGGCATACGAGGAGAGCATAGCGGACATGAGACAGTATAATTTTAAATTATACGCGGCCAAAAGACACACAGAGGGGTACAGATCGGGAACGCTTCTAGCCTGGCTGGCCCGTCAAAACCAGGGCGCACGGCCAATCACAGAAATTAATGACCCTTCTGGCGGAGCTGCGACCTCCCAATCGGACATTCTGAGACTCTTTCACGACCACTATGCGCAGATATACCGATGGCCCACACAGGGTGGTCAGGGGCCACCCGATCAGTTCCTGGAATCCCTCACTATACCTTAAATCCCGAGCGAAGATGGCGACCTCCTTGAGGATGAGATCACATTGTCGGAGGTGAAACAAGCAATCCAGGCCTTGGCCCGGAATAAAGCCCCAGGGACGGATGGTTTGCACCTAGAATACTACAGCACCTTTGCCACGCTGTTGGCGCCGCAGCTGACCTCCATGTATGCGGCGGCTTTGGAGGAGGGGGAATTACCCGGCTCGCTGCGGGAATCCCTAATAGTCTTGATCCCGAAACCAGACCAAGACCCGGCACAGCTAGCCTCATATAGGCCAATCACGCTCCTTTCGGCCGACTGCAAGATCCTGGGCAAGATATTGGCGGACCAGTTGAGCCCGCTGCTCCCACAGCTCATACACCAGGATCAGAACGGATTTGTGCCGGGCAGAAACACTTCCCAAAATATCAGCAGACTGTTTTAGGTTCAGGATCAGGCCCGGGACCGCTACCCCAGGGCGGCTTGCCTGATCCTGGATCTAGAAAAAGCGTTTGACACCCTGACATGGCCATATCTCTTCGAACTATTGAGGCGAATAGGGACCGATCTTTAGAGCGCATGTGAAGCTATTATATACGAAACTCACTTCAAGGCTGCGACTGGGCAAGTACATTTCCCCACCCTTCCGGATAGAGAGAGGCACCCGGCAAGGGTGTCCACTTCCCCCCCTTTTGTTCGCCATGGCCATGGCACCCCTCGCGATCCGATTGCATAGGGAAGGGGAAACCTAGGGTATCCCACTTGCAGGAACCATGCACATAGTATCCTTGTATGCCGATGATCTGCTGCTGTATGTGAGAGATATAGCAGCCGACCTCAGCCCCATAGGGAACATACTCTCAGAATTTGCGGCAGAGACAGGTCTCAAAGTCAATTGGTCGAAGTCCACCATATACCCTCTCAGCCCTCACCTCCCTCCGCGAGGGATAAGAATTGGGAGTTTGCGCCTGAACTGGAACGACGGTGCCCCACGATACCTTGGGTTTTGACTTTATCACTCCCCCACTGACTTATTCGAGGGGAAAAAACCGTAGAGCTTTGGTGGGCACCAAAGCGCGAGTAGCCTTCTGGAAGACCCTACCATTAGCTCCCATAGGCAGAATAGCATTAGCCAAAATGATTTTAGTGCCACAATTCCTTTACTACTTTGCCAATACCCCAGTTGTCCCCTGCGCTCCTTCTTTCGAGAGCTAGATGCCCTATTGGGCTCCCTAATATGGGGTGGGGGCTGCCGAAGAGTCGCCCTCCCAAAATTGCAACTTCCAATTGATCAAGGGGGACTCGGATCGCCGTCCTTCGAAGCCTATTTTCTCGCAGCACAAACACAGTGGTTGTCTCGCTGGACGGCGGGGCGTCATTTAGCGGAAACTGCTTTGGAAAACGAACCCATGTTAGTGCAGGCTCTGTGTCGCCTGCTGCTCCCAGGCACAACCTAAATCGATGCACTCCATACAAGTAAAAGTGGCACGAACATGTAGGTTACGAATTCACCGCATCTCCGGCGACACCCCACTATATACTCCCTTGTATCCGCTAGCTGGTCTGCCCAGGAGCGACGGATTCTATTCCGCTCGAACAATGCAAACCTCGACGGAACACGCAGTCCTCGAGGTGGGATCCTTATTAGAGGACGGCCAGTTGCTACCATTTGACCAGCTCTCGGACGAGACAGGTCTTCCGCCAGGACAGTTCTTACTACACAGGCAAATAGTCCTAAGTAGTCGCCGCATTTGGGATCTGTCCGAAGGGGAACCAGAGACACACCCAGTGCTACAAACAATCTTACACATGGGGGTGGGACAGCACTTGATCACATGGCTTTATAAAGCGATCCGAGAACTTGCCACCACCACACTTACCCCGTTACGACAAAAATGGGAGGAGGAGATAGGACGCACACTGCACGATAAGGAATGGGAGCGCGCCCTGGAATACCCAAAGAAGGTGTCCCGAAACGCCTGCTTCAAAAACATACAGTTCTCTATACTACACCGAGCCTCTCTCACCCCAGCACAGCTTCAGCGCTTTTACCCAGATACGCAATTTGTATGCCAGAGATGCCAATCCCCAGATGCGACATTCCAACACATGTTTTGGTCATGCCCTACGATACAACCCTACTGGTGCACAAAACACCAGACGCTGCAGGACTTAACAGGGCTCACAGATATCAATACATGGGAAGCCAGCGGGATAGGGATCTATCGCAGGCATAAAAACCTTAAAGTGCAAACGAGTTTCGTCTCCCTGGCCCTCCTACTAGCGAAGAGAGGGATTACAATGAACTGGAGAACCCCAGGGGGACCCCCGTTAGCGGCCTGGGTGGGGCGGTCAGAAAATGGGGCATGGCGGAAGAAGATGCAATCAGGCGGGAAGAGGCGCAGGGGGTGCGTAGGAGACCCATTTCTATAGAATGGGCAATGCTTCTGCATCAATTCCGTCACCACATGAACGACACCCCACAACTTGCATTGTCCGCCAACGCACCAGATGACCCGAGTAACAACACGCAGCCGGAGTCCCAGCCGCACACTCTTGCTGAAACAGACATTTCCAGGCCTCACCAAGACACATGACCCCACAGGGCCCTCGCAGGGGTAGAATAGTCCGTAAAGCACCCAGACTCCAGTGCATCACGCTTATGGTAAAGCCCCATCCCCACGATACCCCGCTTCCCTCCTACTCTCACAAAGACATGCGACGACATGAGCACCCCTACATCTTAGATGCCCATAGAGACAATTTCAGCCCGCCCGGACACATTCACCCCAAGTTTTAACCCCCAGTTAGTTACACATGCCGGTAGTTTAAGAGACCGGAAGCTTCTTCAAGGGAATAGCTTCTCACTAGGCAATCAATGAGGCTTACTACGACTACGCATGACCGTCACAGGGGGCTCACGAACCATGCCTACTTCATTACAATATATTCTGCGCCCTTGGAAGGTCTGGTCTAATGCAATGTAAAAAAGTACCGTTTGCGTCAGATGTGATGCCCTTATGCCTATACGTCTACATGTATGTGACGTAAATAATATTCCACAAAGCACTCAAGAACAACATTTCATATTGCCCACACTGAAATTGCTTAAGCATTTTCCTCAGGGCTTCCAAAACAAGTATTGGCAAAGCCAATCTGTCTTGCTACCCAAGAGCTTTGTCAATCTTTTGTTTAGCCATCTTGTACAGCATTGTGGCTGCGTGTGAAAGACAAAAGCGGTACAAGGTCAGCCCCAACTGCATCAAAAGGCTCGTTTTTTCCTTTACTTTAGCCATGCTGCACAACTTTTGAGCTGCTGTATAACATGACTAAAACACATTAACAAAACCAATAGTTATTGCAAAGGCGAGACCCATTGGCTTTGCCAATGCTTGTTCTGCTTCAAAGTACTGATGTTCTTCCTTTTGAGCATTGTGAATTAATGTACGACTACAAAGCATGCAATTACCATGCGTGCCTTAACCACCCATTGTACGTAAATGTATGGCAAGTATATATCATTTTTTTTTTTTTAAACAATTTATATTTTTGGCTCGGTGGAGGGGGACCTCCCAAACCCCACAGATAAATTAATATTTATTTTTCTTTTTTGGGTGCTGGGGGCACCCCGAAACCCATCGTGCTTTTAATTTTCTCCTAACCTCACTTTACCTACCCCATAACCCTAAAATTACACTTACCTCCCTTTAACACTACCCAGCCGAAACCTTAAATTACCCGTACCTCCCTTAACCACTACCCAGTCCAAACCCTAAAGTTTCCCCTACCTCTCTTTACCACTACCACTACCTATACCTAAATCTTTCTTTTTAAAAACATAACAAAGATGTTTATAAAATATAAAAAAACCTACGTGATAAAAGGTACAAATAGTTAACCGTTTGTGTAGTGGAATTATGTGGCATGGTGAATAGATAGGGGTGAGTGCTGCACAGAATAGATAGAATGGAAAATAGAGAGGGATAGGTAGTTTATGCACCCAGTGGCGGATGAACTCCAGACAGAGGAGCAGAAAAAGTGTACACGCAGAAGGCACCCCCAAGAAGAGGAGCGCGTGGGTTTGAACGACGAAATCTTGAAAAGGCACGGGAACTAAATTGTGCTCGAAAACCTAAAGTGAACCAATATGAGAGAGATGGGAAGAGTGCGTGAGAGTGGGAGTGGCACCCAGAGGGGCAGTGAGGAGGTGAGTGGTGGAACAGTGCACAGCGCAAGGAGGTATAGGAAGGTAGCATGTGTGAGCAGGCAGTATAGAGAGGATAGTGAGTGTGAGGGAGCGATGAGAGGGGGTAGTGTGAGGGAGCGATGAGAGGGGCAGTGGGTGAGAGATGACTGGGTTGGTGGAAGTGTGTTGTAGAGATGGGTTGTATTGGAATGCGTTATTGGTTATTGTGGGATTGTGTGTTGTGGGATTGTGTAGTGGAAATAAGTGGCATGGTGTGCTGTGGAATTATGTGGCTAGTAATTAAATGGTATCAACTGTTGTGGAATTCTGTAGAGTGAAATTTTGTTATGGAGTTAATTATGTGGAATGGTATTGTGGTGTTGAATTATGTGGTGTTCTGTTACTATTTGTGGCATGGTATGATGTTGAAATCTGGTGTGTATGGAGGTATGTGGTGTGTTGTATAGTTGAAATATGTAGTTTGGTGTGGAATTATGTGGTGTGTTTTAAAAATGTGTGGAGTTAAATTGTATTGCATTAAGTGAAATTATGCTTTTTGAAATGTGTCTTGGTGTGTAGTGCATTTATGTAGATTGCTGCTATGTGTAATAAAGTGCATTTGTGTGGGGTGTCTGTGTTGTATTGAGTAGAGTGTAATTATGGGGAGTGTAATCATTTAGTATCACCACAGCTTTCAGATATTGAGAACTGAATATTCGCAAAATCAGTCCTTACATCACTTTCTTGACAGAGGTGGACTTCTAAAAGCTCAAAACTCAAGAAAGTGGAACACCCTCAACCATAATCTGAAATCGGCACCCAGTTGGAAGCAATTCAGGAAAAGGACAACTTACATAGTTAGACCTACTTTCGACTGAACTGAACACAGATCTTGGGTTGAGATGACAAAAAAGAAACAAAAAAAATGGTCTTGGGTACAAACCCATCAAATTGCACACCAACTTGCTCTACTTTTTTTAATTGGACGTTTTCACTATCTTCGGTGCATTATAGTAACTGAAAGACAACACGATGCATTTTTAAAACTTCTATATAAATTCCATTACTAAAAACACTGACCTCTGCACTATTATTTGGAAATTAAACTACTGAAATCTCCCCCTGTATGCCGTCAGAGCATTCTGTAATTACTTAACTTTACTACAAGACACCTCTATCATCTCTGTGGACACATCCCTACTTCATCGTCTGTCCTTTAAGACGTCAATTTTAAAGGGAGGGAGTTAGTAGCCTTGAAATCAAGGCTTACCTAAAAAAAAACCATGAGGAACGTTCCTGTGCTCTGGAACCTTCGCACTCCAAACCTAATGTTTCTTTACAGCCCAAAGCCCCTTTGTGAAGCACGGAGTCTGTTCATTTTAGTTACTCAGACCCTTTCACTGGAACCCGCTCTAAGAATATTTATATACCATTGCCTCTCTCCCCATTTTCAGGATTGCTTTTAAAACGTACTTTCTCAAGCAAAAAGCTTATGGAAATCACTCGAACACATGGGCTTCGGCCCTAACTTTCTGTCCTGGGTACACCTACTGTACACGGCACCATTGGCAAGAGTCGTAGTTATTGAAAAGATTTCTAGAGAATTCCCGTTAGGACGGGGGTCCCGACAGGGCTGTCCCCCCTCTCACCCTTGTGGTTTGCCCTGGTCCTGGAACCTTTGGCGATCTGGGAACGTGCAGACCCCTTGATACAAGGCCTGTGTTGGGCAGAGGAGTGGGAGGACAGAATATCCCTTTATGCGGATGATATCCTATTATATGTGGCATCACCGCGCGCTTCCCTGAGTAGGATATGAGATATTTTTACTTCCTTTGGGAGACACTTGGGGTACACAATTAATTGGTCTAAATCAATGTTGTTTGTTCTCAGGGGAGAGGCCCTGCAGCAAACCCAGTGTACTTGAGTAAAGGTGACTAGGAATGGATTCCGATATCTGGGATTTATGTCACGATGAACTCAGAGGCCTTCATCAACCATAATCTCCAGGCCCCCCCCCCCCTTAAAAAAAGATGTCTGCCACTGGAGGAAACTGCCTCTTTCCCTACTGGGAAAAGCGGCGTTATTTAAGATGATGACATTGCCCAGATTTTTATATGTGTTGCAAAACACGCCATTCCCAGAGGTATATTTTCGGGCTATTGAATCGGAACGGAGAACCATGTTGTGGGATCGGAAGGCTCCTCGTATAGCATCAAAGCTGACCAGTGATTGGTACGATGGGGAAATAGCATTGCTGGACATCTATAAATATTACCTAGCGGCACAGCTTGGCACGGTTAACCAATGGATGTACTGTTCCCCTGGAGATCCAGGATACGCCATTGATCGTCAACTGTTGCAACAACCTGGCTACAAACGAGCACTCTACACCCCCTTCAAAAGTGGAACTCTCACGAGACCAACATCACTCACGATCCAAACATGGCATATGACCCTCAAAACACTAGGATGGGCAGGAAGAATCACACAAGCCACCCACCCCCCTGTGGGATTTCCATAAATTGGGCACTTTGGGACTCAAGCCTGGGTTCGATAAGTGGGACATGATCAGCATCTCCAGGGTGGGAGATTTATGGATAGGGGGGAAGTCATACCATTTCCCAACTTGCAGCGTGACTACTGTCTGGTTACATCAGAGATTTTTAGATATCTTCAAATTCGACATGCCCTAATGGTAGTAATCCCCAGGGAAGAGGTCCTCCCTCCCTGAGGCGTCCCCGTTGGAAGCTAGGCTACTTGACGACTATATGGCGCGCAAAGCGATCTCATTGACATATAAAAAAACTGATTCATAATACCCCAGACACATTGCACCGGCTCAGTCAGCATTGGGAGGCAGACATAGGGGACATAGAGGAGGAAGATTGGAGAGAGGCGTTACCCGCACCTAGGGAAGTGGCGATTGGGGCACGATTCTGCCTAATACATCTTAAAATCTTACATAGGGCTTATATGTCGTGCAACACACTAGCAAAGGCCCAATTCCGCCTGCCTGCGGAGATGTGGATGACATGGTACCTTCCACAATATAATCTGGGAGTGTCCTGTGATATGGAATTATTGGACTTTAGGGCTAACCTGTATAAATAAAGTGGTGGGGGGGGAGTGTACCCCTGACAGAGAAGATGTTTACTGAATGTGTGGGAATCCTCAGATCTAGGCCAAATGGAGCAAGTATGGGTCACGATGGGGGTTGATGGTGGCTAAGAGGAACATTGTGGGAATGTGGGCAATTGAGATATCACCACAACTAAAAGATTGGAAACGAGACATGGACTGGTGCATGATCGCATAAAAAGTTATCTATGAAGGCCGTGGTTGTCTACGAAAGTGGGGGAAAGATATGGACACATTGGAATGAATACAGAGGTGGGCTCTGCGCTGAGCTTGGGAGGGGGGGGCAACCTGCAATGCTGGCCAGGGGTGGAAGGGCAGACAGAGGAGAAGATGGGGAAGAGAACCTCTGATGTGGGTAGATTGTCAAGGGCAGGAAACGGAAATAATAATGTTGTGGAGCAGATTAATTAATAACCTGGTGGTGCAGGGATCACCACTTCGCCACGGGTTCTTTAACAAGGAAGGAGGAATCGACACTGGAGCGAAGTCAAACCACAGGTTATTTATTAAGCATTCATGAATGGGTCTCCATCCGACAAGTACCATCAAGATACCCAAGGAGGGAACACGCTGAACGATGGTTACATGAGTTTTTATAGTGAACATCATAGACAAGGAACGCCCAGAGGTAAATAGAGCTTTGGGAAGAACATACAAATGAGACAATCGGTAAGAATCAACAACCTTGGTGCCTTGTGTAACTGTCGCGTCCTGAAGCTGCACAACAAGATAGGCTAACTGAGCAAACTTTATCGAAGGCTTTACCATTGTTTAACAAACACACGAAACCCAGTGCAGACATCAGCTGTTCTTTTGTGCTGACTTTTGCCTGTTTACGCAGCCTACAATGTCTCAATCTAGATTCTTTACCAATGTTGATGCAGGTGCGGTGTCAAAGATAGAGCCAGGCTGAAAACAGGACAGGGGGTGAAAATGGATGAAGCACAGCTTTAATTAAAAAACGAGAGATTCAGATTTTACATTTTCACAGTCCTTCCTTTTCAGCTGTGCTGAATCTATTCTGAGGGGTACATGTATTAATCGTGTACATTAATATTCATTAATTCATGAATTTCAGTGTGTATCTGCAAGGCTGTATCGGTCTGATCTACTTCATCATTATTTATGGTCCGTTTGAATCTATTTAAAGAGATGTCATTAAATAATTTCAGGTTTTTGTGATAAGAGGCAGGTGCTAAAAACACAGGAGGAAGTAAGAAAGACACATAACAGATGCCAGACCAACTGACTGGTAGATGATAGTAACCCTTGTTTCCACAGATAAAGTAAGTGTTATGGGAAGATAGAAAGGTGCTATTGTTCGTTCCAGTGATATTTAAAACAGTGGTACAGTCACTTTTTCCCACGGGAATACTTCCAATACTGCTCACACAAAGTTCTGCTCGGGCTCTGGTTACAGCGACTCCTCCATTTCCCATACAGTTCCTTTGGCTTGGGGATCTCCTTCCTCATCGGGGTAACATACCCTATTTAACTGGGCATTGAGTCTTCCTACATCAGCAAAAACTTTGTGACTTATTTCAGAGGCCCACAATAATGCAAACCAGGCTCTACAGGAGCCATTATGTGAGAATGGCAAGGGGATAAAAGGCGTTCCTCCCTTCTTCTGATGAGCTGGCATCATTCCACACACCCAGCAGTTGGTAGTGTTCGTAGCATTGTGGGTATGATGTAGCATTTGTATGAAAGTGTTATTGAGTTAGGACAGGCGGTGTTTTTGTTCATGGTAGGGAAGAGTATAGTACACATGTTCTGTGGGGACAGGAGTAGTAGCAAGCAATAGGGTTCCGGCCGGAATCACTCTCCATTGTCCAAAATACTGCTGCCAAGATTATCAAGAGTATAATCAAAATAACCATACACAGCGGCTTGGCTTTGTTTCGCATCTGCAACTTAGATCCCAATTTCTGCATTCCTCCTTCTCAGTATCAATACAACCACAGGTTGGGGAGAGATCCAGGTTCCACTGAACACGTATCACAATCCCCTCTGAACCTAGTTCAGCCGATTCTGTGATCCTACCGTGTCACAGCCGAACCGTTCCACTAATTGAAATCGGTCCTCCGGTATCTCCATCTGCTCCTTCCCTTCCTTGGTCGTAAATCGTACCTTGTTGCTGAAGGCGTAGTTTGATCAGGAAACAAAGTACCTTCATTCAGAGGAGCAACACTTTTCTGAGTCTGTAAGATATCTTTCAGATTGCTTCTGCCTTCTGGCTGGAGAACAGTTGCTGGGATTCGCTTGCAGTGCCCTGCATTAATCCAGTGGCGTCTGTTGGTGACACGGACAGCAGTTCGAGTTGCAAGCAGGATCTGTTCCGGATTCTTCTAGCGAGGCTCCAAGTTTTTAGAACGCTGGAAATTTTTTATAAGGACATATTCTCCAGGTTGAAGACCATGGGCCGGACCCTCTGACTTGTCTGGAATAGCTTCATGCACCTGCTGATGAATCCGAGACAGTTTTTCAGTCAAGTTTTTAAGATAATCACTCAAACAGGGTACTGCATTTCTTTTATCATATTTGGCCTTGGGGGTCCCCATACATTCATAGGCCTACCAAAGACTCTCTCATAGGGAGGAAGTCCAATCTTACTATGTGGGATGGAACGAACAGATAATAAGGCTAAAGGCAAGGCATCTGGCCAATTAAGGCCCGTTGTTGCCTGTATTTTCGCTAGTTTTAACTTTAATGTGGCATTGTACCTTTCTACCAAACCCGCTGCCTGAGGATAATTAGCAGCATGAAACTTCTGCTTTACCCCATAACCCTTCATTAGGTACTCTATTATCTGGCCAGTAAAGTGGGGGCCATTGTCGCTCCATAGGACTCTACAAACCCCAAAACGGGGGAAGAACTCCTTTAACAAGATTTTGGCTGTTGTCAAGGCTGTGGTGTCTTTGGTGGGATAGGCTTCTACCCACTTACTAAAGGAACAACCCACAACTAGTACATATTTTAAATTGTTGCAGCGTTCTAGTTGAATATAATCCATTTGGAGTGCTTCAAAGGGAACCGGAGGTGGAGAAAATCCACCAGTAGGGGTTGATACTCCCTTCCCAGGATTCTGCTGTAAGCAGATCATACAATTTTTGACCAAATGCTCAGCCGTTTTCCGAATGAGCGGACTATCCCAGACTGGATCTAATTGGGAAATTATGTTTTTGGCACCAACGTGAGCAGGTCCATGAGCCATAGTCACAAAAGGCAGTACATAGGCATAGGGCAATTTCCATTTTAACATATCTTTTGACCTCCAACATCCCTCATCATCTAACTCTCCTTCCTTTTGCCATTCTGCCCTTTCCTGTTCAGTGGCTGACTGCTGTATGTCCTTAATCTCTGTATACATGTTCTCCCATCTTTCAGCTTGGGATCGTAACACATACATTTTACTTGCGAGTGCACTTGCGGTCAAAGCATTTCCTTGTCCCACCTTGTCTGTAACTTTCTTGTGGGCACTACATTTGATAACGGCTACACTCTTTGGCAATGTCAAGGCAGTAAGAAGACTATTTACCAATTCACCATGTTGTATTTTAGAACCATGGGAGGTTAGGAATCCCCGTTCCTTCCAAAGCTTGGCAAAATTGTGTGCCACACCGAATGCATACTGACTATCTGTGTAAATATTCACTCTTAATCCTTCACTAAATTCACAAGCCCTCAAAAGTGCAACGAGTTCAGCTGCTTGGGCAGATTTTTGTGGGATACGGGCTGTTTCTACCACGGTCTGTAAGGTGGTAATGGCATAGGATGCTGAAGTGGTGCCATTAGGTAGTCTTAAACAAGAACCTTCCACCCATAATTCTCCCTCAGGGTCTAACAAAGGGGTATCCTTTAGATCTATTCTTCCCTTAGTCTGTTCTTCTGTGAGGAAAATACAGTCGTACAAATCATGAGCTTGTTCAGTTGGCAAAGGTAACAATGTAGCTGGGTTCAATGTCAAGCATCTCTTAAGTGTGAAATGAGGTGCCAAAAGCTTAAGTTCGTATCCTGTGAGTCTAGCGCTAGTCAAGTGTTGTGTCTTGGTCTGATTCAGGAGTGCATCTACAGAATGAGATACCATAACCATAAGCTTGTTGCTCAACACTATCCCCTCAGATTGGCGTATAGAAATCGCTGTGGCGGCAACCGCTCCGAGACAACCTGGGAGTCCTCTGGCTACTGGGTCTAATACAGCTGAGAAATAAGCACATGGACGATGCTCATTACCATATGGTTGTGTCAAAACTGACAATGCACATCCTTCTCTCTCGTGTACATATGGTATGAAAGGCTTTGTATAGTCTGGAGTGCCTAACACTGGAGCAGAACAAAGGGATGCACTGAGCTGCTGATACGCTTCCTGACATTCAGATGTCCATGGTAGAGGAGAGGGAGTGTCGTTAGTAACAAGGGACAAAAGAGGTTTGATAATTAGTGAGAAGTTGGGGATCCACTGTCTACAGTAGGAAGTAATACCAATAAGTGCCCTGACTTCTTTTGGAGTACTTGGAATAGGAATTTTTAGGATAGTTTGAATCCTGTCTTTGGTCAGAGTGCGGCCTTCCTTAGACAAGAGGTGACCTAAATAAGTGACCTCAGACTGACAATATTGTAGCTTATTCTTAGAGACCTTATGTCCCTTAACAGCAAGATGATGCAATAGAGAGAGAGTGGCTTCTTTACAATGCTCAACTGTGTCTGCAGCTAGCAGAATGTCATCGACATATTGCACTCCTGGTGGCAAAAGAAGTTCATCCAACTGTCGTTTAAGTGCCTGACTATAAATGCTAGGACTTTCTGTATATCCTTGTGGAGCCCTACAAAATCTGAATGAGCGGCCCCGTAATGAAAATCCAAAAAGATATCAGCTCTCTTCATGTATAGGAATAGAGAAAAAGGCATTTTTGAGGTCGATAACAGAAAACACAGTGGCTGTAGGTGGGATTAATGTCAACAAAGTCGTAATATCAGAGACAACAGGATATTGAGGAATCACGATTTTGTTGACTTCTCTTAAGTCAATCACAAAATCGATAAATCTTATCTCCTGTTCCATCGCCCCGTTTTAAAATGGGGAGAATGGGACTATTGCATACATTAGAGGAAACTTCCTAAACAACTCCTGTACGTATCATGTCATCAATGATAGATATCAGTGCATCCTCACCTTCTTTTGATATTTTATATTGCGGACCCTTGGTAAGGAAGCACCCTCCCGAACCTGTATGTATACTGGGGAAATGTCCATTCTTCCCACATCTGTGTCAGCAGTAGCCCAAACACATGAAAGGACAGAATCAAGGTCCGAACAAAGAAAAATTGTATTGTTTAGGCAATGTCTTTTTCCCCAAAATAACACATACTCCAGATGGGGAACAATGTATAGTAGCATGGACGTATTTCAAAAGATCAAGTCCCATCAGATTAACTGGAGCATGTGGGGGAAGCCAAAAGGGGGCTGTAGTGATGAAATTCTCAACCTGTAAAGGTAATTTTTGGGACACAGGGCTAGGAGTTGGTGTTCCATCAAACCCCATCGATGTAATTACTTGGCCAGACAAGGGTGTCCCCGGGACCAGTTTCTGAGATATTGCACTACGTGTCGCCCCTGTATCCACTAAAAATTTCTGATCCTGCCCAAGTATAGTGGCTGTTATATAGGGTCCTGACTGGTCTACAGGTATCTCAACTGGTCCTCCTTGTCCTAGGCAAAATGTGTTCCCACAGTTTCCTCTGATTCCCAATCCTCCATCGAATATTGATTATTTCTTTGGTCAAAATAATTTCCTGATCTATTTCTCTCTGGAACTTGAACCTGCTGTGGCTGCTGTCGGGGAGCTAAAGTCCCCCGGCTACCATTCACTTGCCCTCTTCCTCTCCCACCAGCAGCTAAAACAGGACATTCTGAACGCCAATGTCCTTTCTCCTTGCAGTAAGCACATTGATCTAGCCCTAGTGAAGTTTGTCTACGCAGTGGCCCAACTGGAGGTGCTGGTCTATAATTCTGACCATAATTTTGGCCACGGCCTCGACCTTGGGGTCCATAGGCCTGAACCATCATTACTTTAGTTTTCAATTCTTTTAATTTTCCTTCTTTTCGTTCTTGCTCAGTGGTCACCTGATTCTGATAATACTGAGCCATATCTAATATAGCTTTCGGGGTTACTGAAGCCCATGTGCTCTCTGAATTCTTTAAACACACAGATATTTCTGGGAGTAAATTTCCCACAAAATCGATCTACGAATAAATGTGCACCCGTAGGTGTAGACGTATCTTGCCCACTAAAATCGTGGAACATTTCCTCAAAGAGAGTAAAGAAATCAGGGACGACCTCTCCCTGCTTTTGTTTACAAGCAGTAAGGAGTGCCCAGTCTATTTTCCTAGCTGGAACCATCGTTTTTATATAAGTAAGTATGTTACCAGGAAGATCCAGTATAAGCGGACTAGGTTTCTGACCAGGTTTCCTATCCCGATCAGCTGCTATTATGGCAGCCCAATCTCCTCCCAAATCAACAGCATGATCCTGTTTCCAGGTAAGTCGCCACATATCTGGGGGCAGGATCATACCAAAAAACATCAATATCTGCAGTCATGATACAAGAATCAATGGCTGCCTGTACATCATCATAAAATCCTCTAGGATTTTTCTGTATGTCTGGTAAGGAGGCTTTTAAAGTGAGTACATCCGTCCTTTTCCAGGGCGTATATATCGAATTATACAAAAAATGGGCTCTAGCATTAGCACTATTTGGGTCATCATCGTTTGCATTCCCTCTTCCAGGAATGAACTGTGGCGCAGCTTCCCTCATAGGTCTTATTCGGGGAGAGGAAGAGAGTTCATCACGATATCCAATTATTGTTACTATGGCAGTGTTGATTCTGCTTACAGGGAAGGCTCCTATCTGACACCGTCTATTAATAGCTCCAACATCATCTGGGCCATTTCGTCCTGTAATCATCTCCCATTGAACCATAAGTTGATGAGAAAGCTTATTTATAAGACAAAGAGGCTCGCCCTCAGAGAAATCTTGTATCTGATCTATCATTTCTCCTACCTCCATTTCTAAATCACTCAACCAATTAAATACCATCAACCTTATCGCATCCTGACGTGATTGGGATACAGTAGAACGAAGAACTCGAGGGGTCAGGACAGGTGCAGGAAGTACGGGATCATTAGTCATTTCAGGTGCAGTGGCCTGAGGTGGAGGCGCAGAGGCCTGGGATTGGGGCGCAGTGGCCTGGGTTGGAGGGGGTAAGGAATGTACCGGTACTGGTTGGAAAATAGGGAGCTGGACAACCGCGGGCAAAGGAGGTGGAACCGCGGGTACAGGGGGAACAACATTCGGTGGTCCGGGGGGAAGAGGTGTTAAAGGTACATATGGGGGTGGGGGTCGTTCTATCAACAACCCATCAATATCTGAATCCACATCTTCTTGGTGGACCTGAACTGCTACAGTTGGTCTAACTATATATTCCTTAAATGTCAATAATCTATGCTCTCCATCTAAACATTCCTTTTTCTCTTGAACTTCCTTATCCTTCAATTCCTTATA
The DNA here is from genome assembly GCA_963921515.1 of Calotriton arnoldi. Taxonomy (NCBI): domain Eukaryota; kingdom Metazoa; phylum Chordata; class Amphibia; order Caudata; family Salamandridae; genus Calotriton; species Calotriton arnoldi. The sequence goes on along the minus strand of CAWUFW010001692.1, from coordinate 570,899 downwards.
CTTCTGATACTCTGTCTTCCTTTCCTGTTTCCTTTGTACCTTCTCTGCCTTGAGCTGCCACTCCTTCTCTTCTTTCCTCCACATACGTAGACTGTCAAACATGGCCGGCCTAACTTTCTTCAAAAACAATCGATTCTCTAAATACTCGAGTTTGTGAGGGTTCATCGTTCCCTCTAATGGCCATTGTAACTGGGGATCCCCTTTTGTATATTTGTTCCACAATGCATTATACATGATGGGACAAATACCATATTTGATGTACATCTCAAAATTCGGCGTAACTTCTGGTGGCGCCGGCTGACTTGCTTCCAAAATGCTCTGCTTATCGCAGCAGCAACAAAACTTCCAAAGGGTGCCAAGTACAGGTATGTTATATAAGATATAAAAAAAAACTAAACAGAGAGAAATAAAAAATATTCTCACATTTACCTGTAAGAAAAAATGTTAGTCAAAACGAAATGGCAAGTCTCAAAACAAAGCTTAGGTTTCAAAATACCAAACAGATCCTAGGTTTCAAAATTCCAAGCAGATTCCGAACGGATTACCAAACAAATACCAAGTCAAGACAAATACCAAGTCAAGCAAAGATCAAACAGATCCTAACCAAATGAACTGGTTCAATACAGATTTACCTCATGCATAGTCTTCAACTCCCACCTGTCGATCCTCCCTGATCCAAAGAAAATCACCGACCGAAGACCCCAGTCAAGGCCAGCAGCCGCCAGGAAGATCAGAGTCGGAGAGCTGAAAAATCACCTTGGACCAGGAGCAACACTAGTCTCTTCAGGTGGGGGTGCCCCTCAGCAAAGTTCGTCTCACCGACCCGATCTCCTCCCCCAGTCCGACTGCAAGCCTTTGATGGGGTCCCACGTTGGGCGCCAATTTGTGGAGCAGATGAATTAATAACCTGCTGGTGCAGGGATCACCACTTCGCCACAGGTTCTTTAACAAGGAAGGAGGAATCGACACTGGAGCGAAGTCAAACCACAGGTTATTTATTAAGCATTCATGAATGGGTCTCCATCCGACAAGTACCATCAAGATACCCAAGGAGGGAACACGCTGAACGATGGTTACATGAGTTTTTATAGTGAACATCATAGACAAGGAACGCCCAGAGGTAAATAGAGCTTTGGGAAGAACATACAAATGAGACAATCGGTAAGAATCAACAACCTTGGTGCCTTGTGTAACTGTCGCGTCCTGAAGCTGCACAACAAGATAGGCTATCTGAGCAAACTTTATCTAAGGCTTTACCATTGTTTAACAAACACACGAAACCCAGTGCAGACATCAGCTGTTCTTTTGTGCTGACTTTGCATGTTTACGCAGCCTACAATGTCTCAATCTAGATTCTTTACCAATGTTGATCCAGGTGCGGTGTCAAGGATAGATCCAGGCTGAAAACAGGACAGGGGTGAAAATGGATGAAGCACAGCTTTAATAAAAAAACTAGATTCAGATTTTACATTTTCACAATGTCACAATCACCGTGTATATGTGCAATAACCCGATATGGTTGATCATAGAGTGTGAATGCTACCTTTACTCGTCAAAAAGATATGAGGAAAAAAAAAGCTTATTCAGGTAATATGCATCCCGCCCATCTCTCAGACTACTTTAATAACTTAGCAACAAATAATTTATTATCTACTAGTACCAACTAATATCTTTATGAGGTTCGCACAAACGGATAAACAACCGGTTCTGTGTTTCTGCTATATAAAGCATTTCTTGTCCAATGATTTTGCCACCAATCGCCAATGAAATAAAAATTGTCTGGAAAGATAAGGTGGTTTTTTTCACCCTCTACTACTGCCTTCAAAGGAATGTGTAGTGAGTGAGCTGCTTAACTGCTTTTGGAGCTAGAAATCATGGAAGAGCCGTTAAGTCTTTTGAAGTGCTCTTTGTACCTCCAAGCATCTCAAGGTTTTGGTACCCCTATTTAGATACTGAATTAAACTCAAAAGGCCGGAGGTGAAGCAAGGCAGGTTCTTATCCGCCGTCGGGCAACACCTACCTGGTCACAGTTTGTTCTGTAAAATGTAATTTTCACATAAATAGATTAGGCGGAAGGTTAGCTGCAAAACACTGCAGTACTTCTCACGGATGCTATTTTAGTCCCTCTCCCTGGGGTTTCACTTACAGAAAGTATATGCACCAGGATCCTTTTACTAAAATGCTGTGGCGGGGAGGACACCCTCCCTTGCCATAACAATCAAGTTACTTTAGGACTTAAGATTTGGTGGAAAAGGAGAGGGAGGGAAGAGTAAAGCTCTGTATGTGCAGTTCAATGTAGAGTTCACTCAGCCAAAACAGTATTCGTTCTTCACAGGCAGGTGCTGAGCAAACAAGGCAAATGACACTTCACTCTGATTTACATTGAAAAATACCAACAGTAGCATTGCAAGCATGACTAATCTGGAGAAAAAGACTGACCTCCACCATTCCCTACAAAATATTCCCATGCAACACTATCATGAAGGTGGTGCTGCAAGACTCAAAACCAGTTGAATCCTTTACAAAGCCATCATGACCAGCACATCCACTTATCTCACAAAAAAAGGTCACCTCTCTGGTGGTTCTAAGCACAGCCATGAATGTAAAAAGAAAACAAAAAACAAAAAAAGAAGAAACAGGCCTTTTCCATCCAAGTCCCCAGGATTCTGTAACAATCCCCCATATCCATTAGGACTGCCTCAACGCGTTTTCATTTTAGAAAAGGAAGCAGAAGCTAGTGCTTGAAGCAGACATCACAGTCAATTAAAGGACAGTAAACCTGCATCGCCTAACACTAATATCATACACCTTACTATGGCCTTCTAGCTCTGTGTGCCATTATTCAATGCCGAATACATTTACTTATTTTTGTTCATGGAGTGACTACTGTGTAGCATGGCTTACATATGGGTAAAGCCACCCCGCTTCACATGAGCACTTGCAGGCACTGACTTCTGGTCTAAGGTGAAATTAAACTGACAAAGTTATCCACAAATGCAACTGCCTTTTGGTTACAGGCTCAAATAGCAGACAGTCTAAGAGCGTACTCGTAAGCTTTCAAGGTCATCGATTTTATAACTGAAACAATGCTTTTACACTAAACTCATCTTTGGGCAGACACTACAGTTTATGATGCCAGAGCACCCCCCCAAAAAAACAGCTTAATTTTGGAATTTCTCACAAAGTTTCAGAAATGCTTCCAAATGAAGCCATTTACACATGAGGCATCGTGTAAATTTGATGACTGCATTAATGACAATCTGGGTTATATCTTATGGGATGACCAGAGCAACGCACAGAGTAACCATGCCCCTAAAGCTACTCTCACACAGCAAAAATGTAATTCTTAATTGGGATAGTACAATGACACTATTGCATTTGTATATTCAACAGTGACATTAAGAGATTGGTGCTAAATGTATGCACTCTGTGCCGCCATGTCTTTGTGGGGACGGTTCTGTGGAACACAATGTTCATCCCTTAACAGCATAAATGTTCATTCCCCTCACAGGTGCAGTTCATTTAGATAAGATGAAATGGTCATCACTTACTTTAATCACTTCACTAAGGCAGGACCAGACTCTTTGTGGCTGGGTCCTGCTACCCCCCTGTTGTATTTAGTAAGCTGTTTTCTGGGCATTTTAAGGTGGTCACATACTACCTCATAATTAATTTTATTAATCACTGGTATGTCTGACCTCCTGCATTCACTGCTTCTCCTCGAGCTTCTATGGTTGCTGCTCACAATCCTAAAAGAACAAGCATTTGCAATGCAATAGGTCTCACATAACTGATAGTTTGAGGTATTGGCGTTGCAAACAATAATGCAACGCCAATAGCTCATACTTTCAGTAATGCAAGACCTAGTGCACTGCAAATGCTTGCGTAGTGAGCCAGGAACCAGCATTGTAGGTCTCAGTGCTGTACCGCAAGCTGCTCCTGAAGGTCCCTAGTGAGCAAGGCACCAGCACTGCATGCCTCGGTACAGTACCGCAAACTGCTCCTAGAGCTCCCTAGTGAGCAAGGCACCAGCACTGGCGACCTCTTTTGGTCACATATGGTACTTCACCCTGCAGAAGATATGGTAAATCCACCCTACCCATAATGCATTGCATGCAAGACAGTACTACGAGTACATTCAAATAGCTATGTCCACATATGCAATTAGTAGCTTTGAAATGTGACAAATGAATTATTACATTCTTTTCGGATTAGGTTGTACTCTGTGTGGAGCTGATGAAGGGAAATTTATAGACGTCTCATATAAATGTGAGATGTTCTAGTGAGCGAAGCAACCACTGCCAGCCTAGCTTAGGACCAAGTGTGTGTCTTGCCTGAAGCCTTTTAAGAAAATAGTTCCTTGAGGCTGTAATTAAAACCTAGGGAGTAACAACACATGTAAAAGGGGGTGTCCTCATGGGCGGTTACAAGAAGAGACAAGGCGGTACTAAGGAGGGACTACTAAGCCTATTGACCAATGAAAAGCCACCGTTTACAAAGGACAGGGACAGGAGCCAATTAAAAAGATGGGCGGAAAGTGGGCAGAGCTTTAATCACATATCCCGAATACAGCAGGTCTTGAAGAGACAGAGACAGCGCTGCCTAGGCGAGACCTAAAAAACCCAAAAAATTTAACGAGGGCGAGCTGTTTTTAGGTCCTACTCGCCCTTTCTGGCGAGTAGGAAGACAAGCTAACTTTTGTCCTCAGTCGCTGAAAACGGAGCAAATGTGACAAGATTTAAAGGCATTTTTATTGCTCACAAAGTTAATGAGCAATTGTTAGACCTGGCATCCTTGGCATGGGTCTCCCTTCCATTTTTTCGTAATGCCTCCACTGTTGCCGATATGTTTTTGCTGGACTAGATGCTCATGGGCACTTTGCCGCTGCTAATCAGTGCCAAAGTGCAAGTGCTCCCTATCGTGAATTGATGTAAGTATTAGTGACTCCATGATTGGATGATTGGTTTACTTGTCAGTCCCTAGTACCGTGCACCGAGTGTGCCCAGGGCTTGTAAAACCAATGCTGCTGGTGGGCTTGCAGCACGGGTTGTGCCACCCACAGAAGCAGCTTGTAAAGTGTGTCTCAGGCCTGCCATTGCAGAGCCTGTGTGCAGCCTAGGGCTGCCATGTCGACTGGGTGAGTGCACCCACTTACCAGTCCCTAAACCTTCCCTTTACTGCATGTTGGTCACCCCTAAAGTAGGCCCTAGGGCAGGGTGCATTGTAAGTATAAGGTAGGGCATGCCCTGGTGTGTGTGGCGTGTCCTAATAGTGAATTACAGCCATTTTCGTTTTTCACTATTGCAAGGCTACCTGCTCCCCATAGGCCAGAATGGGCAGTTTGATTATTACACCTTATAGTCAGAACTGACCCAGGGAACATGGTAGAAAAACGAATTTAGTATGCCTGAACTCAGGATGATAAAATACATCTTTTAGTGAAGTTGGTTTTAACATTCTGTGTTTGAAAATACCACTTTTAGAAAGTGGGTTTTTCTTGCCTAACTATCCAAGCCTGCCTCTGCTAGGTTGTGTATTCCTTGTCTGGAGATTGAGTGACAGGGGCTGGGGGTGGCTACAGGAGACAGGGTGAGTCAGCACAGGGCTGAATAGAAAGATCTGCATCCAGAGTGGAGGGAGGAGTTGCACCTGGGTCTGAATAGGGCTGTGCTTGCCTTCCACAATGCTGGCTCCACCTCCTGCCGGGCGGCTGAGCACTCTGCCCCACATTCTGAAAGGAAAGAAGGAGTCAGAAAAACAAAGTGCTCCAGGACTGACCAGAACTGGTTTTGGACTAGGCAGAGGCCTCTCTGCCTCCAGAGAACAAAGAGAATCAGGGTATAAGAGGGGCACCCAGACCCCAGGAAAATTAGATCACTTTTGGGAACAAGAAGAAACCTTTGCTGAGGAGCGGAACCAAGAAGAAACTGAGGAGAGACTATCCCTAAGCCTGAAGTGCTGCTTGGGGGATTGGCCTGCAGTGGTTTGCCTGACTGCCAAAGAAAGGAGAAAGGAACTTTTGCTTTGCTGTGACTTTCATCAACTTGTGAAGGATCTCCAAGGGCTTGGAAGAGAGCTTGCCCCCTGACCGAAGTCCCAGGACCATTGGACTTCACCCCTTTGTGAATTGCTGCTGGAAACTCTGTTTCAGTGGCTACAGAGGTAGGGAGCTGTGACCGACTCTCACGACCGACTCGGCGTCCTGTAAGCACCGCATCGAAGCACCGTCTCGCCCTGCAACGCACGGCCCTGGTCTCACCGACTCCGTCACCGAGCCGCTGCCTGCACCGCATCGAGGGACAACGCGTCCTGCAACGCTTCGCTACGCCGAATCGAACTGGTCCGACCGACACGGTCACTGCTGCTGAGTTAGAGTCCTGTGACCGCACCGGAGTTGGGCACCGCTCGCACGCTTTGCGACGCACCGCCCGACTCGCACCGCTGTCCGGACTGATCGACGCCAGCTCCTGAATCCGGCTCAGTCGCCGCACCGCAACCTGCCAGCACTGCATCAAAGCACCGTCTCGCCCTGCAACGCACGGCCCTGGTCTCACCGACTCCGTCTCGACGACGTCAACTAGCCGCTGCCTGCACCGCATCGAGGGACAACGCGTCCTGCAACGCTTCCATTTTTGCATCGCGACCGCGCCGAACAGCCATCCGGCTCGCACGCCCGTGCCGGCCGCTTCAAGTTAAAGGTACTGTGACCGAGTCTGTCTACGCTGTGTTGGCCCGTCTCGACGCGGTCAGCTGGATTTGTTAGACTCTGTTTGTTCTCGACATCGCCGTAGCAGGCTACCGACTCGCACAGAACCTTGAATTAAGCCTTTTTGATCAGAACTAAGCACTCTTGACAGTATTGTGGATTATTTTTGTCGTTTATGGTCTTGTGATAAATCTATATAAAGTACACCTATTTTTATAAATATATAACCTGTGTGGTGTCCATTTGTAGTGTTGTCACTTGATTACTGTATGTGTTCACAAATGCTTTACACACTGCCTCTGAACTAAGCCTGTCTGCTCGTGCCAAGCTACCAAGAGGGTGAGCAGGGGTTATTTCGGGAGTGTACCTACTTTCCCTGACTAGACTCAAGGGTCCCTATTTGGACAAAGGTACCTACCTCTGCCAACTAGAGACCCCCAAATCTAACAGCAATAAAGATGCCTTTAAATCTTGTTATCTTGTCACATTTGCTCCGCTTTCAGAGACGGAGGTCAAGTAGGTTGCAGTTAGGTCGAGGAGATTTTTCAAGGTACTAGACCTGCAGGACTAGTACCATTTTTTGGATTTTGAGCCCTGATTGGGTAACATTTCTGATTCATGAAAGATGGATAATAGTTTTACTTATAGTAGCACATTGTAGCTGTGGACACCATTACACTGCAGGCTTCATAAACAAAAGATCCAAGCAACGCGACTCTACATACAGAATTGAAAATATTTAATTTATTGGGAGCATCTACACCCAGAATCATCCTATCAAAAAGTAGAAATCAGTCCTTTAAAGTCCAAGATCTTGCATCAGGATTTAATTATTGTCTTTTATCCACTGCTCTGTCCACTGTGTAATCTGATCTACGTTGCGCTCCATGTCTTCAGGAGTGTTGCTGGGTAATTGGTAGACGATTTCGTGCTTGTATGATTCTAGGGCCTCTTCATAAAGGGTCTGAAATATTTCACACTGCACGTTGTCCTGTAGCTTTTTATCTGTATAACCCCTGGAAAGAAAAACAGTTAAATACATTAATGTATGTTTACCAAAGATATTTCAGAATCTAGTCAGCCTGCGTACCTGGGAGAAAATGCCTGCAGAGAAGCATTACAAACAAAGCTAGTCGCCGGACACTAAATTTCCCCATATTAAGTCTTCACAAATGGCCGCATTCAAACCCTTAACACTGTCCCTAACCTAAGGGACAGCAACTTGCTTTGCAAAGACCAAGACTGAGACTATACCCTTTGTGTAGAGTAGACTGTCCACCATGCTTTGTTACACTTTAGATTGGTCTACTCTGTCTCTTCGGAGACAGTTGCAGTTCTTCCATAGGTTCTATGTTTAGCTTCTTGACAGAAATAGACAATTGAAAAAACCCAATAAAAAACACACAAATTAATTCCTTGTGCAGGAAGATACAGTTAACTGCAACACTGATTTCACCACTATCGTCTTTCACAAAGTGAAATGTGTGCGGCCACCAGGAATTTTTTTATGAAGATTTTTTAAACCTCTTGGCATAGTTTGTTTCCTGTATTCAAACAACATTAATGACATCACAAACTGTAGATGTCCCCTTTGAACAAGCTTTGATTTGTTATAGGAGCACAGTCCAATAATTAATAGTTGATTAATAAAGTTTGCAGTGGCATATCTTGCAGTACTCTATATGACCAGGAAATTCACCTTCGAGAAAGGAGGGGCTGTATCAGCCCTGCATTTATTAAAATACGTGGTAACACATTGACCTCTTCCTTTGTAAAGATCAATGTGCTTTTTCCACCAGCACTGGATTACCTACAAATTAAACAGCTCGATAACATATTAGCAAGTTATAGTATCTACAGGAGGATAGCAAGAGTTGAAAATATCTGCCAACTGTATATTATCTGATCTTTTTGGCAGCCTTACCTCTGGAAGAGCATTATATGAAATCTAAAATTTGAATTTACAAGAAAAGCCATAAACATAACTGCTACCAACAAAACCGTAATTTAGAATTTTTGTGATAGGTGGAGAAGGTATGGTATAACTTGTAGAGAACTATGTTCAGTAGTGGATTCTATGATTCAGAGGATCTGCACCAAGCAATCACCCCCAAAAAACTACTAGAATGATCACTGAAACAATTATTGTAATCTGAAGCTCTGATATCAATGAATGAAACACAGAGGAAGGATGACCCAGCAACTTAATATGAGACCTAAAACAGTGCACAGATCCATCAAGTATATCAAAATCCTTTTGCCACCCCTTTTAAGAAACATTTTCATATTCCCACATATTAAATGGAACGAACAGTAACACTACAAAGGCAGTTAATATGATCAGGAGGACAAGGTGCTAATAGGTGTGCTGAGGTCCATAAGAGTGAAGTTTTTGTAGTACGCACATTAAAGATACGAAATAAGTAAAAATAACAAACATTTGGCAAACGCCTCGTGTAACTGTACGCTCGTTAACATACAATGCAATCACTGATCTCAAGAATATGGAGAAAGGCTAGTCAAAAAAGAATGGTTAGTGAAGGAAACTGCAAAAGAGAACTAATTCACAATGAAATTCTGGCTTGTTTGGGAAGAAACGGAGATAAGCATGTTAAGAAAAAATGTAAATGGTTTCTCATCAGACATGGTATTTATTTTTAAATGTAAGAACCATTTTTTCTTTATGAATTGAACTCATTTGAAGTTCCGAGACAGACTGACATGCCCAAATATCAAGCGTCTAGATTCATGGATATTTGCTACTAAGATTATTTCTAGAACCCAGATCAAGTCAATGAAAATATAGCTCAGTACAGGAAACACTCTGCTCAGATCCAGAAGTGTGCACTGTGGGCTACTGCTCATGGCACCTCCCAATTCGTATTTTCTCTAAAGGTAAGACCTGCTACGTTACAGATATTATGGTGCAGGGGGTACTAAAGAGTGGATGCCACCATAGGGACAACCCTGCTACATTTCCTAGCTCGGAGAAAAACTCGAACTCTTCAGGTCAGAAGAGAATACTTTAACCTGGTCATCATAGAGAGATAATCCTACAAAGAAAGTGACATCGATTATTCTGTAAGATTTTTCATAGTTCATTTCTACAGTGTTCTAGAGACTGGACGCCCATTATGGCTCCTGGATTCTCATTAACAAAAGACACCGACTTAGATTAAATACATTCAACCACTGGGAACCAATGTGGAAAGGGAAGAGGGTATGAGTCATCTCAGAAACGTGCTGCGGAAGGCCCAATTTTCTCACTATTACAATGACAATGTATTCATGCCAAAATAAAGGCAACACCACAAGAACAATTTATGCAGAAACAAGCATTCATCATACCTGTGAAAATCACGCAAGAAATAAGGAGAATGAAATCATTTTTTATAATTTTATGACGATTAGGACTAGAACTAGCAACTGGGCTTAACTAAGGGCCAGAGAGAACAAACTGTTATCCATATCATTTTTCCTACTTGACAAAGCTGGAAAAGGACCGATGCTCAAGTGATTTGGCAAGTTCTCATCACCGAACACCACTAATGTGTCTGCTCATGTACAGCCATACACAATTACTGCACATACAGTTACTTATAGCTGTTAAGATCAAAACGGTGCCACTGATGATTGAAGGTCCCCATCCAGCGTTAGCACATGTTGAGGGTCTATAGCACATATGGAAAAGAAAAGAAAATAATAGGACCAGTAGATGCAGTAAAACAATGCGGAGAGTGGCAACATGAAACATAATATATATATATATATATTATCTACTGGCGGTCGCCAGTAGATAGTTATAGTTACAACCTATTATCCATAGGAAATCCGCGACATTCTATTTGAAATAACTCTCTTGCCGGTTGACGTATCTTCGCGAAATTTTCAAACTTTGTGGCCCGCTCCGGTCCGCTCCTACCCTGAAAGTCTCGGGGGATTCGTCAGCGAGGCCGAGAAAAAGGGGGTCCCAAAACGCGTTTTCCCCATGCATTTTTCCATAGGAAACTTTAGACACGGTTACAGCCTGAACTGCTGAACGGAATTACACCAAATTTGGCAAAGAGGTAGTTCTTGGTTCAGAAAGAACCCTTTTGTTAAATGGTGTAAATCCGTTCAGTAGTTGCTGAGAAAATGAAAAGTAAAAAGATAGTGATATCTATGGCCGAGTAGGGTGCGCGAATCCTGCCGAAAAAAAAAAATAAAAAATAAAAAAATCGAAGTGCGGTCTCCCACGCTTCGATGACACTGGCCCCGGGTGGCCCAAGTCCCGGGGGCATGGTGGGGGGGATAATTTAATGTGTGGGGGCCTCAAAGGGCTCCTCCCGCAGCCCCGGGGACCACCACCTCCCCGGGCTTTTTTTATAAATTAAAAACTCCGTGTGGGGGCTCCAGCCCCCCACACGCCCGGGACCGCCACCTCCCGGGGCACTAAACATTTAAATATGGGGGTCCGCACGGACCTCAGAGCCCCGGGGACCACCACCTCCCCGGGGCTTTGAACTGAATGGGAGGGGCGCCGCGCCGTCGGCCCCCTCCTGGAGCCCTTGATGGCCCTGGGGACCGCCACCCCCAGGGCCGGCTTCCTGCAGTGTCCCGGGTGCCTACCCCGGGACACTGTAGTTTGCTATGGCAGGACGGGAGCCTCGCGGCTCCCGTCCTGTCATAACAAACTGCTTTGGATTTTGGAAGAGAGCAGGAAACCTGCTCTCTCTTCCAATATCCAAAGCACATTGCTTCCACATGGGGAGCTGCATCTTAGCAGCTCCCCATGTGGATACAGCAATGCCGGCTCCCAAGGGACGTGGGAGCCGGCGGGACTGTGGGGGTATTGGGGACCCCCCACAGTCCCCAACGGAGAGGGCCAGCCCCGGGGATGGGGTCCCCGGGGCAAGGTGGCCCAGGAGGGGGCCACGCGGCCCCCTCCCCAAAGTTTAAAAAAAAAAATTAAAAGGGTATGGCCGGCCCCGGGGATGGGGTCCCGGGGCCTTAAATGGCCAGAGGAGGGGGGCCACGCAGCCCTCCAAAGAATAAAAATAAAGGCCATGCCCCGGGGATGGGGTCCCCGGGGCCAATACAGGCCCAGGGAAGGGGGCCAGCGGCCTCCTTCCCGTTTTTTTTTAATTAAAAATTTTAAAAAGGGGTAAGGCCCTGGGGGATGGGGTCCCCAGGGCCCAAAAACAGGAAAAAGGAAGGGGGGCACACAGCCTCCCTTCAGGGGACAACATTTTTTTTTTTTTTTTAAACGATCGGGCCCGCAGGCCCCGCCCCCTTCCTTCACCACTCTGCAAACGCTCCCCTGGCGCGTTTGCAGAGGGGGAACGATTCCCCTTGAATACTGGGGGTCCCTGGGGCCAACTAGCCCACCAGGAACCTCTAGTATGCGCCAGGGGCTGCCTTGCAGAGAGGTGTACAGAGGCCACGCCCTTTTTACACCTCTCTGCAACGCAGCCCCTGGCGCATATTGGAGGTTCCTGGTGGGCTAGTTGGCCCCTAGGACCTCAGGATTCAAGGGGACTTAATCCCCAACTTAAAACGCGCCACGGGGCGCGTTTGCACAGATGTCACCTCAGGCCCCGCCCCCTCCCTTCACCATTGTGCAAATATTCCTCTAAAATCTGCCGAACTACGAATTTCGATTTACTCACCTGTTATCAGGAGAGACCTCAGTGCTGCATCTTTCAGCCCAGTACTAATCCTGAAAAGTTATTTTAACCGTACTTACCAGTAACTTTAATTTCCTTCCATAGGATATCATTGCCTGCTTTTTGTTGAAAAGTTTCTAAGTGTTGATTTTTGAAACATACAAATATTCCTCTAAAATCAGCCGAAATACGAATTCCGATTTACTCACCTGTTATCAGGAGAGACCTCAGTGCTGCATCTTTCAGCCCAGTACTGGTCCTGAAAAGTAATTTTAACCGTACTTACCGGTAACTTGAATTTCCTTCATAGGCTAACATTGACTGGTTTCACTTGGAAATTCTTCAAGTGTGGAGTTTTGGAACTTTATAATATTCCTCTAAAATCAACCAAAGTACGAATTCCAATTTACTCACCTGTTATCAGGAGAGAACCCAGTGCTGCATCTTTTAGCCCAGCACTGACCCTGAAAAGTAATTTTAACCGTACTTACCAGTAACTTATATTTTCTTCCATAGGAATCCTTTGTCTGGTTTTCAGCAGAAAAGTTTCAAAGTGTCGATTTTCACAAACTACAAATATTCCTAAAAATCGCCTGTATGACTTAAACGCATTCTTTCAACTGTTTACAGGAGATGCACCAGTGCTGGATCCAGGATCCAACACTGAGTAAGAAAAAAGTAACGATAACAGTTTTTACCTTCTAAGTGAATTTCCTTCCATAGGATAACATTGGTGATTCTATGAGAAAAGTTTCTAAGTGCCAACTTTTAAAGTACAATAATATTCCTTAAAAATCACGACTGTAACCAAAACACTTTTACTCAACTGTTTACAGGAGATGTCCCAGGAGTGAATCTAGGATCCAGTCCTGTGGTTAGAAAAGTAATCCATAAAGTAACTAATTGCATTTAACTAGAAATTCACATTGAGCTGAATGTTGCATTGTGTTTGAAAATGTGTTGCCCATTGCAACAACTGTAACTACTGTACTTAAAAGTCTATTGCCTATGTGCAAAGTATTTAAACTAAAGTAATTCATTCTGAGAAAGTATTTTTGTAATGTATAATGTAATTACAATGTAATTTAAAAAATAAAATATGTAAAAATAAATTGTTTCGAAAAATGTAGTAAATCAGTATGAAAAAAATTAATAACAATACATTTAAAAATTGTCATTTACAAAACCTTTGAAATTCACTGAAAAACCGTAGGTTTCAGACATGTTATAGTTACAAATTAGCATTTAAAAAACCTTTGAAATTCACTGAAAAAACCATATGTTTCAGGGACGTTATAGTTACAAATTAGCATTTAAAAAACCTTTGAAATTCACTGAAAAAACCATAGGTTTTAGGGACAGTTATAGTTACTTGGACATTGCACTCGTACAAAACCCGTGAAATTCCCCGTTATAGTTAGTCCAGCTAACTATAACTCGCGCCCGCAATGCACTGCTGATGACGTCACATATTACATCACTCATGACATGGTCAGTGACATCACTGATGACATCACTGATGACATCTCAAATGACATCACTGATGACATCATCCATGTGATAATTTCATGCATCTTCTCACACCCTAATATAACTTTTGATACACCCACTCTAAATTACAGACTGCCATTCGCAAAACCATAGACACTCCAACACCAAAAACTACATACCCACTCACTGATTCTTAGGTCTACACACACATCCACTCACTCACCTGTACAGTCACTCATACTTACAGTCACTCAGTACAGGACTATCATATGCACTCATACACCTATATAAACACTCACACACCGCCACTCATCCATAGAGGTACTCACACACCTAGTCAGTCATGCAAAAAATTAATCACACACCCATTTACTCACCTATAGAGTTATACACACACCAGCTCACTTACTCATACAAATACTAGCACATTCTTATGCTCCGATACAATAACTGATACAATCACACACGCATCCATACAGCCACTCACAATAACACACTCTCACTTATAGCCATTTAAATACTCTAACACACATATATACTGCCTTTTACATATGTAGTTACTCGCACATGTACTACTGAGATATACATTCACTCACTAACACACCCATACACACACTCACCCACCCAAGCAGTCCATCACAGATGCACTCTTGAAATCATGCACCCAGTGAATCACACCCCACCCACACACACCCCACCCACACAAACACTCAGGCAGCCATACAGATACTCAGAGAACCAATCAATAACCCATATAGACACTCATGTAGCTAGTCGCAAATCCATGCATCCACTTACACACCAACAAACAGACGGATACAGACATTCGCACAGTTTAGTCACTAACCCATGCATTCAGTAAGATACGTTTAATCACTCACTTGTAGAGTCAGTCACTCACGTACTAAATCATCCATTCAGACACTTATACACCCACTCATTCTTCAATACGCCTTTCCCTATATATATTAAACATATTTAAACTTTACAGAAACACACAGTCACTGGATGATGTCATCAGTGATGTCATTTGAGATGTCATCAGTGATGTCTCTGACCATGTCATGAGTGATGTAATATGTGACGTCATCAGCAGTGCATTGCGGGGCGCGAGTTATAGTTAGCTGGACTAACTATAACGGGGAATTTCACGGGTTTTGTACGAGTGCAATGTCCAACTAACTATAACTGTCCTCTAAAACCTATGGTTTTTTCAGTGAATTTCAAAGGTTTTTTAAATGCTAATTTGTAACTATAACGTCCCTGAAACCTATGGTTTTTTCAGTGAATATATATATATATATATATATATATATATATATATATATATATATATATATATCCGAAAAGACTCCATAGAAATGCGCACATGGCTGCCAACAAAAGGGTAGATTTCTTGTCCCCTCGTCAGCCAGAAGCCAGTCTGAAAGAAATTCAGAAGAGAACTTGAAAAAGGAATAGTGAATTTTGCAGTGGTCGCACCTGAAGAACCTGTCTCACATTAGAGATTGGCCTGTAGCTCATTGGATTAGAAGGACCATGAGAAAATACCTTTGAGAAAGTTACTCCATTGTTTGTGGTCTGGAGGAAACACCCAAATGAAAGAAAAGAAAAAAAAAAAAAAGCAAATCATGCAGAGACGATGGGGCAAAAGGCACCCTCGAATTAGTTAGTAGGAAGACCGGAACACTGAACAAATGAAAATACACAATTTTTTTTTTTTTTTTAAATATATAAATATGCACTCCATCTGATGAGCAATTAATTGAGGACGTTCTATCAGTAATGAATAGGCTACTGTTTCATGAATTTGAACGGGAGGAGTTTACTGACGAAAACAAAGAAGCAGTGTGCTGTTAAGGGATATCTTGGTAGTTGCTCTCCACCTTCTACGAAAGGTAAAAAGAAAATAAACACACCTGCAGGAATTCTTTAGAAAGTGCAACAAAAAGCAGTCAGGTGGAAGAAAATTAGAGGCCTGGAAAATTCTTTTTGGAAAAAAATAATAATAATTGCCGACGAGGTTATTACTAACACACAGTAAGACTTTTCTGAAGCAGTGGTAGTGCACTGTAGACAATTAACTGAAATTAACTTTATTTAGGGCTCAGAAAAGTTAAAAAAAAATCCCCACAGTAAAGTTTTTTGTTAACCCAGCTCAGGAAGTGTTTGAAGTATTTGGCACATCTATTATCAGTAGCTTGGGTAAAGGATTCCATCATGGCTACCTTGTCGAGTGTATGACCGAGCTACAAACTGTAGCAAGTCAGTATACTAGGAGGGATTCAGGACTATGTGCATATTTAGAGACTGAAGTTAATAAGTTATCTGCTGTGGTTTTTCTCTATTTTCTGGAGTTTGCGGTGAGAATAGGATGCCAATCAAGGACCTAAATGAAAGTAACCAAAAAAAGAACTCCAAAACAGTCATATGAAATTTTAGGATATTAGGCTACGGGTGTCCACTTTGTCAGTACTGTTCACTACAATGAAGTCCGAAGGAACCCATCTTCTCAGTAGTCCCGGATCAGCTAGGCTGAGCTAGTCCCAGGTGGGCAATGCAGGTCTATTTTGTGCAAAGTATCCTGTGTTCTGCCTCGCTACCTACGTGTTTTGAAGTTGCACGAGGGGATTAGCATTAAGAAATAAAAAGTATCTTATCGAGCCAGACTGCTCGAATTCATAATAAACCTTATTGTGCAGACTTTCTAGCCAGCGGCCATTGCAGCATGGTCAATTACCAACACGTAGATACTAGCCTGATAGTTCTTGATCACAGAATCCAGGAGGGTACTCTTGATTTTGGCAAAGAATATTTATTACATTGCCACAATAACGGTGGATCCTGGACATTACCTGCACATTCGGATGAAACATGGATGTGTCAAACTGAGTGCTGGCCTGCAACGGTGTGAGTGGGTTGATTAGGAACCGCGGCTGGCACGTGTTTTTGCGGTGATAGAAGGCAGGTGTTGTCTTGAGTACACTGGTGCCATGTAGATTGGGGTACTTGGGGCCCTATAAAGATGCCTGGACCTCAGACGCCAATATGCGTGGGCGATGCAGATTGTAAGGGCAGTAGCTCAGTTCTGGAGAACATTATTATTAAACTTGAGGTGCAGAACAGAGACGGCGGCTTCACAGCCGTGAACAGTTTGTGTCTTTGAACAGTTCGTGCAAAAGCTCCACGATATGGGTAGGGGCAGCGACGTATGCAGTAATACACCTTCCGCGTGTGCACGTTTATCCGTGCATACAGTGCAGCCATGCGAAGCGCGTGCATGTAAAAGCACACGTCCATCTTGAGCCTGCCCCGAGACATGTGAAAAGTGTGCATGTAAACACAGCCATGTCACACCGTCTGTAAGCATTAAAATACAACTGCTGTAGTATCATAACCGCATGCTCTAAGCTGGAACACACAGTTCTAAAAGCACCCTGGGTTGCGTTGGCCACAGAAATTTAGCACATCAACTACTTTTATTTTGTGTGTGAAAAATTAGCCTGAAATTTCACCCAATGACGATAAATAATACAATATTAAGTTAGCCTGTTTCTCTGTGTACCATTCACACTTCCAGTGCTCAAGTCTGCTGGCAGTACTGCTATAATATACTGCATCTGAATTCAGACCTTGACTCGAGTGCCCTCTTGTGGGCAAATACATCGTTTACACCATAGTTTTGGTGAGTAGATGTATGGTAGGTGTAATAAAGGCGTGTATGTGGTTTGCATGCCTACAAATTAATAACAATAGGTCCCGCCAGTGGCTTTGCCAATATGTTTTAGCCATGCTGTACTCTAGTGTGGCTGCTATTCAGTATGGCTATAAGGTATTGGTGTAAAGTGGCTTGGAGTGAAGCGTTCTAAAGTTGGGCAGAGTGTAGTGTTATGGAATGGCGTAGAGTAGAATGGTATGGTGTGTTATGGAGTGCCGTGTAGTGTTGTGCAGTGTAATGTAATGTAGGAAGTATAGTGTTGTATAGTAAAAGGGCGTAGAGTGGAGTAGACTGTCAGAATGGAGCAGAGTGCTGTGGAGTGGCATAAAGGGTGTCGTGTAGATTGGAGTAGCGGGGCATAGAGTGGCAGTGCCATGTACAGTGGCCGTGTGGCAGAGTGGAGCACAGTAGCATGGAGTGGCGTTGCATAGAGTGGGACACTGAAATAAGCAAATGAAAAGCAATGGGCAGGCTCAAGTTCACAAAATATATACATGTCTCGAAGAGACAGATCAAGCACTGTCTAGGCTCGACCTAAAAACGAATGGGAACAAACAAGTGAATACAAATGGGCGGGTACCTTTTAGGAAATCAGGTCATTACAATGGCTCTTTGACCAGTAAAGCCCACACAAAGCTATATAAACAAGTTCAAAGCAAGGTTAAAATTACACGGACGGTTAATAACTGTTTCATGAGTCAATGGTTCGTAAGAGAATTCCAGCTAATTGGCACTGCCCGTTTTAGGGGTTTTAGCAGTTGAAGCCTCGTGAAACATTGCGTATTGCCTGGTAGAACCGTTCATGTGCAGCTAGCTTCCAGGTTTAGACAGAAGACTCTTGTCCACTACACTGGTGGATCGCCTTTATTCAGCTCTTCCAGGGACTAGTTTATGTAAGAACAGCTCTGTATGGTTTGCTTGCACCTTTGTGTACCATGCTTAAACTATAAACACTATAGAGGCGAAGCTGTCCCTCTGGCTGGCTCTGAACTCTCGACAGCATACACCGGCCCTAGCATGACACCAAGTTCCTGCGCTAAGGAGAATGCCTACACACCTTTGAGGTCTGCTACGGAGAAGTAAAATATGGCATATCACCTGGCTCCAAGTAAGTCCATATGTGAGGGTGCTGCTTGCCTTCTGAGATTATTGCAATGTCTCAGTTTATGGCAATGTCTTCAGAGCACTGTGAATAAAGCAAATTATGAACAAATGTGCACCTCTTGAAAAGTGTGGCATCCTGCTATGTTTCAAAGGCTGCCCTGAACTTTTAAAACCAAGCTCTTGAGAATGCTCTGGTTCTTAAGCAATGGAGGGTGAAAGATCCTCCTTGCGATGGTCATGCTACCTGGTGGGGCCAAGGACAACCGGGAGACCCTCTCTCCTAGCATACATCACCCTTATGTCTGTTTATAACCAGACACCGTTGCCCTCCCAATTTCTTCGTTGTCATCCTGGTGTCGGTTTTGGCTCTGGTGTTTTACTTAAATATCACCCAATTCAGTTAGGCTGCAGCTTATATTATACTAAAAAAGATAAAATAACCTAAATTACTTTAATTGGGGCTCACTTCAAAACACGATGATACATTCTTTACAAACTCAACAGGCTAAGAGAAAAGGCACTCCAAACTATTAGAGTGCCATGCTCAATCCGACCTGCACTTGAGACCGCCCCCCTCTTACCTAAAACCGTTTTAGCAGTCGCAAAAGGAGAATCGGGCTGCTTGCGACCGCTAAAGAGCCTTTTCATATGTACTAACCTTATTTTGCGAGTCGCTAACTTATTACTGACTTGCAAAATAGGGTTTGCGAGTCGGTATTAGGAAGGAGAGTGTGGAGGGCATCCCTTCCTAATAGCGAGTAGCAGGGGGATGTATGAATGTTTTGCGACCAGAATGCGGTCGCCAAACATTCATATTTTACAGACTCCGTGAAGGAGGTGTTAACCCACTGGCAAACTGGAAGGGGTCCACAGGCGACCACTTCCCCTTTGTGAATGTGGGAGCCAACATTTTTTTTTAGGAGCAGGCAGTGGTGGATGGACCACTGCCTGCTCTTAAAAAATGAAAAGGAAACTTTTCATTTTTAAATACATCCCGTTTTCCTTTAAGGAAAACAGGCTGCATTAAAAAAAATGCTTTATTTAAAAACGCTATCACAAACATGGTGGTCTGCTACCCCAGAAGGGCAACATCCCTGTGATTACAGGCCATTCCCAATGGGTCGCAAACTGCGACCTGCCTCATGAATATTAATTAGGTAGGTCAATTGCCTACCACTGGGAATTGCTAAATGTGTCTGAGACACATTGGTACATTGCATTTTGCGACTTCCTAATTGCGAGTCGCAGAAAGTCGCAATTAGGAACTCGCAAATGTTTCCGTTGCACATGTGGCCCTAAATTGATTTATTAGGCAGGTTGGTTTCGAGGCAATCCACTGGTGTAAAGGGTAATAAACAAACATTTTGCATTAAGTATTTTAAGAAAAACACTGATGAACGCTCATAGCTGTGCTCTTGAGGCTTTGCAGTAGCAGATTCAAAACATAAAAGGAGATCATTACAGAATTTGTAGCACCAACCATCGAAGCTCAGCATTGTACCAAAGTAGAGTTACTAATGACACCTTCGAGAAATAAACATTTGATGCAGCAAAATAAGACACTGAAAGTCGAGCAAGGGGCAAAAAAAAAATCCTGGTTACTCCAAATGCAGGAACACAAAGCACGAAAAACCTCACAGAAGAGGACGAATACTATGAAATCAAATGAACATTCTTAAAATGAGGAGATAGAAAGATACCCTTTAGTGGCTAATCCCACGTCTGGACTATGAAAAGAAAATCTGATATCAAATACTTTCCCTGGTTGCTGATAAATGAAAGTATACCCAATTCAGAACCACAGACAATTTGAGTCCCACGATCCCAGAGCCAAGCCTGCTCTGCATACATAAAATATCCTCCATGTTGAAAAATCACATTTTCACTTCTCCTCAGGATGCATTTTAGAAAGACCATCTACACAAGTTGGGCACTGAAATACGAACACACGCAGCCCTCCACTGCAGTGCAGAAAACAGACTACCTTGAGATAATGTTTTAAGAACTCTGAACAGCAATCCAGAGAACAGATTAGTTCAGATCCCTTCCTCTGCGTGGTCTAGGATTTCAAAGCACCTTCAAAGCCCTTGTGTCACATCACATAACAGAATCTACAGATATTAACTGAAGATATGGGAGAAATTAAGCAGCATTTCACACTGCTGACAAACAAAACTGCCTTTCTGCACGTATAAGTCTGGACCAAAGAGGAGGCAAAGTAGAAGTTGCAAGCACTGCAGTAAAAAGGTAAATAAGTAGGAGTTAAGTAAACATGGCCGTACAATCCCCTATACATGAAAATGGTCTGGCAGTGGCTTAGGTTTATGGTGAAAG
This sequence comes from Calotriton arnoldi, assembly GCA_963921515.1. Taxonomy (NCBI): domain Eukaryota; kingdom Metazoa; phylum Chordata; class Amphibia; order Caudata; family Salamandridae; genus Calotriton; species Calotriton arnoldi. The sequence continues at coordinate 549,901 of CAWUFW010001692.1, read as the reverse complement.
TACTTGCAGACAGGGCCGGACTGTGAACACAAACCAGCCCTGGCAACTCAGTTGGATCGGCCCCGGGAGGAGGGTGAGGGGGTGCTATTGAGAAACTCTGCTGCTGCTTTTGTTACAGGGGCCGATATTGCAGCACTGCTGCCAAACAGGCCCCCCAGTAACAACAAGCATTTGCAATGCAAATTGGTCTCGCATTTATTAAAGTTAGAGGTATTGGCGTTGTAAATGAGTATTTTACCCATGTGTTTTGGAGTGGAGTGGATGTATGCAGTGAGGAGTAGAATTATGTGGGTTGGATTGGAATTGTCAGCTGTGGAATTGTGTGGAGTGGATTTGTGTAATGAAATTATGTGGCATGGTGTGCAGTGGAAATATGTGGATAGTAATTACGTGGTATTAAGTGTACTGGAATTATATGGAGTGGGGTTGTGTGTCATACAGTGTAATTATGTGGAATGGCATTTTGTGTTGTGGAGTGGTATGTTGTGGATTTTAATTATGTGGTGTGCTGTTAAATTTTGTGGCATGATGTGGAATTCCTTGGTGTGGATTGGATGTATTTGGTGTGTTGTGCAATTATGCTGTTGACTTGAAAAATGTGGTTTGTTGTCGAATTATGTGGTGTGAAATGGAAATGTGTAGAGTTGAATTGTGTGGCGTGGAAGTATGTGGCGTTAAGTGAAATTATGCTGTTTGGAATTATGTGGCATGATGGAGTGTATTTGTGTGGATTGTGTTACCAAAGAAAAGGCAGGAAGCAATGAAAGGGTGCAGTACTATAGACTGTTACTAGGTGTCCCAGGGGAGTTATAAAGGCACCTCTTTTAGCCTTATAAGGTACTGCACCCTTAATGCAATTATAAAGAGAAAGATTGCATTAAGGCACAAGTACCTTATGTGGCTAATAGACATGCCTTTACAACTCCACAGGGCCACTGAAGAAAACCGTTAAATAGTACTGGCTCCAACTGATGTTGAGGCAGAGGACACGTAGGGACCTTGTAAAAAGGTTTACAGCAAAGCAAGGGTGCTGGGAAGCATGAAGACAAAAGAAATGCTGGAGACTAAAAAGTTAATGAATACTATTGCAAAGAGGTGTTTTATAACCAGAAAGGAGCAATACTGTAAAACAAGCCAAGTGTAGTGAAGCCTGCTTGTTACACAATGGCAGCACGGCAAAGTAGGCCCTAACCTTTTGTGACACTGAGACGTAGTGTGCGAGTGGGTGGGTAGTTTAAATTTGTAGGGCCAGAATGCATTTTGAAAAGAAAAACGCAATATCGCAATGAGGCACGTTGTAAGCTTTTGTCCTCAGAAACATAAGTAATAGTTTGTTGTCATAAAAAGTGATAAAGGCAACCTTCCAACACGGGTTCTCTTACTTCAAATTCCCTTTTATATAGTAAAGCCGAGTAAAGGGAACAGAGAGCAAGTTTACAAACACCAAATGTCGATGTTTTGTGGCTATACATTGGACCGTTTATTTTTGCTTAAGCGCCAGAGACACAAAAGTTACAGCAAATTTAGCTTGTACATTAAATAATTTGGAAGGTTGCCAACTGGGTTCCAGTCTCTATGTGATGTTTTTGAGCAGGTGATTCAGGGCAATTCATAGCATGTTTACATGGCAACAAAACACAAATTTGCAAGTGTGAGCAGCAATACAGATATTTACAGCTAGCCGTAGATATCGGCTTTCAAAACAGATGTGAGTGCATGGCAATTGGTTTCCATGATAAAAGGTAGCCTGAAGGCATTTAAAAAGAACACATTTGCCATTTAGAGCCATCGGATTGGAATAACCTGGGTGCTGAGCTGCCAGGGATTGAAGGGCTATACAATTATTACACACTGGGTGTGAAAGAAAGAAAGTGAATAGTTTTTGTGCATGAAAATAGTGCTAGGTGAGTGTGTGTAAGAAATAGCAAAAGGGCTGCACCTTAAAGAATGCATCCGCAACTTAAAGAATGCGTCCATCCTCTGTGCAGCATGCTGGTACCAGTGCGTTTCACACCACTAAAGGTAGGCAAGTGAAAAGGCATTAAAAAGGCAACTCACAGCCAACATTCCCTACATCCTTTATGCAGTGCTGTATCCCTACAGATCGATACAAAAGGGGATGATGGACGGAACGTTTGAGCCAATCAAACACTCACCCCCAGTCAACTGATCTGGGTTTAATCCATCATCATTCTTTAGCTCACTCCACCACCCCAGTTCAGACATGGCCATATGCAAATCAGTCTGACCCTGTGCCTCATGGGAACAGTCCAGCCCGAACTGCCAAGCCATGTCTTCCCTGGACCGGAAACAAGCATCCTAGGACCGGTTTCTGGCATTTCAGCCGTCATCAGCCAGGCTTGCTTGAATCCAGTGGCAAAGTGAGCAAGGGACCCACGTCTGGGCATGCCCCCGCCAACTTAAGGCGACCAAAGCGTATCCCTACAGATCAGCACAATTCTGAAGCTGCATTTTTTGCAGGGCTTCTTCTTTGCTCGAACGTTGCATTATTAAAGGGTCAATGTGCAAAACATCGGGGGTTGCCTCCGGGTACTTGCTTCAAAACCAGAAGGGTGGTGGGGGGCTGGCTGTCAAGAAACATCGATGAAGAGTTCATGTTGCTGAATGACCACCTTTTGTCACCGTTACTGCTGTTCCTTTTATCTATGCCGTGCCGCTCCATTCAAGCTTACGCACTCGGAAGGCAGTCTGTGAAATGTTACTGTTTCACAAGCGAAGTTACACTGCAAGGGCTTAAACTGATGGCAAAACAGCAACTGCCTGCTATAGCTATCGATACCCTGAAACTTCTCACAAGGGAGGGGTAAAGGGTAACTGGGAAGAGCTAGTTACACATTCATATGCCAGAGGACGCCGCTCAAACCCGTCCTGACCAGGATTGCCAAACAAAGGCTACAGTCACGAAAGCTTTGGGGGCTTCTTAAAATATTTGGACATCATCTGGCAATTCCACTTTAAAAACGAGAGGTAGTAGGTGAAACTCAAGTTGCAGTCTTACTCTCAAAGTCTATGTTCCCACAAGGGACTGTGTGTTGGCGGCATTTGTTGCTCGCTCTCGATGGCTTTGTGCTGGGGTGTAGAGGGTTAAAGCGTGCTCTGACACCGAAGTCTGGCCGGAGCATACAATACTGAAAGATAAGGTGGCCATAAAGCGTGCAACGTAAGCAAACAGTAACATGAGCTGGGTCCATGGAACCAATTAAAACAGGAACAAGCACCAGAAAATGTCCACTGTCTGAGGCGGCATTGGCTTAGTCGGAAGTGAATTGCTCCTTGAAAAATTCACATCAGATGCTTCCGAAGTTAAGAATAACAAGCTGCGAGACGCGCTCTGTGGTGGGGGAGGGGCATTGAAGCGAGGCACGCGGGCGAGCGGAAAGCCAGATGGCGCCCCTGCTCGTGCCTGTGCGCGTAACCGCACACTGTATGCCACACAAAGCTGTGGTCTGACTTTTAAAAGCCCACTCACAAAATGTCTCGCCAGAGCAGCGCATGCGCTGGCTCAGGCGAGACCTAAAAACGGCCCCCACCCTTCTGGCCTACCGAGAAAACACCCAGTGCCCGCTATGACCAGTCCGGCCCTGCTTGCAGAGGGGTAAGAAGAACTGCTACACTCCTCTGTGTAGATGGAATCAGAAACAATGTATGTATTAGGCTGTGTATTGCAGATAGAGATTCCGTTTGTGAGGAGCAATATCCTTTCCCACCCTTTACTCCTCACGTCACCAATCAGACAGAGGCTTCCAAACTCTAACCTACTATTTGAAGGGTATCATGAGGGGTAAGGGATGGCAAAGGACCCGGCTGTGAAAGTCAAGTTTCTGGCACATATCTCTAAAACTGGATGTCAGCTTGCTCAGTTTGTTTTTTGTCATTTATGTAGTTACTTGACTACTACAGTTAATCTGAGAGTTCACACGTAGGAGGAAGCAAGAAATAGCGCGCATACTGGGGCTCAATCATGTCTGATAGCAGTAAATGGGTCCCACGTCATTTAAGGAGTGGTGCAATGAGGAGGCATAGCCGGAGCACACTCAGCGAGATCTGTAATGTGAGCACACATGGATTTCACCAAACAGCTAGCCAGCCGCATCAACAAACGGAGTCTGTATACTTAGCATGCCCTTCCTGGCAACTCAGACTGGGAAAGAGATAGGGCAAAGCGAACATAAACCTGGTGTACGACATTTACACCAACGTGGAGGTCTTTGTGCAGAAACATCTGAACAAACTAAAGGAACAGTCAGAGTCCTGCCCAAACACTGTACCAAACGCAGACTACTTATAAGACTCTTGTGCCTGGGCAGTGATCCTCTTGAAAGACAGACAGCCCTTATTTGAGACAACATAACTTACAGAATGGGACAATGTATACCAGGTTTGCAGACTCCCCTGACAATAAAGGACGGGGACGCTAGTCTCTACAAAGGAGACAAGGTCTTCCACACCCATATCTGATAAGAGGAGGCGTGGGAGAAACACACTGTTCTCAGCTGGAGGTTGCTCACTAGTGCAGTGCTGTAAATGCGGGACAATAGAGGGTGCTGGTTAGGTTTTGCTTTTGATCCACACTACTTAAAAGAGGACCTCTAGGAATGTAGTTTGCTTGCAAGAAAAAGATTGTGAAGCAAGACGTACTTGCCATACATCTACTAAGCCTACAAAAAAAGAAATGGAAGACAAAAACTCATACATTCCATCTAACACTAAACAGGGAGTGCTCACAGCTTTTTCAGTTTGCTTTGGGGGAAATTGAGGGCTACTGGGCCCATCCAGAGAAGTATGTGGAAGGATCACACCAGGAGCTTTAAACTCACTTTTGGGCACAATTCATAATCATCCTCAGACTGGCTGTATTCCCACAAATTAAAAACAAAGGAAGGTGAACTTAAAAATAACCAAAATGTAGAGATTTTTTAATTCTAATTACAAGTGCACCTCTCTCTTCTCAATTACATTCCACCAGGTCAACAGTGTGGGATAACAAAGGTCTCTGCACAAACCTCCAATCACGTTTTGTTTTATTATGCTGAACATTGATTTTAATTAATGCACCTGAAAAATAATGTATTTTTTTCCTTTTCATATTCAATGCAAAATCTTTAAAATAAGTATTTTTTGTTGAAACGCCTCTTACATGCATGTACTGCACACTCCAATTTATGTTACCACAATTTATGCTCTGTAAGATTCACCTCTCCAAGTTAAAGGTGAATGATTATGTGGCAGCGACAATGTAAAAATACACATTTTTAAACAGGGCTCAATACCGGCATTCAACTCATTGGTTTATTTATTTTACTTGTATTGTGAAATAAACTACTATGTTAACAGTTGCTGTTGGTTATTGTTTATGGCTGACTAGCTTGAATTGTCTTTACCTAAAATTGCTTGGAAAATCAAAGCCCTAAAAGGAATGAAGTGAAAATGCTTGAATTGCTATGACCCTTTCAGTCTGTGAATATTTTGTTAATTTTTGTTCAAAATTAACACAGGACGAATCAAAGTCAAGGGATTTGTTTGCCACGACAAACAATGTATCAGTTTCTCAATTGGCACAGTGAAAAATACTTAAAGTAAACATAGATTTCATTGTATTTTCTTGTGTTCGCTCTTCATATTATGATTAACAACAATCTGGATTTACCACTTCCAGGTTTGCATTTACGTTTTTCTAAGAATTGCTAACCGTATCTCAGTCAGAAGGGAATGCTAACAGGATATTGATAAGTATTTCTAATGGAAACATTCAGCTGCCACCTGTCAATTCATACATGTTCAGAGATGCATCTAAAATTCCTGTGAAAGCTAGGACTATAGAAACCCATGGGATTCCGAGCCAGCTGTTTTTTACATGGGCCATCTGTGAGAAGTTGGCCTGGTATATGCTGTCCACTAATTAAAGTGGGCACCTTGTACCAGTCCAAACAACCCATATGGTGATTTAAGAGGTCAAAGATAACCTTAGAAAGCCATCCAAGTGGAAGCTGTGGAGAGCAGCCTTGAGGCTTAGTCTTGAAGGAATGTTAAGCAGCTTGTTTTACCAGAATGCAACCATATAGTATTGGTTAAATGAAAGGAGAACCACACAGTAGTTATAAAAATATGTATTTATTAATATAGCACACTCCAAGTACGACACAGTACCTTCTACATGAAGATACTCACAAAGCACCAAATACTGTAGCACAGAAACAATAGTAAATAGCACTAATACACAGTGGGCTCCAGGGAGAGACCAGACCATATACTAAAATAGTGGTATAAGAACCACAACTTGAGTCAAGAACGTGTCTAGAGGATGTAGAATCGCTGGGACCCCAAGGAACCACCCAAGGTGAGCAAATAGGGACGCCACGGAGGACGGGTGCAGTGTGGGAACACGACCGCGTGAGTCGTACAATTCTATGTGAGAGTCGCGGTTGCAGTTTTCAAGTTTAAGGACCCTTCCAAGTGGACTTCAAAGGAACTTAGGAGGTTGGAGAGCCACCCTACCTGTGGATACCGTAGTACCAGAGTTATCTATCCCAGGGAAGCTGGGTGCATAGGGCTGAAGTGGCGTCGGAAACCGCAGTCGAACTCAATGGAGGACTTCGAATAAGAGCCACTGCTGGAAGGAGGAAAAGTGTCCGTTGGAATCCAAAGGTGGATTCTTGATGAAGAGTACCTGAAAGCAGAGGGGACAGAGTCTGGGTCACTCGACCAGGGGCTCGATAGACGAATGCCCACCGATGTCGGGTGCTTCAGGTGCGTTGAGGGGGTTCTTGTCTCTGCAGCCACAGAGACCAGAAGACGTCGAGGGCGACCAGGAGCCGGATACGAGCTGTCCCGCGAAGGATGTCGAGTGCTGAGGGGTCGGTGTCCGGCTGGAGCACCAACAAGCCTTGGCAGCGGCAACCCACACAGAAGGTCAAGGAAGGTCACGGTTTGGACCAGCAAGGTCCAGGAGACTCACCAAACACAGGGGAGTCAAGGCAAGCCTGGAGCAACCAGGGGAGCCCAAGAAAAGTAGTGTTGACCCTCAAGGGGACCCACAGGCCGGAGGCACAGGAGTCGCGAGGGGACCTCGAGCAGTTTCACAAAGCAGCAGCCCATGGAGCACTCGGTGCGAGGAGGCCGGAGTTCTTTGTAGGAAATGGTGCCAGAGGTTGGGGCTACTTGGAGCCCAGTGCACTTGTTCTGGAAACACCAACAAGCATATGCACTTGCAAACGAACACGGTGCACAGGGGTACAGGTATTGCAGCCCCCACGAGGGATTCTGGTTTCAAACTTGGTAAGAGGGCAGCTCGGACCTCGAGGGACGTAGAAACCCACCTCCTGTGTTGCTGAAGCCTTTGAAGTCCGGAGGAGCTCAGGAGCAGCAGACTGGTCAGTCGTGATGTGGTGCCTGCGGTTCTGGGGAGTGACTCCTTCACTCCAAGGGAGATATCTTCAGTTGTCCTTGATGCTCCACAGGTCCTGCACGGAGCCTGTATGGTGCACGGACGATGCTTCAGACTGAAAGGGAGACGAAGTCGGGCCCAAACGAAGTCCAGTGTGTCCAGACGGTCGAAGTTCAGTGATTTCTGGTTCAGAATCTTGTCCACGTCGAATCTAGGGTCCTACAGACGGGTAAGCCCTTTTGTACCCACGGGAGAGGGTTGGACAGCTTCTGCGGACCCTCCCAGGGGAGGGTCTGGACAGTGAGGAGGTTACTCCCATGTCCTTTGTCCAGTTTTGCGCCAGAGCAGGAGCCAACGGCTCCCAGGACTGGTTTGAACTGGACTATGCACAAGGACACCAAATGTGCCCCTCATGCAGACTTTCGGTCGCTGGCAAGCGCACCCACCCAGGCCTAATACACTAATCCTGTCTGGGAGGTGGTCACACCTCCCTGTGACAGGATGCCTATTGTTCTGCCTTCCCCTGCTCGAGCTTGGCCAGCAGCAGGAGGGCAGAAATGTGTCTCTGGTCGGCAGCAACCCTTTTGGGCTGCCCGGGACTAGAAGGCTGGTACCGGGAACACCAGGGACCTCACAAAGCTTGTTTCTGAGGGGTGGAATCATACCTCCCACACCGGTTACCAGTGTGGGGGTATGATTCCACAATGTTTGACACCAAACACGATAGGGTTACTTTCAGCCGTTTTAGAGTTGGTCATCACGCGGTCGCATAATGCCACTCTATATGTCGTAAATGGCTGCAGTACTAACAACCCGGGAGAATGGACTTCGTAGGCTGCAGGGGTGTCCTGCTCATGCAGTGGCACGCTCTCACTTAGAACCAAGCACCCTGCCTTCAGGATTGTCAAGGCCTGCTATAGGGTTGACTTATAGGTTTTAAGTGTAGTGACCCTTAGATATAGTAAACCTATATCTAAAGTAAGTGGTGCATGCACCATCTTACACAGGCTGCAATGGCAGGCCTGTAGTTCCATTTTGCATGACCTCATGGGTGCCATAATACATGCTTCATTCAGCCCATGGGAGGCCTCTGGGGTACCTATGCCCTGGGTACATGGGTACCATATACTAGGGACTGACAAGGGTACCCCAGTATCCAGAGTGTACCCAAGTACATGAAATAAAAGTTTAGGGAGAAAGCAGATAGACTGGGGTTCTGTTTAGCAGGATCCCAGTCAGACTAGTCAAAAACAGTATTATATGAAGCAAAAAGTGGGGGTAACCATAAGAAGCAGATCCTACTTTCCTACACCATCTATCTATGAATTCGCTCAGATGCATTGTGGTAAATGGAGTGCACTATAACTCACCATTGTTGTTGTAGCCAGTGCAGAGTGTCTCTACCCCTGCACTTCAGGATATTTGTCCTTCAGTAAAGAGTAACTTTTTAAATTTGGGGGTGGCTCACGGTCTCCTCAGGTTTCTGTACCACTTCCAGAGTGCAGGTGCATCCCAGAGCTAGTCAGCTCAAAATCTCAACAAGAGCCAGGAATGTATCAAAAACACCTGTGAACTGACAATAGAAATCTATGGACCCAGTTATATGAGCTAGATGTGTTCTACAGGGGCCATCTTCCAATGAATTATATTCATTTTCTCTTCTCTGTTCTGCTCAATTGTTAGCTCAGCTTTGACAAGATATTTTCGTTGATTGAGAGAAGCTTGGCCCAGGTCTTTTTTTCCAGGATTATCACTATATAATGAGTTTCATTATGCAAATGTATCTTATGTGGACATACTGAAAATCTGAAATGGATCATGCCCTCCTGGACCTAAGATGGACACTGCAGGCCTTCCCTGTTTCAACACTCACCCGGATTGTCACAGCAAATCAGTAATTTTCTCTTGTTCATGATGCAAATGAGAGCTACCGTGGTACATCTGAGGTACTGATCTATATGTAATTAAGTTTCACTTTTGAATAACGGTAATCAGTACCTGAATCAGGAGTGTATTCAAAGATTCTCCTTAAAGCAAATGGCAGTAGCACTGATTTGAGAAAGTCATGGCTCACTTAACTGGAGTAAAAAGGCAACAACCTCTAGTCAAATAGCCTTGATTTGGAGATACTGAGGTTCCTTAATGCCCATCTGAAATCCTGCTTTCTGAACAGGTTATCATGTAACAGCAGCCACAACTAGAACCTGCAGAACTACCCATTAATAGTTACAAGACATCCTCAAAGACGAGGTACACATTCCTGGCATTGTACCCAATGAGGACTCCTCCTTCAGATTAAGGCTGTGGTTAATTCAGTCTTTGCAGCGCCTTAGAATAATCCTCAATCTCCTATTGCAAAAGAAGGACTACAATGATCTCAACGCCTATACTTCTTGTAAAGATTTTGCCATACAAAAACGGCATTACAAGTAGTCTGATGGATAATGGTACATGACTCAAAACAATGGGAATGCCTTCTGTGTTCTCCATGAAGGATCTGAACTAGCAAAATACTTACAGAGAGACTTTAAACTATATAGACTCTAAATTAGTTGTCATGCAAGGTCTTGGGTAGCAAAGAGAAAGTGTTGGTCAGAATAGGAATTTCTCCATTACAAAGAGCATTTGTTTATTACTTCTATGCCCATAATGCACACTGAAAATCGACTTCAGATGTTCAAGTAAGGCTTATGGAACCCTTCAAGTAATAGTTATGCCAAAGTGCAGACAATAGAAAATTAACAATTTGTGAAAAGCCTATCTTAAGACACATTGCCTTAATTCTTTGTGTGTGCAAGATAGGTAGCAGAACATGAGCCCAATTCTTCATCACTACTGGATGCAGATAATCATCAAGAGCATGTGTGTAGCATACAGAGTTCAACCTGGACCCCATAAGTTGTAGTATTGTAGCAGGTCAGTGAGATGCTGCACTGTTTCCAGCACAAGGTAAGCTTCACATCAGTTTGCACAATTAAAAACAATGTTTTCAGTTCTGTTCCCCACAACAAAGGAATGTAGGCCAACTGGATCAGGCCACTGTTCCAAATCAATGCTGTTACAGTGGTCGCATTGATAAGCAAAAACAGCCACTCGCCCAGTTTCTGTACATTTAGTAAAGAACAATAACAAAGCTGAGAAAATCGAGGACAACTCTACTTAAGCTATCAAGTCTACTAATTGAAGTATTGAGCAAACGTCTGCTGTGCACAGAAGATAATGAATTGCACATATGCACCTCAACACTGTTGTGCACCCATGTGTGATACAAGTTATCAGCAATAATTTGAAAAACATTAGAAAGGTATACTGCAAATAAAAGTTAGTACTTCCATGGAAAAGTTATTTCATGGATGGGGATTGTACACTGGCACAAGTACGCCCTATTTCTCTCACAAGGAAATACTGTACCCAGGACACGTTTAAAAACTTTCAGACAGAAGGCAGCGACTATAAGAAAGAATAGTTGGTTATCAGCCTCTCTTAGTTACGACCATATCACTATCATGTACCAGCTCTTACCTGGTCTCCAACCTCTCATAGAGCAAAGTATTGTCAGTGCGGAGCACAAATACTATCTGAAACCACCGCTCCGGGAAGAAGTCACAGCCATGATAATCAACAATCATTCCCCCTCTGGACATCCTGTCTTCAAGTTCATCAATCACCTGTAAAGGCGGCAGAAAAAGAATGGAAACTGTATTATTATAATACCCAACAAACAAATACAGAATGAAGAGTTGTAGTATGAGAAGTACTCACTCTGTCTTCATCTAGAACAGGGCAATCATACTCTTCATCATAACCTTCATATAATTTACCTGCAAAAGAAAAAGACCACTAGGGTTTCAAGTAGGACTGCCAAGTTTTCAAAATTATTTATCTACCAGAAATACTGCAGCTTACCAAAATCACTCCTCTCCCCCCCCCCCCAACCCCAGGGGGCAGTATGTAGAAGTACTGCTGTGAATAGCCCTTCCAAAAAACGCACAAGCAGTAGAACGACTGCTACCACCCAATTCCAAACGTAGGAACCACACAACAAAAATGTAAATAGAACTGTACACCCCACCAAGATGCAACAAGTACAAGTATAGTTAACTTCTACAAACACGTATTACCAGCATTTACATGTCTGCTTATAGACACTCTGAGATGCTTGTCTGCAGACTCTTTCAAACAGAGGTTTTCAGTTGCCGCAGTCTTAAGTACGACAGGCATTTTACAAGCCTGTTGCCACCACCTCCAAACAGCCCTTCACCACAAAAACTAACATTTACATTTCGTTTACCTCCTTCTCGTAACCCACACACCATGTCAAAAAATACAAAGGTAGGCACAACCATTACCACTCATACCACACACAATTTTAACTAAACGTCAATTTCAATAAAACAAAATAGATGTATTTAGATTCACACAAACTTAAAAATTAAAAGTAGTCTCTTGTGCAGTGATTGAGCGAATACCACATAAAACCCTTTAACGTTTCAGCCATAGGAAAATGTGTTAAAAAAAAATTTAGGCCTCCTAGTGCAAGCTTGCCAACATGTCAAATGAATTTAAAAAACAAAATAACTAACACGCAAATATGTTGTTGTACTCTTACTTAACCCATCTACCCTCAAAGAAAATACCTTTCCGTCATACTGTTTACTTCGTCCTATCTTTATGCCATTCCCTACTCCAAGTCCAAAAAGTTACCACAAAACTAACCACTTCCTTAATCTTAAGATAATTACATTAAATTGCGTTATTAATAACCAACACCCTAATTGAACTCCATTTTTAAGTAAGTAAAATAATGTCTTTTATTTGCATGCTTTGCACCTTTTTACTCTAAGAGAGCATTTCACTGGAAGAATGTTGCACCGAGTACTCAAAGTAAGGTGCAGAACACCCAAAGCAACGAGGGAACAAGCATTGGCATAGCCAATAGGTCTCGCCTTTGGGACCTTATAAGTGTTTAGCCAGAGATATTGACTTTGCCTATGTCTTTAAGCTGTGCTGTACAGAAGTCTGCAGCATGCTGAAAAGTTATAATAAAGAAGTGTCACAAGCATTTTTGTTACCTTATATATGAGCAAGAAAGCATTATGTACAACTGAACGACCATATTAAAAAAGTATTAACAATAAATAATGTCTTGAGTTTTTTTTTGTCCTTTCAATGCTGGCAACTTCTATCTGCCTGTCCCAATGGTTGCTTGTTATGGTATTTTTTTGTTATGGGGGGCATAAATAACAGGAGGGTGAAGGTTGGGAAATAGTACCTGTATAACAGTTAGTGAGAGAGTGAGAGAGTCAGTCAGTCAGAGTCAGTCAGTCAGAGTCAGTCAGTCAGAGTCAGTCAGTCAGTCAGTCAGTCAGAGTCAGTCAGTCAGAGTCAGACAGTCGAGTCAGACAGTCGAGTCAGACAGTCGAGTCAGACAGTCGAGTCAGACAGTCGAGTCAGACAGTCGAGTCAGTCAGTCAGTCAGAGTCAGTCAGTCAGAGTCAGTCAGTCAGAGTCAGTCAGTCAGAGTCAGTCAGTCAGAGTCAGTCAGTCAGAGTCAGTCAGTCAGAGTCAGTCAGTCAGTCAGAGTCAGTCAGTCAGAGTCAGACAGTCGAGTCAGTCAGTCAGAGTCAGTCAGTCAGAGTCAGTCAGTCAGAGTCAGTCAGTCAGAGTCAGTCAGTCAGAGTCAGTCAGTCCAGGAGTCAGTCAGTCAGAGTCAGTCAGTCAGGAGTCAGTCGAGTCAGAGTCAGTCAGTCAGAGTCAGTCAGTCAGAGTCAGTCAGTCAGAGTCAGTCAGTCAGAGTCAGTCAGTCAGTCAGAGTCAGTCAGTCAGAGAGTCAGTCAGAGTCAGTCAGTCAGAGTCAGTCAGTCAGTCAGAGTCAGTCAGTCAGTCAGAGTCAGTCAGTCAGAGTCAGTCGAGTCAGAGTCAGTCGAGTCAGAGTCAGTCGAGTCAGAGTCAGTCGAGTCAGAGTCAGTCGAGTCAGAGTCAGTCGAGTCAGAGTCAGTCGAGTCAGAGTCAGTCGAGTCAGAGTCAGTCAGTCGAGTCAGAGTCAGTCGAGGTCAGTCAGTCAGGAGTCAGTCAGTCAGAGTCAGTCAGTCAGAGTCAGTCAGTCAGAGTCAGTCAGTCAGAGTCAGTCAGTCAGTCAGAGAGTCAGTCAGTCAGAGTCAGTCAGTCAGAGTCAGTCAGTCAGAGTCAGTCAGTCAGAGTCAGTCAGTCAGAGTCAGTCAGTCAGAGTCAGTCAGTCAGACAGTCGAGTCAGACAGTCAGTCAGAGTCAGTCAGTCAGAGTCAGTCAGTCAGAGTCAGTCAGTCAGAGTCAGTCAGTCAGAGTCAGTCAGTCAGAGTCAGTCAGTCAGAGTCAGTCAGTCAGAGTCAGTCAGTCAGAGTCAGTCAGTCAGAGTCAGTCAGTCAGAGTCAGTCAGAGTCAGTCAGTCAGAGTCAGTCAGTCAGTCAGAGTCAGTCAGTCAGTCAGAGTCAGTCAGTCGAGTCAGAGTCAGTCGAGTCAGAGTCAGTCAGTCAGAGTCAGAGTCAGTCAGAGTCAGAGTCAGTCAGAGTCAGTCAGTCAGAGTCAGTCAGTCAGTCAGAGTCAGTCAGTCAGTCAGTCAGTCAGTCGAGTCAGAGTCAGTCGAGTCAGAGTCAGTCGAGTCAGAGTCAGTCGAGTCAGAGTCAGTCAGTCAGAGTCAGTCAGTCAGAGTCAGTCAGTCAGTCAGAGTCAGTCAGTCAGTCAGTCAGTCAGTCAGAGTCAGTCAGTCAGAGTCAGTCAGTCAGTCAGAGTCAGTCAGTCAGTCAGAGTCAGTCAGAGTCAGTCAGTCAGAGTCAGTCAGTCAGTCAGAGTCAGTCAGTCAGTCAGAGTCAGTCAGTCAGAGTCAGTCAGTCGAGTCAGAGTCAGTCGAGTCAGAGTCAGTCAGTCAGTCAGAGTCAGTCAGTCAGTCAGTCAGTCAGAGTCAGTCAGTCGAGTCAGAGTCAGTCGAGTCAGAGTCAGTCGAGTCAGAGTCAGTCAGTCAGAGTCAGTCAGTCAGAGTCAGTCAGTCAGTCAGAGTCAGTCAGTCAGTCAGAGTCAGTCAGTCAGAGTCAGTCAGTCAGTCAGAGTCAGTCAGTCAGAGTCAGTCAGTCAGTCAGAGTCAGTCAGTCAGAGTCAGTCAGTCAGAGTCAGTCAGTCAGAGTCAGTCAGTCAGTCAGAGTCAGTCAGTCAGAGTCAGTCAGTCAGAGTCAGTCAGTCAGTCAGAGTCAGTCAGTCAGAGTCAGTCAGTCAGAGTCAGTCAGTCAGAGTCAGTCAGTCAGTCAGAGAGTCAGTCAGTCAGAGTCAGTCAGTCAGAGTCAGTCAGTCAGAGTCAGTCAGTCAGAGTCAGTCAGTCAGAGTCAGTCAGTCAGAGTCAGTCAGTCAGACAGTCGAGTCAGACAGTCGAGTCAGTCAGTCAGTCGAGTCAGACAGTCGAGTCAGTCAGTCAGTCAGGAGTCAGTCAGTCAGTCAGAGTCAGTCAGTCAGAGTCAGTCAGTCAGAGTCAGTCAGTCAGTCAGTCAGAGTCAGTCAGTCAGAGTCAGTCAGTCAGAGTCAGTCAGTCAGAGCGTCAGTCAGAGTCAGTCAGTCAGTCAGAGTCAGTCAGTCAGGAGTCAGTCAGTCAGAGCAGTCAGTCAGTCAGAGTCAGTCAGTCAGTCAGTCAGTCAGTCAGTCAGTCAGAGTCAGTCAGTCAGTCAGTCAGAGTCAGTCAGTCAGTCAGTGAGTCAGAGTCAGTCAGTCAGAGTCAGTCAGTCAGAGTCAGTCAGTCAGAGTCAGTCAGTCAGAGTCAGTCAGTCAGAGTCAGTCAGTCAGAGTCAGTCAGTCAGAGTCAGTCAGTCAGAGTCAGTCAGTCAGAGTCAGTCAGTCAGAGTCAGTCAGTCAGAGTCAGTCAGTCAGAGTCAGTCAGTCAGAGTCAGTCAGTCAGAGTCAGTCAGTCAGAGTCAGTCAGTCAGAGTCAGTCAGTCAGAGTCAGTCAGTCAGTCAGAGTCAGTCAGTCAGTCAGTCAGAGTCAGTCAGAGTCAGTCAGTCAGTCAGTCAGAGTCAGTCAGAGTCAGTCAGTCAGAGTCAGTCAGTCAGTCAGTCAGAGTCAGTCAGTCAGAGTCAGTCAGAGTCAGTCAGTCAGAGAGTCAGTCAGAGTCAGTCAGTCAGAGTCAGTCAGAGTCAGTCAGTCAGAGTCAGTCAGTCAGTCAGTCAGTCAGAGTCAGTCAGAGTCAGTCAGTCAGAGTCAGTCAGAGTCAGTCAGTCAGAGTCAGTCAGTCAGTCAGTCAGAGTCAGTCAGTCAGTCAGTCAGAGTCAGTCAGTCAGTCAGAGTCAGTCAGAGTCAGTCAGTCAGAGTCAGTCAGTCAGAGTCAGTCAGTCAGAGTCAGTCAGTCAGAGTCAGTCAGTCAGAGTCAGTCAGTCAGAGTCAGTCAGTCAGAGTCAGTCAGTCAGAGTCAGTCAGTCAGAGTCAGTCAGTCAGAGTCAGTCAGTCAGAGTCAGTCAGTCAGAGTCAGTCAGAGTCAGTCAGTCAGAGTCAGTCAGTCAGTCAGTCAGAGTCAGTCAGTCAGTCAGAGTCAGTCAGAGTCAGTCAGTCAGAGTCAGTCAGTCAGTCAGTCAGAGTCAGTCAGTCAGTCAGTCAGAGTCAGTCAGTCAGTCAGAGTCAGTCAGAGTCAGTCAGTCAGAGTCAGTCAGTCAGTCAGTCAGAGTCAGTCAGTCAGTCAGTCAGAGTCAGTCAGTCAGTCAGAGTCAGTCAGAGTCAGTCAGTCAGAGTCAGTCAGTCAGTCAGAGTCAGTCAGAGTCAGTCAGTCAGAGTCAGTCAGTCAGTCAGTCAGTCAGTCGAGTCAGAGTCAGTCAGTCAGTCAGTCAGTCGAGTCAGAGTCAGTCAGTCAGTCAGTCAGTCGAGTCAGAGTCAGTCGAGTCAGAGTCAGTCAGTCGAGTCAGAGTCAGTCGAGTCAGAGTCAGTCAGTCGAGTCAGAGTCAGTCGAGTCAGAGTCAGTCGAGTCAGAGTCAGTCAGTCAGTCAGTCAGTCAGTCAGTCGAGTCAGAGTCAGTCAGTCGAGTCAGAGTCAGTCAGTCGAGTCAGAGTCAGTCAGTCGAGTCAGAGTCAGTCAGTCGAGTCAGAGTCAGTCGAGTCAGAGTCAGTCGAGTCAGAGTCAGTCGAGTCAGAGTCAGTCGAGTCAGAGTCAGGTCGAGTCAGAGTCAGTCGAGGTCAGAGTCAGTCGAGTCAGAGTCAGTCGAGTCAGGAGTCAGTCGAGTCAGAGTCAGTCGAGTCGAGAGTCAGTCGAGTCAGAGTCAGTCGAGTCAGAGCTGAGTCGAGTCAGAGTCAGTCGAGTCAGAGTCAGTCGAGTCAGAGTCAGTCGAGTCAGAGTCAGTCGAGTCGAGAGTCAGTCGAGTCAGAGTCAGTCAGTGAGTCAGAGTCAGTCGAGTCAGAGTCAGTCGAGTCAGAGAGTCAGTCGAGTCAGAGTCAGTCAGAGTCAGAGTCAGTCGAGTCAGAGTCAGTCGAGTCAGAGTCAGTCGAGTCAGAGAGTCAGTCAGAGTCAGGAGTCAGTCAGAGTCAGAGTCAGTCGAGTCAGAGTCAGTCGAGTCAGAGTCAGTCAGTCAGAGTCAGTCAGTCAGAGTCAGAGTCAGTCAGAGAGTCAGTCAGTGAGTCAGAGTCAGTCAGTCAGTCAGAGCAGTCAGTCAGTCAGTCAGAGATCAGTCAGTCGAGTCAGAGTCAGTCGAGTCAGAGTCAGTCGAGTCAGAGTCAGTCAGAGTCAGTCGAGTCAGAGTCAGTCGAGTCAGAGTCAGTCAGTCAGAGTCAGTCAGTCAGAGTCAGTCAGTCAGAGTCAGTCAGTCAGAGTCAGTCAGTCAGAGTCAGTCAGTCAGTCAGTCAGTCAGTCAGAGTCAGTCAGTCAGTCAGTCAGAGTCAGTCAGTCAGTCAGTCAGAGTCAGTCAGTCAGTCAGAGTCAGTCAGAGTCAGTCAGTCAGAGTCAGTCAGTCAGTCAGAGTCAGTCAGTCAGAGTCAGTCAGTCGAGTCAGAGTCAGTCGAGTCAGAGTCAGTCAGTCAGAGTCAGTCAGTCAGAGTCAGTCAGTCAGTCAGAGTCAGTCAGTCAGAGTCAGTCAGTCAGTCAGTCAGTCAGTCAGTCAGTCAGAGTCAGTCAGTCGAGTCAGAGTCAGTCAGTCGAGTCAGAGTCAGTCGAGTCAGAGTCAGTCAGTCGAGTCAGAGTCAGTCGAGTCAGAGTCAGTCGAGTCAGAGTCAGTCAGTCAGTCAGTCGAGTCAGAGTCAGTCAGTCAGTCAGTCAGTCGAGTCAGAGTCAGTCGAGTCAGTCAGAGTCAGTCAGTCAGAGTCAGTCAGTCAGAGTCAGTCAGTCAGAGTCAGTCAGTCAGAGTCAGTCAGAGTCAGTCAGTCAGTCAGAGTCAGTCAGTCAGAGTCAGTCAGTCGAGTCAGAGTCAGTCAGTCAGAGTCAGTCAGTCGAGTCAGAGTCAGTCGAGTCAGAGTCAGTCAGTCAGAGTCAGTCAGAGTCAGTCAGTCAGTCAGAGTCAGTCAGTCAGAGTCAGTCAGTCAGTCAGAGTCAGTCAGTCAGTCAGAGTCAGTCAGTCAGAGTCAGTCAGTCAGAGTCAGTCAGTCAGAGTCAGTCAGTCAGAGTCAGAGTCAGTCAGTCAGAGTCAGTCGAGTCAGAGTCAGTCAGTCAGTCAGAGTCAGTCAGTCAGAGTCAGTCAGTCAGTCAGAGTCAGTCAGTCAGAGTCAGTCAGTCGAGTCAGAGTCAGTCGAGTCAGAGTCAGTCGAGTCAGAGTCAGTCGAGTCAGAGTCAGTCGAGTCAGAGTCAGTCGAGTCAGAGTCAGTCGAGTCAGAGTGGAGTCAGTCAGTCAGTCAGTCAGTCAGAGTCAGAGTCAGTCAGTCAGTCAGAGTCAGTCAGAGTCAGAGAGTCAGTCAGTCGAGTCAGTCAGTCGAGTCAGAGTCAGTCAGAGTCAGTCAGTCAGTCAGAGCCAGAGTCAGTCAGAGTCAGAGTCAGTCAGTCGAGTCAGAGTCAGTCAGAGTCAGAGTCAGTCAGTCAGAGAGTCAGAGTCAGTCGAGCCAGAGTCAGTCGAGGTCAGAGAGTCAGTCGAGTCAGAGTCAGTCGAGCCAGAGTCAGTCAGAGTCAGAGTCAGTCGAGTCAGAGTCAGTCGAGTCAGGAGTCTGAGTCAGAGAGTCAGAGAGTCAGTCGAGTCAGAGTCAGTCGAGCCAGAGTCAGTCGAGTCAGAGTCAGTCGAGGTCAGAGTCAGTCAGAGTCAGAGTCAGTCGAGTCAGAGTCAGAGTCAGTCGAGCCAGAGTCAGTCGAGTCAGAGTCAGTCGAGTCAGAGTCAGTCGAGTCAGAGTCAGTCGAGTCAGAGCCGAGTCAGAGTCAGTCAGAGTCAGAGTCAGTCGAGTCAGAGTCAGTCGAGTCAGAGTCAGTCGAGTCAGAGTCAGTCGAGTCAGAGTCAGTCAGAGTCAGAGTCAGTCAGAGTCAGAGTCAGTCGAGTCAGAGTCGAGTCGAGTCAGAGTCAGTCAGAGTCAGAGTCAGTCAGAGTCAGAGTCAGTCGAGTCAGAGTCAGTCAGAGTCAGAGTCAGTCAGAGTCAGAGTCAGTCGAGTCAGAGTCAGTCGAGTCAGAGTCAGTCGAGTCAGAGTCAGTCGAGAGTCAGAGTCAGTCAGAGTCAGAGTCAGTCGAGTCAGAGTCAGTCGAGTCAGAGTCAGTCGAGTGAGAGTCAGTCAGAGTCAGAGTCAGTCGAGTCAGAGTCAGTCGAGGTCAGAGTCAGTCAGAGTCAGAGTCAGTCAGAGCAGAGTCAGTCGAGTCAGAGAGTCAGTCAGAGTCAGAGTCAGTCGAGTCAGAGTCAGTCGAGTCAGAGTCAGTCGAGTCAGAGTCAGTCAGAGTCAGAGTCAGTCGAGTCAGAGTCAGTCAGAGTCAGAGTCAGTCGGAGTCAGAGTCAGTCAGAGTCAGAGTCAGTCGAGTCAGAGTCAGTCGAGTCAGAGTCAGTCGAGTCAGAGTCAGTCAGAGTCAGAGTCAGTCGAGTCAGAGTCAGTCAGAGTCAGAGTCAGTCGAGTCAGAGTCAGTCGAGTCAGAGTCAGTCGAGTCAGAGTCAGTCGAGTCAGAGTCAGTCAGAGTCAGAGTCAGTCAGAGTCAGAGTCAGTCGAGTCAGAGTCAGTCGAGTCAGAGTCAGTCGAGTCAGAGTCAGTCGAGTCAGAGTCAGTCGAGTCAGAGTCAGTCGAGCCAGAGTCAGTCGAGTCAGAGTCAGTCGAGTCGAGAGTCAGTCAGAGTCAGAGTCAGTCAGAGTCAGAGTCAGTCGAGTCAGAGTCAGTCGAGTCAGAGTCAGTCGAGTCAGAGTCAGTCGAGTCAGAGTCAGTCGAGTCAGAGTCAGTCGAGTCAGAGTCAGTCGAGTCAGAGTCAGTCGAGTCAGAGTCAGTCGAGTCAGAGTCAGTCGAGTCAGAGTCAGTCGAGTCAGAGTCAGTCGAGTCAGAGTCAGTCAGGTCAGAGAGTCAGTCGAGTCAGAGTCAGTCGAGTCGAGAGTCAGTCGAGTCAGAGTCAGTCGAGAGCAGAGTCAGTCGAGTCAGAGTCAGTCAGAGTCAGAGTCAGTCGAGTCAGAGTCAGTCGAGTCAGAGTCAGTCGAGTCAGAGTCAGTCGAGTCAGAGTCAGTCAGAGTCAGAGTCAGTCGAGTCAGAGTCGGTCGAGTCAGAGTCAGTCAGAGTCAGAGTCAGTCGAGTCAGAGTCAGTCGAGTCAGAGTCAGTCAGAGTCAGAGTCAGTCAGAGTCAGAGTCAGTCGAGTCAGAGAGTCAGTCGAGTCGAGAGTCAGTCGAGCCAGAGTCAGTCAGGCCAGAGTCAGTCAGAGTCAGAGTCAGTCAGAGTCAGAGTCAGTCGAGCAGAGTCAGTCGAGATGAGAGTCAGTCGAGTCAGAGTCAGTCAGTCAGAGTCAGTCAGTCGAGTCAGAGTAAGTCGAGTCAGAGTCAGTCAGTCAGTCAGAGTCAGTCAGTCGAGTCAGTCAGTCGAGTCAGAGTCAGTCGAGTCAGTCAGAGTCAGTCAGTCAGAGTCAGTCAGTCAGTCAGAGTCAGTCAGTCAGTCAGAGTCAGTCAGTCAGAGTCAGTCAGTCAGAGTCAGTCGAGTCAGTCTCAGTCAGTCGAGTCAGTCGAGTCAGTCGAGTCAGTCGAGTCAGTCGAGTCAGTCGAGTCAGTCGAGTCAGTCGAGTCAGTCGAGTCAGAGTCGAGTCAGTCAGAGTCAGTCGAGTCAGTCGAGTCAGAGTCGAGTCGAGTCAGAGAGTCAGTCGAGTCAGAGTCAGTCGAGCCAGAGTCGAGTCAGAGAGTCAGTCGAGTCAGTCGAGTCAGAGTCAGTCGAGTCAGTCGAGTCAGTCGGAGCTGGAGTAGTCAGTCGAGTCAGTCGAGTCAGTCGAGTCAGTCGAGTCAGTCGAGTCAGTCGAGTCAGTCGAGTCAGTCGAGTCAGTCGAGTCAGAGTCAGTCGAGTCAGAGTCAGTCGAGTCAGTCGAGTCAGAGTCAGTCGAGTCAGAGTCAGTCGAGTCAGAGTCAGTCGAGTCAGAGTCAGTCGAGTCAGTCGAGTCAGAGTCAGTCGAGTCAGAGTCAGTCGAGTCAGTCAGAGTCAGAGTCAGTCAGAGTCAGTCAGTCAGAGTCAGTCAGTCAGTCAGAGTCAGTCAGTCAGTCAGAGTCAGTCAGTCAGTCAGAGTCAGTCAGTCAGTCAGAGTCAGTCAGTCAGTCAGTCAGAGTCAGTCAGTCAGAGTCAGTCAGTCAGTCAGTCAGAGTCAGTCAGTCAGAGTCAGTCAGTCGAGTCAGAGTCAGTCAGTCAGAGTCAGTCAGTCAGAGTCAGTCGAGTCAGAGTCAGTCAGTCAGAGTGGCAGTCAGTCAGAGTCAGTCAGTGAGAGTCAGTCAGTCAGAGTCAGTCAGGTCAGAGTCAGTCGAGTCAGAGTCAGTCAGTCAGAGTCAGTCAGAGTCAGTCAGTCGAGTCAGAGTCAGTCGAGTCAGAGTCAGTCGAGTCGAGTCAGTCAGAGTCAGTCGAGTCAGAGTCAGTCAGTCAGTCAGTCAGTCAGAGTCAGTCAGAGTCAGTCAGTCAGTCAGTCAGAGTCAGTCAGTCAGAGTCAGTCAGAGTCAGTCGAGTCAGTCGAGTCAGTCGAGTCAGTCAGAGTCAGTCAGAGTCAGTCAGTCAGAGTCAGTCAGTCAGTGTCAGTCAGTCAGAGTCAGTCAGTCAGAGTCAGTCAGTCAGAGTCAGTCAGTCAGAGTCAGTCAGTCAGAGTCAGTCAGTCAGAGTCAGTCAGTCAGAGTCAGTCAGTCAGAGTCAGTCGAGTCAGAGTCAGTCGAGTCAGAGTCAGTCGAGTCAGAGAGTCAGTCGAGTCAGAGTCAGTCAGAGCCAGAGTCAGTCGAGTCAGAGTCAGTCGAGTCAGAGTCAGTCGAGGTCAGAGTCAGTCGAGTCAGAGTCAGTCGAGTCAGAGTCAGTCGAGTCAGAGTCAGTCGAGTCAGAGTCAGTCGAGTCAGGAGTCAGTCAGAGTCAGAGTCAGTCAGTCAGAGTCAGTCGAGTCAGAGTCAGTCAGTCAGAGTCAGTCAGTCAGAGTCAGTCAGTCAGAGCAGTCAGTCAGAGAGTCAGTCAGTCAGAGTCAGAGTCAGTCAGTCAGAGTCAGTCAGGGTCAGTCAGTCGAGTCAGAGTCAGTCGAGTCAGTCGAGTCAGAGTCAGTCAGTCAGAGTCAGTCAGTCAGAGTCAGTCAGTCAGAGTCAGTCAGTCAGAGTCAGTCAGTCAGAGTCAGTCAGTCAGAGTCAGTCAGGTCAGTCAGTCGAGTCAGAGTCAGTCAGTCAGAGTCAGTCAGGTCAGTCAGTCGAGTCAGAGTCAGTCGAGTCAGTCGAGTCAGAGTCAGTCAGTCAGAGTCAGTCAGTCAGAGTCAGTCAGTCAGAGTCAGTCAGTCGAGAGTCAGTCAGTCAGAGTCAGTCAGTCAGAGTCAGTCAGGTCAGTCAGTCGAGCCAGAGTCAGTCAGTCAGAGTCAGTCAGAGTCAGTCAGTCAGAGTCAGAGTCAGTCGAGTCAGAGTCAGTCGAGCCAGAGTCAGTCAGTCAGAGTCAGTCAGTCAGAGTCAGTCAGTCAGAGTCAGTCAGTCAGAGTCAGTCGAGTCAGAGTCAGTCGAGGCCAGAGTCAGTCGAGTCAGAGTCAGTCGAGCCAGAGTCAGTCGAGTCAGAGAGAGTCAGTCGAGTCAGAGTCAGTCGAGTCAGAGAGTCAGTCGAGTCAGAGTCAGTCAGAGCCAGAGTCAGTCGAGCCAGAGTCAGTCGAGTCAGAGTCAGTCGAGTCAGAGTCAGTCGAGTCAGAGTCAGTCGAGTCAGAGAGTCAGTCGAGTCAGAGTCAGTCGAGTCAGAGTCAGTCGAGTCAGAGTCAGTCGAGTCAGAGTCAGTCGAGTCAGAGTCAGTCGAGTCAGAGTCAGTCGAGTCAGAGTCAGTCGAGTCAGAGTCAGTCGAGTCAGAGTCAGTCGAGTCAGAGTCAGTCGAGTCAGAGTCAGTCAGTCAGAGTCAGTCAGAGTCAGTCAGAGTCAGTCAGTGAGTCGAGTCAGTCAGTGAGTCAGAGTCAGTCAGTGAGTCAGAGTCAGTCAGTGAGTCAGGGAGTCAGTCAGTGAGTCAGAGTCAGTCAGTGAGTCAGTGAGTCAGTCAGTCAGTCAGAGTCAGTCAGTCAGTCAGAGTCAGTCAGTCAGAGAGTCAGTCAGTCAGAGTCAGTCAGTCAGTCAGAGTCAGTCAGTGAGAGTCAGTCAGTCAGAGTCAGTCAGAGAGTCAGTCAGTCAGAGAGTCAGTCAGTGAGTCAGAGTCAGTCAGTGAGTCAGAGTCAGTCAGTGAGTCAGAGTCAGTCAGTGAGTCAGAGAGTCAGTCAGTCAGTCAGAGTCAGTCAGTCAGAGTCAGTCAGTCAGAGTCAGTCAGTCAGTCAGAGTCAGTCAGTCAGTCAGTCAGTCAGTCAGAGTCAGTCAGTCAGTCAGTCAGAGTCAGTCAGTCAGTCAGAGTCAGTCAGTCAGTCAGTCAGTGTGAGTCAGAGTCAGTCAGTGAGTCAGAGTCAGTCAGAGTCAGTCAGAGTCAGTCAGAGTCAGTCAGTCAGTCAGTCAGAGTCAGTCAGTCAGAGTCAGTCAGTCAGAGTCAGTCAGTCAGAGTCAGTCAGTCAGAGTCAGTCAGAGTCAGTCAGTCAGAGTCAGTCAGTCAGTCAGAGTCAGTCAGTCAGTCAGTCAGAGTCAGTCAGTCAGAGTCAGTCAGTCAGTCAGTCAGTCAGAGTCAGTCAGTCAGAGTCAGTCAGTCAGAGTCAGTCAGTCAGAGTCAGTCAGTCAGTCAGTCAGTCAGAGTCAGTCAGTCAGTCAGAGTCAGTCAGTCAGTCAGAGTCAGTCAGTCAGTCAGAGTCAGTCAGTCAGAGTCAGTCAGTCAGTCAGAGTCAGTCAGTCAGAGTCAGTCAGAGTCAGTCAGAGTCAGTCAGAGTCAGTCAGAGTCAGTCAGAGTCAGTCAGAGTCAGTCAGTCAGTCAGAGTCAGTCAGTCAGTCAGAGTCAGTCAGTCAGAGTCAGTCAGTCAGAGTCAGTCAGTCAGAGTCAGTCAGTCAGAGTCAGTCAGTCAGTCAGAGTCAGTCAGTCAGAGTCAGTCAGTCAGAGTCAGTCAGTCAGAGTCAGTCAGTCAGAGTCAGTCAGTCAGAGAGTCAGTCAGTCAGAGTCAGTCAGTCAGAGAGTCAGTCAGAGTCAGTCAGTCAGAGTCAGTCAGTCAGTCAGAGTCAGTCAGTCAGTCAGAGTCAGTCAGTCAGTCAGAGTCAGTCAGTCAGTCAGTCAGAGTCAGTCAGTCAGTCAGAGTCAGTCAGTCAGTCAGTCAGAGTCAGTCAGTCAGTCAGTCAGTCAGAGTCAGTCAGTGAGTCAGAGTCAGTCAGAGTCAGTCAGAGTCAGTCAGAGTCAGTCAGAGTCAGTCAGTGAGTCAGAGTCAGTCAGAGTCAGTCAGAGTCAGTCTCAGAGTCAGTCAGTCAGTCAGTCAGAGTCAGTCAGTCAGAGTCAGTCAGTCAGAGTCAGTCAGTCAGAGTCAGTCAGTCAGAGTCAGTCAGAGTCAGTCAGTCAGAGTCAGTCAGAGTCAGTCAGTCAGTCAGAGTCAGTCAGAGTCAGACAGTCGAGTCAGACAGTCAGAGTCAGTCAGTCAGTCAGTCAGTCAGTCAGAGTCAGTCAGTCAGAGTCAGTCAGTCAGAGTCAGTCAGTCAGTCAGTCAGTCAGTCAGTCAGAGTCAGTCAGTCAGAGTCAGTCAGTCAGTCAGTCAGAGTCAGTCAGTCAGAGTCAGACAGTCGAGTCAGACAGTCAGAGTCAGTCAGTCAGTCAGTCAGTCAGAGTCAGTCAGTCAGAGTCAGTCAGTCAGAGTCAGTCAGTCAGTCAGTCAGAGTCAGTCAGTCAGAGTCAGTCAGTCAGTCAGTCAGAGTCAGTCAGTCAGAGTCAGTCAGAGTCAGTCAGTCAGAGTCAGTCAGTCAGTCAGAGTCAGTCAGTCAGTCAGTCAGTCAGTCAGTCAGTCAGAGTCAGTCAGTCAGTCAGAGTCAGTCAGTCAGTCAGTCAGAGTCAGTCAGTCAGTCAGAGTCAGTCAGTGAGTCAGAGTCAGTCAGAGTCAGTCAGAGTCAGTCAGTGAGTCAGAGTCAGTCAGAGTCAGTCAGAGTCAGTCAGAGTCAGTCAGAGTCAGTCAGAGTCAGTCAGAGTCAGTCAGTCAGAGTCAGTCAGTCAGAGTCAGTCAGTCAGAGTCAGTCAGTCAGTCAGAGTCAGTCAGTCAGTCAGTCAGAGTCAGTCAGTCAGAGTCAGTCAGTCAGAGTCAGTCAGTCAGTCAGTCAGTCAGTCAGTCAGTCAGTCAGTCAGAGTCAGTCAGTCAGTCAGTCAGAGTCAGTCAGTCAGAGTCAGTCAGTCAGAGTCAGTCAGTCAGTCAGAGTCAGTCAGTCAGTCAGAGTCAGTCAGTCAGTCAGTCAGAGTCAGTCAGTGAGTCAGAGTCAGTCAGTGAGTCAGAGTCAGTCAGAGTCAGTCAGAGTCAGTCAGAGTCAGTCAGAGTCAGTCAGAGTCAGTCAGAGTCAGTCAGAGTCAGTCAGTGAGTCAGAGTCAGTCAGAGTCAGTCAGAGTCAGTCAGAGTCAGTCAGTCAGTCAGTCAGTCAGAGTCAGTCAGAGTCAGTCAGTCAGTCAGTCAGAGTCAGTCAGTCAGAGTCAGTCAGTCAGTCAGTCAGTCAGTCAGTCAGAGTCAGTCAGTCAGAGTCAGTCAGTCAGAGTCAGTCAGTCAGAGTCAGTCAGTCAGAGTCAGTCAGTCAGTCAGAGTCAGTCAGTCAGAGTCAGTCAGTCAGAGTCAGTCAGTCAGAGTCAGTCAGTCAGTCAGTCAGAGTCAGTCAGTCAGTCAGTCAGAGTCAGTCAGTCAGAGTCAGTCAGTCAGTCAGAGTCAGTCAGAGTCAGTCGAGTCAGTCGAGTCAGTCGAGTCAGTCGAGTCAGTCGAGTCAGTCGAGTCAGTCGAGTCAGAGTCAGTCGAGTCAGAGTCAGTCGAGTCAGAGTCAGTCGAGTCAGAGTCAGTCGAGTCAGTCGAGTCAGAGTCAGTCGAGTCAGAGTCAGTCGAGTCAGAGTCAGTCAGAGCCAGAGTCAGTCGAGTCAGAGTCAGTCGAGTCAGAGAGTCAGTCGAGTCAGAGTCAGTCGAGTCAGAGTCAGTCGAGTCAGAGTCAGTCGAGTCAGAGTCAGTCGAGTCAGAGTCAGTCGAGTCAGAGTCAGTCGAGTCAGAGTCAGTCGAGTCAGAGTCAGTCGAGTCAGAGTCAGTCGAGTCAGAGTCAGTCGAGTCAGAGTCAGTCGAGTCAGAGTCAGTCGAGTCAGAGTCAGTCGAGTCAGAGTCAGTCGAGTCAGAGTCAGTCGAGTCAGAGTCAGTCGAGTCAGAGTCAGTCAGTCAGAGTCAGTCAGTCAGAGTCAGTCAGGTCAGTCAGTCGAGTCAGAGTCAGTCAGTCAGAGTCAGTCAGGTCAGTCAGTCGAGTCAGAGTCAGTCGAGTCAGAGTCAGTCGAGTCAGAGTCAGTCAGTCAGAGTCAGTCAGTCAGAGTCAGTCAGAGTCAGTCGAGTCAGTCGAGTCAGTCGAGTCAGTCAGAGTCAGTCAGAGTCAGTCAGTCAGAGTCAGTCAGTCAGAGTCAGTCAGAGAGTCAGTCAGTCAGTCAGTCAGAGAGTCAGTCAGTCAGTCAGTCAGTCAGTCAGTCAGAGTCAGTCAGTCAGTCAGTCAGTCAGAGTCAGTCAGTCAGTCAGTCAGTCAGAGTCAGTCAGTCAGTCAGTCAGTCAGAGTCAGTCAGTCAGAGTCAGTCAGTCAGAGTCAGTCAGTCAGAGTCAGTCAGAGTCAGTCAGTCAGAGTCAGTCAGAGTCAGTCAGTCAGAGTCAGTCAGTCAGTCAGTCAGAGTCAGTCAGTCAGAGTCAGTCAGTCAGTCAGAGTCAGTCAGTCAGTCAGAGTCAGTCAGTCAGAGTCAGTCAGTCAGTCAGTCAGTCAGAGTCAGTCAGTCAGTCAGTCAGTCAGTCAGTCAGTCAGTCAGTCAGAGACAGTCAGTCAGTCAGTGTGAGAAGTTGGCCTGGTATATGCTGTTCACTAATTAAAGTGGACACCTTGCACCAGGGCAAATCGACTCTTATGGTAGATAGGTTTAAGACAACCTTTTAAAGAAAGCTATCCTAGTGGTAGCTGTGGAGAGCAGCCTTCAGGCTAAGTCTCGGAGGAATGTAAAGCAGCTTGTTTTACCATATAATCTCTTGAATCACCAAATGAAAAGACACCACACAGGTATATATATCAAATATATATGTATTTATTTCTAAATAACTCTCTACTAATCTCTTTATGAGATTAGAAGACAAACATATGCACAAATCAACGTTTCACAATAAGTTAAGCACAAAATATGGCTGGGGCCCTAGGGGCGTACCAGACCATATACTAAGTAAGAGACTTAGAAACAACGACTTGCAGGGAGACAAGGCCTAGGGCCTTCAGAAGTGCAGGGGCCTCACGAAACCACCCAAGGCAGGTAAGTAAAGGACCCACGGGGGACGCGTGCAGTGTGGATACACAGGCGCGGATCGCCGTTAACTTCAATGGGGCAAGTCGCGGTTGGAAATAAAGAGTTTTAGGATACTTCGGGAGAACCTACAAGCAAGTCACTTACAGGGTAAGTAGTTCTAGGGCCCACACCCACAGGAGCACCGTAGTGCTGGAGTTACCTCACCCAGGGAAGCCGGGTGCACAGGTGTCCTTTGGTGTCGGGTCGCGGCGTCGTTTTCAATGGCGAACAAAGAAGACTTGCTGCTTGCGGGAGCTGAAGAAGTGTCCGGTGGAATCCAAGCCTGGATTCTGAAGAAGGATGACCTGAAAGCAGAGGGGACAGTGTTCAAAGTCACTTGGCAGTGACCCGGGGCAAGGAAGATGGATGCCCACCGTCGTCGGTCGCTTCAGGTCGGTTGCAGGTGCCTTGACTCTTCAGCCACGTGGTCCAGGAGGCGTCGACGATGACCAGGAGCTGGATTCGGTGTGTCCCTCGACGTCTGCAGCTGACTGCGGTGTCGGCAACTCGATCGGAGCCAACAAGCCTTGGCAGCCGCAAGTCTTGGGGAGATGAAGAAAAGTCGATGGCGCAGACCAGCAAGGTCTGAGGGACTCACCCAGCGAGGGTAAGTCAGGGCAGGCCTGGAGCAACCAGGGAGCCCTTTGGTTTCTTTAAGAAGTCTTCTGGGGACCCACAAGCCAGCGGGCAAGGGATCGCGAAGACACCTCGGGCGGAATCACTCAACAGGGGCCCACGGTCACTCGGGACGGTGTAGGCCTCTGATCTTTGGAGGGTTTCCTGTTGGAGGTCGGGACCACACGTGGTCCAAAGCACAGGTTCGTAGAACGTTGTGAAGGGGTTGCACTCGACAATAGTGCACGGTACCCAGGGGTCGCGGTTCCTCGTTACTCGTGGGGTCCACTTGCCTCAGCTTCGCTGGGGACTCACGATGGCCTGGGAGAGGTCAGGAAATCCACTTCTTGGGCTGCAGGGACTTCGGACTCCGGCGGGAGCGGCGTAGTTTGCGACTGTCGTTGTCGTTTTGGTGCCTGCCAAGCAGGGGAGTCACTCCTTGACTCCAAGGGAGATTCTTCTGTCTTCCAAAGGTAGTGGAACGTCGAAGGGCCAGGATTCTTCTGTAGAGCGTCGTCCAGGGGTTATCTGCTTTGCAATGGCAAGGTTCCCCCTCTTATACTAAAAGAGGGGATGGACTAGCTCTATGACCCCACCTATGGGAGGGTCAAGGGAGGGGTGGCTACACCCACTTCCCTTTGTCCAGTTTCGCGCCAGAGCAGGGGCAGGTAGCCCCTGAGCTGGTTTGAACTGGCATATGCACAGAGGAGCCTTCTGCTCCCCCAGTGCAGGACTTCAAAGCACTCTAAGAGTGCACCCACCCAGCCCCAATACACTAAACCCTGTCTGGAAGGTGGTTACACCTCCCTGTGACAGGATGCCTATTGTTGGGCTTCCTCCACTGTGAGTTTCGGTCATCAGCAGGAGGGCAGCCCAGTGTCTGTGACTGGTGGCATCCATTTTGTGATGCCAGGGCTCTTTAGGATTCTACCGCGTTTCCACAGCAGGTACATGTCTTATCCCTCTAGAAGGGTGGAATGCTACCCCCGCCGCCAAGATTGGCGGGGGGTAGTATTCCAAGATGTTTGACACCAAACACGACATGTTTTGATGCAGCCATTCCAAAGTTAGCATTTACCGCGAGGATATAATGCACTTAAATAGTATATGGTTTAACCGCATCCACAAACAGCACCAGAGAATGGACTCTGAGAACTGCAGAGGGGCCCTGCTCATGCAGAGGCACCCCCTCACATAGAAGCCAAGCACCCTGCCCTCAGGATTGATAGGGCCTGCCTTAGGGGTGACTGATAGGTTTATATGTGTGTGCAAGAGAGATATAGGAAACCTATATCTCAGTGAGGAGTGCTAGCACCACCTCACCCAGGCTGCAGTAGCAGGCCTGTGGTGTCAGATTTAGACTGCTTCCCAGGGGTGGCATAACACATGCTGCAGCCCCTGGTAGGCCTGTGAAGTACCTATGCCCTTGGCACCTAAGGTACCATATACTAGGGACTCATAAGGCACCACAGTATCCAATCACTAGTGCACCTAGAGTGCACTCCATGTCGTTTAGAGAGAGCAGATAGACTGGGGCCCTGAATAGCAGGGTCCCAGTCCAACTAAGTCATAAACCAGCAAAACACCAGGAAAAAAGTGGGGGCAACCATATAGTCAGATTCCACCTTCCTACATAACCCCCCAAACGAAAGGAGATAAGGCTAACCTTGGCCAGTTGAGCCTTTATTGACTAAGTGGCCATATAAGGAAGCACCTGCACTAGCATGGTTGCCCCCTGTCTTATGGTCCACTAAGCAATCCCTCACCCTAAGGGTATGAGAGGGTCTCCACCATGGGGAATCACTACCTGTGGTGTGCTTTGGTAAAGTACCAGGCTGGTGAGGTGTCTGAGTAGGGAAGTGAGGCCCTAGGAATGTTGGCCTCAGCTTTCTCAGCTCACTGGTCACCATGTATGCCTGTCTTTCCATGACTGAGTGGTACTTTGCTCTAAGGGTCAACCTTTGACTGCCTACAGCCGTGGGTTGGGTCCCTTTGGGTGGAACACTGGAGGGACATGGCATGTTTGGAACCTTTTGGTCCCAGGTTTGCCCTTGCCTAACAGAGTCCTTCTGGGGAGGTCCCTACATAAAGGTATGGGGGATCCCTCAGTGGGTTGAGGAATTTCCACCTGGCTAGGGCTACTAGCCGGGGTGCCCCTAATCTGCTGATGGGGGGTTCCTCTGGACAGGGGGCCCTGGGGGGTCCACTGACCTCCCTGACCTCTGCAGCCCTGGGCTGACTGAGGCAGGGTAGAGAGGGGCAGGTTACCTGCTCCAGACTGGGTACCACCTTGTAAGGGTCCTCTGCCATCAGGGGGTGGCCAGGCCAGGCCTGACTACCTCTGTGGCAGTTCCTTCACTAGGGGTAGGGTCAGTTCCCTGAGGAGGCTGACCCTTACCTACTGTCTGGAGGGAAGAAGACTTTTCTTCAACCCTTGTGCTCTCTTCTGGGGGAGAGTGGGCCATTCTTCCAGGCTCCATCTCTCCAAAATCTTGGGCTGGGGCTGTGGCCATCACAGCCCCACTAACCTTTACAGGGACACCCAACATCTTCAGATGGGTTTGGTGTTCAATTTCAGCCCAGGCTGAAATTTCCAGATCATTGCCCATCAGGCAATCTACAGGTAAGGTTGGGGACACTGCCACTCTCTTTGGGCCTGTGACCCCCTCCCAGCTGAGATTGACTATGGCCATGGGGTGATCTGTTCTGACACCATCAATGTTGGTCACCTGGTATTTAAACTCAGGTAAAAGCTGGTGAGGGGGACTAGTTTCCCTGCCACCATGGTGACACTAGCCCCTGTGTCCCTAAATGCCACAGCTTTCTGACCATTAATTATTGGCTCCAGTCTGTACCTGCCCAATGCTATGGGACCCATGGTAAAGGTGGCATATCCTACACCACCATCAGAATCTGAGGAGTCTGTTGAGGGGTCCTGTCTAAACTAGGGCCCACCTCTGTTCCTCTTGCAAACGCACCTAACTTTTTGGGTGCACTACTCCCAACTGGAGGATTACTACTGGTAGTACCAGGAGGGGTGGTAGTAGTTGTTGGAGGAACATTTTCTTTATTGCCATTCCTGGGACAACTGGGATCAGATTTCCAGTGCCCAGGCTTTTTACAGACATGGCAATAGGGTTTCTTTTCAGGAGAGGAAGGAGTTTGGGACCCACCCCCAAAGAGGAATTTTGGGGCCCTGTAGTGGACTTATCCTTGGATTTATCCCCACCTTTCTCTTGGGACTTGGTAGAATCTTTCTTGTGGTCACCACCCTGATTCTTAGGCCTTACTCTGGTTCTGACCCATTTGTCTGCCTTCTTTCCCAATTCTTGGGGAGAGGTCAGATCAGAGTCCACCAGGTACTGGTGTAAAAGCTGGTTTTGACAATTATTAAGGATCTGTTCTCTCATCATTAGATTATAAAATCCTTTGAAATCAGTAACCCTACTGCCAACCAGCCAACCCTCCAGAGCCTTGGATGCACAATCTACAAAGTCTGTCCAGTCCTGAGTCTGTGCCTTCTGGGTATCTCTGAACTTCAACCTGTACTGCTTCAGTGGTTAAGCCAAACCCATCTATCAGTGCACTCTTCAGGACCTCATAATCATTAGCATCCTCCTCTCTAACAGTGAGGAGCTTGTCTCTTCCTTTATCTGAAAAGGAGAGCCACAAGATTGCTGCCCACTGCTTTTGGGGGACCTGCTGTACTCTACAGGCCCTCTCCATAGCAGTTATCCATTTGTGGATATCATCCCCACTCTGGTAGGGAGGAACAACCTTGCTCAGGTTCCTATGGTCAGGGACATATTCTCTGCCTCTAGGGACACTGTTGCTGCCACCAGGGGTTCTAAACCCTCCCTTCTGGAAGCTCTCTGGATCTCCAGGGCTTCTCTATCCAGTGCCAACTGCTTGGTTCTGAGGGCCACTTTGGCTTCCTCATACTGGAGCAGTTTGCACCTTCTCTCAGAGGAGGTCTCTCTTAAGTTAAAGTATGAGCTCCTCTCTTGGACAAATTCTCTGCCAGAGTGATAAGAGTGCTCAGATTCCCTGGAAGGGGATCTGTGCCTCTCATCCACTCTGCCAGTTCTCTTAGGGAGAACTCCTCTGTCCTGTTCAGGCTCCTTGAAGCCTGGCCCTTCAACCACAGAGTCTTGGTCATTCGGATTGTCCTCATCTGACCCAGATACTATGATTGACCCACCCACTGATTCAGACCCCTTAGCTCCTAGAGCCAATCTAAGGTCATCTGCTGTCAGCAGATCTATCAGGTGTAGTGTTGAGGGACTCTGTCCTAGTCTCAGGTGTCTGTCAACACACATGGCTCTCAAGTCAGAGAAAGCCATGTCCTTATACTGAGGCTGAGTGGATCCACTGGGTCCACCCTTTAAGGACATTCTAGTGTTGTGCAGTGTTGTACTACCTACACTAGTTTGTGGCCTACTGATCCTAGCTTGAGCTGTGGAAAGGGTGTGCTATCCCTTGGCACACAGCTCTAAGTTCAGTAGAACTTATTGATACTAAGCTTGACTTTATATGTACCTTGAGTACCTATAATGGTTTTCAGTTAGTAATTCAAATAGAGATTTTCTGGTAAAACAATGGCAAGCTGGAATCCCACACGCTGCCCACCAATGTGAGAAGTTGGCCTGGTATATGCTGTTCACTAATTAAAGTGGACACCTTGCACCAGGGCAAATCGACTCTTATGGTAGATAGGTTTAAGACAACCTTTTAAAGAAAGCTATCCTAGTGGTAGCTGTGGAGAGCAGCCTTCAGGCTAAGTCTCGGAGGAATGTAAAGCAGCTTGTTTTACCATATAATCTCTTGAATCACCAAATGAAAAGACACCACACAGGTATATATATCAAATATATATGTATTTATTTCTAAATAACTCTCTACTAATCTCTTTATGAGATTAGAAGACAAACATATGCACAAATCAACGTTTCACAATAAGTTAAGCACAAAATATGGCTGGGGCCCTAGGGGCGTACCAGACCATATACTAAGTAAGAGACTTAGAAACAACGACTTGCAGGGAGACAAGGCCTAGGGCCTTCAGAAGTGCAGGGGCCTCACGAAACCACCCAAGGCAGGTAAGTAAAGGACCCACGGGGGACGCGTGCAGTGTGGATACACAGGCGCGGATCGCCGTTAACTTCAATGGGGCAAGTCGCGGTTGGAAATAAAGAGTTTTAGGATACTTCGGGAGAACCTACAAGCAAGTCACTTACAGGGTAAGTAGTTCTAGGGCCCACACCCACAGGAGCACCGTAGTGCTGGAGTTACCTCACCCAGGGAAGCCGGGTGCACAGGTGTCCTTTGGTGTCGGGTCGCGGCGTCGTTTTCAATGGCGAACAAAGAAGACTTGCTGCTTGCGGGAGCTGAAGAAGTGTCCGGTGGAATCCAAGCCTGGATTCTGAAGAAGGATGACCTGAAAGCAGAGGGGACAGTGTTCAAAGTCACTTGGCAGTGACCCGGGGCAAGGAAGATGGATGCCCACCGTCGTCGGTCGCTTCAGGTCGGTTGCAGGTGCCTTGACTCTTCAGCCACGTGGTCCAGGAGGCGTCGACGATGACCAGGAGCTGGATTCGGTGTGTCCCTCGACGTCTGCAGCTGACTGCGGTGTCGGCAACTCGATCGGAGCCAACAAGCCTTGGCAGCCGCAAGTCTTGGGGAGATGAAGAAAAGTCGATGGCGCAGACCAGCAAGGTCTGAGGGACTCACCCAGCGAGGGTAAGTCAGGGCAGGCCTGGAGCAACCAGGGAGCCCTTTGGTTTCTTTAAGAAGTCTTCTGGGGACCCACAAGCCAGCGGGCAAGGGATCGCGAAGACACCTCGGGCGGAATCACTCAACAGGGGCCCACGGTCACTCGGGACGGTGTAGGCCTCTGATCTTTGGAGGGTTTCCTGTTGGAGGTCGGGACCACACGTGGTCCAAAGCACAGGTTCGTAGAACGTTGTGAAGGGGTTGCACTCGACAATAGTGCACGGTACCCAGGGGTCGCGGTTCCTCGTTACTCGTGGGGTCCACTTGCCTCAGCTTCGCTGGGGACTCACGATGGCCTGGGAGAGGTCAGGAAATCCACTTCTTGGGCTGCAGGGACTTCGGACTCCGGCGGGAGCGGCGTAGTTTGCGACCGTCGTTGTCGTTTTTGGTGCCTGCCAAGCAGGGGAGTCACTCCTTGACTCCAAGGGAGATTCTTCTGTCTTCCAAAGGTAGTGGAACGTCGAAGGGCCAGGATTCTTCTGTAGAGCGTCGTCCAGGGGTTATCTGCTTTGCAATGGCAAGGTTCCCCTCTTATACTAAAAGAGGGGATGGACTAGCTCTATGACCCCACCTATGGGAGGGTCAAGGGAGGGGTGGCTACACCCACTTCCCTTTGTCCAGTTTCGCGCCAGAGCAGGGGCAGGTAGCCCCTGAGCTGGTTTGAACTGGCATATGCACAGAGGAGCCTTCTGCTCCCCCAGTGCAGGACTTCAAAGCACTCTAAGAGTGCACCCACCCAGCCCCAATACACTAAACCCTGTCTGGAAGGTGGTTACACCTCCCTGTGACAGGATGCCTATTGTTGGGCTTCCTCCACTGTGAGTTTCGGTCATCAGCAGGAGGGCAGCCCAGTGTCTGTGACTGGTGGCATCCATTTTGTGATGCCAGGGCTCTTTAGGATTCTACCGCGTTTCCACAGCAGGTACATGTCTTATCCCTCTAGAAGGGTGGAATGCTACCCCCGCCGCCAAGATTGGCGGGGGGTAGTATTCCAAGATGTTTGACACCAAACACGACATGTTTTGATGCAGCCATTCCAAAGTTAGCATTTACCGCGAGGATATAATGCACTTAAATAGTATATGGTTTAACCGCATCCACAAACAGCACCAGAGAATGGACTCTGAGAACTGCAGAGGGGCCCTGCTCATGCAGAGGCACCCCCTCACATAGAAGCCAAGCACCCTGCCCTCAGGATTGATAGGGCCTGCCTTAGGGGTGACTGATAGGTTTATATGTGTGTGCAAGAGAGATATAGGAAACCTATATCTCAGTGAGGGGTGCTAGCACCACCTCACCCAGGCTGCAGTAGCAGGCCTGTGGTGTCAGATTTAGACTGCTTCCCAGGGGTGGCATAACACATGCTGCAGCCCCTGGTAGGCCTGTGAAGTACCTATGCCCTTGGCACCTAAGGTACCATATACTAGGGACTCATAAGGCACCACAGTATCCAATCACTAGTGCACCTAGAGTGCACTCCATGTCGTTTAGAGAGAGCAGATAGACTGGGGCCCTGAATAGCAGGGTCCCAGTCCAACTAAGTCATAAACCAGCAAAACACCAGGAAAAAAGTGGGGGCAACCATATAGTCAGATTCCACCTTCCTACAGTCAGAGACAGTCAGTCAGTGTCAGTCAGTCAGTGTCAGTCAGTGTCAGTCAGTCAGAGTCAGTCAGTCAGAGTCAGTCAGTCAGTCAGAGTCAGTCAGTCAGAGTCAGTCAGTCAGAGTCAGTCAGTCAGTCAGAGTCAGTCAGTCAGTCAGAGTCAGTCAGTCAGAGTCAGTCAGTCAGTCAGTCAGTCAGAGTCAGTCAGTCAGTCAGTCAGTCAGAGTCAGTCAGTCAGTCAGTCAGAGTCAGTCAGTCAGTCAGAGTCAGTCGGTCAGAGTCAGTCAGTCAGTCGAGTCAGAGTCAGTCGAGTCAGAGTCAGTCGAGTCAGGAGTCAGTCGAGTCAGAGTCAGTCGAGTCAGAGTCAGTCGAGTCAGAGTCAGTCGAGTCAGAGTCAGTCGAGTCAGAGTCAGTCGAGTCAGAGGTCAGTCGAGTCAGAGTCAGTCGAGGTCAGAGTCAGTCGAGTGTCAGAGTCCAGTCGGAGCCAGAGTCAGTCGAGTCAGAGTCAGTCGAGTCAGAGTCAGTCGAGTCAGAGTCAGTCTGAGCCAGAGTCAGTCGAGTCAGAGTCAGTCGAGTCAGAGTCAGTCGAGTCAGAGTCAGTCGAGGTCAGAGTCAGTCGAGTCAGAGTCAGTCGAGTCAGAGTCAGTCGAGCCAGAGTCAGTCGAGTCAGAGTCAGTCGAGTCAGAGTCGAGTCCGAGTCAGAGTCAGTCGAGTCAGAGTCAGTCGAGTCAGAGTCAGTCGAGTCAGAGTCAGTCGAGTCAGAGTCAGTCGAGTCAGAGTCAGTCGAGTCAGAGTCAGTCGGAGCCAGAGTCAGTCGAGTCAGAGTCAGTCGAGTCAGAGTCAGTCGAGTCGAGAGTCAGTCGAGTCAGAGTCAGTCGAGTCAGAGTCAGTCGAGTCAGAGCTCAGTCGAGTCAGAGTCAGTCGAGGTCAGAGTCAGTCGAGTCAGAGTCAGTCGAGTCAGGAGTCAGTCGAGTCAGGAGTCAGTCGAGTCAGAGTCAGTCGAGGTCAGAGTCAGTCGAGTCAGAGTCAGTCGAGCCAGAGCGTCAGTCGAGTCAGGAGTCAGTCGAGTCAGGAGTCAGTCGAGGTCAGAGTCAGTCAGTGAGTCAGAGTCAGTCGAGTCAGAGAGTCAGTCGAGTCAGAGTCAGTCGAGGTCAGAGTCAGTCGAGTCAGAGAGTCAGTCGAGTCAGGAGTCAGTCGAGTCAGTCAGTCGAGTCAGTCAGTCGAGTCAGGTCAGTCGAGTCAGAGTCAGTCGAGTCAGAGTCGGGTCAGGAGTCAGTCAGAGTCAGTCAGTCAGAGTCAGTCGAGTCAGAGTCAGTCAGGAGTCAGTCAGTCAGAGTCAGTCAGTCAGAGTCAGTCAGTCAGAGTCAGTCAGTCAGAGTCAGTCGAGTCAGAGTCAGTCGAGTCAGAGTCAGTCGAGTCAGAGTCAGTCGAGTCAGAGTCAGTCGAGTCAGAGTCAGTCGAGTCAGAGTCAGTCGAGTCAGAGTCAGTCGAGTCAGTCGAGTCGAGTCAGAGTCAGTCAGTCAGTCAGTCAGTCAGTCAGTCAGAGTCAGTCAGTCAGAGTCAGTCAATCAGAGTCAGTCAGTCAGAGTCAGTCAGTCAGAGTCAGTCGAGTCAGAGTCAGTCGAGTCAGAGTCAGTCGAGTCAGAGTCAGTCGAGTCAGAGTCAGTCGAGTCAGAGTCAGTCGAGTCAGAGTCAGTCAGTCAGAGTCAGTCAGTCAGAGTCAGTCAGTCAGAGTCAGTCAGTCAGAATCAGTCAGTCAGAGTCAGTCAGTCAGAGTCAGTCAGTCAGAGTCAGTCAGAGTCAGTCAGTCAGAGTCAGTCAGTCAGAGTCAGTCAGTCAGAGTCAGTCAGTCAGAGTCAGTCAGTCAGAGTCAGTCAGTCAGAGTCAGTCAGAGTCAGTCAGAGTCAGTCAGTCAGTCAGTCAGAGTCAGTCAGAGTCAGTCAGTCAGTCAGTCAGTCAGTCAGTCAGTCAGTCAGAGTCAGTCAGTCAGTCAGAGTCAGTCAGTCAGAGTCAGTCAGTCAGAGTCAGTCAGTCAGAGTCAGTCAGTCAGAGTCAGTCAGTCAGAGTCAGTCAGTCAGAGTCAGTCAGAGTCAGTCGAGTCAGAGTCAGTCGAGTCAGAGTCAGTCAGTCAGAGTCAGTCAGTCAGTCAGTCAGTCAGTCAGTCAGTCAGAGTCAGTCAGTCAGAGTCAGTCAGAGTCAGTCAGTCAGTCAGTCAGTCAGTCAGAGTCAGTCAGTCAGAGTCAGTCAGAGTCAGTCGAGTCAGAGTCAGTCAGTCAGAGTCAGTCAGTCAGTCAGTCAGTCAGTCAGAGTCAGTCAGTCGAGTCAGAGTCAGTCGAGTCAGAGTCAGTCGAGTCAGAGTCAGTCGAGTCAGAGTCAGTCGAGTCAGAGTCAGTCGAGTCAGAGTCAGTCGAGTCAGAGTCAGTCGAGTCAGAGTCAGTCGAGTCAGAGTCAGTCGAGTCAGAGTCAGTCGAGTCAGAGTCAGTCGAGTCAGTCAGTCAGTCAGAGTCAGTCAGTCAGTCAGTCAGAGTCAGTCAGTCAGAGTCAGTCAGAGTCAGTCAGAGTCAGTCAGAGTCAGTCAGAGTCAGTCAGTCAGAGTCAGTCAGTCAGTCAGAGTCAGTCAGTCAGTCAGTCAGTCAGTCAGTCAGTCAGAGTCAGTCAGTCAGTCAGAGTCAGTCAGTCAGAGTCAGTCAGTCAGTCAGAGTCAGTCAGTCAGTCAGAGTCAGTCAGTCAGTCAGAGTCAGTCAGTCAGTCAGAGTCAGTCAGTCAGTCAGAGTCAGTCAGTCAGTCAGAGTCAGTCAGTCAGAGTCAGTCAGTCGAGTCAGAGTCAGTCGAGTCAGAGTCAGTCAGTCAGTCAGTCAGAGTCAGTCAGTCAGAGTCAGTCAGTCAGAGTCAGTCAGTCAGAGTCAGTCAGTCAGAGTCAGTCAGTCAGTCAGAGTCAGTCAGTCAGAGTCAGTCAGTCAGAGTCAGTCAGTCAGAGTCAGTCAGTCAGAGTCAGTCAGTCAGAGTCAGTCAGTCAGAGTCAGTCAGAGTCAGAGTCAGAGTCAGTCAGTCAGTCAGTCAGTCAGAGTCAGTCAGAGTCAGTCAGAGTCAGTCAGAGTCAGAGTCAGTCAGTCAGAGTCAGTCAGAGTCAGTCAGAGTCAGTCAGAGTCAGTCAGTCAGTCAGAGTCAGTCAGTCAGTCAGAGTCAGTCAGTCGAGTCAGAGTCAGTCGAGTCAGAGTCAGTCAGTCAGAGTCAGTCAGTCAGTCAGAGTCAGTCAGTCAGAGTCAGTCAGTCGAGTCAGAGTCAGTCAGTCAGAGTCAGTCAGTCAGAGTCAGTCAGTCAGAGTCAGTCAGTCAGTCAGAGTCAGTCAGTCAGTCAGAGTCAGTCAGTCAGTCAGCAGTCAGTCAGTCAGTCAGAGTCAGTCAGTCAGAGTCAGTCAGTCAGTCGAGTCAGTCAGTCGGAGTCAGTCAGTCAGAGTCAGTCAGTCAGTGAGAGTCAGTCAGTCAGTGCAGTCAGTCAGTCAGTCAGTCAGTCAGTCAGTCAGTCAGAGTCAGTCAGTCAGAGTCAGTCAGTCAGTCAGAGTCAGTCAGTCAGAGTCAGTCAGTCAGAGTCAGTCAGTCAGAGTCAGTCAGTCAGAGTCAGTCAGTCAGAGTCAGTCAGTCAGAGTCAGAGTCAGAGTCAGTCAGTCAGTCAGTCAGTCGAGTCAGAGTCAGTCAGAGTCAGTCAGAGTCAGTCGAAGTCAGAGTCAGTCGAGTCAGAGTCAGTCGAGTCAGAGTCAGTCAGTCAGAGTCAGTCAGTCAGAGTCAGTCGAGTCAGAGTCAGTCGAGTCAGAGTCAGTCAGTCAGAGTCAGTCAGTCAGAGTCAGTCGAGTCAGCAGTCAGTCAGTCGAGTCAGAGTCAGTCCAGTCAGTCAGTCAGTCAGAGTCAGTCAGTCAGAGTCAGTCAGTCAGAGTCAGGTCAGTCAGTCAGTCAGTCAGTGCAGAGTCAGTCAGTCAGAGTCAGTCAGTCAGTCAGAGCAGTCGGTCAGTCAGTCAGAGTCAGTCAGTCAGAGTCAGAGTCAGTCAGAGTCAGTCAGGTCAGTCAGTCAGTCAGTCAGTCAGTCAGAGTCAGTCAGTCAGTCAGTCAGTCGAGTCAGTCAGAGTCAGTCAGGAGTCAGAGTCAGTCAGTCAGGTCAGTCAGTCAGAGTCAGTCAGAGTCAGTCAGAGTCAGTCAGAGTCAGTCAGTCAGAGTCAGTCAGTCAGTCAGTCAGTCAGAGTCAGTCAGTCAGAGTCAGTCAGTCAGAGTCAGAGTCAGTCAGAGTCAGTCAGAGTCAGTCAGTCAGTCAGAGTCAGTCAGAGTCAGTCAGTCAGTCAGTCAGTCAGTCAGAGTCAGTCAGAGTCAGTCAGTCAGTCAGAGTCAGTCAGTCAGTCAGAGTCAGTCAGTCGAGTCAGAGTCAGTCAGAGTCAGTCAGAGTCAGTCAGAGTCAGTCAGAGTCAGTCAGAGTCAGTCAGAGTCAGTCAGAGTCAGTCAGAGTCAGTCAGTCAGTCAGAGTCAGTCAGTCAGTCAGAGTCAGTCAGTCAGTCAGGAGTCAGTCAGTCAGAGTCAGTCAGTCAGCAGAGTCAGTCAGTCAGAGTCAGTCAGTCAGAGTCAGTCAGTCAGAGTCAGTCAGTCAGAGTCAGTCAGTCAGTCAGAGTCAGAGTCAGTCAGTCAGAGTCAGTCAGTCAGAGTCAGAGTCAGTCAGTCAGAGTCAGTCAGTCAGAGTCAGTCAGTCAGAGTCAGTCAGTCGGAGTCAGTCAGTCAGAGTCAGTCAGAGTCAGTCAGTCAGGAGTCAGTCAGAGTCAGTCAGTCGAGTCAGAGTCAGTCAGAGTCAGTCAGTCAGAGTCAGTCAGTCAGAGTCAGTCAGTCAGAGTCAGTCAGTCAGAGTCAGTCAGAGTCAGTCAGAGTCAGTCAGTCAGAGTCAGTCAGAGTCAGTCAGTCAGTCAGAGTCAGTCAGAGTCAGTCAGTCAGAGTCAGTCAGTCAGAGTCAGAGTCAGTCAGTCAGAGTCAGTCAGTCGAGTCAGTCGAGTCAGTCGAGTCAGTCGAGTCAGTCGAGTCAGTCGAGTCAGTCGAGTCAGTCGAGTCAGTCGAGTCAGTCGAGTCAGTCGAGTCAGTCGAGGTCAGTCGAGTCAGTCGAGTCAGTCGAGTCAGTCGAGTCAGCCAGAGTCAGAGTCAGAGTCAGAGGTCAGAGTCAGTCGAGGTCAGAGTCAGTCGAGTCAGAGTCACGAGTCGAGTCGAGTCAGGAGTCAGGTCGAGTCAGAGTCAGTCGAGTCAGAGTCAGTCGAGTCAGAGTCAGCTCGAGCCAGAGTCAGTCGAGTCAGAGTCAGTCGAGTCAGAGTCAGTCGAGCCAGAGTCAGTCGAGTCAGAGTCAGTCGAGTCAGAGTCAGTCGAGTCAGAGTCAGTCGAGTCAGAGTCAGTCGAGTCAGAGTCAGTCGAGTCAGAGTCAGTCGGTCAGTCCGAGTCAGTCAGAGTCAGTCCGAGTCAGTCAGAGTCAGTCCGAGTCAGTCAGAGTCAGTCGAGTCAGTCGAGTCAGAGTCAGTCGAGTCAGAGCTCAGTCGAGTCAGAGTCAGTCGAGTCAGGAGTCAGTCGAGTCAGAGTCAGTCGAGTCGGGTCAGTCGAGTCAGAGTCAGTCGAGTCAGAGTCAGTCGAGTCAGAGTCAGTCGAGTCAGAGTCAGTCGAGTCGAGTCAGGTCGAGTCAGTCGAGTCAGTCGGAGTCAGTCGAGTCAGTCGAGTCAGAGTCAGTCGAGGTCAGTCGAGTCAGAGTCAGTCGAGTCAGAGTCAGTCGAGTCAGTCGAGTCAGAGTCAGTCGAGTCAGAGTCAGTCGAGTCAGTCGAGTCAGTCGAGAGTCAGTCGAGGTCAGTCGAGTCAGTCGAGGTCAGTCGAGTCAGTCGAGGTCAGTCGAGTCAGAGTCAGTCGAGGTCAGAGTCAGTCGAGTCAGAGTCAGTCGAGTCAGAGTCAGTCGAGTCAGAGTCAGTCGAGTCAGAGTCAGTCGAGGTCAGAGTCAGTCGAGTCAGAGTCAGTCGAGTCAGAGTCAGTCGAGTCAGAGTCAGTCGAGTCAGAGTCAGTCGAGTCAGAGTCAGTGAGTGAGTCAGTGAGTGAGTCAGTGAGTGAGTCAGTGAGTGAGTCAGTGAGTGAGTCAGTGAGTGAGTCAGTGAGTGAGTCAGTGAGTGAGTCAGTGAGTGAGTCAGTCAGTCAGTCAGTGAGTGAGTGAGTGAGTCAGTGAGTGAGTCAGTGAGTGAGTCAGTGAGTCAGTGAGTGAGTCAGTGAGTGAGTCAGTGAGTCAGTGAGTCAGTCAGTCAGTGAGTCAGTGAGTCAGTGAGTCAGTGAGTCAGTGAGTCAGTCAGTGAGTCAGTCAGTGAGTCAGTGAGTGAGTCAGTGAGTGAGTGAGTGAGTCAGTGAGTGAGTGAGTGAGTCAGTGAGTGAGTGAGTCAGTCAGTGAGTGAGTGAGTGAGTGAGTCAGTGAGTGAGTGAGTCAGTGAGTGAGTCAGTGAGTGAGTGAGTCAGTGAGTGAGTGAGTCAGTGAGTGAGTGAGTCAGTGAGTGAGTGAGTGAGTGAGTCAGTGAGTCAGTGAGTCAGTGAGTCAGTGAGTGAGTCAGTGAGTGAGTCAGTGAGTGAGTCAGTCAGTCAGTGAGTCAGTGAGTCAGTGAGTCAGTCAGTCAGTGAGTCAGTCAGTGAGTGAGTCAGTGAGTGAGTCAGTGAGTGAGTGAGTCAGTGAGTGAGTGAGAGTCAGTGAGTCAGTGAGTGAGAGTCAGTCAGTCAGTGAGAGTCAGTCAGTCAGTGAGAGTCAGTGAGTGAGAGTCAGTGAGTGAGAGTCAGTGAGTGAGAGTCAGTGAGTGAGAGTCAGTCAGTCAGTGAGAGTCAGTGAGTGAGAGTCAGTGAGTGAGAGTCAGTCAGTGAGTGAGAGTCAGTCAGTGAGTGAGAGTCAGTCAGTGAGTGAGAGTCAGTCAGTGAGTGAGAGTCAGTCAGTGAGTGAGAGTCAGTCAGTGAGTGAGAGTCAGTCAGTGAGTGAGAGTCAGTCAGTGAGTGAGAGTCAGTCAGTGAGTGAGAGTCAGTCAGTGAGTGAGAGTCAGTCAGTGAGTGAGAGTCAGTCAGTGAGTGAGAGTCAGTCAGTGAGTGAGAGTCAGTCAGTGAGTGAGAGTCAGTCAGTGAGTGAGAGTCAGTCAGTGAGTGAGAGTCAGTCAGTGAGTGAGAGTCAGTCAGTGAGTGAGAGTCAGTCAGTGAGTGAGAGTCAGTCAGTGAGTGAGAGTCAGTCAGTGAGTGAGAGTCAGTCAGTGAGTGAGAGTCAGTCAGTGAGTGAGAGTCAGTGAGTGAGAGTCAGTGAGTGAGAGTCAGTGAGTGAGAGTCAGTGAGTGAGAGTCAGTGAGTGAGAGTCAGTGAGTGAGAGTCAGTGAGTGAGAGTCAGTGAGTGAGAGTCAGTGAGTGAGAGTCAGTGAGTGAGAGTCAGTGAGTGAGAGTCAGTGAGTGAGAGTCAGTGAGTGAGAGTGAGTGAGAGTCAGTGAGTGAGAGTCAGTGAGTGAGAGTGAGTGAGAGTCAGTCAGTCAGTCAGTGAGTGTCAGTCAGTGAGTGAGAGTCAGTCAGTGAGTGAGAGTCAGTCAGTCAGTGAGAGAGTGAGAGTCAGTCAGTGACTGACTGATAACTGACTAGGATAACGTAGGGGTGGGGGACCACGTGGCTTCTCAGTTATGGTTTTGCTACTTGTCTGTTGCATAAAACCTAATAAACAGATTTTTTTTTTACAAAATAATAAAATAGGTTAAAGTTTGCTGCCTTATTTGCAGATTTTGAATTAAAACGTTTGGGGCTGAACAGGAACCAGACTACGTTCATGCTCTCTCAGCAGGATGAAATATTACATACCACTCGTTTGGGTGGCAACGAGTTGCCACCAAATGTGAAGTGGCCTGGGAGTATATGAGACACCATCAGGCAGTCCTGGTTTTTACGTCACCGACGCTTTGCATGCTGGGATCTTTGATCCCGTACTTGAAAGATTCAGCGTGCCGTTGTTAGCTCCAAGGCAGGACAGGCTGCAAGCGTGACCCGCGAACTGGGACCAGTTAGCACCTCGGCATCCCTATTCTTAATTTTAACACCAATTAAATAAACACTTCTGGCCCTGCTTTCGCAATATACCTAATTTTTGACGGAGGGTATAGGGCTCCATCTTCTGCGAAACGGTGACGTGCCGGGGTCAGGCGTGTGGTTAATGCCTTTGGTCTGGATTCAGGCGTCGGGCGTGCAAGCTCCATCACAGCCGAGTGACGTCAGCTGACCTAGCTTGCTCGGTAGAAGCTTGGAGACTAGGCGGGCCAAACGTGCCCTTACACAGAGTGTGCATGCTCCCTTTCATTCGCAGGGGGGCTGCCATCTGTGCCAACGCGGTACCCATACCTGGCACATTTCAAACAGCACTTTTACCGGCGATGCTAACAACGTATGCAGCATGCCCCAGAGACGGGAGTTTCCCACGGACAACTGGGGCGCTTCTACCCTCCTCCTGTTTGATTGGCATTGGAAGCATCAACACCTGAGTTGGCAGCAGTTTGGAGATTCGAGCATAAAGTAACACATTTGGTTTGTGGGAGGGGCACGGACCTGACTTACAACATGCACCTACCCCACAAAATGACAGCTAGGAATAAACGGCGTTTTAAAAACAAAGAACGTGGTACACGTGTGGAATCCTTGAGTAATAAGGCAATCACGATTTTTATTTGGAGACTTATTTGGAGAAAATTTGTTTAAACTTTATTTCCCCAAGGAATTCCACCTGCTTTCTCTAGAATCAATCGTTGCTGGAGACATGTATAAGAATTATCAGGAAACAAGCAGCCGCAAAAGTGAACGCGACCACCATCTGTTTCCAATTACCGCGACCGCGAGACAGGCAAATGTAAACAAGCGCGGGCAATTGGAAACAGATGGCGCAGCTGCTCGCTCCCGCAAGGTGGATGCTGTACATACACGAGTACTCATTGGAAACAGTGCAGTACATGCACGAGTTTTCCAAAAAGTACAGACCAATTCCAAGAGGTCATCTCCTAAGCAGCGCTTGCGCGCTGCGCTAGGCTCGACCTAAAAAGGGGGTTGTCAAAGCAGAGCAAAGGATCACGGGGAGGCAGATTAGTTATAGGTAAGTTTTTCTCTGAATATTTAGGTCATCCTTTCTGTCTTCAAGACTAGAACCTACAGCACAACTCTATGTATTGAATCAACTAGGCTCCACTGATGTCCTGTTCAAATGGATAATGAACTCATTTCCTTTGCCAGACTCATTATTAGATGGCTGTTTTCACAATTCAGCTGCATCAAAAAGTGTGAGTGAAGAGAAGGACAATAATTGCAAAAGGAAACAAAGTGTTTGCAAACAAACGTACCTTCTT
Organism: Calotriton arnoldi; assembly: GCA_963921515.1. NCBI lineage: Eukaryota > Metazoa > Chordata > Amphibia > Caudata > Salamandridae > Calotriton > Calotriton arnoldi. The sequence goes on along the minus strand of CAWUFW010001692.1, from coordinate 505,162 downwards.
TTGCTAGATCGCTTACATTGATATACGTTAGTCCTGTACGTTCTGCCAGTTCTTTACCCAGCGTAGTTTTTCCAACACCTGGTGTGCCTACGAAACAAAAAGATAAATAATACCTAGTTACTGGGAAGGGAACAGGAGTGGATGTGCCTAAATGTTCCAGATTTATCCCACAAAAAAACAAAAAAAACATTCACATGCTACTTTACATCATCATTTAAGGTCTTTTTTTTTTACTTTAATGGTGAAGCCCATAAATATTAGTGCTAAGTTCATAACAGAGCTTTTCTCCACCCTTACACAACTTACTCATTTTATCATAAGCTTTTGGTCATCTATGTTTGTACAAGTCAAATTTGAAATTAGTCATTACATTAGATTCATAAATCTAGTGGCCGCTTTCCCCCTGAATAAAAACCGGATGCCCTGCTCGACAAGGCAGAAGTGCTGTTTGTATGCTTTAACTTACTGACGCTTGCCCACAGATCTACTCTTAGAAATTGCGGGATCAAACTCAGTTTTTATCTATTTTTAACTTTGCAGCATTTGCACGATCTTCATATTTGGCACAGCATTTTTTGCACGTTTTTAAACTACTTGCTAACACTTTTTTAGAATTGTATATATTGGCTTTACCTTGACAGACCCCTTTTTAGGTTGAGCCTAGAGTAGCGCGCAAGCGCTGCTTCTGGCGAAGACTATGTAGGGGGTTTGAAAAAGCTGACCAGACGCTCGTGCGTCATGGCCTTTTCCCTGCGGTTACCCGCACGGGCGCCATGTGGTTTCAATTATCGTGCCCTGACACGGGCGCGATAATTAAAACCAGATGTCTCGCTGTGGCGCGCGCACACCACTCGCGTCGCCCCCCCCTCCTCCCCGCTCGTGCCTTCAAATGCTGGTTTTATTTGTGAGCTCTGCTGTGAAAAGAAAAACAGTTGTGCATCGTGGCTAGAAACGTCGCTGTGTGAGACACGTGGTTTACTGCAGTCTATGCTGTTCACAAAATGTCTATATTGTAAAACACAATAAAACTTTGTATTTCGACTTCATCTGAAAGAGCGTATGAAATCTTTACAACAATAGCAGTTGTTTCAAGCTTGGGCACCCAGTTCAGAGGGGCACGGGGGTTCAGACACTCCAAATATTTTTTGCTCTGCTTTTAGGAGGGCAATCGCCACCAGCTTCATATCTAGTATCACGTCACGCGAGTGCGGCAGTAAGAAACTTGAAAGCGCGCCAAAGCTTTGCTTTGGAACAGAGGCACTATAACAGAGTTTATTTTGTGATAGCAAGTACAATCCATGGGGATCTCATTGCCATGGACAGTATGGTTTTCAGCAGCCCCCATTAGTTAATCCTTGTAGGCGACACACTAAGCCGACTGCTCAGCTTCCGCTGAATCTGTGCAACATATATTTTTAATGTACAGGATTATCAAGTCAGTTAATTTATTTAAAGCGCCCTTCGAATAAAGCTGCTAGCAGATTATTAGTCTCAAACACTTTTGTTGTGTTAAATGTAGTTGTTATACTGTCTATAGGTTTGTAGATCATACTTGTCAATCAATTCAGATGTCTCAACATTGAAGTCAGGAACACCTGCCGGCCTCATTAAAAAGGTTTTGAATGAGACAGGCTGTGCACCGTGCGCCATGCCCAACAGAGAGTGGAGTGACTGTTTAGAGGGGGAGTGTGCGAACTGAAGGGTCCGGAACAGAGACAGCAATGAGATTTCAGAGGGGGCACAGAGTAGAGAAGTGAGCGAGCTGAAGGGTTACTGGAATTCTGTAATTCTGCAGCGTTTTCGTATAATCATGGATTTGCCGCATTTGCTAAGTAACCCATAATCTGCAGATTTAATCAAAAAAGTGTTTCTATCTCCAACAGATCAAAAGTTACTAAAATGTGCCTTTTCTTGCCACATCATTTTAGTCAACCCCGCTGCATAGTTATGGTCCTCCCCTGCCACATAATTCCAGTGGCCATGGCTGAAGGGGAAGGAACAGAGGGCAGCGAGTGTTCAGGGGCTGCGGGGAGCACATGGGGCACTATTATGGCAGGAGTGCCAGAGAGCAGAGAGAGTGGTGTATGAGCATGGGGGTGGGGGAGAGAACTGCAGTTGCAGAGATTTGGCAATGACATTAGTGGTGTGGTCCAATCTTAAAATTAAAAATTGCATACATAATACAAGCGGATAAGTCTTCCGCACTACCTTCCCTCTGCAATGCATTTGTAAAATATGTTTGTGCTCTCAACTCCCATGATTCCAAGTCTAGAGTTCGTCAAAGTTCTGTGCAAGATAATGATAGCCACAGCGTCAACCACATATGTCTTACTTTTATAGCCAATGCGAACGTCACAAACATCTCAAGCAGGGTCTCCTCGTGGTCGTACTCCAGGAACAAGATATTAAAAGTAAAACAAGCTTTTGAAAACGAGATAATCTTTTAGTTCTGGGAGTAACAGAATGATTGTGCTGACTTTGAAATGTGCTCAGGAAACACACACTGCATTTTATTGGCTTTACAAACTCAGAAAATCAAGCCTTACCTCTTTTTCTATTTTGAGAAGCTTCTTCACGGCCACCTCCTTGTCCTGTGACAGCCATCGTGCGATTAGTTGTGGTAGAGAGTGGAGAAAAGGTGCTATATGATGCCCTTACGGAGTACCGGGAGACGAGGCCAGTACAAATTAGGAAGTAGAACGATGTGCCCATTTCCATCTATTTATATTGCAGTTGGTGAGTGAGGAGTAGAAGTTTCATGCAAAGCAGGATCGGTGATTATTGAATTGTTCTACTTTCTCAGGTCGTGTCATTGCTCCGAAAAAGGCTCGCGTGGTTCAACAGCAGAAGCTGAAGAAGGTGAGTTTTCAGTATCAAAAACTGCTATGCAGCAACCGGATACAGCGATTAAATTCTGATCTGCTCATTAATCAATCGCAGTTCATTTCTCTCTCTCATCTGAAACGCCTCCAAGAAATAGGGTTTGACCTGCAGCTCCCGCTAATATTTAGTACCGAGACAAACGTGCTGCTCTGCCTGTCCACGAAATCCTGACCACCGTAGTGCTCTTTCTGTCTAGAGAGTAATACACAGAGGTACGCCACTGCACCTAGTATCTGACCTGCAGCAGCTTTGTTTTCCCTACATGGACTTCCATAGACTTGCTCCTTTACACTGCACGGCACTGGGCACCTGCTACCAGCATGGCCGAGGAGGTGGAACCAGTGTGGCATGGAGTCAACAGGCACCACGTTTTCAAGACTTGCATCCCCAGCCTCCACTCAGTCCCCAGCACCGGCAGGCCCTAGCTGGACTGCAAACATCTGCTGTGCATCGCCACATGTGTTTGGAGATGGGTGGGCAGTGGCACGCTGAGCGCAGGTACTGGCAGAATGTTTTTAAACTGCAGACGCCTGGCAGGATCTTTTCAAAACTCTCCCTCAGGATGTCTCTTTACCATGGACTACTTGCCCTGTACAGCTACCCAGCTGAACTCCTGGCAGCTCCATGGCTGACTCCCAGCGACACCACTGTCTCTGCAATGGGCACTGCACCCCAGTTGGGAAGCTGGGCGAAAGCCCTAGAAAATGAATATGCAAGAAGTAGGGTGTGAACAAATGACTAAGTGACCGTGCCAGAAACAAAAGCGCTATTATTCTGGGAAGGGGCTTTGTGCCCTGGCGGAGCAGGAGAGGCACAGGTTTCATAGGTGAGAGTGGTGACGGTGGGTGCCTGCCTGTCCTAACTTGTGCACACGATGAAGCATTTCGCTGCAGTCAGTGTGTTAATCAGTTCTGAATGTATACTGTCCTACTGGGTATGCTTCATTTTAAATTGTAAATTTTTCAGAAATCTGCTAGATGCTTGTATACGTTTGTAATGTGAGGGACTGCGTTATTTCATGTGTTAAGTGTTACATAAATTGCATAGGTTATTTATTTTATGAACAGGTGCACACAATTTATTATCATACTTAAGAACATTTCTGTAGTGCGTTAAACAGCATGTGAGCTCTAGGCACACGTCATTGCTGAGGTTTTTTAAAAGAAAGAATTCGGGTCCGTCACCCGTGGGCATGCAGCGGGACGCACTTGGGTACATTTTTTTTTTTTTTAAATAATAAAATCATTTGCCGCTAAAATGCCGCAAAACTTCAATTTTTGCGCCGCTAAATTCCTGTTTTTGTGCCGCTAAATTTACTAATTTATGCCGCAATATCCTGGCGGGTCTGCTTAATGGCTTCTTTACCACTTGCAACACAAACCAAAATTCTTGAGAAATGCATTAACGTAAACAAAGCCAGGTTAACTCGTTACACAAAATGAAAGGCAAACGCTTTGATATTTTAACATTTGCTTGTTTTGTAATATTTGCTGCTTCTTAATGCCATACTGTTGTTTGCGGTTTGGCTCAAAGCTATATATTCTCGAGCATGCACACACACAAAGAATCAAGTAGAAATGCACACTAAGCATTCCTCCCATGTCCTTTAAAATACCTCCTGAGAGCCTACCTTTCTTGAGTACCGGTACTCTCCTTGACAGTAGAGAAGTGCCGGTACTCAGAGTGGTAAAAATAAGAAGTGCAGGGTACTCTGTACCTTTGAGTACTTGCCATGCATCACATTCTCCCGAGTGCTGTGCCGCCAGGGATTGAAAAGCTATACTGCATTGATAAATTACATTCTTAAAGTATTTTTTTGTGTAGATTTGGGTGGGAAATAACTCCAAGAGTGTTAAGCAGGCACACCCAATAATAAACTCTTACCAGTCTATGTGGATTAATGCAGAAGCATAGAAGAGATAAAGAAATGCCACTTATGACAAACCCCGATTTGCCAGCTGGACAGGACTGGCTGCACTGTGCATCAGGCGGTTCCCCGGGAGGCTCGAAGGGTGGGGGCCGGTTGTGTTACTAGGGGCCGGTTTTGCAGAGATGCTGCAATATCGGCCCCAGTAACAAAAGCAACAAGCAAGCGTTTCCAACATCCCGGGGCCAGGCAGGGGCTGGTCCGAGAAAACTGCAAGGGCTGCTTTGGGTTCCCAGTCCGGCCCTGTTTGCCAGTTATAAACTTATCAGCAGGTGAGGGCTTTGTTCGTGCGTGTTTGGTACCTAGCTTAGAAACATACAAAAAATGCACAGAATGCAGCTAATGTGCTCATCTAAACTAATGTGGCCAGGGCTAAGTTTCAGCAAATCTTGTATTGATGCAGTGATGAACTGTCACTGGCTCGGCCTGCCAGGGTGACGGGATGATCTCCACACTCGGCGTTATTGGCTTTTAAGCACCCATTGTTTGGAACCCGCAGGACCCCCATTGTGGCGTCCAATTTCCCAAACCGGACAAGTGCACAGTTTGTCAGGTCACTAGCACCGTAGAGTGAAATACATGCCATCTTTCTAAACTGCAGTGTGCCACATTAAACCCAGACATGCGCAACATGTAGCATCAGACTGAGCGGACATTCACCCCTTTATAAACCCACGTTCAGCGCCCGATGCAAATAAAACAAGCATTGGCATAGCCAATAGGTCTCGCTTTTGGGACATTATAAGTGTTTAGCCATGCAACAGTTGATGTTGCACCAAGGATATTGTGCTGCAGAATTAAATACTTATAAGGTCCCAAAGGCGAGACCTATTGGCTATGCCAATGCTTGTTCTACTTGTTTCTTGGCTCTCTCGCCCCTTCCTGGTTCACCACGGGTGACGTCCCGATTGAGTGGAGGGAGGACTAGGTGACTTCCGGTTTAAGGGAGGTTTAGCGGTCTAGTGGCCGCTTTCCCCCTGAATAAAAACCGGATGCCCTGCTCGACGCGCAGCGGACGCGCCGGCAGCGCGCCAAAGGCAAGCCCGTCTGCATCCGGAACGCGGCCAGGGCCAGAAACTATGCCAGTTTAGGACCAGACCGTCGTACATACACCAGAGAAGAACTTTTAGCACTCAATACAATAGCTATCTGCCAACCCCCTACATCTACAGAAAGCATTAAAGATCCTTTTTCCTGCCTCGCCTGTAAATTCACAAGCAACTATATACCCAAAGAGATTGTACAGAACAAGGGGGAAATACAATTTAAGCAGCTACGCTGTGGCCTGATAAACGCTAGATCTCTAGCGAAAAACGCTTTGCATGTCTATGACATGCTGAGTGGTTGGAACTTCGATTGCCCGTTTATAACGGAAACATGGTTAACGATATGTTCCAACCCTGATATAGCGCAAGCACTTCCGTCTGGTTATGCCATCTCCAGACTGGATAGAAACGGGCAGAAAGGAGGTAGCATAGCCATAATATACAAGGACCATTTGAAGTGCTCCATCTCTGATATCACGAGATTAAAGGAAGCAGAAAGCTTCGGTTTTAGTTTCCAATTAGATAGCCGTACCACGTTTGCAGGGGCCCCGATTTACAGGCCTCCAGGCTCTGCCTGCAAGTTCTTAGATACGTTGGGCGAAAGTATAAGCTCTCTAGTGGCCAGATATTCAAACTTCACCTTGTTAGGCGATTTTAATTTACATCTCGAAGCAGCAGACATACCGAACACCAATTCCTTCTTAGATACTATGAATACACTAGGGCTGAAACAGATGACAGAAGGGGCCACTCATCGAGCGGGGCACACCCTGGATGGAATATGCACCAATGCAGCCAACCTAATCGCCTCTCCTCCAGTGGCGATTACTTGGTCAGATCATAAATTAATCCCTTTTAAGCTTGACCGTAACAATGTTCAGCTAGGAAAAAACCCTGAGAAACCAGGTCTCACACGGAAATGGAAACATTTGCTCTCTAATCCCAATCTGCAGAACATTGCAGAAGCTGAAAAACCTATTTTCACGGGGGACCCTGAAATAGACAACAACCTATTTAATAAATGGATGCCATCAGTGGCTAACACTTTGGCCCCCCTAAAGAAAAACAGTAGAAACAAAAAGTCATCTCCTTGGTTTACCCCTAGTTTAAAAGCCTTGCAGGGAAAATGTAGAATACTAGAGAAACAATGGCGGAAACACTACAAAATAGAAGACCTGGTGATCTTTAAAATCAGCCCTCAGATCCTACCATCGACACATCAAACTAGAAAAGAAGACGTACTACTCAAATTTAATTAATAAAGCAGATCAAAAGACAATTTTCAATATAGTAAAAACATTTACGAATCCTACAAACCTAGAACAGGAAATCCCTCCCTCACAAGACCTATGTAATCGTATTGCCGACTTTTTTGAGAATAAAATTCTGGACATAAAGAAAGATTTTACTAAAACACTCCCCCAAACGCAAAACGGTCAGATCACAGGGAAAAGAAATGAGGAACTGATATGTTTTAAGGAGATCAACCTAGAACAATCTAGGCAAGCTATTCTCTCCTGTAAATCCAGCTCGCCTTTTGATCCTTGCCCCCGAAAATTTTGCATGCACTGGTAGATACTATCAACCCCATCATTAATCAGATTATTAACGCTACTTTCAGACTAGCTAAAATTCCAGACAGCTGGAAAATTGCTGCTGTGAAACCGCTTCAAAAAAATAAACTTTCAGATCCAACAACCCTTTCCAATCTCAGGCCGATCTCACTGTTGCCATGTTTGAGTAAAATTGCTGAGAAACTTGTTAACAACCAACTCAATGATTTCACGCAGGAAGCCAACATCTTACATCCCAAGCAATCTGGCTTTCGATCGGGTCACTCAACAGAATCAGTACTATTGCACACCACTGAATCTTTAAAACTTGCTATGGATCAGGGAAAGGATGCGGTACTGGTTTTGTTAGATTTGTCAGCGGCGTTTGACACAGTCTCTCATGATTTTCTGAGAGACAGACTTGCATGCAGTGGAATCACTAACAAGGCACTGGCCTGGATTACATCTTTTTTGGAAAACAGGCAACAGATTGTAACACTGGGATGCTATAGATCACAAGAAAGAGGACTGGCATCAGGGGTCCCTCAAGGATCAGCCCTGAGCCCAACTCTCTTTAAATGGCACCACTGCTTTATTTGATGGACATCTAGGAGGTGGAGTGCATCGCATATGCAGATGACACTCAACTGATCCTTACCCTAGATAAAAATTCGACAGTGGCTGAAGAGAAATTTCCCCACTGTCTAACAGCAGTGATGGATTGGATGACGTTTAACCATCTGAAATGTAATAGCTCAAAAACTGAGATAATGTTGTTTGGCAAGACCAACGTTTTCAGACCGGACCAATGGTGGCCGTCTAATTCGGCCCCACCCCCTACTACAGTAGATACTGTAAGGAATCTGGGAATAAAATTCGATCAGACATTATCCTTCCACAAACAAGCCCTTGCTGTAGCAGGTACCTGTTTTCAAGTAATAAAAATCCTTAGAAAATTCTTTGATCTTCTCCCAATGTCAGCCAAAAAGACAGTGGTATCAGCTTTAATTCTATCCCGTCTGGACTACTGTAATAGTCTCTATGCAGGAACTAACAGAAAAGTCCTACAGAGACTACAGGTGGTCCAGAACGCCGCAGCGAGACTGGTACTCAATTTGCCTAGAGACTCCTCCTCAGCAATAGCACTAAAAACCCTCCACTGGCTGCCCGTCCATAAGAGGGTTCTCTACAAGGTTCTGACCATCATTTATAAAACAACTAATAATACTGGACCAGAATATCTCAATGTCAGAACTAAGCCATACACCACTCAACATACCCTAAGGTCATCTTCAGAGAACTTTTTAACAACACCCAATTTTAAACTTAAAACTAGGGGCGGAAAGACACTGGCGGCCATAGGGACCAAAGCCTGGAACTCCTTGCCAACTCAACTCAGACACACACAAACTGAACTCAACTTCAGGAAGTCCTTAAAAACATGGATTTTTGGCATTCCAGATAATATTGCCTGGTCTTTTCTCTGAATCGCTATTATCCAAGTCTGCGCCAGCTTTTTCTCCTGGTAGGTGCTCTCCCTTTCCGCATACAGCGCCAAGATACTCCTTGGAGTGAACGTTGCGCTATATAAAAAAACTCATTCATAAAACCTTGAAAGCATTTTAAATCTGTGCAGTTAATGTTACAAACAAAAGCACTCCTCTACAGAGTAAGCCAGATAATACTGAAGTAATACCAAAAGACTGAATACTGGAAAAGGCAGGGATGTCACAAGACATGCATGGTTTACTTCAGAATATGTAATAGCAACTGTTTCCTTGCACAGTTTCTGAAGCCGCAAATAAAATAGAGAATATTTATTTGGAATACAGGAGGTAGCTGGGTATTTAGGCCTGGAGTAACTTGTGGACCACAACCTTAGGACGAAAGGAATGGACAGGCCTCAAAGTGATTCTGTCTTCAAAAACCCTACGAAAAGGATGCTTAAAAAAAACAGTTCACACAAACGCCGAGCAGAGAAAATAGCCAACAAAAAGAAAGTCTTAAGGGACAACAAACGCAAATCCAAAGAGTCCAGGGGCTCAAACGGAGGAGCCATCAATGCCCCCAAAACCAAAGAAAGGTCCCACAGAGGGAAGTGCTTCCGAGGAGAAGGAAGAACATTACACAACCCCTTGAAAAGACGCCCCACCTAACCATCAGGATCAGACAGATTGTTCCAAGAACTCCAAAAAGCCTTAATCGCAGCCCACTGAAGTTTAAGGGAGGCATCCTTCAACCCCAAAGAAGGCTCCTCCTACAGAAACAGCAGCACATCAAACAAGGTTGAAGTAGGGTCCAAACCCTTCCCTGACACCACCTACTGACAGAACGCCGGTGAGATATTGGTAGAGGAGATCCTAGCAGCCTGCAGAGTCGAAGCCAAACAAAGCCGGAAACCCCTTATGCATTAGACCTAGCCGTTCAACCTCCAGGCCGCCAAGCGCATCCTGGACAGAACATCCTGCTGTAACAAAGGGAACACCAAGGGGGAAGGAGTCGGGGGCAACAACCACTCCACTTCCCTCCTCATCTCCACAAGAAGAGAAAACCAAGAGGCCCAGGGCCCAACAAGAATGACAGACGCTCCCAACCTCCGGACCCTGAGAAGGAACCTGAGAAGCAGCGGAAAGGGAGGAAAAGCGTAAAGAGGCCCATGTGGCCACTGGCAGGAAAGAGTCCACAGCCCAAGCTCGCCCCTCCCGGATCAGAGAGCAAAACAGTGGCACCTTGGCATTGAGAAGAGTCGCAAAAAGATCCATCATCGGGACACCCCACCACTCTGTAAGCTCCACAAACAGCTCCTGACGGAGGCAAAAATCCACTGACGATGGAATGGCCCTGCTGAGAGCATCCGCCACAGTATTGGAGACTCCCCTGAATATGGATCGCAGACAATGCCAACAGATGAGACTCCGCCCAACGAAACAAACTCTCTGCCACCAGAGCCAAAGATCTGGTCCCCCCACCCCGCCTGTTCACATAAGCCATTGTCGTAACGTTGTCTGTCCTGACCAGAATGACTGCACCCTCCAGAAACCGAGAGAAGGCCCTCAGAGCCAAGCAGACAGCCTCCAACTCCCTCCAATTCGAAGACCTCCTGCTCCGAGACTAGGACCAAGGGCCCTTGACCGGATGCACCCCCATCCAGGCCCCCCCAACCCGACACACTGGCATCCATTGTGACAATCAAGGGCGCATGAGATACCTGACAAGCCACCAACCCAGGTCCACCCGAATCTATGGGGAGACAGCAATTGGAGAAGATAGGGGAAGACAATGGGGAGACCAATCCACCAGGATGCGAGCCATCAGTTTGTGCAAATGAAAGCCAGTCCAGGGAACCAGAAACACCGTTGCAGCTAGATCCCCCTGAACCTTGAACCAACGTGCCGCCACCTGGACGGGCTGGGTCAAAAAACCCAGAATGTGGGACCGGATCTTCGCCATCCGCACCTCGGCAAAGTGACCACTCCCAAATCGGTATGAAGCCTTGCCCCAATAAAGAGACGGTCATGGGCCGGAACAAGGCCGGATTTCTCCAGATTTCTAAGAAAACTGTGCTCCTGCAAAATGTCCAGTACCATCCCGTGTGTCTGCTAGCCAACAGGCTTAAGGGAGCGTGAACCAACCAGTCGTCGAAGTAAGGATGAAGGACGATCCCCTGACGGTGGGCCACTGCCACCAACGGAGCAAACAGCTTCATGAAGACCCTTGGGCGGACTTCAGACCGAATGGCAATACGCAAACCGAAAGTGGACTTCCCCATCGCAAACCTCAAAAACCTCTGATGATCTAGAGCCATGGGAACATGGAGGTAAGCATCTTGGAGGTCTATGAAGGTCGTAAAGTCCAGGTACTGACCAAGGGAATTATGGACTGCAAGGTCACTATTTTGAAAAGAATGGTCCTGACCCACCCATTCACTCTTCAGGTCCAGAACCGGCCTGAAACCACCGGACACCTTCTGAACCAGAAAAAGAATTGTATAGCAACCCAGTCCCTGTTCCTCCACGGGAATCGGAACAATTGCCCTCTTCCCTAGAAGAGCAAGAACCCCTTCCAGAAGAGTCTGCCTCTTCCCCGGATCTCTGGGGAAAGGAGTACGGATGGTGCCCCAGCCGGAAGGCAGAGTGACAAAGTCAATACGATAGGCGTTTCTGACAATGTTCAAGGCCCAACGATCCCTCACATCCCGACTCCCGAAAAAACAAAAGCCTTCCGCCCACTGAATCGACGCCTCCCTGCAATGGTTGTCAGGACTTCCGCTTGAAGGAATCATGCGGATCCTTGGCGCCCGCCGAGTCAGACAACTTTTTAGGCTGGAGCTTCCTCTGACGCTCCGAAAAAGGCTTGGAGGGCTACCGGGAGGAAAAGAATGAAGAAGGCTGATCCCAAAAGCGATGAGAAGACTCATCCTTACCTTTGTACAGTAGAGCATGCTTACGATCCTTGAAAGCCTTGGTAATCATGGCGTTCAATTGATCCCCAAACAGCAATTTACCCTCAAACAGGATCTTCAGGAGAGAGTCTCTCAGAAAAGTCCGCCTTCCAAGCACGCATCCACAAATTCCTCCGAGCTAACACCATGGAACCAGTCGCCATGGCAGAAGACTTCAAGACATCCAAAGACATGTCCACCAGCAACTTGGCCTGCTGCTCCATGTGAACCAGCAACTCAGAACAATCCATCTCCTCCTGAATTGCCGTGGCCAACTTCCCAAAGTCTGAAACAAGAGACTGAGCCGCATATGCTGAATAAATACCAGCCTTTAAAGTCTGATTCTCCGGGGAGAAAGCCTTCTTAAGCACCCCCCCCCACCCCCCCAATCTTTTTGTCTGTAGCATCAGAAGGAGAACAATCCTCAGGATTAATTGCAGTACGACCAATCAGAGTGGCCAGAACAGCGCCCACTTTAACTGATTGTGGAAAAAGAGTCCTCACCATCCTCCAGTGAATACAGCTTTTGCAGAAATCGTGGAACCGAAGAGCGTTCCAGGTCACGCCATTTACCAGTGATCAAGTTCTTGATTCAGCCATGAAATGGCATAGCAAAAACGTGAGGCTTAACATATTGTGGGAACATGCCTTCCGCTACGTCAGAGGAGGAGAAAGGCGCAAACCCCAAATTCACCCGGATGTGCTGCCTAAGGTCCGGGATCTCCTCTCTACGCACAAACTTCCCAGTAGAGGTGGAAGGGTGGTCAGTCTCCGAAGCCAAGGAGTCCCCAGAGGGGGGTCCACTGGACCCACTGCCGAACGAAAGCCCCTGCGCCTGAGCTTAGGTCTGTCATTCAAAGCTCGGGCTACAGCAGCATCAATAATCGCCTGAACCTCAGAGGCAGAGCGCAAAGCAGAGGTATCCGCAGAGCCCCTGGACCTGCTCCGGCGAGCAGGAAACGTCTCATCCTCCTCAGAAGAGGACAAAACATGCTTGCGCTGGGATGCACACTTCCCCACCATCATAACAATGAACACAGAGCAGGGAGCCCCCTTCAAATAGGCAGACAACCCCTCCCACCCCACCTCCCGGGACCAATTAGTAACAGAGACACAAATGAAATATGTCACAGTAGCAATAAAGAAGGTGGTAAAAAACCAACCAATACCCCATGTACACAAGCACTCGAAAAAATAAAAAAAAACTGCCTTACACTAGGCCCTTACTGTAATCAGCGAAAAACTGACAATAGAGGAGCTGTGCCGTCCCCTCCCTATTTGCCACATCCTCCCTGGCTGGCCGCCGACCCCTAAGCACAGCCACTGTGAGCTGGTAACTCAGTCACCAGGACTCGCAAGCACACGCACCATCAAGGAGCGCACCGCGACTCCCAGGCACAGCGCCACATGGCTATCACGCTGATCGGGCCGGCCCGTCGTGTCCGACCAGCATGTTGAAATTCCAAAATTAGACACTCAAAACGACCACAGCACCACACATGGCCGGCACGTGGTATACGCGTACTGCGGTATGGTAAGACAGAGAAGAAACAGGAGGATGGAGGGGGCGTTTATTGCGTGATCGAGAATCACGTGGTATGGGTGTCTGTTGAGGCAGGAATGCCTCATGCAGGGAACAAGTCCTAAAAAAAAGAAGTGGGGGGACGCTCCAAGTTAGGTGGTGTCACCGGAAGTGACGTCACGACAGGAAGTGACGTCACGAAATTCGCCGGTCTCCGTCTCAAATGCGTGAATACATACAAGATACAAGTACAGGTATAATACTGCAATAAGTGGCAGTCACTCAAAACACAAGAACACACTATACACAGGACCCATTCCTCGGATTACACGGTTATTACGGGCCGTAGGCACTACGGGCATCTGTCGGGGTCCCTGGAAGTGACATGCTCGGCGTGTTGACAGCGCAGCTCCTTGAAGCCTTGGCGCCTTGGCTGTGCTCTGAGAAAGGCTGGGAAGGGGAGCGCGCGAGGTGGAAGGGGAGATTAGTCTGAGCCTCTGGTGCATTTGAAAGGCTATCATTCGCGCGCAGGTGGAGACTCGGGTACCGGCTCCATCTTTTGGGCAGGGGGGACGGCGTCCACCCGGTAAAAACCCGGTAAAATAAGTGGGGGGACGCCGTCCACCCGCGTGGTACCCCGACTCGAGCCCTGGCCTCATGTATGTAATGAAGGGAAGGATGAGGTAATTAGAATTTCTAAGCCAGCCGAACTTGGCATATCCTGGTGGATACTAGGTCTAAAATAAACTCCCTTTGGGTTATTTATTCAACATTTACAACACACTCTCATACCACAGACAACATATAATTATCACCAGATACCAAAACTCCCAATTTATTAGGTTGGTTAAAAAAAAGGATGCCTTTATGTTTTCCATTAATACAAATCTTCAATTAAAATACATTAAAAAAACATCACTACTGTAAAATTAAAATCACATATATAACACAAATGGCTCAATATTCATATCAAAACAATCATATTGCAATCCATTAATGTATCATCTCATTAATTTTCACAAATATTACACATAAGCCTATGAGCTTTTTAAAAAAAAAAAACTTTATCCACAAGTAGACCAAAAAGCGACGCGTTTCGGAGGCATACACAGGTCCAACCTCCTTCTTCAGGCTTGCTACTAATCTGTTCCAACAGTGTTATCTACATGAAAACATATATAAAAACAATTCATTACAATGTCTATGCATACCTGATTAAAACCAACCCAAAAGACAATCAATTTTAATAGCCACATTCTAAAATTTTTGAGTCATATATTGCAATACTCTGTTGATTTACTGGCACTGTAAAACTGGTGATAATAAACACAAAAACACAAAACACTCATGCATACATACACAGGCATATTGTCAATACTATGTCTGTTTGACTTCTAAATATACTTAACCAGGCTTTATACTATAAGCCTGAATATCCGTAAATTATCAGGATATATGAAAAAAAAACAATAACTTCTGCAAAAAGGTTTTTAAAAACAACCCTCTTTAAAATATATACAGGAATAGCAAGGAATTTCCCTCTTTCTATATTTGTTACCTTATTAAATATGATATAAGGATGGATATCAACTGAGTTAATATAACCCTGGAGGGTGTCAGTAAGGAATTTATAGTGCAGTGTACTGAGTTGGTTTTGAAAAACAATATTTTCCTTTTTAAAGACCAACTGTATCGTCAGAAGAAAGGGACCAGCATGGGGGCTACCTGTGCCCCTAGTTTGGCATGTCTTTATGTTGGGGAGTTTGAAGATCGTCACATTTACAATGAGTTGGCTCCATTCTATGAGAACGTTTTAGAGTGGCATCGATTTATTGACGATGTTTTTTTTATTTGGGACGGGCCTAGTGACCTTCGGACAGAATTTTTGACCTGGTTGAACTTGGGTGATAGAAATCTTAGATTTACCGCAACCCAGAGTAATAAGAGTGTTGACTACTTAGATATTACCATTAAGGAAATAGAAGGGAGATTAGCAGTAGAACTATATACAAAACCTATGGCTAAAAATACGCTTTTACACTATTCAAGCTTTCACCCTAAAGCGCAGAAAGATAATATACCATTTAGCCAGTTCCTCCGGTTACGGAGGAATTGTACGGATCTTCAAGATTTCTATACCCACTCTGAGTTGTTGAAAACTAAGTTAATGGATAGGGTTACCCCAAAAAATTGATATCACACTCCTTTAAACGGGCAAGATTTTATGATCGTGATGCAATGCTAAACAGGCCGAGAAAACGACAGGAAAAACAGAGTTGTGTTTGTGAGCCAATTCAGTTCTGTGAGCAATAAAATAAAAAATGTAGTGAATAGAAATTGGAATATCCTGAATGATGAAGAGAATGTGAGATTAGATAAACCACTATTTGCTTACAAGAAAAACAAGAATCTGCGTAGTCAGTTGGTGCAGACATATAGAGAGGGGCCGAAGGAAAGACAGAAGACTTTTGATCACACGATAGCCAAGGGCAATGCACGTTGTGGCAATTGCTCAATGTGTGACCAATGTATTGTGGCTAAATCTTTAAACCACAACGGTAGAACTTTGGTGGTTCACTCTTTGAGCAATTGTCGGAGCAAAAATGTGATTTATTTTTTGCGTTGTCCATGTGGTTTAGCTTATGTTGGGGAGACAGGCCGTGAACTTAGGATCAGATTGGCTGAACATAAATCAGCAATTAAGACTAGAAAGCTGAATGCTCCCTTAGTTGCACATTTTTTACAGCATGGACATAGAGAAACAGATTTTTTGTGGTTTATTTTGGAAAGAGTGACCATGAATAGAAGAGGTGGCAACATGGAAGACAAACATAAAGCAAGGGAACAGTGGTATATATCTATTTTAAATACTGTACGACAAGGCTTGAACTCGAGAGGAATGGGATAAATTGATTAGATGATCGGGGTTATAAGATATGTTGATATTGATAGTTCTCATTCCATAGTGAACTGATATATATATATGTTAGTGGGGAGATACCGTCCAGTCCTACCTCGATGTCGAAGATTGACATTGATGTGGAACTCATGAAGTACAGGCAGGTGGTTACCGTGTGTTCTGTGGTTGAGCAGAAGAGTATTATTATCGGCATGATTTAGAAGGATCTGTATGGTGTGGAAATAATTATGTCTATTATGATTGGCAATCTTTTGATTTAATATAACAGCAGGCAGACACCCTTTGGTCCCACTTTTGTGTTGGTAACAGATTTAAGTGCGTAGCGATTTAGTGGAGTCTATGTGGTTTTCGTGTGCTTTTATCCATTCCAAGATGGCGGACACGGAACGATTTGGATGGTCCGTTTTCGATGTTTAATATACTGGCGGTTTTTGGCGCGAGCATTTTGCTAATTAGGCAGGGCGTATAAACGTCGGCGTCAGAGCAGAGAGTGAGGTTGCGTCTGGAGTATGCCCAGGAGATTATTCAATCCCGGTAAGTGCAGTTACGGTCTCTGCAAGTAGTTTGAATTGTTCAGTACGTGAGCATCTATGGATTTTTGGTTATAGTCCATGTAGAGGGGTAGTTTCATGGCAATAAGTTGTTTTTGAGGTACTGATAGATTTTTGAAAACCCGGCATTTCCATAGGAGCAGCGCTTCTTACTTTAGGTTAAGAAATTGCGTTGGCATTTAAATATACCGATTCGTATGTGGACGGTTAAGTACAGCATGTGGGTGTCGAAGCTTGTATAACCCAGTATTTCTAAATGAATAGCGTTCTTTTGATGCAGGGAACGAGTGTGGTTTCTAAGGTATGAGATTTACAGATGGTGAGTTTATGTGCTACAGATTGACGCCTGGCGATTTGGCAGGTAGTTTTATATAACAGAGACCGTAGTGGGATAAAGCGAGTACTTGGGGGACGAGTTTGGTCTACCTATATTGGCTATCATAGTTGTTGCTAAATTGGAGTGACATACATATTTATTTTTAGGTGATTCAAGTGACGTACAAACAGAATTACAGCTAATGAAGAGAAGTACATGTCGATTTCCAGTTCAAGCTTATGGTTGTATTCATTAAGGTAAATTTGACTGTGAATGTTTTTCCCACATGTTTAGTGGCAGCACAGTCACGGTTACATTTATTAGGTGGCGCATTATCGCCATGTTAGACGGTGTGGATGTTCTAATTCGATATTTTAATTCTTTATAGGACAATTGAACAACATCAATTGGTAAGACAATTAAATAAACATAATTCAGCAAACATCTAAATAAAGGTCTATGTGTGCCAGGATGATCATGGTAGGTCTAAAATGAATAAAGGGTTTCATTTCATTTTGATTCAAAAAGACTTAAATACAAGGCAGCCGTTTAGTTTAATTGTGACAGGTATACTGGGTTTTTATTTCAGAGTGTCTAAAAAGAGTGGAGACGTGTCCCCTTTTTACATCACTAGAATTGCGGGTGGTGTTTACATCCCTTTGTGTATCAAAAAAGGAGATTTCCGACTATGGAACATTGACCGGTATACATCTTGGTGGGTACATAGTGTTATTATTGACAATATGAGGTCGAGGAGGTTTTTTGATTCTTTTTATTGTTTCAACGGGGGATAACTCAGTTGATATCCATCCTTATATCATATTTAATAAGGTAACAAATATAGAAAGAGGGAAATTCCTTGCTATTCCTGTATATATTTTAAAGAGGGTTGTTTTTAAAAACCTTTTTGCAGAAGAGTTATTGGTTTTTTTCATATATCCTGATAATTTACGGATATTCAGGCTTATAGTATAAAGCCTGGTTAAGTATATTTAGAAGTCAAACAGACATAGTATTGACAATATGCCTGTGTATGTATGCATGAGTGGTTTGTGTTTATTATCACCAGTTTTACAGTGCCAGTAAATCAACAGAGTATTGCAATATATGACTCAAAAATTTTAGAATGTGGCTATTAAAATTGATTGTCTTTTGGGTTGGTTTTAATCAGGTATGCATCGACATTGTAATGAATTGTTTTTATATATGTTTTCATGTAGATAACACTGTTGGAACAGATTAGTAGCAAGCCTGAAGAAGGAGGTTGGACCTGTGTATGCCTCCGAAACGCGTCGCTTTTTGGTCTACTTGTGGATAAAGTTTTTTTTTTTTTTAAAAAGCTCATAGGCTTATGTGTAATATTTGTGAAAATTAATGAGATGATACATTAATGGATTGCAATATGTTTATGTTTTGATATGAATATTGAGCCATTTGTGTTATATATGTGATTTTAATTTTACAGTAGTGATGTTTTTTTAATGTATTTTAAATGAAGATTTGTATTAATGGAAAACATAAAGGCATCCTTTTTTTAACCAACCTAATAAATATTTTGCTAATAATTTGGGAGTTTTGGTATCTGGTGATAATTATATGTTGTCTGTGGTATGAGAGTGTGTTATAAATGTTGAATACATAATCCAAAGGGAGTTTATTTTAGACCTAGTGTCTGAGTGGTGTCCTGTCCCTTTGGTGTGTTGGACCCCTCTCTCTTTTTTAGAGATATCCTGGTGAACTACAGAAGAAGTTCTTCAACATTTCAGATCACAAGTTTGGCATAACAGCTATACTTCTCATTGGGCTAGAAGTTCCCATCTACGATGCCATAATACACGAATCATGTACTCGCATTGTTGATCACCATCTCCCCTCTCCACCCTCGAAACTTAGGGCTCCTGAGTCCTTACACTCTTACAACTGATGGGTTCCCCGATAACACCCACACAAACACAAATTTGATGACAATCTGTAACTATGTGCTATATGTTTCCCCTCCTTCTTTAGACAGCCCCAGTTCTGGCCATCAATCCTGCTACACATAAGAGACAGCAATTACTGCAGAATTCGCAGATATAGTGAAATAACAGTATAGCAATGCAAGCCGCATTGAAAGTTTTTAAATTGTCTTTATATAAACGTTGATATCTATTAACGTCACACTCCCATAAAAGAAGCTTTAAAAAAAAAAAAAAAAAAGAGAAGGAAATATGACCATAAAGTGTCTATGTAGCCAATGCCCCCCATCTCCATAATGCCAGCGCGGAGTGGTTTGGTCCAAACTTGATCCAACCATTGGCTGTTTTGCCTAAATCATTTACCCAGAAATGCACTGGCTACTGCTAGGACCTCAGAGGCACCACCCACTTCATCATTGCACATCGCTGCTAAGACTCCGGCATCCACAATATGCGAGTTATGCAAAGGCCTTGTTCTGTACCAGTACAAATAGCCATGCAGATCAAACACAGAAGAGCCTCTTTATCTATACTTTGCTCATGTACAAGGCCTTTTTTATATCAAATCAATGAGCTCAACCGTAATGTTTTAACGAATGTGGATCACTTAATTGTAATATGCTGAATGTTACCGACCACCCAAAATTCCTCGAAAGTGATTGCTGGCTTAATAATGCAACTTGGCTTGAAACAAACGCCAACAACGTACCCACGCCCTATACAACCAATCCTAATACTACTAACATTTCAGACCATTAATTGTACCATCACACGCACAGAATCAAAAAACATACAGTTATCAATGTGATACTCTAAAAAAAAAAAAAAAAGTACAGAGATAATTATATAAAACATTTCAAAGCAACCAACCACAATGCTCGCCCCTGGAAAACATAGGAAATATTAATGAAACCAATTAAACGCGCTTGTGAACACTCTTATGCCCATTAAACCTCATTCTAATTCCAAAATAAAACTGATACAAGAGCATCTAATAATGCCAAGCGCAAACACCAAACCCAAGATTCACGGACCCAACAGAACACTTTTAGCCAGATGTGATGTTCTGCATCACAGAATTCAAGAATGGATACTGGTTACCAAGGTGGAATGTTGGAACAGGGTTTGGTGACAGTTGATCTGGTCTTCAGTGTGGATGGGGGTCTCAGCACGTACTCAAATAAAGAAGAATATACCCTCAACGGTGACTATACACTTTATTGAAGACCACACTTTTACACCAGACATTACCGAACTTTAACACAGGAGTACAAGATTAGCTGCCAGGCTATGGCTAATCACAACAGGGTAACACAAAAATACACATGGGTTATTCAATAAGACACAAAATCGGAATTTAAAGATTATAATAATTACGAGCAAACACAACAGGGCCACAGAGTGATAGTTCATTATAGCAAGTGAAAACTTCACAGCGTAATAAGCACCAGGTGAAGCAGACATACCACATGCACCAGGGACCTGGGCCAAACACACCCCACGGCGGACTCTCAGTCACATTTATCAACACATCAGGTATTCTTTTTAATCTCCGCTGAGGTCAATGAGAAAGCCCAGAACGGGGGCGGTCGTACAGCCCTGGTCGCTAGGAAGCCATGCCATGCTCGCCCAAGTCTCATAACGTATCATAAATATGAAATAATTTGAGTGATTTCAAAAGGTTTGCAGAGATGTTTTCTGATCAATCAACAACAGAAATTTTAGATTGTCTGCAGTTAATTGGCTACGAGTCTTTGGAACAGTGCGAGTCGTCTAGAGTAGATGCAGCCGAATGATGCCAGTATCAAGAAAACGTAACTAGACATATTTTGCAGAGTTGGGTAAACCGTGGGGTTACGCCGCTGTGTCGTCCTGAGCTTGTGCAGTATACTGAACTGCTATCTACAGGAATTCGATGCAGCTCCATCCTTTCCACGCCAACAGCTACGCAAAGTAAAACACAGTTTACCGCGAACTAGCGTAATACCATCAGCTATTAGTATGGGAGATGCACATTCTCACCGGTGAGCAAAATATTGGGAGCCTTTTGGAATCCGTTCGATGCCGCCATGTCACGTCCAGTATCTTCAGCTTCTGTACAGCACGCGTAGCCACAGAGCTTCCCTAACTATGACGAAAGAGGCTTTACAAACCAAGAGGGCGCTTTGGGGCGTCAACTATCCTTAAGGTGGCCTGGCAGTTGCCTGCAGCCAATGTAGTGAGCGCTCCCGTCTCCTTTCACTGCTCCCGCGCTCATAGGTCGATCTTTGCTTGTAACGAGGTACGGCAGGAAGTCTCCACTCTTAGAAAGGGAATGGAGCGCACATAAACTATCATCATTTAGTAAAAAGATGTCGGGATTCCAGAGAAACGATGTATTGTTGTCAATTGGGAGCTCATGAACTCTAATACAATATGTAGCACATTTTCCTATTGTAGGCCACATTTTTAAACAAATATGGTAGGCTACTTGTGTTGGCTGATAACGAGATCAATGTGAAGGATGACAGATGCCCAACTGCATGAACTTCGCTCTCGTGTCGATTTATCCCATTTCACTAGCATAAGATGGCTGCTACGTTTTCTTGCTTTCGTTTTGAAGCCAGTCATTTTCTCTGTAGTTCTGCGCCATTACATGTGACGTCATGTGTATGCGCCGTTCTGTGCGCAGGACCTGTGACTGGTTGTTGCCGGTGTGTTTGACGGCTTTAGTGGACTGTTGTAGCGATTTCCTTATGTAGAGACTACCTGACAGGCGCTTAAGTAGAGGAAACATTTTACAGAAAACTGACCTGGAGGTGAGAGTTATACATGTCAGTGGCTGCACTTTTATGGGGCTAAGTGTGAGTTTGGTAGGAGTTGGCAAGGATTTTTTCAACTCGACTCGAATATGGTCCTAATTCAGTATAGCCATTGGTTGCATTAGGGGTGCTCTTTATGCTCATTCAACTCTGTACTGTCACGCCGGCTTCTCGAATATCTTTGATTGTCCTCTCTTTACTTATATCTTCGTGTGTTGCCACTTTTCCCCTTGTTAGAAGATTGTCAACTTAGGCCAAGCATTGATACAGTACATTTTGGCTCTGATTGGCAATGTGTAAATGCATTTATATATGGTGATTGTGACTGTCAATGTGCGGAGCAGTGTGTTCCCCGTCCAGTGGCGTCCACAAAAATAGATTCGACTTTTGGTCATGGGAAGGAATTACTATATAAATGCAATTGTAAATCACAGCATTGTAGTACGAGTGTGTCACGACTGGCAGGTTAAAGAAAGTGGGAAGCTTTCAAACCAGAAGATCCGGTTCTCAGTTCGAGCTTAACCACTTGATCAAATTGTGTGATCTGGGGCATATTCTTATATCTCACTCTACATTCTTTCATTAACTGCCAAAATCTGGGACCATCTAGAAGCAAATTTATTGAATCTGAAATATCCAAGAACATTTATTCGTAAACACATAAATCTAGTTTTCCTTCTTTTGGTCTACCGTGGTAACATTGCCTATTATTTGCCTAATCCCATTTCACTGCTCAAAGTTGGTATTGGTATTTATCATAGCGTCACAAGTGGGCCCTTGATTAATTGAGCATATATAATACGTGCTGTGTCCAAGTGGAGGAAACCGGTCGCTCGATGCAGTTAAGTTAATTGATCGCTCAAATACCACTGTCCCCCCCCCCATTTTAGAGATCCAGATTATTTTATGCATGCTTCTCAATTCACCCTTATTTGTTGTTTGTAATCACCTTAGAATAGTTTTCACTCTTCCAGCATGGCATATGCTCCCTATATGCTTCAGTGGTGTCAGACTCCATCTCCAGAAGATTGTTCACTTCCATTAGTTCACTCTTCTCAAGAGCTTGATAGGTATGTTTTTTTGTCACAAAGGTAACTGGCATAAAATCAAAACAATCGACTTAAAATCTGGCATTGATAAAGGTCTTTAATTGCTCACTCAATTTTATCCTAGTTTGTGAGCATAAACATATTACATTTATCATGATTGTTCGGACTGCTAACGGAGTATACTTCCAGAAAACGGTCTTCTAATTTAGCAATCAGTGGGACGCTAAAGACTTACGTCCACTGTAGGTATGTGTAAGTGAGCATGGTGGGAGTTATGTGACTCAGCAGGTTAAGTGGCAGCTAACTAAATAGCCTGCTCTGTATTTGGAGTCTTTGTGGGAAGGTAACTTCATATCTCCCCTAGGAAGGAACAATGATACAAGCCGTAGTAATGTACAGAGCCATCCTCTTAGGTTAGGACCTTCACTTAAAAGAAAGGACTGGAACCGAGAGGACTTGAAGGCTGGACAGGCAAGTACCAGTCCTCGTCTACCCACCGGCAGGAAAATTCTGCAAAACTCTCTGGCATCCTCTCCTCCCTTGTGGGACACACTGAACCCCAAAGTATGGAGAAGAGTTGTTAGTCATGCAAGCCTCTTGAGCAAGCAGTAAGTTAGTGAGGCACAGTGAGTTATCACTAATGATTCACTACCCTGTGGGCAAGTTATAGGCCAGCATGTGGGGATGTAAGACGTGGCCGGATATGTAAAAGAGCTTTCTTTCCTTTAGGAAATGGCCCATAGCTGTGCATTGTAATTCTTTCAGACAGGTATTAAAAACATAGCCTGTCATAGGCGGTCCCAATGGAAGAAATAGTGCAGTAATAGGGTAAACAGATATAAACAGTCAATTATATTTTTATTCTTTTAAACTGTTTCATAATGACATCTACCTTCAAACACATGTAACATAGCCTCAAGCTTCTGCTTAGTCCTTACATGTACTATGCAGATGATTTCTTTCTAGCATGGATTTCCAGCATTGAACAGTTCTATCAATATTATACTGAGCAAATATTCACTAAATAACTGCTCTATTTGTAAACACTCTGTGTAAGGAACTGCTAGTCTATCTGCAGTATGCCTACTGTTATTGTGAATCACTTCTGTTCTCACTCCTCTTCCCTGCCCATTTCGTGCCACTTTTTTTTTTTATACTTTATTTTTAATTTTATACAACTGAACAATCAGCATTAAGGAAGTCAGACATGGTACAGTAACAGAAGTAGAGTGCAAATCGTTGCAAATATAGTCATTATCCTTGGGTCCATCTCCCCCTCCCCTCCAGTGATCCATTGAAAATCAGTGTATGCCAGAGGCAGCTGTCCTCATAAATAGGGGACTGTGTCTTGGACCAAGAGACAGTTGTCGGTAAGTTAGTGGAATAGTCTTGTGAAACTTTATAGACTCAGGTCTCTGTCGAAGTCTCCTGTGTCGTTTGACCGGCAGACTGCTGCGTGTCGCTCCCTGTGTCCTACCCAAAGTATTTTCTCCAGGGGTCCTAGATCTT
Source organism: Calotriton arnoldi (assembly GCA_963921515.1). Lineage (NCBI taxonomy): Eukaryota > Metazoa > Chordata > Amphibia > Caudata > Salamandridae > Calotriton > Calotriton arnoldi. Next base: position 480,686 of record CAWUFW010001692.1, on the reverse strand, counting down.
GTGAAATTTCCTCAGGCACACTCTGCTACGGTATGTGACTTGCTCGGCCGTCATGTATAGGTCCATCCCCTTAGTCCATTCCTGTATGGACGGTCTGTCCGCCACTCCCCACTTTCTAGCTATGTCCCGTTTGGCCACCACCAATCCCAAAGAGGCAAAGATCAACTGAGTCCTAGTTCCGTCCACTTCGCTAGGGATCTCCAGGAGCACGAATTTGGGTTCCATTGGCAACGTTACCCCCAAGACCGTTCCCAATAAGCCAATCACCTGCGTCCAGTATGGCCTGATCGTGTGATAGAAATCACTGTTAGTGATCTTGCACACCAGACACAGCGGCGACTCTGCTCTCCCCATTCTATGGAGTCTTTCCCTATCATAATACGTTCGGTGCAATATTTTGAATTGAATTAATCGAAGTCGAGCCTTTATAGCCACCTCCCTGGGATGCATCAATGCCGCCTCCCAATCGATATCCTCTAGGGACCCCACGTCCCTCTCCCATCTTGCTCGGAGACCTAGCAATCCGTCGGGTAGATTATTATTGATAGTTTTATATGTGAAGGAGACCGCTTTACCAATAAGTTCCTCCTGTAGGAGCCTACCTTTCAGGGGAGCGTATTCCGGGAGTTGATCATGGGGGATGTTCTCCGCCTGGACACGTGTGTCGCAGTTGTGCGTATTTAAGGAATTGAGAGTCCGCCATATTATATTCTTGCTTAAATTTAGTCCATGTTTTAAGTTCGCCTTTTTCAATTATGTCCCCCTATCGTGGAGATTCCAAGGAGGTCCCAGGTCCCACACCCAGTAAGTGTACGTATTTCTTTAAGCCAAGTCCCCTCTCAGAGCGGTGTGAAACGCGTAATCCGTTTCGCCCAACCCAGGGTCTTGCTAGCCCTCTTCCACGCCAACAGTGTCACTTGGATCGCCGGTAGCAGGCGTGAACTGCCCTTTCCCCATATAGATAATGTAGGTGTGTGTGGGGTTGCATTGTCTCCCTTTCAAGACGGTATGTGGGGTGGTCTCTATGTTTGTGCGTCCATTCGTTTATGGAGATCAAGTGGGATGCCCAATAGTAAGTCTCTATATCGGGGAGTGCAATCCCTTCATTGTACGGGTTGCGCCGCAGTGGCTGTAGCGCGATTCTGGGGTGTCCATCCTGCCACACTAGAGATCTAATTTTGTCATCGATCTCAGTGAAAAGAGCCCTAGGCAGAAGATGGTATGTGTTTTGGAGGGCATATAGGAGTTGTGGCAGAGTGATCATTTTCAAAAGAGCAGCTCTACCCATCAGGGTGAGAGGAAGGTCCTTCCATCTCTCTATATCAGCCTTAAAGTTGCCCAGGACGACGTTCAGATTCTCTCGTCTGCACACCTCAGCGTGGGGCGTAACAAAAATACCTAGATACTTAAAACCACTCGACACCACTCGCAACTCTCCAGGTAGGGGACAATCTAGGGGTGCGCTAGACAGACAATATATCGTGGATTTATTCCAATTGATTTTGTACCCTGAGTGTTGTCCATATTCGGTAATCAAATCAAAAAGGACAGGTATCGTCGTCTCAGGGTACGTAATGTATAACAGGATATCATCCGCGTAAAGGGAGATTTTCTCCTCTTCTGCGTCTGCGGGTGTGATGTGGAAGCCCCGGATCAAGGGATGTAATTTAATAGCACAGGCCAGGGACTCCAGAGTAAGCGCAAAGAGGAGGGGCGATAGGGGGCAGCCCTGTCTCGTCTCTCTCTCGATGAGGAAGGGAATCGAACATCGACCATTGACCCGCACTGTAGCCATCGGTTGATTATACAAAAGTGCCACCCAGCCGCGGAATTTCGGTCCTAGTCCAAATTTGGCCAAAGTGGCGTCCAGGAATTGCCAGCTAACGGCGTTGAACGCCTTTTCTGCGTCCAGTGACAAAAACACCTGTGGGTTCAGACGGTTGCGTACCTCCATAAGCCAATTGTGAGTGCGTCTGAGGTTTAGTCGGGTAGATCTACCCGGCATGAAACCGGATTGGTCTTCGTGGATCAGACTCCCAATCACGCCCATGAGGCGAGTCGCTAATAGGGTGGCCAGAATCTTGACCTCCGAATTCAGTAGAGAGATGGGTCTATAAGACCCACACTGATCGCGAGGCTTGCCCTCCTTATATATGACCACGATCGTAGCCATCCGCAGGTCCGGGGGGAGAATCCCCTCCGTTCGGGCAGCTAGGAAGAGCCGGAGGAGGTGGGGACAGAGAATGGTCGCATATCTTCTGTAAAAATCCGTGGGCAGCCCATTGGTACCAGGGGTCTTCCCGGGGCGCAGCTTTGCAACCGCTTCTTGGACCTCTGCTAGTGTTGGGTCCTCATCTAAAGCCAGAGTTTCCGCCTCCTCTAACGTTGGGGTGGTGATTGCCTCCAGGTATTCCTGCGTCTCAGCCAGCGATTTTTGTGGCTGCGCCCTATAAAGATCTCTGTTGTATTCAGCAAAGGCCGTGGCCACTCCTTCATAAGTACATTGAGTGTTCCCTTGGAGGTCCGTCACTGTTGCCACCCACCTGTTTTGAACCTCTCGCCTGCTAAGCCAAGCCAGAAGCTTCCCAGCCTTATCGCCCACTTCATAGAGGCGATATAGGGTCGCCAGGTGCAGTTTCCTGGCGGCGTCTGAGGCCAACTCCTTGTATTCCCTTCGTAGGATTACAAGTTTACGGGACTGGTCGGGGTCATTATGCTGAACAACCTGTTTATCTAGATCATTTATTTTTTGTTCCAGATCCGTCAGGCACTGATCTTTCTCTTGCTTTTCCCAAGCAATACGATTCTGGGCCCTATCCCGTAGCACCGTTTTGTAGGCCTCCCAGACCGTCACGCCAGATGGGACGGAGTCTTTGTTTTCTAGGAAGTATATGTCAGTGTCTGCCTTGATACCCTTTGCAATTTTGGTATTCTGCAGGTCCCATGGGTTCAGTCTCCAGCCCCGAACCCTGTTGCGCTCTCTCAAACCTAACTCCACCAGAAGTGGGGAGTGATCCAAAAGGCCCCTGGCTGAATATTCAGCGCGCCCTGCGCCATATATTTCCCCTCTGGGAACAAATAAGTAGTCCTGTCTGGAATGTGAGTCATGGGCCCCCGAGTGGAAGGAATATTGTCTGGTGTGGGGATGTTTTGCCCTCCAAATGTGTGAGAAAGTGCCATCTTTCTTGCATGGTATGCCCCCACTTTTTGCTGAATTGCTGATGTGCTTTGACTGAGTGTGCCCTGGGCTCCTGCCAACCAGGTACCCAGGGCCTGTGTTCCTTCCCTAAAACTGCATTGATGCCTACACCCAATTGGCATCCCTGGCCACAGGTCAGCCCCTGGTAAATGGTACCATGGGTACCCAGGGCACTGTGACCAGGGAAGGCCCCTAAGGGCTGCAGCACTTGTTGTGCCACCCTTAGGGACCCTGTACCTTACACACACACACACACACTGCCTTTGCAGGCTGCGTGTCTTGGTGCAGAACAAAAGTGAAGAGTCGACATGGCACACATCCCTGTGTGCCATGCCTACAAGCCACTGCCCTGGCCTAGGTCAGCCACCCCTCTAGCTGGGTGCACTATGCCAGTGGTGAGGGCACAGAGGCATGAGCCCTGTGCCCCTACAGTGCCCAAGTCCATTCTTGGGCATTGTAAGTGCAGTGCTGCCATTAAGAGTATATGGTGCTGGGAGTCTGTCATTACGAACTCCACAGCACCATAATGGCCCCACTGAAAACTAAGAAGTTTGGTATCAAACTTCTCAGCACATTAAACCCACACTGATGCCGGTGTGGGATTTAATGTAAAACGCACTCCAGAGGGCATCTTAGAGATGCCCCCTGAAACCAACCCGACCTCCAGTGTCCGGACTGAGTGGCTGCCCAGGCTGCCACCACCAGACATGTTTCTGGACCCCTGGGTCGAGAGCCTCTGCTCTCAGGGGCCTGAAACAATGCGCATCCTGGGGCGAGGTGCCAAAGCCTCCTCCCCCAGGATGGGCAGGGGAAGCTTCAAAGGCCTGCCGCCTTTTGAGCTTCCCCAGACCATTTGCTGCTCCCAGCAAACTGGTCCCCACTGGTTCTACCCCCACTTCTGGCGGGAAAACCAGAGGCAGGAAATGGGTTGTGCCCACCTCTGCCAACTCCACCCCTAAGGTGGGGGAGGCGAGGTGAAGCACAAACTCGAGTCCCCGCCATCTTGAGGATGTGGGGACCCAGCCAACCAGGGGCAGGCTCCTGCCCCCCTCCCACTGGAGAGTGGCAGAATAGGGGGTGTACCCACCCCAGGGACGGGACCCATTGGTCCCTGCCCTTACCTACCTGTAACCACCCCATAAATTCAGTATTTAGGGGCTCCCTGAACCTTCCTTCCTCAGTTCCAGATTCCAAAAACAAGAAAGAAGAACAAGAAACAAGAAGACCTGCGTGCAGCTGCTCACAAGAGGAAGACACCAACTGATTTGGCCCCAGCCCTACCGGCCTGTCGACCCTCGAACCGGCTCCTGCTAAACCCCGGCGTCTCCAGTGGTCAGCACCCTCACAAACCCCGGGGGACCTGACTGCCTAGTGACTCCAACCCCTGGGACTCCCAAGAGCAGTGGTACTGCTCAAAGCAAGCAACCAACCCCTGGTGCCAACCGGGAACCGCGAATCCTGCACCCTCTGCACCCGCCGAGCCCGGCCTGTGCCTGAGTGGGCAAATACCAAGAGGACGTCCCCCGGCGACTGTGACCCAGAATCCAGCACCCAAGGGCCCTCCTCGACGCTCCTGACGACGCCTGCAGCCTCAGAACCAGGGACCCCTCCAACCGCGACCAGCCGAGGGTAAGATTTCCGACGCCTAAAGACACCCCTGCACCCGACGCCCCACGGCCTCCTGTGCCCAACTCCGGGTGCCTACCCTTCCCACAGCTTTCCAACTTACCTCTCAAAGTGGTGGTCGCACCTGAAGAATCACCGTCCCCGAGTTTGCAGTCTTTGTTCGTCACGCAGCTTTACCATTGAAAACCATTGGGCGCCCGACGGCCCAAAGCCCACTGCACCCGGCCGCCCCAGTGCCGCTGAGGGTGCACCAACTACCCTGTTCAACTTCCCCACTTGCCCTGAGCAAGTGACCAGGAGCTTTGCTCCCACAGCCGAGTGGCCTGCTAGCCAGCAGCCACCAACCAAAGCCCCCTGCCGTCCATAGGATAACATTGGGCCTACTCACTCTGCACCCGGCCGCCCCTGTGCCGCTGAGGGTGTAACAACTGTACTTACCTGACCCTGGGGGACCCCTGAGTCTATGCCCAGAACCTTAACTCTGCCAGTCGAGTACTTACCCAAAAGCCGATAACCCACTTTTCTTCCATAGGGTAACATTGACTGGTTTCACTCGGAAATTCTTCTAAGTGTGGAGTTTCCCAACTTTTAAATATTCACCTAAAATCAACCGAGTAACGAAAACAGAAATACTCACCTGCTATTAGGAGAGATCCCAGTGCTGGATCTTGGTGCCCAGCACTGACCCTGAAAAGTAATCACAACGTTACTTACCGCTAACTCAATTTTCTTCCGTAGGGATCCATTGACTGGTTTTCTGTGAAATTTCTTCTAAGTGTCCACTTTTGAAATACCAAAATATTGCTTAAAAATCACAACAGTAACGAATTCCGATTTACTCGCCTGCTATCAGGAGAGACCTCAGCACTGCATCTTTCAGACCAGTACTGACCCTGAAAAGTAATTTTAACCGTACTTACCCGTACTTTGAAATTCCTTCCATAGAATATCATTGCCTGCTTTTTGTTGAAAAAGTTTCTAAGTGTCGATTTCTGAATCTTACAAATATTCTTTAAAAATTGTGCCAACGATACAAACGTAATTACTTACCTGTTTTAGATAGATATCCCAGTGCTGAACCTGAGACTCCCGCACTGGATTACAAAAGTAACGTAAACATACTTTGCTTGCAAACTGTATTTCCTTCCATAGGATAACATTGGTAATTTTACCCAGAAAAGTTTCTAAGTGTCAACTTTTGAAATACCATAATATTCCTCAAAAATCACTACTATAACCAAAACGCTTTTACTTAACTGTTTACAGGAGATGTCCCGGGACTGAATCCAAGATCCAGTCCTGTGGTTAGAAAAGTAATCCACAAAGTAATTAATTGCATTTAACCAAAACTTTCCATTGAGCTCAATGTTGCATTGTGTTTGAAATTGTGTTGCCTCTTGCAACAACTGCGACTACTGTCATCAAAAAGACTATTGCCTATTTGAAAAGTGTTTAAACAAAGCATTTCATTCTGAGAAAGTATATTTTGATTCCTATTGTTGGTTCTAAAATAAAACAAGCCTATATTTTTATATACAAACCATTGGCCTAGAGTTCAGTTCTTGAGTGTGTGGCTTCATTTGCTGACTGAGTGTGTACAACAAATGCTTTACACTGTCCTCTGATACTGCCTTACTGCTCGACCAAGCTACCACTTTAGAGAGTAAGGTTATATCTAACTTTAGCCTCTGCCAAACCTCTGGGGACTGTGGACTCTGTGCACACTGTACCTTACTTTGGTCCAGTATATACAGAGCCACTTTCTTACAAAATGTCCGTCAGTCCCATCGTCGTGGAGAAGCGTTGTAGTGGTGTGGTCGTTGTGTATCTGACCCCTCCCCCAGAGCGGTCGATGGCCGGGTCCATTACATCGTTAAAATCCCCTCCTACCATATGTAGTGCGGAGGGTGTCTCGATCAGTACATCAATTACCTTCGTCATGGTGGGTGCCTGCAATCTGGGGGGATGCATATACGCAGATCAGGAGGACCTCTACCCGGCCCCACATCCCCAGAACTCCCACATATCTACCTAGGGAGTCGTGCCAAATGCGTGTTGTTTGAAAGGGAATATTTTTCTTGATCAGGATCGCCACCCCCCGTGCCCCAGTGGTGAACCCAGAGTGTGCCAGAACCCTGTATGCCCTTCGAGCGATGAATCCGCACTGTGTTCCCCTGAGATGCGTTTCCTGTAGCATCACCACGTCTGGGTGGAGTCGTTTTATGTGTTGTGACACGAGCCCACGCTTGATCTTGTCTCCCAGTCCATTAACGTTCCAAGTCAGGACCGTCAGGGTGGGACTCCCGGCCATGTTACCGCTGGCGATATTACATTGTTATGCAATGGTCTCGGTTTCGTAATCCTAGTGCTTGGCAAACAAACATAGAAACTTCTAACATCAAACTGTATGAAACCCCTCCCACCCCTCCTCCCTCCATCCCCCTCGAACCTTTTGCCCCCCCATCTCTGGCAAAGGCCCGTGGTCGGTGCGGATAGGTCGGTCTGTCGATCCCTCCCTCCCCCTCCCGTTCACAAACCCAAAATCCCCAACTCTTACAGTTTTTGCTGCACTGGTGGTCTGTCCAACTGTTGTTCAAGATCCAGGACTTCTTCGAAGAAGAGGCAGGGACAGAAAGTATGAGGCAGCAAATAGACAGAAGAGAGAAAGAAAAAAAAGGTAAGCAGAGAGGAAAGAGAAAAAGAGAGAAGAAAAAAGGGGGGGGGGGCGGGGTAGGAGACAGCACGCGGGTCCTCTCTGCCGGAGTTTAACTTGCAGCACCCTGGTCGGTGGGCCCGCCACCCGTGGGCAAAGTGTCCTCGATCAGTTCTTCGTCTCTCCCACTCTGTTCGAGCTCCAAGATTGTCTTTTCTAGTGGATGTCTTGATGCTGGGCCAGAGGACCTGTCGGTATCGTCCAAGTCTGATTGCTGGTTAGGGGAGCCGATTCCTTGTGCCGTGTCCGTTTCAGATGGCGTGTCTTCCTCTTTGCGCCCATCTTGACTCCTTGTGAGAGGCGTAAGTCGTTTCCTAGTATATGGTGTGCCTTTTCGGATTCTCCGTGGTCGCCCAGTATCTGTGCGGTTCCGTCACCTCTGGGACCCATCCTCCTTGGTTCTAGCCCCCTTCGCCGAGCATCTGAAGACATCTCTTTCTGAGGTTGGAGCGTCGGTCTTTCCTCCACCCATGCCCACGCCTCCTCCGGAGTCTGGAAGAAGAAAGCCTTCCCCTGGAATAGTACTTTTAACTTTGCCGGAAACAAGAGCATGTACTGAAGTTGAAGGGCTCGCAATTTGGTCTTGACAGAATCAAAGGTGCGGCGCTGCCTCTGCACCTCTCATCTGAAAACGTCATGATCTTCGAGCTTTCAAAGCGGACTTCCCCCTTACGGCACATTTCCCTGAGGATCATGTCCCTGTCCAAAAAGTTCAAGAGTTTCACGATAATAGGTCTCGGCGGAGCTCCAGGAGGAGGTTTAGCGCTTTAGGCGCGATGTGAACGTTCTACGATGAAACAATGGGAGAACTGCTCTGTTGGGATGACATCGGTTAACCATTTAGTCAGGAAGGTTGCCACGTTGGATCCCTCCACGCCCTGCGGAAACCCCACAAAGCGGAGGTTGTTTCTCCGGGCCCGGTTTTCCGCATCATCAACCCTCCATAGCATATCCGCAGTGGTATTGCGTACCTCTTTCATCTCTTTCTGGAGGTCCTTGACTGCGTCTTCCACTTTTGAGACCCGGGTCCCGGCCTCTGTCACCCGCTCCGACACCTTACGCAGATCTTGGCGAAGAACGAGACCTCGGAGCATACCTCGCCGATCTTCCCCTCCAGCGCCTCATTTCGTGCCACTTTAATCAATGAAACCTGGATTGCTCCTAAAGACACCACTATACTTGCTGCTCACCTGAAATCACTTGGTGAAACATTGAGCTCCTCATCAAAAAGTTCCTGACTCCAACACCTCCCACCCGGGCACACTCAGTCCCCAGGAGCCATTGGATCCTTCTTGAAACACCTAAATTAACCCGGTCTCACTGCCATGACACTTTCTCCTAGTCCTTAGTGACCTCACTTTCAGCAAGAAGAATGACAAAAAAAACGATTCTCTCCATTTAACTGCTCTCACTTTACTCCTCTCTTTACCTTATCTTCTTGGCATCTTTACTGGCACACTTCACTCTGTTTTCAACTCCCACTATCTGTGTGGGTGTATAGGAAGCTTGAATTGCTGCTTTGTGCTGCACCTTATCTTAGAGAAGATCGAGAGCACATTTTCACTATATAAATGGCAAACCATCTATTGGCTTTGTGAATGCTCGTTTTACAGGAAATTAAATGTAAGTTAACGTTTACTCTCATCTAATATTTGAGAAGTATTGTAAATAGGACTAATTTTGAGCTTTCATATAATTGGTGTGTTTTTTTAACATTAAATCCTACCAGTGACTTAAAAAATGACATTGCCAGTATTCATAAGGAACGCACAGATTAACGTGGAGTATTCAGTATTGATTCACCAATATATACTCCAATTGTGGATTTTTACACTCTCAAAGATATTACTACATGTTTAAAAGCTGATCGTGAGAGTTCTAGATTTGTCACAGTAATAATTTCACGATTATAACATGATATTTTATTCTCAACAGTATGTGCGCCAATATTTGCTTCTGAAGATCAGAAACCTGTAGATGATCCTTGGACTTTCCTTAGCCACTCTCCCTTTTGAAAGAAGAAACAAAAATGAGAGAAGAAATCAAAACCTTTTATTAGGCTATAATGTGTGTGCCCCAAATGGCAGGTCTAAACTAAATGACCTAAATCAGCATTCACATCACTAATGGAGTAGGTTGGTTGTTGTGGATTATACATCTGATCAAGTATTCTGTTAAGCTACTTTTGGCAATTAGAATTCTATACAGCTTAGAGAAAAATCAGGTTCCACATTAAGTTGTTTCATTAAGAACATGGAAAAACAAAGAAAGTCCACCCTTCATTTATGAAACCTTCATTTAGTGCACAAATATTATCCTTCTAGTGATTGCTACCAATGTTCCCAAGAAGAAATAGATTTCTTCAGGGAAAATAAGTTTTCTTAAAATAACCCTCACCCACCAACAAGTCCTTTAGTGGCATGCTTCATCATCGGGTTCTTCCCGCCCAGCTGCAGGACGGGGCGTGTTACGACCAACGGAGACGTGGGAGCACTTTTTGTGAGATAATACTATGTGATATGGTGAGAGTGGAAGGGTCAAAAAGAGTAGTGAGTCTAAAAATACCTGGCTACACGGAACCTACACTTTTTAATTCCTATAGCTGGTATCGTTAAATGGGGGTTGGAGAACTATGCACTATAATGAGTGAGATTCTCCCTGGTCTACATGTTTCAAGCCTTCCCCTAGGCTTTTCTTCAGGACCAACATAGATGATCCCTCTAACCACTCTGGGTTATCCTATTAGGTGTCCCTGAAAGTTTTCAAGGTATAATGTGCCTTTAAGCATGCATAAATACAATACCCAATCGGTATAATTTTTCTATGCAATCTGGAAAGATAAAAACAATAGTTACTGTTGAATTGTACACATATTGGATACTTACATTCCCTAATAAGTGGAAGGAAGACGTGATATATTTTTCACTCGTGCACAACTACTCTTATCAATGATCTGTGAGTGTTGTGCTACCCCTTTGATTTTTACGTAAAAGGACAAACTTTGACATACAGTACATATAACGAAAAACACACACTCTATACGTGAGATCCTGGAGTACTCATGATATCAATGATGCCGTAAAATGGTGCATTAGAAAATGAGGTTGACTCTATATTGTTTGTCATTGAAAACAACTGTTGAGAAATAAAGAAAACTGTAAAACGTACATGCTCGTAGCCTATATAAAGCCACATGAGCTCTTCACGGGAGGGGAGAGGCGCTTGTAGTTAAACACTATGGAAAAAAGGTGGAGATTCTGATTATAAATGCGTAAAAACGAGGAAACTGAGTGAAAAGAAGAAGGGATAGATAATCACCTCCTAGGGGCTGCTCGTTGCCCAGGGATTCGGCTAAGCCGTACTTACTTCGTCAAAGCTGCTCTCTCACCCATGACCTGCCTGCCCATGGCTCCGATGAACACTGTCTGAAAAGGAAGCAGCCGGTAAAATACCCGATCACTTCCTGATTGCCCAGCTCGTGTGTGTCAGCGCTAGACCGTTAACTTCAAGAAATGGCCGCCTGCAGAAGCACTACTTCCTTATTCTTTTACAGTTGGAATACCGGATCACTTCCTGATTGCCTAGCGCGCTGGGCAATCAGGAAGTGATCAGGTATTTGACCGGCTGCTTCCTTTTCAGACAGTGTTCATCGGAGCCACGGGCAGGCAGGTCATGGGTGAGAGAGAGCAGCTTTGACGAAGTAAGTACGGCATAGCCGAATCCCTGGGCAAAGAGCAGCCCCTTGGAGTTGATTATCGATCTCTTCTTCTTTTCACTCAGTTTCTTCGTTTTTACGCATTTATAATCAGAATCTCCACCTTTTTTCCATAGTGTTTGACTACAAGCGCCTCTCCCCTCCTGTGAAGGGCTCATGGGGCTTTATATAGGCTACGCGCATGTACGTTTTACAGTTTTCTTTATTTCTCACCAGTTGTTTTCAATGACAATATAGAGTCAACCTCATTTTCTAATGCATCATTTTTACGGCATCATTGATATCATGAGTACTCCAGAATCTCACGTATAGAGTGTGTTTTTCGTTATATGTACTGTATGTCAAAGTTTGTCCTTTTACGTAAAAATCAAAGGGGTAGCACAACACTCACAGATCATTGATAAGAGTAGTTGTGCACGAGTGAAAAATATATCACGTCTTCCTTCCACTTATTTGGGAATGTAAGTATCCAATATGTGTACAATTCAACAGTAACTATTGTTTTTATCTTTCCAGATTGCATAGAAAAATTATACCGATTGGGTATTGTATTTATGCATGCTTAAAGGCACATTATACCTTGAAAACTTTCAGGGACACCTAATAGGATAACCAAGAGTGGTTAGAGGGATCATCTATGTTGGTCCTGAAGAAAAGCCTAGGGGAAGGCTTGAAACATGTAGACCAGGGAGAATCCCACTCATTATAGTGCATAGTTCTCCAACCCCCCATTTTAACGATATCAGCTATAGTAATTAATAAAGTGTAGGTTCCGTGTAGCCAGGTATTTTTTAGACTCACTACTCTTTTTGACCCTTCCACTCTCACCATATCACATAGTATTATCTCACGAAAAGTGCCCCCACGTCTCCGTTGGTCGTAACACGCCCCATCCTGCAGCAGGGCGGGAAGAACCTGATGATGAAGCATGCCACCAAAGGACTTGTTGGTGGGTGAGGGTTATTTTAAGAAAACTTATCATTTTCCCTGAAGAAATCTATTTCTTCTTGGGAACATTGGTAGCAATCACTAGAAGGATAATATTTGTGCACTGAATGAAGGTTTCATAAATGAAGGGTGGACTTTCTTTGTTTTTCCATAATTTCCTAAGGAGGCTGAGTCCACAGCATCCCTAACCTCTTTCTCCCTCCCTTGTTCTTTGAGTCATTTAGAACATGAACATGTTTGCAAGAGTCAGCGATACTATATACGTTTTTTCCAAAGGTATAAGGCAGTCATAGAATCTGCAAGCTTGATATAAAAGATTGTAAAACTATTTCATTTTCACATTTGGGGCATTATGTCAAGATAAAATATTCTGCCACTTTATTTTTACTTTAACATGTTTCTCATTGAAATCCACTTGAGATGGCCTTCACTGAGAACTGATGAAAGACTTGATGCTATCAGGAAAAACTAGAACACCTGGTCCAAACGGACTTTCAATAAACATGTTAAAATTATAAAAAGTATTCTGAACCAGGTTTCCTTTCCCCTGTAGTGGAATATTTTAGATTCAATGCAATTGCCTGGATCTTAAAGGGATTTGTTGTGCAACTTACCTACAAGAAAAGGGGATTCCACAGATCCAACTACCTACATACTGATTGTTTTCTTGGATTCGCAGCTATATTTTTTGCAAACCTACTACTTAATGCTTGACCTCATGGGTTGAAGAAAATCAGATAATTCATCCCAAAAATGTTTTTGTTAGATAAGATAGTTCCACTTCTGAAGGTAACATTTTATCATTGCATATGATGTCACAACAGGCCACGACTAACCTCCATGTATGTTTTTATAGATCAGTCATCTGCTTTTAATAGAATGAACATGTGCATGTTATGGAAGAAATTAGCATCCTTGGAAAAATATTCACTTTTGACCTTAGTGACCTCAATGCAAATAGATACTTGGGTTGCTATCCAGGTAGCAATGGGTAATTTACTTATTCCAAAAAATGGACATGCAACAAGGGTTAATTTTCCATTCCATGTTTGTCCCTTTTTAAAATTTGTTTTACCTGTTGTTAGACTGACGTGTATTTGTGCTACCACAATTCATAGCAAACCTATTGTGTTCTATACTTATCTGAGGAGGCTTTGCGTCAGCATTGCTCAGCCATTAGGGTTTTCAGCTTAGGAACTTTCAGTCATTGGGTTGTGACATTGTCAATAACATTTTGACTCAGCCCGTAGGAGAACATCTATCTTACTGTTTTTCTATTGGCTTTTAGGATGTGTCCTTCCTCCTCTATTGTAAAGCTCGAGGGACTATTTTACATGTTCCCGTTTCTTTTATTCACACACATTCAAGTGTTTAACACATTCGTGCTTTACTCATTGCAGGCTTTATTTTTATTTAAACTTAGCAGGTGTTTTTAGGTCTCGCGCCTAGCGGTGCACTGCGCGTAGCAGTGCTCGCGCAGCGCGAGACATTTAGCAGGTGAAAAAGGGGATTCAGCACTGACCTAGGAATCGCACGCGCTCGTGCGTGTGCGATTCCTTATGTGCTACCCCATAGGCCGTTTCGTGCGTCTTTGTCTAGAAGACTGTACGCAATTGGCCAAAGGCGGGCGCATTGCTCCGCCCATGGCCTATTGGTGTCTATTACGCGCTTGGTGCGCGTGCACCAGAAGTGCGAACAGGCGGCAGTCGCTCACGCGCTGCAGATAGAACGCTGCCTGTGCCGGATTCTCCACGCCTATGCGTGCGTGTGCCGACTTGCCAAGGCTTGTTAAAATTGCTTTTGGAAGGGCAAAGGGAAGAGGCGTGTGTTGCTGTTTGAATTGTACAGAATCTTTTTGCTTGTATGCTTTTGGACGCCATGGGCATTTTGTTTTGGCAGCATGGCATCCGCTTCGGGAGAACCGAGCCTTGGATCGTTGTCTTCCTTTCTCGCGGGCGCTGTGTGGGAGGTCCGTGGCTGCTTCAAGGTGGAATGGGCGAAGCGACAGCTCTGCCACCAGTGAATGCACTGCTCTCATTGGCTGGCGCTGGGTTGTCCTGCATGTCTGTGTCCTCTCCTTCTGCCTTGTTCGTGGGTGGCATGCACTCGGGGCAGTTCATCACAGAGGATGTGTTGTCTAGTGTGGTGGATTGCAAGTGGGCAACATGGAATGGGGCAGTCTTCGCTTGTTTCTCACTGTGTACTTTGATGAGTGTAGTGGGCTTCACTTCCTTGTGGCTTAGTGTGCCTCCATGTCTGGGGTCCATCGGTGGGGCAGGATGCGGAGGTGGGTGTTTTTCTGCATGCATTATTAGAAGAGGCGTGCAACGTTTTGCATTCCTGAGGCCTGCAAACCTGTATTGGTGTGTTGCCCAAGCGATTTTTCACAAATGACGGTGCTGCCATTGCTACATTTTGGTCAGGGCTAGGTGCTTCATTTTTGTTGTTTGCATGTGTCTATAACCAGATTAATTGAGTTTGTCCGGTGATGGTGAGCTGTGGTGGGGGTCGGCTATGCAGGGCAAATCTATTGTTTTGTGCTGAAGGGGCAAAAGGATTGTGTTGCATCAGATTCTGTGTGTGGGACTCTAGATAGGCAGTTCTGCATTTTGTGTCATCATCACTTGTGTGCAGGACCTGGGAAGCCAATGCCTTGAATGGGGAGGGACAGGGCTGGGTGACAACTTCGTTTCACAAAGGGGCCTATTGCCTGTGTTTGTGTCAGTGCATGGACATGGCTGCTTTCGTCTGCTCACGTTGAGGTGTCTCTCGGGAAGTTTCATGCATTTTTGGAGTGTCACACTTGCACACCGAGGGCATGGGGATGTCGCACATAGTGGAGTATGGAACTTGGAAGCTGTGGGACCATGCTGGGGCTCCACACTGTGAACCCTGGAGGCGGTGGCTGACACTTGGGGTTTCCATGGGGTGTGGATCCATTTCAATGGCTTTTGCATTGCAAGATGTTGGCCAGCTCGTGGGCATGGGGACAAGCTCTGGGGCGGTCTTCTCCATGGACGCCTCGGCTCCATCCTCGGCTGTGGATGCCCCTTCTTGTGTCTGAGGTAGGTTTGCATTTTTTAGTTTGCAATGCTTTGATTTGTGGGGGGGTCAGCTGGGGCCTGGGCAGTGTATTTTTTGTTTTGCTCCTCAGGTGTCCCCATGTGTCGTGATATGTGCGCATGTTTGTTGTCTGTGCCTCATCCCTGCTGTTTTCGATCATACTGTCTGTTTGCTTCCTCGCCTCGTCACTTACTGGTTCTGCTTCTGCTTGCCGCCCCACTCGCTTCCATGTCTGTGATCTCTTTGTTTTAGCGCATGGTTCCTGCATCTCTTAATTTTTTCTGCTCCTGTTCCATCCCTGTGTCCCGTTCCTCCCCATCAATTCATTTGTTTGCCTTTCCTTTCTGTGGGCCTCTTTAATTTCCATTTGGCAAGGATTAAAGGCCCCCAATGACTCAAGTGGCTATAATATGCTTCATTCAGTGGGGTGTCGCCCACTCTTCCTGTCCCCACTTAACTCTGTGTTTCTTTACAATGGGCTTACTCCACACCTGGGAAGTGGGGTTGAGCCAGGATCAGACCGGAGGGTGGAAGGGGCCAATCATTGTAATAGCTTCTGCGTGTGTGGTGTAGCATCCAGGTTGTGTTTGGACACATAGGGTTATTTGCTGTTGTGAAACTCCCTTCTCGATCCTACATAGCTTTTGAAAATTCAGGAGCCGCAACATGTGTTGTGCAAACCATGAAAGACACCTTATGCTGTTTGAAAAAGGCTGCTTTTATGAAGTAGGTGTCTATCACATTGTATACAACCCCAGCGCACAACTTACAGACTATGTTGGCCTTACTAAACATTAGTGAAAACCTGTCCACACAAATGCACACCACATAGATCCACTACACAACACATTCAACCATCTAATAATTCCACACCACACAAATCAACTCCACATTATTCCACTACATACCACATAATGCCAATCCATCAAATTCAACTCCATAAATGTCCACTCAGCTCCATGCCACATAATTCCACTTAACATAATACCACTCCATGCCACACTTTTATTTAGTACATATGAATTGTTGATGTCTACATGGGTCACCTTAGCGAGATCTGCGATTTTTTTACCGCACTTTATCTTTAAAAAAGGCGGTTGTACGCCTTTAAGCTATTAGCATTGTAAATGACAATGCCTTTTATTTGTTTTAAAAACCAAAACATGAATAAAAGGCATTGTCATTTCCAATGCCAATAGCTCAAACTTGCAAAAATGCGAGACCTATTGCATTGCAAATGCTTGTTTAAAATTGTTTTTGTTAGCGATCAAGCGTGCGCCTTAGTTCAAGATAGCTGCCCAGTTGGATTGTTTAGGTCGAGCCTCGAGTAGCGCGCAAGCGCTGCTCTGCGAGACTTTAAGTTAGGGGCTTTTGAAAGCTGACCAGACGCTCGTGCGTCATGGCCTTTTCCTGCGGTTACCCGCACGGCAGACATCTGTTTCCAATTATCGTGCCCAGACGCGGGCGCGATAATTGGAAACACATGCCGGCCGTGCGGGTAATCGCAGGGAAAAGGCCATGACGCACGAGCGTCTGGTCAGCTCAAAGCCCAGGCTGCCGCGCTCGTTATGAGTACCTGGCAGCCCGGCCGATTTCAGGCCGTCCATCAAGCGAGGGAAGTGCCCGTATGCAGTGAGCTGGGGCCATTTATCAGGCCCGAATTTCACCTTCCTGCAGAACGCTTCCAAATGGAAGCTTTAGTTACCTAAATGGCTAAGCTCCTCTGCAAACGCAGGAATACCACCGAAGGCGGATTGTCATTCCGCGGCCGTCCGCCCCGTCTGCGCGCGTGTCAGGCGACGTAATCGCTGTCCTACGTGCCTCAGTTAGAGGCCGACCTACCCGGCTGAAATCATTACGGCACCGACGTCTCTCTGACAAAAGGTTAATTGGCTTCAAAATAAATGTATTGCCTAATGACTCCATTCGAATGCGGCGGCGTTTCCGTCTAAAAGGCCCGCTGATGTTATTTGTAAAAACCTGCCAATTCCCCAGCAGACCAGAGCGAGTTTCAAAATTTAATTTGAAAAACCGAAGCTGATCTTTAGCCTCCTCCCGCAATTTAATTATTGCTGTTGTCCATGGAGAGTTTCCCTCCCCCGCCTGTGATTTGTCAGTCAGGGACTACATATTCTGGGAACATACAAATATTGTGATGAATGTAAATACAAATGGTGTGCAGTAATGAAAGCGACGGATTGAGACCCAGGCAGCAACTGGAATTGGTATCTCTGTGAATCTGTGTCGGTGGTGTGAATTCAGGGTGTGCAGGTGTGCTTCAAAGTTCATAGTTGCCCAGGGTATGCTATTTACCAGGGCCAGTGGAATTATGCAGCATAATGCGGCACATATTGTAATGCTATTACTTCCTTATTTTGTAATTTTTACACTGGTAAACACTGACTGGGCAATGTTTTGACTCCTCACTACCAGTTTAACACCCAAATTGGGCAATAAGGAACAAACAACAGAAGACCGGGCAACCTTTGCAAAGGGCCTTCCTCCGCGTGGCAACACATTTCGCCTTATTTTTAGTAACTTTTCATTCACTTGAACTAGAAACGTGTTTTTGTTTAAATCCGGAGATTGTGGCATAGGATGGATTATGTGGCAGATGAAGGAAGTCCATAGTTATGAGGAAAATGGCCCGCCTGTAAAATTCAAGTGGCCCTGGTTATCATTGGATAAATATGGGGAATAATTGTTAACTCAATGAAAAGGCACCCCTGTCAAATTTAGGAGTGCGATTTGTTATATTTTGCATGATTGTAAGTCGAATGTCTAATGTATTGATAAAAAAGTATCACCCCTGCATATGTGATATCGTAAAATATGTTTTTAGTAATTTCCATAAAGCAGTGTGTTCTTGTATAGTCTTATTTACAGAAACTGAAATGTTGCACTGGTTTTATGTGACGTACTGTCATTTTAATAGAATATTCTGGTAATAATACAACTGACCCACTCAACTCACAAGTTCCTCTCCCATTTGGTAAGGGCACTGAGTCTAGGTTGCTGTGTACATTAACGTTACCAGATGTAGATAACTTCAAAACTTAATGACCAAGGCCAGTAAATGCGTGTCAAGGTGATGCACATATTGCCTGTTCATACTGAGCTAATAACAGTTAATTTTTGTTCAAATCGCTTATATTGACAGTTTCTCCTAATCAACCAAAAATAAAAGGTTCTTTCTGAATGTCAAAGTGCAAAGAATCTAGTATTCATAACGTAGGGGGCATGTTTAACTTCAGATGTCTTCAGTTACTTAGAGATCACTTTTGTTTTACTGATTGGTCACATTTTACATACTTGTATCCCCAAAAATGTCTGAAACAAACCATTTTCCCTTATAAGTTTTTATTTCACTTCCAGAATTAAACTTCTACCAATACAGGTGTATTTCAGATTACAAGATTGTCAGTTAGGAAGAACATTGTTGGTAGCAGGGCTTTAAGTGGGCCGGGTCCTGCCGGTGCTCAGCACCAGCAGTTCTAAACAAGCATTGGCATAGCCAATAGGTCTCGCCTTTGGGACCTTTATAAGTGTTTAGCCATGCAACAGTTGATGTTGTTGCAGTAAGGATATTGTGCTGCATAACTAAATACTTATAAGGTCCCAAAAGCGAGACCTATTGGCTATGCCAATGCTTGTTTAAATTGGGACTGCCTGACCTCAAGACAGCTTGAAATCTCATAAAGCTCGGGATGGAGTGGATGTTTACTTGTGTGTATTTCTTTTGTATCCATGCTTACTACACAGAACTTAATATCATTCTTCTTTTGGAATAAGTTTGTGAATGTTTACCTCTGACTTTTGTGTTGTTACCATGCACGCAGGTTTGCTTACCTCAGCCTTTTATTCTTTAACATCTTAGACATTCATTGCTATAAACCTATTACTATTGCCACATTTAAACAGAATGCAGTGCATGACCTTTGGGAGATCATAGTGCTAAGATTCAAACTGATGGCTCACCCATACTTCAGCATGTAATTGACAGAGAGCCATCCTGCCTGCCATTTTATGGGAGGTGCTCACAGTGATCAGTAGTGTTTGACTGAAGATAAGTTGAGCACTTAGATACAAGGCGGAAAAAAACAAAACACAGGCGTTTCTGAAGTACTATGCACAATGCATTAGGCAGGATTCTTTGTTTTACAATAAACTTGGCATAGAACTTTAAAACCAGAATTTCATATTAGAACCCACCTTTAATCCATTCAGAGTAGTAATGTGCCCCACGATACATAACGTAAAACTAATGGGTAGGTTTTTATGTTTGTAAAACAAACACATTGCGTCATCTTAGCGCTCTTGTTTAATGGCTGTTTTGCTGATGCCAAGACGTTGTGTGAGACCTGGGCAGCCCCACTCTGAGTTTTTCAATAATCTGCATAAATAATTCTTTCCAAGCTCACTGAATGATGCATTATATTGTATCCAGGCTGAAATTTGTGCATCGGGGTTGGAGGTCAGAAACTGAAAATGCAAATTGAGCAAAAGATGCACAGAACTTACCTGTCTGAGAAAGTGTGTGGTTGGTTGTTTATGCTACCTTATAAATGCTGTCTGTTTAAACACATCTGGATTTTCATTGGTCGATCTGGCTTTTATTTACTGATGTCTTTTGGTTACAGACCTGTTTATGCCTATTAACTTCTGTTATCTGATTCCCTACAATCATTTTGATTCTAAAACCTGCCTGTAAAGCACTAAAGAGTCCTGCCTCACCATGGTTATTTTTTGAGCCCAGATTCTAGTGCATTCAGGCTATTTATTTTTATCCACGCCATTTGAATGTTGGATGGCGGGATTCCTGCTTTAGTCGCTGGAGGTTGATTCCATAGAAGAACACGCTGCTCTTAGGAAAATTATTGACATGCACTACAAAGCTAAATACAGGAGATTCCGATGTTGTGTGTGCTCCTCTTTAATGGGAATCAGCACCATTATTTGTAGTGGGGATTTCTGCCATATCACAAACGCAGGAGCTCCTTGTGCAGTGAGGAACATTTGCACCTTTGCCCATGCAGACTGTTTGTGGGATTTTCTGTGAAACGAAAAGCCTATGATACCTTGTAGAAATTGTTTTTAAAGACCATCCTCTCATGCCTTGAAGGATGCAGCACCAAAAGTCCAAAATATTCAAAGGCTACATGCTTTAGAAATGCCATGTAACCGAAATACAGTAGCATTCTGTCTTGGTAATTTCTGCAATACCCTGTAGACGTTCTATAAAGGGACTTCTCATATATTGGTACTTTGTTATGGGAATTCCTAAAATACCCTAGAGATATAAGATTTCCTTGCAGTTAACTGTGTTTTGTCATAGGAATTACTTCCATGAGTGTGTAGACTTTGTTTACATGCGATTATGATGCTGTTGCAGCTAGGAAAGGCCATGAATAGAAATTCTTGCTATATAGTATGAACCCACGCTGCCTGTACATGAATCTCTCATTAAAGAGGGTGGGGGCATGTCACATTGTTATGAATGTGAAACCAACTCAGCCACAAGCCTGAGTAACCCACGTTACCAATATCCTGTAAACCGTACTTCATTTCCCCTATCTGTATAAAACCTGGAAATGTAGAAGCTGGTATTTAATTGAACATGTCTTCTGTACAGTCATACACTATTAGTATACATGGGATTGTCCCATGTCTTTCTTGAGAATGACTATACATAAGAGTTTGTACCAGTTTGCACTCTTCTGAAATGACGGATACACTCTTATTAGAATATATACAATGTCTTAAAGTTGTTTGTTTACAACAGTTTTCCTCATGCAAGAAAAAGTTATCTTCCTAGAACTTTCATGCACTTTTAAAACTAGAACTTTCATACACTTTTAAAACTAGTTATTTACTTGAGCTTTTCTAGTGCAGTGATATTGTAGTGTATCCTATAGTTGCTGTAGCACTGGGGACAGGGCACTTTGGTAAGAGTAAAAAACATGTTGGGGAATCTTCAGTTTAGTTTACATATACAAACTTTTATTTTAGTGTTGTAATTACTCTGTGTTAGAATTGGCTGTCACATTCAGCTGTGCAGACAAAAAAACTGCACCAACTTTGTGTATTCTCATAAAAGCAAGTTAGTGGGCCCTTAGTTAATTCTCTTATTAAGGGTTTGTAAACACAAATAATGCCCATGCTTCTTTACAGAAATAGTGACATAGGTCGACAACTGAAAACTTGATATGCTAATATGTGAATCCTTATAAACAATATTTGAGCTCCACAATTTGACATCCCAAGCTCACATCAGATAAGAATTAGAGCTTATTAAAATCTCATTACTAGCTAACAGAGTGTTAATGCATTTTATTTTTAGATTTGACATCACAAGATTTCTAACAGAGAGTAGCATGGAAGGAGGTGTTTTGTTTACACGAGAACAAGAGCAATCCTGTGTTTGCTTACTTGAATTTCTCCCGTATGCAGTTTAACATTGTAACACAGTAGTTTCTGGAACAAATCAGTGTTAGTATTGTAAAATAAAACTGCTCTTCCATCTCCGGAACTCTCGAACTTTTTAGTGTTTTCATTAGCAGCTCAGTGGTCTTTTGCAGCCACTGCCCACATAAATGAACATTTGGCAACAGCTCACAATGGAATTTATGACTTGGCAGTGATTCGACTCATGGTGGACACGTGTCAAATATGGGCCATTTCATAACTCTGTTTTCACTACGAACCTTCCCGGCCATGGTCAGGCAGTTCTTCACTCACGTTTATCAATATGATTTACCCTTCTATACCTACACATATCCCTAGGCCATGGGAGCATTGAGTGGAGAGTATATTGCCGAGAAATGTTGATGGTACACAACACCTCAAGTAAGGGGTCTCTGCTCATGGGCCCACTAGTGCAAAGCAGACCAACACCTCTGTCCAAGATGTGACAGGCATACTTTTAGAAGGCAGAGGGTCTCCACATAGTTGTTTCATACTGCTTTATTGATTTCAAAGTAGCTTTCAATCGTTTAAACCGGGCGCTATTGTGGAACAAGCTGAAGCACTGGGGTCTCCCCGAAATACTGCTACAAGAAATCCAGTCACTATACTCTGAAACCTGGATTCAAATAAAAATCGGGGACGGTACCAGAATATCCAGGAAGATCGTGACTCACCACGTCCGCTCCTCATCTCTTTAACCTCCTAATGCAGATCTATCGCTAGCCTTAGATCAGGAAAACTCCCATTCTCTGTGGTTTGGTCCTCTTCGGCTCATTCATCTATTATACGCAGATGACATTGTGCTTTTAGTTCAACCAAGGATCAGTTAACATCTTGGCACGGTACGCGAGAACTAACCATCTGGAGGTCAACGTGACAAAAACTAAAACAATGTCCATCGGTTATCGAGCTGGGCAGGCCACCACAATGGTATTAAATGATGCTCAACTTGAAACAGAGTCTAATTACAAATACCTTGGACTGTACCTTGATTCGAGCGGAAACTTCTTCCACCAAAAACAATATATAGAGAAGGAGGGGCTTGCATGAATCCATGTCTTTGCAATCTTGGCAGAAAAACTGGGCGGGCCATCCTTTCAACTACTCTTATCAGTCACCGCCGCGAAACATCTACCAACCATTACATACGTTAGCATGGCCATGAGAGGGCAGGATGCTGCAATAGTGTATAAAACCCTGACTAACACCATTAAGCGAGTATTCAACCTGCCCCAAAGCTCATCACCAGCGCAAATTTGGCTCGAATTTGGGCTAATGAAGCAAGACCTAGCCAGAAGATCAACAGCAATAAAAAGTTGGTATAAGATCAGTAGCGATCAAGATTACACACAAAACAGCGCGTTATGGTCAGCTTTTCGAAGTGATCAGCGGTCGGAACATTATAAATACCTGAATTCCTCCCTCAAACAACTGTGTCTAACCGAACTATGAGCCGCAAGTCTGCCATATGATACCTTTAAAAAGGCGACCACTAGGGCACTAAAGCTACAATCTTGTCTTGAAGACAAAATCAAATTCAGTTACCGCTCTCACACATTGATAGTAATCAAATACTACGACACCCTGGCCCCGGCACCTTACCTGGCAATCCCCTTTTCAGTACGTATAAAGCACAAACTCATGATTCTGCGCATAGGTAGCTTACTAACACTAGTAAACCAATCAATTTTCAAACACGTTTGTTTGACATCAGGTTACTTTGTAAAGGAGAAAAAAAAAGATCCTCTCACTCATTGGATCTGCACCTGTCCCAAACTGCGCAAGCTTAGCTCACAAACTGTTAAAGAAAAGTTTCAATGACCGAGGGATCCATACGTGTAGGGAATCCATAAATAGCATGCCTTAATCCTGGAGACCACCAGTTAAACTGCAGACTTGTTAAATTTCTGGTAATGGCTCCAACCAAATAAATATTGAATGTAATATTATTGTGACCAGTCCTCTAGCACAACCTAATAAACGCTCTAACAGGCTTGGGTCAAATAGGTGGCTGAATACAAGTTACATTGGGTTTGCGTATTTGCACAAATACTGCCCTGGTTTTAAAACTGATTTGTTTTAATCATGTCATTTTTATGGTAAAAATATTGATTGCACCTTTCCTTAAGATGCATTATTCTATTGTGTTATATAGGGTAACATTTTATACTTCAAATTGCAAAATTGTCATGGCCATGCGTATGTGCACATATACTGCACCTGTTTTAAAACTGATTGGTCTTAACCATGTAATTTTAGGGTGAAATAACAGATTTCACCTTTATTAGGATGTACTACTTCATCACGTTATATATGGTAATATTTTATACTTTAAATTGCGAAATTGTTATGGTTTTAATTAACTGAAACAATGAACTTGGTGGTGCGATATATACCCAGCTAGCTATTGTAAATCGGCTTTCGTCTTTGTAATGGTGGTGTTCTTGGGTGCCAGAATACTACAGGGCTTAGCAGAGTCCTGCTTGTTGGGTGCTTATTTAAGCCTCACACTGTGCAACTAGTTACGTTTGCCTAGGTAGATTATTCCATTCTGGTTACTGGGACATCAAAACAGATCTGGTGCTGGGTGTCAGTATCTTTGCAAAAGAGTTTTTGGGCCTTGTTTTCTGTTCTTTTGGTTCAGTCACTGGCTTTTTTCTGTGTGCTTATTTCCTTAGTGCAGATCATTTTAGCATTTATGGATTAAATCTTTTTATTGATATATAACAGAGCAAGCAGTTCCAACAGCAATTTGCTTACAACCCCAACTGCGCCAATTTGCAAACTCGAATGCATGGTAATGAACTGATTTTGGAATGTTAGCTAGGGGAGCAGTGGGCGAGGGTATGGTACACAGCGGTGCGCCTACAACGGCCGGCCATGTTAGAAAGCCTCCCCAGGAGGCAAGCGATTAACAGCAGTTCTATGTACCCGGTGGGGGATACCGGTTCAAATGTCACCAATGTGCTGAGCGCAGTACATGCATAGCCTTACTTGAAGAAGTAACAACATATTAACGTAAATTAACATTACAAAAATAAGCAAAAATCCCACCCTCACCCACCCCCACTCTCTCTCCTTCCGAAGATGCCCATGTGAATGTGAGCCTATAATAGGAAAGCAGAAATATTGCAAGGTGCCCCCCCATGGTGGCCCGGCTATTCCCTAAGCAGGTGGGACCAGTTTGAGGATACGTAAGTATGCCGGGCAGGACTTTTCTCTGCATTCTTTAGACAAGATAGAAATGAATGGGGCCCATATTTTGGCGTAGGTTGCGGGGTCGGCGCTGGCCAGCATGGACAACCGTTCCATGCCCAACAGTGTCCACAATTGGTGGAGCCATTGCCGGTGATCTGGGACCAGGAGAATCCTGTGAGCAGCGTTAAGGGCCATGGCCATCTGTCGGCCCCTGATATACCGTAGTGGATAGGTAAGGGTGTTGGGAAGACACAGGAGTATATACGCAGGGAGGCGAGGGATCTCCGTCTGGAAGGCGCCGTCCAGGTCGTCCAGCACCTGGTCCCAGAACCTCGTTAGCTTGGGGCAATTCCACAGCAGATGTATTACCATTTTAGCATTTATAGTTAAGTCTCTGATTGTATCCTTCGGACATTCTATTGGCGTATTTTTCCTTCCAATTGCTGTTCCTCATTTCATCAGTAACTTAAAACTACGTGTCCTGTGTGACTCTTGAGCTTCACTGGCTTTGTGGGCAGCTTCAGATCAGATTATCTGCTGTGCCTGTCCACAAGACTAATAATGGTGGAGGTTTTTTAAAAACTGGAATTGTGAAGCACTCGTCTCACCCCAACATATGTTGGTCTAAATTTGTGCAATTCTTTTCATTTTGACAGCTTAATTCTACGCTAAGATACACGTGTCTCCGTCCACTATGGAAGTAGAGGAGACTGCACCCTATTTTAATATCTGTTCGGGGTGCAGCAGGTATGTGTTCTTGCCCCATTACTGTTTTCCCTCTTCTGGAATGACTTCGAAGAATTTCTCTGCAAGGAGAACTCGGACGTGCCAAAGCTGTGTAACAAAAAGATAGGCATCTTCCTGTTTACAGACGACGCTGTAATACTATCTTGCACACAAAACGAATTGCACAGGAGGCTAGACCGTTTCAAGAGTTTCTGCCTCTGTAAAGAACAGTCAAAGAACAAAAATGATGCCAATGTGGACATCCCCTACCCCTGAAAAATTCACCAAGGATTGCTGGACAGGTGGTTGAAACTGTAGCTGTATAGAAATGTGATTTCCTGGGGATTTCCTTCAATAGTAAACTGATTTGGCACGACCATGTTGACAAGGCAGCCAGTACTTTGCAGTGGTCAGCCAATGCTATTTTGAGGATCAAGTACAAAATTATCTGTCAGTTATTGAGTGTCATTCTTTCTTCAAGTATATAGGCAAAAAGAAGAGGAAGCAGCAATATATGATGCAGAGCTATTGGGATATAGTAACTGTAAACACCTCCAAAGAATAGAAAATAATTTTTGAGATCGTTATTGATCCTGGGCCGGGGCACGATGCTTCTCCCTCTATTCCCGGAGCTGGGTCTGGCCATTATCTCTGACACTGTTGCCTTCGCTCCAGTCCTGTACTGGCTACGTCTAAACCGAAATCACTATGGGGAGTCATATTTGAGAGCAATACTCAAAGTATCAGCCCTAGGAAGAATGAAGTACAATCCCTTGTCAAATTGCAAGGGAAACTGTTTAAAGAAACGTGGCCTTGTTCATCTTTGGTTGGACCCAGCTCTTATTGCTGTCGTCACAGCTACCATGGTCAAAGAAACTTTTCTAAATTCAAAACTCAAGGCACGCATTGATCTTGCATGCTCCTCTAAACTTACTTGCAGTTATTTGCAAATGAAGCTTGCTTTGGACAGGGAACAATATCTGAATGACATTACCCCAGATGCACATCGCACTTTATATTTAAGATTTCGACTAGCCACTTTACCTGTTAAATCGTACCTCACCAAATTTGCTGACAGATGTTCTAACTCCAACCTTTGTGATTGTGCAACTGGTGGTGAGGAGGGAGCAATGCATTTTATGTTATTTTGCACAAAAATCCAGCACCTACGCACCAAAGAACAAAATACTTACCTTTGGTAAAACCTTATCTGGTAGAGACTCTATCTAGCTGCAGATTCCTTACCTTTGAATTATCTCCAGGCCTCAGAATGGATCTAGAAATTTGTTTTGAGCAGTACCCCTGTGCGCCAGTCGGTGCCATTAATCATCTCCGCGTGGCAATGTCCGCGCCGGAAGTGACATGCTCAGCGCCTATATAGATGCCACCCCAGCATGCTGACGCCCGTTATCTTTTCTCGACTTCCGATGCCAGGAACACTGATCACTGGCGTGGAAGCCTAGGGACCCTGAAAGGGGAACAGCCCTCACTCTACAATCTGCTAACTGAGTGGGGAGGATGGGTGGGTCGATAAGGACTCTGCGGCTAGAGAGTCCCTACCAGATAATGCGTTAACAAAAGTAAGTAACTTGTTAATCTGATAGAGACTTCTAGTTGCAGATTCCTTACCTTTGAAAAGATACCCAAGGAATACCTCCCCGGAGGTGGGTCTGTGAGACCGATTTAGTTAAACAAATGTTCTGCAGGATCGAACAGGCAAAGTGCCCCTCCCGAGAGACCTAATTGTCCAGGCCTTAGTGTTTGGTGAATGTGTACTGTGAGGCCTACATTGCTGCCTGGCAGATGTTGAGGACTGGAACTTAACATGCTAAAGAAGAGGTGGCAGCTTTTGCTCTGGTGGAGTTAGCACGCAAACCCTCAGGGGGTTGCTTTTTGGTCAGTGCGTAGCAGATCTTTATGCAGAGCACAATCCAACAGGAGACGGTCCGTTTCTGGATGGCCTTTCCCTTCTTCACTACAACATACCCCACAAACAGTTGGTAGTCCACCTGGAACTCTTTCGTGTGGAGCGAAAAAAAGTAGGCAGGGTGATGGACTGACCGGTATGAAAGGGAGTGACAACTTTTTGCAGAAAAGAGGCTCTAGTACTCAGGTGAGCTTGTCTGGATAGATGCTCAAATATGGAGGCTGTGATGATAAGGCCTGAAGCCCACGACCCTCCGGGCTGATGTTATCGCCACGAGGAAGGCAGTCTCGATGGTGAGAAGCCTGAGGGGACCGTTATCTAAAGGCTCAAAGGGAGAGCTCATAAGGAAATTGAGCACAATATTAAGGTCCCACTGAGGCATGGTGAAGGGGGGGAACATGTTTTGTAACCCATTCAATAGTCTGTTAACAACAGGGGATTTGAAGAGAGATGGCTGATCAGGCAGCCGCAGGAAGGGTGAAATAGCAGAAAGATAGAAGGGGCAGCCTGATCGGAGGACCGATGGCCATTCTCAGCAGCTGGGGATACCAAACCCTCTGAGCTCAGTCCAGAGCCACAAGGATGACTTGGACCCGGCCATTCATGATCTTCTTGAGAACTCTGGGCAGGAGTGGTATGGACAGAAAAGCGTACAGGAGGCTTGAGATCCACTCAAGACGTAAAGCGTCGCCCAAGTGAGAGCCGCCTTGGAAACTCAAGTGCACCGAACTGCTGACATAGCACATTCTCGTCGGTGGCAAACATATCAAACCAAGGCTTTCCCCACTGCTAAAGGAGACCTTGTGCCACCTCCGAATGGAGATGCCATTCGTGATCCGCTAGGCATCTTCGACTGAGTTCCTCCGCCCTGGCGTTCACTGTGCCCGTAAGTGATTGAACTACCAGGGAAATGCTCTGATGTTCCTGCCATTTCCAGAGATGCAGGGCCTCTTGACAAAGGGTCTAAAACCTTACCCCACCCTGTTTGTTGCAGTACCACATGTCGGTGGTGTTGTCCGTGAACACCTGCACTAGCCTTCCCCTGATGGAGGGTAGAAAGGCTTTTAACACCAGCCAGATCACCTGGAGGTCCAGAAGGTTGATGTGTAGCCAGGATTCCACAGGAGAGCACAGACCTCTGATCTCCACCTTTCCCAGATGGCCGCCTTATCCCAGGAGTGACACATCTGTCACCACTGTCAGATCTGGTTGGGGAAGGGAGAGGGGTCTGCTACTGACCCAATCGCGGTTCGTTAACCAACACTGCAGATCTTTTGCAGTTCCCTTCGAAATATGGGCCATGTAGAAGCGATTTCCCTGATGCTGCGCCCACTGGAACGTCAGCTCCCACTGTAGAGCCCGCATATGCCAGCGGGCATGTGTCACAAGCAGGATGGGGAGACCATGAGGCCCAGCAGCCTCCGAGTCAGTCTCACCAAAATCCAGGATAGAGGCGGAGACATCTGTATCATAGTCTGAATATCCTGGGCTCGCCATTCGGGAGGATCAGTCCCGGCACTGCACTGTATCCAGAGCTTTGATGAAAGGGAGTGTCTGAGAGGGAGTCGGTGTGACTTTGGCATGTTGATAGTGAACCCCAGCGGGGCAGGAGGTCCACTCTAGTCTGGAGGTGGGAGACAACAGCCTGGGGCGAGCCCGCCTTCAGCAGCCAGTCGTCGAGACAGGGGAAGACTGGTACACCTGATCACCGTTGATTAGCTGCAACCACTGCCATCACCTTGGTGAACACCCGAGGAGTGCTGGTGAGGCCAAAGGGGAGCACGGTGAAATGAAAGTGCTCAAGGCAGGACGGGAATGTGGAATTATGGGTCCTGCAAGTCCAACACTACCATCCAGTTTCCCGGTTCCAGGGCAGACAGGACTTGAGTGAGCATGATCATTTTGAACTTCTCCTTCTTGAGGAAGAAATTGAGAGGGCGCTTGTCTAGGATACAACAAAGGCCTCTGTCCTTTTTGGGCACCAAGCAGTAGCTGGAATAGCAACCGTGGCCCACTTCTGCGCAACTGTATCTCACAGAGTGTGGAAGTAGCGTCCCAAAAGGCATGCAGTGTTCGTAGACTGCAGTGCCAGGCTGGTGGAAGAAAACGTCTACTTCCCCAAGGTGACCAGCCTCTTGGATTCCCTATCCTGGGATGCGGCAGACAATGTGCCGTGGGAGGTAAAGGCTTGGACTACCTAGCTTTCCGGGGTAGGGTGGTGTGTGAGGAAGTTGGTCACCTGGAGCAGGGCAGTGGCAGCAGGCAATCGTCCTGTTCACAGGAGCCCCTGTGCTGGGCTTGGACCAGGTCCCAAGCAGGACGTCTGTAAGAGCCTCATTAAAAGGGAGCATCGGTTTGGAAGGGGACACTGCCGGCTGAAGCACCTCTGTCAAGATGTTCGTCTGCCACTGAGGGCAGGCTTAGGTCCAGGACCTCGGCCGCCCTCCTCACCACCTTTACAAATGATGCTCCCTTCTTATTGTCATACGGTTCTTACTAATTAAGTTTGATATTTTGATATGCATCAAAATAGGGGGACTGAGCCCACTCATATAATCAGAATATGTTGGCACAATTCCTGGCTATCTCACAGTGCACCATCTGGACCCCTAAACCTGACAGGGTACCGGATGGTGTCTGCAACCTCAGAACATATCTCAGAACATGACCACTTTGGTCTTGGAAATCATGGAAAGAGATCTACCCTTTTGTTGATCTCTTAGGCATGCCCAAAGTGAGATGCAAGAAATACACAAATTGGCATTTCAAACATTTATTGAAGCAATTGGATTCTTGTGTAAAAGACATGAGCTGCAATTATTAGCAGATGGAAACAAAGCATTGTTACCAACATTACAAGAATGGTGAATAATTCAACCATTATAACGTTGCAATGATTATATGAATATATAACATACTGATAACCCTACCTAACACTAACTACTCTATATAGAGAGCATAATAAAGTGCATTCTGATAGATCTCTTGGAGCAGCCTAACTTCCCATTTACCTGAGTGTGTGATGTATCATGATGCCCATCTGGTGTAGATCAGGCCTCCGTCCTTTGCAGGATAGTGATGGATGTCGCCTGGGCTAGCAATCAGTCATGGGTGATCGTCCAGGATAATCCTTGAAAGTGCTCCTTTGACAAGCTAAGCGTCAGAAGCAGTTTATCTAATAAAAACTGGCTCAGTTCGCACTGTATCTGAGATCCATTGCTAGTCATTTCTTGTATTTCCGATTCAGAGCTGTCTCCAAACGGACAACAGCAAAATGCAAGGGCAGTGTGCTCAGTGTACTTTATCCTTGAACAAAATGTACAGAGTCGTAATAAAATGCTGACAAACGTGCTTGCAAGCATAGCACTTACTGAGTACATTATTGTGTATGTGCAAAGCATGTAAAAGGTCATTGTCTAAAAAAGATGTCAAGTTTGAACATGAACTTGTAAAATGGAAGCTTTTGTGCATGGGCCCTACTGAGCTTTACTACACCACCTGGGGATCTAAGGTCTGGTTTTCCTCAGGGTCTAGTGATCCCTCCCAATCCTCACCAAGTCGTAGCCCGTGGTAATAGGGCTCAGACTCTGGCCTGGAAGGCATGGCTCCAGTTGGTGCCGTAGTCAGACAACACCCCTCTGGCTCCGTGTCTGAGATCAGAACGGGGATTACGCTGCCAGGGGGCAGCACTGAGTGTGTCGACATCAGGCCGGGGAAGATCGAAGTGGTACGACTAGTGCCGATCCGGATCCATCTTTGGACCAAGAGGCCCGACTGGCGTCGAAGGCCTATGTCCTTTTTGGGCACCAAGAAGTAGCGGGAATAGCAACCGTGGCCCACTTCTGCGCAACTGTATCTCACAGAGTGTGGAAGTAGCATCCCAAAAGGCATGCAGTGTTCACAAACTGCAGTGCCAGGCTGGTGGAAGAAAACATCTACTTCCCCAAGGTGACCAGCCTCTTGGATTCCCTATCCTGTGGTGCGGCAGGGAATGTGCCGTGGGAGGTAAAGGCTTGGACTACCTAGCTTTCCGGGGTAGGGTGTTGTGTGGGAAAGTTGGTCACCTGGAGCAGGGCAGTGGCAGCAGGCAATCGTCCTGTTCACAGGAGCCCCTGTGCTGGGCTTGCACCAGGTCCCTTGCAGGACGTCTGTAAGAGTCTCTTTAAAAGGGAGCATCGGTTTGGAAGGGGACACTCCCGGCTGAAGCACCTCCGTCAGGATGTTCGTCTGCCACCGAGGGCAGGCTTAGGTCCAGGACCTTGGCCCCCCTCCTCACCACCTTTACAAATGATGCTTCCTTCTTATTGTCGTACAGTTCTTACTAATTAGGTAGGCCTGTGCGTTTGAACAACATATGCATCAAAATAGGGGGACTGAGCCCACTCATATAATCAGAATATATTGGCACAATTCCTGGCTAGCTCACAGTGCACCATCTGGACCCCTAAACCTGACAGGGTACCGGATGGTATCTGCAACCTCGGAACATATCTCAGAACATGACCACTTTGGTCCTGGAAATCATGGAAAGAGATCTACCCTTTTGTTGATCTCTTAGGCATGCCCAAAGTGAGATGCAAGAAATACACAAATTGGCATTTCAAACATTTATTGAAGCAATTGGATTCTTGTGTAAAAGACATGAGCTGCAATTATTAGCAGATGGAAACAAAGCATTGTTACCAACATTACAAGAATGGTGAATAATTCAACCATTATAACGTTGCAATGATTATATGAATATATAACATACTGATAACCCTACTTAACACTAACTACTCTATATAGAGAGCATAATAAAGTGCATTCTGCTAGATCTCTTGGAGCAGCCTAACTCCCCATTTACCTGAGTGTGTGATGTATCAGGATGCCCGTCTGGTGTAGATCAGGCCTCCGTCCTTTGCAGGATAGTGATGGATGTCACCTGGGCTAGCAATCAGTCACGGGTGATCGTCCAAGATAATCCTTGGAAGTGCTTCTTTGACAAACTAAGCGTCCGAAGCAGTTTATCTAATAAAAACTGGCTCAGTTCGCACTGTATCTCGGATCCATTGCTAGTCATTTCTTGGATTTCCGATTCAGAGCTGTGTCCAAACCGACAACAACAAAATGCAAGGGCAGTGTGCTCAGTGTACTTTATCCTTGAACAAAATGTACAGGGTCGTAATAAAATGCTGAAAAAGAAACGTGCTTGCAAGCAGAGCACTTACTGAGTACATTATTGTGTACGTGCAAATCATGTAAAAGGTCACTGTCTAAAAAGATGTCAAGTTTGAACATGAACTTGTAAAATGGAAGCTTTTGTGCATGGGCCTACTGAGCTTTACTACACCATCTGGGGATCTAAGGTCTGGTTTTCCTCAGGGTCTAGTGATCCCTCCCAATCCTCACCAAGTTGTAGCCCGTGGTAATAGGGCTCAGACTCTGGCCTGGAAGGCATGGCTCCAGTTGGTGCCGTAGTCAGACAACACCCCTCTGGCTCTGTGTCTGAGATCAGAACGGGGATTACGCTGCCAGCGGGCAGCACTGAGTGCGTCGACATCAGGCCGCGGAAGGTCGAAGTGGTACGACTAGTGCCGATCCGGATCATCTTTGGATCCAAGAGGCCCGACTGGCGCCGAAGCCGCAAGTGTGGAAAAGGGGCCCCCTCCTAAACCCGCGGGGTGCACCAGTGGGAGCGGGCAGTATAGCTATAAGGTGCGTGGCCTCATAAAACTCGTGGAGTTAAGCAGGGGTTGCTCCGACTCCTGGAAAATCGGGGAAGATTGGAGCCGTCCCAGGCGCTGGCTGAACCGTTGAGCCAGGCCTCAAATGTCGGAGCTCCCTCCTCTTGTCGGCCGACGGATGATGTGAAGTCGAAGACCTCTTCGACTTCTTGTTTTTATTCTTTTTGTGGGACTTATCCTGTGGCCCGACGACTTGGGAGTGTGGCGAGAATCGTGGACTACGCAACCAATCCCGGGACCTTCCTCTTGAACGGGATCGAGAGCATTGTGGCGTTGCTCGTTGGGCTGCAAAGAGCTTGAGGGGTCCATCCCTCAAGACCTTGGGGTGCATGGCAATCGGCACAAATCTTTGTGTTGTGGTCGCAATCCAAGCACCAGAGCCATACAACTTACGGCTCAGTCACCGACATATGTCGGTGACAGATGCCGCAGGGATTGAAACCAGTCTTCCTAGTGGGCAGCCCTACCACACCAGGAGAAGAACTCTTAAAAAAGCTTTGACAAAACATTGAAAAAGTACAGTCAAAAAGTGACTGAAAGGGTAGCTCTCTCTGGATCTGCTCTGACTTTCGCCAAAGGAAAAAAACTGACATCTGTGCGCTGGGGCGGTGCCTATATAGGCACGGCATACATCACTTGCGATGCGGACGGCACACTGAGCCGATTGACTCCGCTCACTGGCGCGCAGGGGTACTGCTCAGGGAAAAATTCTAGATCCAGTCTGATGGCTGGAGATAATTAAAACGTAAGGAATCTGTGGCTAGAAGTCGCTGTCAGATTGGCTCGTAACATTGTTATAGCAGTTCTCGACCACTACTTGTAGAGAAGCACTAGCACTTTGTTCTAGATCAGACTGTTAAGTAGTTTACAAGCCTGTGGGAGCTTAGCTTGTAACAAGAAGATCACAGAGAGTGCCTCTCCCTGCCCACGAATTGTCATAGTTGTACTTGATTTTAAAGTATATTCAAAGCCTGCTTTTAATATTTTAAAATTTGTGTATTTATTGTACTGATATGGTTTTTATATCTTATGGCATACATATATGCTAATAGTAAAAATGTAATTAATATCGAGAACTGGTTAGTGCTCATTTTCGTAATTTTTGGAGCAAACTGAAGATGTTGCAATTTGTAACATTTTAGATGGAGGTTGATGTTGACTTTTCTAGCTGATTTGTTGTATAATTCTATTTTTAGGATATGATAGACTAGGTGTGTCTTTTTAAGGTTTATTACTGCGTTCTTATTCTCTATTCCTCATTGAGTTGCTCTGTAGCAATATTTTTGATGTTTTGACATATTGCACCAAGATAGATGCTTTATCTCGTATGTATAACCTTATTGTGGAGGAATCCATTCCCTTAGGACTTGGTTCACATATTTATAAGTAGGTTTTGAAAATAGAACATATGCTTACTTTAATTCTTAAGTACTCTTGAAGGTTGTCCTTGCATGAAACTTGTTACTTGGTGACCGTTTCCCTTTTTTTATCACTTCATGTGGAAGGGTGGCTGGGTGGGGTTCAACGTTCTTTATTTAAATTAAATCGGTCAATTAAAGATGGGGAGTGCAGATTAAATTAATATCGCACACTGCAATTCACTAGAATTTCAAAGTTTTATGACTTACATATTTCATGTTTTAACAACTTTATTTTGAATCTTTGTTGGGCTTAATTTTTAAGGCACTTGGATGGAGGGTCTAGTTCAAATGCTGAATGTTTCTATAGCAAAGTATACATTAAGGTGCGGGAGGGATACTCTTTTTTGCTTCCTTTTGGCTTTTTAGCTTACATAGTTCCAAATGAAAAATAACTTTTTCAATGTCCTTATTGTGTCTATTGAGAAAGTATTCCTTTAATAGGCTACCAAAGCTAACAGCATTTGGAGTTCTTCAGCCCTTTGAAAGTAAAGCGATTGCACATCCCTAAAAAGCCGATTTAGCCCTCAGTGTATCAGTTCATAATATCCAGCTCCCCCCTCTGCCCAGTTTCCTCATGGATCAAAACTGAAACTTGTTCAACTCCTAAACTGACTCCTCTTTCCTGCATTTGCAACTGGCTGCCCACTTTGCTTCAAAAGCCATGCTTAGGACCTGATTTAGATCTTGTCATATAGGTTACTCCATTCTTGGCGGACGGGTTACTCCGTCACAATTGTGATGGATATCCCTTCCGTCAAAACATAAATACCATTATATCCTATGGGATTTATATTTCGGCGGATGGGATATCCGTCACCGATGTTACGGAGTAACTCATCCTCCAAGATCTAAATCAGACCCTTAGACTTGAATTGGCAGACTTGATTGAGTTCCACATAATTGGGTAAAGTAACCAGTCCTTATATGTAGTGTCACACCTAAAAATCGTTTACCGATAGTTTTGCTTTGATTGCTGTACTTGGCGATGTGAGGAACACAACAGTTGATGGGGTACACAGGAGGGGAAATTTAGAGTTACTTGATATTAGTGAGAAGTTATATTTTACTTATGATTGTTGTGCAGTCCCAGAATTGACAGTGAATTCAAAGTGGGTCCAGTTGACTGGTATGAAACAGAGAGAATGTTGTTCCAGTGGTACAATTTCGTACAGTTTTTCAGATTACAAATTTGTGCTTCACCACTTATTCTGATGCTGTCTGTTTAGAGAATATAAAGCAATTGGTTAACCCCATAGTCAGCTTCTCCTTGAATTGAATGGTGACCTTACAGGGCATCCTTGTGTAATTGTCGTGTAGTTCCTATAGTACCCCTGCAGGACCTGTGCGTTTGGATAACATAAACTGTGGGCTTGGTGGTAGACTGGCTCTGTGCACCCCCACCGCGTATTTTAGCCGGATTTGCATTAGCTAGCTCACAGTGCCACTAGAATCTCCTCTTATCGGGGAGAGATTAGTTTCTGGCAACCTTAGATCATGACAACCCTGATACTTTTCGCTCAGTCACTCGTGCTTACTTATTCAGTTTGTCTCAGAGAGTTACACAGAATGAACAGTCTGGGTGTTTCAATAAGTATTTATTGAACAGTTGTTATTCTAGTGTATAATATATGTGCTGCAGCAACCAGCAGACAATAGCAGAGATATATTATCAGCAGTACGATAAAAGTGAAAGGGTAGTACAGTTCTACCATATTGCAAGAATCATGAATACATACATGAATATAAAAAGCATTATAAAAGTGCGCGTACTCCTACGATGCCTAACTAGATGTACCTAGCATGTGTGTAGGTCTAAAAGCCTAAGAGCCAAGAATCCTTCTAGCATTTAGTCGAACCCCATTACCTGAATAGCGAGAGTGTGGGACCCCGTCCTGGTCTCGAGTTGGACACCCGCAAGGGCTGTGTTAGACCGCTGTCAGCTGGAGCGACTGCATGCAGGAGCCTCAGCGTCTCTGGTCAGTGTGTCAGCATGGAAGTCTCGGTTCCCTCTGTCTTACTGTGGCAAGATGTGGTGTATTTATACCCTAAAGTGTCTCGTCCCTTAGTATGGTTTGTATTGGTCTTTGTTGGACATGAGGAAAACGTCAGGGGTGAACTTTGTACATACATATTATGCGGGAGATGTAGCTGGTGAATGCTCATGCATAATTTATGAGTACATTGTAGGCCTGTGTTCGGGAAAAACCTTGCAGTGTTCAAACCACAGACTAGATAACGTTCAACCCTCAGAGTTTGTTGTGTACTGTAGGGAACTAATGTAGGTAAAAGATCATGCCTATATTAGGGCATAGAAGATCATGACTATAATAGGGCATAGACGATTATGACCAAAATAGGGCATATATACGATTATGACCATAATAGGGCATATACGATTATGACCATATACGGCATATATGAACGTGTCTATATTAGGGTCTCTATACGAAACATAACACCCATTCCTCTTTCGAATTGGATGACAATGACCATACTTAAAATCTGGACAATTTAAAAATATTCTTAAAAACAGCTAAAAACATGGTTTTAAAAAGAAGTTTAAAAAATGTTTAAAAATGTTACAAATTAGCTATTCTTGGTTGCCACTTGAAAAAGTAAATTCTGTCTCACTTATAAAAGTTGCATTACTACAAGCAGAAGAAGGCCATTCTTTCTCAAGTGAAAGTGTCAATTTAGGAAATGTACCAAATTTAATTCGTTTATTTATGAAACGAAGTGGAGAAGCCAAATTCTTTCCCAGGACGCAATGAGCCAATTCAAGATTAAGGGGCCGATTCTGATGCGGGTTGGAAAAGCTTCCCGACCGAATCGGTTGGGAAATGGTGTCCGACCCACTCGGATCGGGAAAGTCCGACCGGCGGAGTAGGATGCATCCGGATGCTTCCAGATACGATTTGGTTGAACTCCCATTGACTTCAGTGGGAACATTTGTTCCTAACCGCATCAGAATCAGGCCCTCGGTCGGGAAGCTTTTCCAACCCGCATCAGAATCGGGCCCTAAGTGTCCTGGCTGGGAGATACAGCATTATCGGTGTTAGCTACTGCAGACGACAAATCCAACGCCTCACAGAGAACGTCAATCGCACATAGATGGAGTTCAGCACTGCCAACAGTCGGTGCTGCGGCAGCTTGTGCAGCAGTTGTTACCTGAGTGCCTGTGGAGGAGCCACCTAACCCAGCAGGAGCAAACGGCACTTGTGGATTCTCAAGGAATGCGTTCATCAGAATTGGAAGACGCTGGGGACAATGCAGAGCATGGGCCTTTAGGGGGTCCAGCATAGCATCCATGTCTGGAGGCTTATCTGATGGAAACGATAGACCGAGATCCAACGCGCATTCTTCTCCGCAAAACAGGCATCGAAGAACAGGTAAGATGCAGTCCACCCAGACTGGTCTAAACGATAGAAACCAAGAGGCGTTCAGTTCTCTTAGGCAAGGTATACCCAGAAGCTGCACCATGCTTTCACGGTATTTCCGCTCCATGAGTATGTTCGCCATTTCCTCGGAAATTGGGCCATCCATTGCGTAGCAGTAAGATTACAATCAGGACTCCTGCATTAGGAACAGGATAAGTGGGAGACCTCCAAAGACGCTTCCCAATACGGAGTGTATAAAATTTGGGATTACTCCGAGGACTGTCTGAAAGGTGCTTAATAGTCCTGACCCTATGGTCTTAAATAGGTGTACAATACCGCTCGTATCAGACATGTTAAAGATACGACCCACCATTTCTGCTAAATGAAAGGGGCAGTTCGTACGTATAAGCGCCTGTATCTCAGTCGAGGTTCTTGCAACTTGAAGTTCAAAGGTTTCTCGAGCGGAGGTTAAGGGCACGGGTTGCTGTAAAAGCATGGCTTTCAGTCTGTTCAAAGTATCAAATTGTATAAAGGAAACATTCAACGAAGGCGATAACGGCGCCTCCCTGACTGTGTTCAGTGGCGGAAACAATACCTGCATACAGCAAGTAACCCTGGAGTTAACAGTGACCAGATAGGCGATGCCCGGAAGCATCCCACAGCAACCTTGATCGTTTAGCATCAAGTAACTCCCATTCGAGAGCAGCTGGAAAACCGGCGTGATCATGGCCGCTGGGGTCCCTGACATGTGACAAGATAAGTTCGCTACCGAACCACTACATGCTCCGTGCAGAGAAATATCCTGACATATGAGACAACCGCTTAAAGCGTTCTTGCAGTTTGTACCACTCAGAAACACTTCTCGATCCCCACTCCGGCATCGATATCTATATGGTAACTCCCAAGTTTCCTTAATGTATCCCTTACCCATCTTTTCATATCTTCCTGCCTGCCTTTGCTCAAGGCAATATTGAAACTGAAACGTAGTGACCGGCAGAGTGATTTGGCCATGAATTAGCCATTCGGTTGATGGTGATTCGGCTACAGTGAATGGTAACCTTTCCAGTTTCTCAATACGCAGCATTGTATATTTGGCTCCCCTTTGTGCCATTTCTGTCTATCGGTTAGATTGTATCCCGAAAACAGAGACGTGGTGTTTATGAAACGCCAGGGTACGTAGCCTGCACGCAAAGATTGCAGCATCCAGCTTAACATCATAATAGAACGTAACTGAGATTGCCCGTGTTGTAACAAGGCCAAGTCTTGTTCTAATATGTCGATTGCCGAAGATGCAATGTTGCCTAAGGAGTAAATCCTGGAGGTCAAAGTTGTTAACCCATTATCCACTACAGCTAATGCCTTCTCTAAGTTAATACGGTCTATTTCCCGTATTCTTTCTGCTGCCTCCTGTTGGGATATTTTCCAGTTTTCATTATAGTAGACATAAATGCCAGCATATATGAAACGTTTCTGACGTGTTTTCCTTGGGCCTAGCAAAAAATCCCTAAGGTCTACATCAGGTGTGAGTAAGGTCAAGTGATGTTTTACTTCTGTGAGTGTTGAGGTCTCTAGCCAATCAAGGCACAACTTCCCAACACTATAGGATGTCACTACCCCTGGGTGTTGTCTCTGTACATAGCGTGTATCTGGCCTACTGCTGCTAAACCCCTCGGTTGTACCCAGGAATCTCTGTTGACATGTGTTTGTGTCAACGGGCCAAATCAGCCATTCTGTCCAATTGGGATCTGGCCTGTTGTACTGGAGAATGTCATCTAATCCTACCCCATGTGCAGTTGAATTCTGCCCCCCACCCATCTGTGATGGTGCTGGAAACCCAGGTGTGTTAATTTCATTGTTCTTGGCTAGTCCAAGACAGGATATCTGTTGCACAGTTTCATTTAGAAATATCATCTGCTGTGGAATGAGGCATGCTCTAAAAAGCGCTTCTGTTCCCCGGACCTGCCAGTCCCTAGAACCCCAGATTGATTTTAAATCTATAGTGTCCTTCCATAGGTCGAAACCCTGTGTAGACAACCGGGCCATAAAGGAAGCAGAGTAAATCTGTTTGGTGTTAGTCAACATAATTTTCTGTGCTGATGTTGTTGCCACTTTGTAATAAAATGACTTTGGGTCAGATGTATTAAGCCCTGAAAAGTATGTGAATTTCTGTGCAAAAGTTTGCGAGCTACCTTTTGGAGGTGTTGGGCAGTGTTCCCACTGGTGGTATTCAAATACATTTCTAGGTGTTATAGATTTGTGCAAGAAATGAAGACCATAATGTTGGTAACAGTACAATGTATCATAGTCTGAAGTACCTTCTAACATTTCATTGTTCGGAAATGCTGCAGTTTTTTCTAAATCAGACATCATATTATTTACAGTTTCAGTGTCCCAATCATCAGAAAATGTACTGGAGGTAATGATATCACTTAAAGAAATTTTAAATACATGTTTAAGCTTTAAAAGTTCAGTCGGACCGAATATATCGAAATCAATCTTGTCCCATACTATACCGTCCGGTATAGGAACTGCTGTGATGTTCACTGAAGACAAGTCTCTTGGTTCACGATGTGAAGACTGGTGTGGCTTTAAAATCAAATTGACTCTTTGGGCTGTAGAGCTCTGCTGGAGATATCGTCCATTAATAAGCATACTAAAAGTTATAGTTAAACCTAGCCAGAAAAGAAAAAATAGAATCCCAGTGATATACCATAGTTCTATCCAAGATGACACCAGGTAAGTCTTTCTAAAAAAGTGCAAAAAGTCAATGAGTTTCTGTTTGTGTGTTTTTTGGGCTGGCGTCGTTTCCGGCTCGCTTGGATCCAGTGAAAACGTATCAAAGTTCATGAAGTAGCCAGAAGCAGTTCGATCAATTGTTGGAATTGCATCGGGATTTGTTGAGATCGGATTTTGCTCTTGACGAGGCATGTTGACGTAGACGTCTGAAGTCGGTCTTATTGCAACTTCGTTGTTAAGTTGATTTTCATTTTGAAGTCGAACTTCTTGTTGAAGTGGAACGAGTTCCATATCATTGTTGCTTAGTCCTTCATTCCGTACAGGTGGCTCTTCAAACGTGATGAGTCTTTCTGTTTGAACTTCTTGGATTGTAGCGAGAGGAGGGCGTCTGCTACTGTGGAGTCCACGAGGCCTACTGTTTAGTATCGGCCACATAGTGTGGTTTGATTAAGTTGATTGAGACAAATCTTTTCTCCTTTTTTCCGGCAAGAGGCGGCAGAAGTACAGTTCTTGTGTCTTGGATTGCTAGGACCGGTACAGTGTTCTGTAGGATGGTCCGAATTCTTTCTTGTCTGCAATCTTTTCTCTGACCAGATCCTCGACTTTTGGGATCCAGACAGGTCTTGCCGTTACTGCCTTGACTTCCTCAGTGGCGGTCTGTTTTAAGTGGACGTTGCTTTGTTGTGTCCTGGATTAATTTAGATCCTGTAAAACAGCCAAACGATCATGGATATCAAATGGTTTTTCATCCGCCACTGTGCCTTCACAATCAAGTTCAGGTACCCACATTCTTGTCCCAAATAGGACCTCGTAAGGAGTGACACCCCCTAGAGAGCTTCTTGGCCGGTTGTTAATTGCTCTTTGGACCCCATAAAGGTGACTGACCCGACTACCGCCCTTGTCTAATACCCTAGCTGTTAAAGATTGCTTTGAGTCATGGTTTTTCCTCTCCACAACCGAATTTCCCTCAGGATGGTACGGAGAGGAGTACCGCAATGCTACGCCCATTCCTTCTATGGCCTCTTTGTAAGCACGAGAGCTAAACGCCGGGCCACGGTCAGAATGTAACGTGCCAACTGCGTATGTGCCGATAAAGACTCGCAAATCTTTTATAACAGTTCGAGGGTCAGCCGAGCGCTGAGGCCAGACCCATAGGAATCTAGAGCAGGAATCCACTGCAACCATGATATATTTCTTGGCCCCATCAGATTGTAGGGGTCCGCAGTGGTCCAAATACACACATGCGAGAGGTTTGTCTGATTTTAGTAATGGTGTCTGCGCTGGGCGTGCTACGGTGGAGCCTTTCATCTGCCGGCAGATGTCGCACTTTAAGACATGGTCTTTGGTCTGCTTTGTTAACCCTGGCCACCAGTAGCGCTGTTTCAGTAAAGAAATAGTCGCTGTAACGCCTGTATGCGCAGAACCCAAACCCTCGTGTGCTGCTAGAATTAAGCCTTGCTTACGATCCATATTTGGTATTACTCCATCCCCCACTCCAGGAATCTGAGCATATGGAATGTTGTTTGCATCTAACTTGTAGGAGTACTTGAGTGGAAATTTCTTTGGTACTGCTCTGCTGCCTTTGCCTGAAGCAATGACAGCTACCATAATGTCGACGTCTATTCTCGTTTTTGAACGTGTAATTGCAGCTATGGACGCTGTGCATACAGCCCCCTTTGCGGCTTCATCAGCCAATGAATTCCCTTCAACGTGAACGCCATCACGCTGATGACTGTGTATGTATCACATGAGCCCTTGGTAGTTCGTTTCTCAACTCCACTACCTTTTCCCATAGCATTTTATGCTTAATTGTGCCACCTTTTGCGTCTTTAAACCCGTTTTGTTCCCAATGATGTAAATATTCATTGTACGACTGTACACAGTAAAAGGAATCGCACACAATTAGTGTGGGGAATTTGTGTTCCGTATTTACAAGTGCCAGTATCAGTGCTTTTAATTCTGCGAACTGTGCCATGCAGTCTCCTAGAGATTGCGTTTTAGTGCAGCTTGGATGGAACTTTCCATCGCGCATGCGACCTTTAACGATTGCACACGCTGCACTGTAAGCTTGCTTACTCCCTATGGCCGGTTGAGCAGATCCGTCAGTGTAAATAATGTATTCATACTGATCTAGAGGCAAAATCTCATTTGGTAGAGGACATTCTTGTTCGTATTGCAGAAATGCTTGTGTTTTTAAACTTGGATCAAATCTGTATTCAACATCCGTTGCAGTAAGAGAATTAGCCCATTGTATCCATCTGGGATGTAAGGCTTTCGCATTTGGAATGCTATCCTTTGTAACAGCCTTTAAGGCTGGTACTGGGGTCACGACTATTATGCGCTTTCCCTGAGCCAGAGCTCTTTCTCTTGCTACAGCGGTCTGCACTGCTGTCAGGATTTTTTCTGTTGAAGTGAAACGCATCTCTGCGTTTGTGTACAGGTGTGATTTGTATGCGATTGGTCCTGTTTCACCTTCATTGAAGGTTAAGTAAGTGTACCCGCATTGACCCGCTATTACTCGGATCACTAAGTTGCGTACGTTTACACGTGTCTGTAAGTGTTTTGAAGCTATCATGTCTTCTTGTAGTGAACGTAGGATGTTTGTATGTTCCTGTGTCCATTGTCTGACTGAAAAATCAGGTTTTATTAAGTCGT
The DNA here is from genome assembly GCA_963921515.1 of Calotriton arnoldi. Lineage (NCBI taxonomy): Eukaryota > Metazoa > Chordata > Amphibia > Caudata > Salamandridae > Calotriton > Calotriton arnoldi. Next base: position 437,191 of record CAWUFW010001692.1, on the reverse strand, counting down.
AGAAAAGTTTTACTCTTTCTGCGTAATCCAAAATGTATGTTCGACCAAAATTTAGGAATCCCAGAATTGATTGTAAATTCTTTAACGATTTTGGAGGTTGGAGCAGCGCACACTTTTCTAAAAAAGTTAGCTGCTAGGCTTTTTCCTTCACTTGACAGCTCATACCCTAGGAACAGGACATTGAGATGGGCAATTTTTGATTTTTTTAAATTAAATTTATAGCCTTCAGAGGCGAATCCCATAATAATAGTGCTCACCCTGGTCAAGTGCCTCGGTAAGTCATCGTCCGTCAGATAAATATCATCCACATAGGACAATGCTTCTTCATCCAAATTTTGGAGTAACTCTGTTACCCTTGCTGAAAACAAACCCGGGCTATTCTTATACCCTTGGGGCAGATGACAGAATTGCTGTTGGGACCCTAGCGCTGAGAATGCGGTCAAATACCTGCTTTCAAGTGCTATATTTTGGCAGAAAAATCCATTTGAGATATCAGGCGTTTTGCATTTTTTTCCGCACAATGTTATTCATTAATGCGGCACTGTGTGCATTTTGAACTGCAAATGTCTTTGTGCAAGTGTTTAAATGTCTGTAATCTAAAACTAAACGATATGTGTTGTCAGGCTTTGATACAGGAAACAAAGGATTGTTCATAGGTGAAGTGCAATTTTCGATCACCCCCTGGTATTCAAGTTGATCTAGGATCTCCCTGACTTGTTTTTTAGCTTCCTGCTTTATAGGATATTGCCTTTGAGCATTTGGTGAAACTTTTAATGGGATCACGTGGTGGGTTGAATCCTCATCCCAACCAGCATGATTTTTGTACAATGCTGGAGCTAGGGCAACCGCCCACTCATGCGCATATGCATGTTTTAAATGTATGGGAACGAGGTCGGAAAATGCTGGAAAAATTATCGTTTCTCCTTTAGGGCACTCCATGACGAATGCTGACGGCCAGTCTTGCTCTGCTAATAGAATGTCATAACCAGATTACAGATCTTTCCAAAATAGATCTTTAACTTTCCTGGGCTTGTCCCCCTCCATCCGGAGTGTTATCTCATGTAACTTATGTGTGACACTTACCCGAGTATCAGGTGTTTCCACCGTGATATACTCACTCAACTCCGCTGTCACCAGAAATTCCTTCAGGTTCTGGCGAGCTATCGTTACTTCTGCCGCGCTGTCTAGCATCGTCAGAGCCCATTCCCCGTTCAGAAGCTGTGTCCTCGGAATTCTGGGCATGTCTGATCTTGAGACCTGCTACCTTCTTCTTTTTGAACTGAGGTTTTGATTTTTGTTTATCTTCTTTTTTAGGTGCGTAGTCCGCAGCGCGTTGCGTGTCTCTGGACTTTGTACGCTCCTCTTGTCTGTGTTCTGACCGTCCTTCCCTCTCGGAGTTTTTTGATGAACCCTGAAAGGAACGAGAAAAACATGTATCAGTATCCTGATACCTGTCAGGTTTCCTAATATTATCCCTATCCCTATTCCGGAGGTTATACCTCCTTTCAGAGGGCTCCTGTTGAGGAGACCTACCTCTGGATTGAGATCTGCTGTCTTTAGACTTTTGTTGCTTTTTATTCTCCCACTTCTTTTTAGAAGAAGTAGGTGTCTGCTTTGTAGTGTCCTTTTCAGAGCTGCCCACCAGTTGTGGTTTTAATGCTTTCCCACCTAAACTGTCTCTGCCTAGTTCTGCATACGCAGTTTCAATTATTTTGGGTAGTTCATGTTGTTGATCTACTGGACTGAACTCCCTTAGGAGTTGGCGGATCGCCACTGAAGCTGCTTCCCCCTTAATGTTAGCTAGTATTATGGCTGATACCTGTTCGTAGTTACCTAGTAACTTCATCCCTAAGTTAAGGGCAGGCTCTGCTCCGTACTCATTTTGTATCTGTCTCAATACGTCGGGTACTACTACTAATGACGGGATACCATGCTTTCTGGTATATATGGCCATTATAACAATGGGGTAACCCAATAATAGTCTATAGGACCTGGGTGTAGATTGGTACAGGAAACAATGGTCCTAGACTTTTCTTTTAACCAATTAATTTCTTCCAGACAATAGTCATTTAATTAAATCTGTTTTGAGCATGCGTAACGTCAGCTCACGGTAAACAAAGTTCCATAAACAGTTAAATTATGATGTGCAACAACCATTAGATTTCAAAACAGCATGTATTTATTTAATCATAAATTCAATACTAATCGATATTCTACTATATCTTAAAAGAATGAAAGAAGAAAGGTTGCTCCAAGCGAACGTGCAGAAAGGGGGTGCTCAATTTAGAGAGAAAATTAAGGTAAGGAAAGGGAAAGAGTTCCCAAAAGTGATCCTGAAACGATAATTAGAAAAATTCAAGACGGACTGATAACAAAATAACCACCCGCTGAGATTTGCGGTGTGAAGGGGTATGGCTTCTATTTAGTCCATAATCTTCAAGGGAGCATGAGTCCTTATCCGTAAAGTTAGAGCAGTGTAGACCGATTTAATCAAGTGGACTTTGAATTGCATGAGTGAGGAGTCGTCACGTACTATCAAGTTGCAGAATTAAATACCCTGCGCCGATTAAATCGGTTATCACGGGAGCCACGCACACCGTGAAGAGGTTGCCTACCCCTGTCCTGAAGAAGACCCGCAGGCCCAGGCCTCAAATTCCCTCCGTGCCCCAAGTCGGGTCGAAACGTCGACGCCCACCCCCACAAGCCCCCTCATTCCACCGTGCAAATGATGATACATCTCTTAAATATTGAAGGAAATATGTTGAACAGAGATTTTTTGTACAATTGATTATCCTTGGCTAGGCCTACATAGATTGATATTTTGTTATCAGTCCGTCTTGAATTTTTCTAATTATCGTTTCACGATCACTTTTGGGAACTCTTTCCCTTTCCTTACCTTAATTTTCTCTCTAAATTGAGCACCCCCTTTCTGCACGTTCGCTTGGAGCAACCTTTATTCTTTCATTCTTTTAAGATATAGTAGAATATCGATTAGTATTGAATTTGATTAAATAAATGCATGCTGTTTTGAAATCTAATGGTTGTTGCACATCATAATTTAACTGTTTATGGAACTTTGTTTACCGTGAGCTGACGTTACGCATGCTCAAAAAAGATTTAATTAAATGACTATTGTCTGGAAGAAATTAATTGGTTAAAAGAAAAGTGTAGGACCATTGTTTCCTGTAGCACTGGTATATATGGCAGCAAAGACTGTACCCCAAGAGGTGCAGTCCTCTATTTGTGGTGTGATCCCCATGGGCAAGCAGATTGTTAGTATTCTGTGTTCATCACAGGTGGTAGTATTCGGGAATACTGCCTCAAGTTATTTTCTGAGCTATCCAGAATGATATTTGTTCGCGTTTTGCGGGCATTTTGCCCATTACCGCGTGTAATGTTTGTGGAGTAATTTTATTTCCTGTACCCTGAGCTGGAGTACTATTTGCTACACCTGGTGAAGGTTGGATTGTTAAAGTCCTCATGACAAATTGTGTCAGGTTTCTGTAGATTTTAATTAAATCTTTGTGTTGTACGAGTAAGTCTCCTGGTGGCATTGTGTCAATGTCAGGATGTGGTGTGTAGGCCGCTAATATTGGCCATGTGGCTCCTTCTCCTCCGAGTGGACCTAACCGTACTCTTCTTCGTACGTGGGGTAGGGCGCCATTAAACCAGTAATAATGTTCCTGGTAAGTGAGTGGAATCTCTATGTCCTCAAACGGACAATATTCCGGTGGTGCATCTCCTTCTATATAGTAGTGAAATGTATTTGTTCTTGCATTTGCTGCCGGGAATGTAACCCATGAATAGAATACCTCTGTTTTGTTTGATTCGTGTGCCTCAATCACGAAAGCTACCATGCCACCCCTAGCTTGTAAACCATTTTCTATTAGTCTTAGGGTGACTGTCCTTCTGAATTTTGGTGCAATCTGTATTGCATTCGCAGGATCTTCTCCTTCGTCTGAAAAATTCAGTTCAACTCTCTCTGCCCTTACCTCAGTATCAGGCATGTTTAGAGGAAGAAGTGTTCCAAGGGAACTAAGATAAGGTGTTATGCACAATTTTTATGAACACCATGTCCTTTCAAGCTTGAATAACCAACAGCAAATAAATAGTATTTTTGTACTACTCAGCTGCGGCGGATTTTGTGCCCACCCACTCCAGACGTCTCTGGGGTTTTGTGAGTAGGTTCTCTGCAGGGCTCGACAAATCCACTCGCCCGCTCGCATTTGCGAGGTAGAATTAATGAGGACAAGCTATTTTTAGGTCCTACTCGCCCTTTCTGGCGAGTAGGAAGACAAACTAACTTTTGTCCTCTGTCTCTGAAAACGGAGCAAATGTGACAAGATAACAAGATTTAAAGGCATTTTTATTGCTCACAAAGTGAATGAGCAATAAAGATGCCTTTAAATCTTGTTATCTCGTCACATTTGCTCCGCTTTCAGAGACGGAGGTCAAGTAGGTTGCAGTTAGGTCGAGGAGATTTTCCAAGGTACTAGACCTGCAGGACTAGTACCATTTTTCGGATTTTTCGAGCCCTGCTCTGAGAATAGCAAGACTGAACTACTCAGATTCTACTGTTAAATAAGTACCCAACCAACGTTGGTGGCACCATGTCGTGTAGTTCCTATAGTACCCCTGCAGGACCTGCGCGTTTGGATAACATAAACTGTGGGCTTGGTGGTAGACTGGCTCTGTGCACGCCCACCGCGTATGTTAGCCGGATTTGCATTAGCTAGCTCACAGTGCCACTAGAATCTCCTCTTATCGGGGAGAGATTAGTTTCCGGCAACCTTAGATCATGACAACCCTGATCCCTCAGAATCGTGGAAACAATGTACTGCTTTTCGCTCATTCACTCGTGCTTACTTATTCGGTTTGTGTTACACAGAATGAACAGTCTGGGCGTTTCAATAAGTATTTATTGAACAGTTGTTATTCTAGTGTATAATATATGTGCTGCAGCAATCAGCAGACAATAGCAGAGATATATTATCAGCAGTACGATAAAAGTGAAAGGGTACTACAGTTCTGCCGTATTGCAAGAATCATGAATACATGCATGAATATAAAAAGTATTATAAAAGTGCGCGTACTCCTACGATGCCTAACTAGATGTACCTAAGTGTACCTAGCATGTGTGTAGGTCTAAAAGCCTAAGAGCCAAGAATCCTTCTAGGATTTAGTCGAACCCCATTACCTGAATAGAGAGAGTGTGGGACCCCGTCCTGGTCTCGAGTTGGACACCCCGCAAGGGCTGTGTTAGACCGCTGTCAGCTGCAGCGACTGCATGCAGGAGCCTCAGCGTCTCTGGTCAGTGTGTCAGCATGGAAGTCTCGGTTCCCTCTGTCTTACCGTGGCAAGATGTGGTGTATTTATACCCTAAAGTGTCTCGTCCCTTAGTATGGTTTGTATTGGTCTTTGTTGGACATGAGGAAGACGTCAGGGGTGAACTTTGTACATACATATTATGTGGGAGATGTAGCTGGTGAATGCTCATGCATAATTTATGAGTACATTATAGGCCTGTGTTCGGGAAAAACCCTGCAGTGTTCAAACCACAGACTAGATAACGTTCAACCCTCAGAGTTCGTTGTGTACTGTAGGGAACTAATGTAGGTGAAAGATCATGCCTATATTGGGGAATAGAAGATCATGACTATAATAGGACATAGACGATTATGACCAAAATAGGGCATATACGATTATGACTATATCTGAAAGAGACACGTTAGTGATAGATTCCTTACCTTAGAATATCCCCAGGCGTCAGGCTGGATCCGGAAAGTTTTGCGTAGCAGTACCCTTGCGCGTCGGTAGGCGGCGTCGTGCGGCTCCGCGTCCGTCGTCGGCGTCGTGATCGCCGGGATGACGTCGCGGGCAGTACTTAGGCGCCGCCCCTGCGCGCTGACGTCAGTTCTTCTTTTTCCGCGCCAGCAAGCGCAGATCCGGGAAGAGCAGTGCCCTGGTCAATTTTTGACCATACTTTTTGGTGATTTTTTTCACTGTTTTTTCCAACTTTAAGGTGTCGTAGGGATGCCCGGCTTCAAGCGATGCGGCGCCTGTGCGCGGATGATGTCCGTCACCGACCCGCATTGGGAGTGTCTCTTCTGCCTCGGCCGAGGCCACGACACCGAGTCTTGTCCCGAATGCCAGGCCCTCAACCCGAAAGCTTTGCGAGAGCGGTCTCGAAAGCTCCTCGAGGCCCGGCATTCGGCTCCGCGAAGCCCCGGTCGCGTGAGAGGTCCAGGGGTCGCTCGCGGAGTGCACACCGGTCGTCGGCGTCGAAGTCTTCTTCGTCCGGTAAGTCTAGGCACAAGAAGTCCAAGAAGCATCGTCGCTCTCGGACTTCGCCTCGCCGGTCTCGCGACTCGGCTGAGGCCCCTCCCGGCACCGTCCCCGCCCCCGCGGCCCCGGACTTGCCTGTGGAGTCGCCCCGTCATACCCGCCCTTCCCGGGTTCGGGGCGGATCCGGCCAAGGTACAGGAGTTCCTGTCGGCCATGGCCCGCCTCTTCGGGCCTTCAGGCCCCTCCGGTGCGCCTTCGGGCCCCGCGGGCCCTGATGGGGTTGCTCCGGCGTCGCCGGCGGCTCCGGCCCCGGCGTCGCCCGAGCCTCCAGCCTCGATCCCGGCTCCGGCTTCGGCCCCGGCCTCGATCCCGGCTCCACAACCCCCATCGACGCCGGTCGACCTCACGACACCTCCGCCGGCGCCGATGTCTCCGGTGCCGTTCTCGACGCCGCCCTGGGCTCCGGGCGGCGTCGTCCCCAGTTCCTTCCGGCTCCGGACATGGACCCGGAGCGACGTCGCTCGACGCCGGCTCCGGCGCCGATGGGACCTTGGGTCCCAAATGTCCCTCCTCCTCCTTATTTTGAACCAGAGGAGGACCAGGAGGACTGGGAGGGGTCTGATGACCCTCTGACACGCAACTGTCAGTATGATGAGGACTGGACAGAGAGTCTAGGGGAGGCCAGTGGTCTGGATACTTCTCCTGACACTGGCATGCTGTCTCCTCCCGTGGCTACGGAGGAGGGGGCCAATTTTGGTACGGTGTTGCGTAGGGCTGCTGGGGCCTTACGTCTCCAGCTCCCTACTTTGACGGTCAAGCCTAACATCTTGACAGAGGTGCTTTCAGCCGGCAGCCTCCTCTGCGGAGACTGTGCTGCCGTTTAACGACGCCCTCACTGACGTTCTTTTGGGCGCCTGGTCCAAGCCCAACACAGGGGCTCCTGTGGATCGGAACGTGTCACGACGCCATCGCCCCGCTCCGGGCGACCCCCTGTTTCTTTCTGTCCACCCCACTCCTGAGAGCTTGGTTGTCCAAGCCTCCGCTTCCCAAACCGCCTTCCCTACCGCTCCTCCGGATAGGGAATCCAAACGCCTGGATCAGTTTGGGAAGAAAGGTTTTTCTTCCTCCAGTGCTGGCTTGCGGTCCGTTAACACCGCTTGTCTTTTGGGCCGATATACCCACTCCCTGTGGGATTCGGTGGCGGATGTTTTGCCCCAGTGCCCTGAGGAGGTCCAGGCACTGCTTTCCCGCGCCATTGCGGAAGGAAGGGATGCGGCCAAATACACTATCCGTTGTGGCCTTGACACCGCCGACTCGCTGGGCAGGTCGATTGCAACGACGGTGGCGCTCCGGCGCCACGCCTGGCTGAGAACCACTGGTTTTTCAGGGGATGTCCAGAATACTCTCATGGACATGCCCTTTGATGGAGTCGGTCTTTTTGGGTCCAAAGCAGACCATGCGTTGGAGCGCTTTAAGGACTCACGGACTACTGCAAAGTCCCTGGGCCTTTCTGCTACACGCCCTCCGCTGCCTTCTGCTTTTCGCCCCTATCGTGGCCACGGTAGGGGCGCCCTTCACGTCAGCAGCCCAGCCACCGGCCCGCGCAGCAGGCGTCTTCGCGTGGCCGAGGACGTGGATTCCGCCGTGGCGGATCGGGCAACCAGCGTGCGGGTCAGGCCACCACCTCCAACCCGTCCGCGGCCTCCAAGCCCTCCTAGTCCCTCCTTTCAGGTGCACGGCACGCCAGTAGGGGGCAGGGTCCGCCATCACCTTCCCCACTGGCGCACCATCACCTCGGACAGGTGGGTCTTGGACATTGTCCGAAGGGGCTACTCCCTCCCCTTCGAGACCACCCCCCAGCCATGCCACCTCAATTCCACCGCATGTCAGGGGATCACTTGGTGCTTCTACGGAAGGAAGTCACGGCCCTCTTGACCAAGAGGGCCATCGAGCATGTTCCGACCCCAGAAGTAGGGCGTGGTTGCTACTCCCACTACTTTCTGGTGCCCAAAAGGACAAGGAGGACATGCGTCCTATCTTGGACCTCCGGAACGTCAATCGCTTCCTCCGGAAGGAGAAGTTCAAGATGCTCACCCTAGCTCAGGTCTTGACTGCCCTCGACCCTGGAGACTGGTTGGTAGCGTTGGACTTGCAGGACGCGTATTTCCACATCCCCGTCCTGCCGGCCCACCGGCGTTACCTTCGGTTCACGGTAGGCCCCGAGCATTTTCAGTTCACCGTGCTCCCCTTTGGCCTTACCAGTGCCCCACGGGTGTTCACGAAAGTGATGGCGGTGGTCGCAGCTCATCTGCGCCGGGCAGGGGTTTCAGTCTTCCCCTACCTCGACGACTGGCTGCTGAAGGCGGGCTCGTCCCAGGCAGTCGTCTCCCACCTCCAGACTACGGCCGAACTCCTGCACTCGCTGGGGTTCTCCATCAATGTGCCGAAGTCGCATCTAATTCCTTCTCCACAGCTCCTTTTCATCGGAGCAGTTCTGGACACGACGCAGTTTCGGGCCTATCCTCCCGAACGGCGAGTCCGGGATATTCAGGCTATGATTCCGATCTTTCGGCCTTTATCCTGGGTTTCGGTACGGATGACCCTGAGGCTGCTGGGCCTCATGGCCTCCTGCATCCTGCTGGTCAATCATGCCAGATGGCATATGCGGGCTCTGCAGTGGGACCTGAAGTTCCAGTGGGCGCAGCACCAGGGCAACCTGTCCGATCACGTCCAGATCTCGGAGGGGACTGCAAAACAGTTGCAGTGGTGGCTCTCGAACCGGCAATGGGTCATGGGCAGATCCCTCTCCCTTCCCCAGCCAGAGCATACAGTTGTGACGGACGCGTCCCTTCTGGGATGGGGCGGTCACATGGGAGAGGCGGAGATCAGAGGCCTCTGGTCTCCGGGCGGAGTCCCGGCTCCATATCAACATTCTGGAGCTCCGGGCGATCCGACTTGCACTCAAGGCATTCCTTCCCTCTGTCAAAGGGAAGGTAGTGCAGGTGTTCACAGACAACACCACCGCCATGTGGTACTGCAACAAACAAGGCGGGGTGGGGTCGTGGACCCTTTGTCAGGAGGCTCTGCGCCTCTGGACATGGCTGGAACATCAGGGCATGTTCCTGGTGGTTCAACACCTGGCAGGTTCCCTGAACGCCAGGGCGGACGAACTCAGCCGCAGGTGCATGATGGATCACGAATGGCGTCTTCACTCGGAAGTGGCGCAAGGACTCTTTCTACAGTGGGGAGAGCCTTGGTTAGATCTATTCGCCACCGAAGAGAACGCGCAATGTCATCAGTTCTGCGCGTTGGAATTTCCAAGGCGGCACTCGCTCGGCGACGCTTTTCGTCACGAGTGGAGTTGCGGTCTATTGTACGCCTTTCCGCCTATACCACTTCTACCCAGAGTGTTGAAGAAGATTCGGCACGACCGGGCCCAAGTCATTCTTGTGGCTCCGGACTGGGCTCGAAGAGTTTGGTATCCCGAGCTACTCAATATGAGCATAGATCCCCCGATCCGTCTGCCTCTTCGGGAGGATCTTCTGTCGCAGCAGCAGGGGACGGTCCTCCACCCGAACCTGTCCAGTCTACACCTGCTTGCGTGGAGATTGAGCGGCGGCAGTTGATTCCTTTCGACTTGCCTCCCGAAGTTTGTGATGTGATTCTGGCAGCCAGGCGTCCCTCCACTAAGGTGGTATACGCCTGCAGGTGGAACAAATTTGTGGCATGGTGCACAGCAAAGGCTGTGAATCCCCTTTCTGCCCCTCTTTCTGAGGTCCTTCTGTTCCTTCTCTCTTTGGCCCAACAGGGTTCTGCCCTGGGTACCATCAAGGGTTATCTTTGTGCTATCTCGGCCTTCCTCAGGCTCCCTGATCAGCCCTCCCTTTTCAAGTCCCCTGTTGTTAACAGGTTCTTAAAAGGCATTACTCACCTCTTCCCTCCTGTTCCGTTTGTGATGCCTCAGTGGGACTTGAACTTGGTTCTTACCTTTTAATGTGCGCTCCCTTTGAGCCTCTACATAACTGTCCTCTTCGTCTTCTGACTCTGAAGACAGCCTTTCTGGTGGCCATCACCTCCGCTCGGCGGGTGAGTGAGCTCCAGGCTCTATCTTGCAAACCTCCCTTTCTGTCTGTTCATCCAGACAAGGTTGTTCTTCGGACGCGTCCGTCCTTCTTGCCAAAGGTGGTTACTGCTTTCCACATTGGGCAGACCATCACTTTGCCCACCTTCTTTCCGCCTCCGCATCCTTCCAGAGAGGAAGAGAGGCTCCACCGTCTGGACCCAAAACGTGCGCTCTCTTTCTATATTGACCGCACAAAACACTTCCGGGTGGATGACCAGCTCTTTGTTGGCTACGTGGGCGCCAAAAAGGTCGGGCGGTGCACAAGAGGACCATCTCCCGCTGGGTTACCTTGTGCATCAAGACCTGCTATTCTTTGGCTAAAAAGGAACCTCCTGTTGGGCTGCGTGCCCATTCCACCAGGGCAACGGCTGCTACCACGGCCTTGGGCCGCGGTGTTCCGCTGCCGGTTATCTGTCAGGCGGCTACGTGGGCCTCGCTGCACACGTTTACTAAGCATTACTGCCTTGACAGTCAGGTCCGGAGGGACGGCTTCTTTGGCCGTTCTGTCCTCCAGGACTTCCTTGTCTGATCTTTGTTCGCAGACCCACCACCGGGGTTGGTATTGCTGGGGTATCTATTCTAAGGTAAGGAATCTATCACTAACGTGTCTCTTTCAGATGCACAAGTTACTAACTTGTGTAACGATATATCTGTAAGAGACAGTAGTTAGTGATAGATTCCTTACCGCCCACCCATCCTCCCCGTTCTGCGAACTGATTTCTAGGGTTAAGGACATCCCTTTCAGGGCCCTAGTATTTTTCAGACACCTGTGTCAGCTTCTTGCATGGCTCTGCGTTCCTGGCGCGGAAAGTCGTGTACAGAACTGACGTCAGCGCGCAGGGGCGGCGCCTGAGTACTGCCCGCGACGTCATCCCGGCGATCACGACGCCGACGACGGACGCGGAGCCGCACGACGCCGCCTACCGACGCGCAAGGGTACTGCTACGCAAAACTTTCCGGATCCAGCCTGACGCCTGGGGATATTCTAAGGTAAGGAATCTATCACTAACTACTGTCTCTTACAGATATATTGTTACACAAGTTAGTAACTTGTGCAATAGGACATAGACGATTATGACCAAAATAGGGCATATACGATTATGACCATAATGGGGCATATACGATTGTGACCATATACGGCATATATGAACCTGTCTATATTAGGGCCTCTATCCGAAACATAACATAATCAGTCAGTACATACTTTTATGTTGGGCTGAATCACTGCTGAAATGAAACGTTAGAAAAAATATATCCCAAATCATTAAAACATATGATGCATTACGATGTATAAATTAAAATGTTAAAATATCTACATTTCCTATGGGATTCAATTCTATACAAGAGATACATTTTGTTAATATAAACTCACTTCGATTGCATGCATGTTTTCCTTTTCACGCCCTATGGACTGTAAAGCAGCATAGACAAGAAATTGAAGTCATCCAGGCTATAACCACTCCAAACATGCCATACTTGACGCATGTCTGATTCTGTAGTGTTCTTAGTCGAGGTTTCAGTCTGTCCACTCGGGGAAAAGTGAAAGTAAAATATTTATTCACAGTTGACAACCTCATTCAGTTTTTCCAGTAACTGGATCTGTTGATGTTTTCCTACTCCAATTCCTTGCGAACTGGGATTTACTCCTGCATATATGTATGTGGTATTTGTATAATGTGAACCTAGCCAAAAGCAGCATGCTATACAGTGTGAAAGCCAAAGATACAGCGAGTACCACCCTGTCCACACCAGACTCCAACTGTGCACTTATCTCTCCGGGTATAAACAATTAATCATGATAAAGAGTCAGTGAAACCAACTGATAAATAATTGTTTTCTATCAAGAAGTAACACAGTTAGATAAATAAAGCATTGTACGTTTCATTTAAAAAAAAAAAAAAAAAAGGCAAAGATACAGCCAAGTTTTGGTTTTGGAAGCAGAAGTGGACTATTACCCAGTTGTGATGTAGCGGTCTTTAAAGAGGGTATGTGGGGGGGATACTAGTTGGAGGAGGCGTGGCCAACACCTGAAGATGGCAGACCCGTAACTGAGGAGCTCCTGCGCCCTGGCCCCGTAATCCGGCCCTAATCTCATTCTCCTGAAGCCATCCGGGACCCGTCCTTGGACACTAACACCAGGGGACAGGAACATAAATAATAAGGCCCCGCTGCAGGCATGTGCTGAATGATAACACTTTCCTGGCTGAGCAAGCTGTTTGCTGCACCACGCTGCCAAGATGGCGGGCAGCGATTGCACCAGAAGTTAATGATGGCAGCCTTGCTCCCACTGACGTGAACTATTGTGTCCCCGCCTTTGATGAGGAGACACCTGCGTCCGTGCAGTGGGGTAGTCTTGTACCGCTGAAGATTTGGGGTGTGTACCGGTGACTCCTGCGACATGCTGGCTGGTGGCCATACCACACTGCCAAGATAGCGGATGACCTCTAAACCCCAGTGCCGGTGCCTAGTGGTGCCCTGCGGCGTACACTTAGGCCGCCAGGGTCCCTTGCGGTAGGCAAGCCGGTTATTGCAAACCTTCCCTATCAATAACTGTGCACGTGGCTGAGTGCAGGGAAATTTCCAAAAGGTCCTGGGCCATTGCGTCTGTGAGCCCAAGAGGGGGTCCCTAATCGTCAGCAGTGACACAGTACTTCTACAGCATTGAGTACTGGAATTTGGTGGGCCAGTTGTCTCTCCCTCTGTGAACTTCAATGGCGAACTGACCCTACCACTCTTGAGGTGAGAACCTGAACTGCCCCTACCGGAGGTTCTCGGCAGGGAGAGTGCCACGTCTGTCTACTCAGTGGTGACATTAAAGAATAGTTACTATCTGAAAGTTCACGAACCACCCATCTGCTGTGAACTGCATTGGGTGGACTCCCCCGGGAGCTACTGGTGTTTCCCTGTCCTCATCCACAAGACTTTCCATGCTGGCCACTGTGGACCTCTCTTGCCCGGGCCTTTGAGTGCGGTGTTAAGGGACTTGAAAACATAGGGCGCACTAGGACACAAACAGACAGACCAACATTAACAACGCGCTCCCAGATGCCTCCGCTGGATGGCTCTCATCTAAGGTTCCGAACACTGATGTGTTTCTTTCACCACTTCTGGTCAAACTTGACCATTATTCTGCAGGAAATCAGGGATTCGCGTCCAGTCATGGAACGACTACTAGGGGCCATCACTACAGATGTGAGCCTGTTAAAGGATAACCTTTGTAAATTGTCAGACCTGGTCAAGGCAACTAAGGGGGTGCTCTCAACATTATATCCTGCTCATGAACAACTTACTACGCAGGTGGCCCAGCCCCATCACTGAGTGGATCTCCTACAAGACCATGCGGATGATGCGGAGGGGAGGGCATGTCGCAATAACATTCGCATTGTTGGTTTTCCAGAGGGCACAGAGGGAACGCGGGCGACCCAGTTCATGGAGGAGTGATTTTGCACAGTGGTGGCTCCTGCAGGACTCTCAAATATGTTTGTAGTTGCGAGGACCCCTAGGGTCCCTACCAAGCGACCAATTCCCGGTGCTCCTCCTTAATTATTGAGATCGTGATGTCCTTCTGCAGCCAGAGACCGAGCACCCATTATGGTGGTTAATGTAAGGGTTTCCCTCGTTCCATATTATACGATTGCCATCCAGCGGAGGCGGGCCTACTTTCAGGAAGCCAAGAGGCGGTTTCGTGATGCGGGTCACACTTTTGACCTTCTCTTCTGGGCCAGGCTCAAAGTGCTCCGTAGTTTACAGGCACACTTTTTTGACACCCCGGAACAGGTTCAAGAATGGCTGAACCAACTCTTCCCTGACTCCCAAAGGCAGGAACGACTAGATTCAACACCATTGAAAACAAAGTGCAGGGTGAAGAGGAGGACGCAGAGTCTTTACTGGTAGGGGGGACAGTGGTGGCCTGGGAGCCCCCTCTCTGCAGCAGGTGCTGGAGGGACAGCTGGCGGCTCTGCGGTCAGTGACCACACTGCGGACACAACACCCCCTCATCAACTCCAGTTCATCCCAGGGTAGTGCCTCTGACTCAGATACAACGGCAAGTGTAGCGCTGTTCCCAGCAGTTAGCCCCTCAGACTGTAAATGAACTATAAAAGGGTCCCGGGTGCAATCACCTCAAGCAGCTCTAAGCACGTCCTGTTGATCTGCATATACATTATGCACCACCTTGTTATGCGTGTACCCTGACTTTTGTATGACCGTGTGTCCCCACGAATAGAGTCTGAACGCTGTTCATCATCACTGCTACGCGGTTCCTTCCGTTGGTCTTTGTTTGGCAGTTCGCAATGGCACTATTGTCGGGTGCAGGTTTGGAGCCCAGGGGGCCGAATAGCCCTTGTAGTCTCCCTGGACTGAGCTGAGCCACTACAACATGTCTTACGGGTTTGGCTGTTTGCACCCTTATAGAAGGTGCATCTGGTTCTTAATGTTTGTATTGGATCCTTTTTTCTCACCGGTTTGGTCGGACGATCCACAATCGCTGGACCCAGTATTGGTAGTTAACTTTTATAATATGTTTGGTTGTGTGTCTGCTAACAGTGGGAAGAGTGAATTGGGCCTTGGAGTGTACTTATTGTCACAGTTACACAGATGTCATCAGTGACGAAACACTATAATTTGGTAACCTGGAATGTACTGGGAATTGGTTATATTCAAGAGGCATAGGATACTAGCTCAACTACACTGGCGCCAAGCCCATATTGCCTTTCTCCAGAAAACACTGCTTGTCACCACAGAGGCCTCCAAATTACACAATGTGGGCGTGGCCACCAAGTTCACACTTCCTACTATGCCTATTCCCGGGGCGGCTGCAATCTGGGTACGTACTGGAGTGTCATTTGGACTCCACGACTCGAGTGGATACTTGGGGTCGCTACATTCTGGTGAGGGGCACCCTGGATGGAGACATGACAGTATTTAGATGTGTCTCTGCCCCCAACACGGAGCAAGAAGAAGCCTTTTATACCCACTTGTCTGCGGTACTGACGAATTGGGCCCCATACCCCTGGGTATTGGGGGGGGGGATATTAATGGAGTATTGGATATTACACGTGATAGATCACACACCCCACTGCCCGGTACCACACCGACCCGTCAAGCCCGTATGTTGAAACAGTGGGTAGATGGCTGGGATTTGACTGATGTATGGCGTGGCCGAAACAAAGGTATGAGAGAATACTCTTTTTACTCACACCCACATGCCTTGCATACAAGACTAGACCGCTGTCTGTGTCCAACGCACCTCCAACCTCGTATTATCCATGCCACTTATTTAGGTAAGAACATCTCGGATCACAATCCCTTGGAAATCTCGCTGGCATGGGGCTGTGTACCTGCTCGGATTCCTACATGGAGGCTACAGCCTGTTTTGTTGGAAGACACTGTCTTCCTCGAAACTCTGGCAACCGCACTAGATACATAGTTTGCAACTAACACTGGCGCTGCTTTCTCGCCCATTCTAGAATGGGAAGCGTTTAAGGTAGTAATTCGAGGCACTGCGATTAATTCAGTGGTAGGAGTCAGTTGGGAGCTCCAGGAAGTGGAAGACTCACTGGGGCCCCTTGAGACAGCTGCGTTGGACAACATAGATGCAGCGCCTCGCGTACAGGAGGTCGGGGTGCAATATGCGGAACTATTAGGACGTCTCCGGGAAATAGACTACCGCCAATATGCGCAGAATGCATGCAGAGATGGACCGATCAGGTCCACTATTGGCGTGTATGATATGTCCAGATCTTTCCCCCACACCGATCGTAATGGTTAATACCCCGACGGGAATAGCCAATGCGCAGCTTGAGATTAATACAGCATTTTGGGATTATTCAACAGAATTTTATTCTGCACACCCTACTCCCGGCTACTCGGAGCTCAGGGAGTTTGAGTCAGGTGCGCCTACCCACAGTATTGGCAGCAGATAGGGAGGACTTTTCTGCACCTATGGAATCGAATCAAAGGGGCCCTGAAAGATTTTGAGCGTAATAAGACACCGGGATCCGACGGACTCCCTGTAGAATTCTACACTGCCTCCTCTGCTCAGCTGGTTTCTCAGTTAGAAAAACAATGTAATGCATCCCTATATACAGGCCTACTTCCCTCCTCCACAAAAGAAGCCATGGTCACATAATTATTGAAATTGGAAAGCCCCCCACATGAGTTAACCTCCTATAGTCCGCTATTGATATTAAACACCTAGTATAAAATATAAGCAAGATCCTCTCCCGCAGACTACCCCGATACTCCCCCGCTTAATACACACTGATCAGTGTGGCTTCGTACCTCGCCGTAACACCTCACTAAATATCCAGCGGTTGTTCCAGATCATGGATGTGATTCGGGACCTCTACCCTCATGCCGGCTGTCTCTCATTAGACATTCGCCAAGCGTTTGATTCCTTGGATTGGAACTTTATGCTTTGACATTAACACGCTTCGGGATACCCCAGCCTTCATCAGATGGGTCAAGTTATTGTATACTGCCCCCACAGCAAGAGCTAAAACTGGCCCACATATCTCACCATCCTACCCAGTAGGAAGTTGGCAGTAGACAGGGTTGCCCCCTTTCCTTGCTCCTCTTTATTCTTGCGATTGAACCATTAGCACAACGGCTTAGACAAGAGGCAGAGCATAGGGGGATTCCAGTCGGCAACATAACCCATACCGTCTCGCTCTATGCCGATTACATGATTTTGTACTTTAAAGATATCTTTGAAGAGCAGGTAGAAATGGCCCAATTACTATCGACCTGCAGGCCCCCGTCTGGCCTCCAGGTCAATGGAGATTAATCAAATGCATATTCCTTTGCTGGTATATATGCTGAACCCAACCTGGGCTTTGGAGAGTCCATGATTCTAATTGCCCCACCACTTTCTAATATCTCGGGATACAAATGTACAGAGATAGCCCTGATTTACTTGAAGGCAACCTTTCACATACAATCACTACGCTCAAATCACAGTTAGCCTTTTGGACAACATTACCCCTTATCTGTGGCTGGGTGGCTGGCACTGGCCAAAATGGTAATGTTGTTGCACCTATTATACCATTTGGTGAATTTATCAATCGTGATTCCTACTGTGATTTTCCCGCAACTTTTTTTAACTTGTTTTTGTTTTTTGTAAATATTCTTTATTGCATGTCATCACAACGTATAAAATCCAAAGACAGTGAGAGTCGCACATTTTGCGCTACCACAGCATAAAATCTGCGGTAGTTATAGCAATAAACAATAATATTGAAACAGTATTACTGTAAACTCCATCACTAATTTGGTTCGCATTTACATAACAGAATAATATAACCATGTCTACTTTACATTCTTGGAGGCACTCTAATCAGTGAAAAGAGATGGGCTTATAACATAGTAGGCAATATCTGACTAGCTATGTATCGGTGGTAGCACATATTCTTTTTTTAAGTGTGTGCAGGGGGATGGTCACCAGTGCGCTGACTTTAGGACACACAAGAGGGGAGAGGAAAGGGTGACACCCGCCCAAGAGGAGTTCTCCAAGTACAGGCCTCCCCGTGCATGGTTATGGCTGTGATGTGAGCCTAAGGAGTCGGCGGCACAGGGGGAGTTTGGGGCAGTTTTACTTCAATGAACGTTGGGCATTTCTTCCAGTCTGGGGGGGTTAGTGTGAGCAGGGTGTTCCATCATATTATTGCGGGTTAGCTCATGTTCGGACACCAACGCCTTCTGAAGGTCAGCGAGCCACTTTAGTGCGCAGGGTGCTGAGGCCGACTTCCAAGACGTGGCCAGTCTCCTCTTGGCCAAGCATAGCGCTATGTCTAAAAATGTATTAAGGGTTTTGCGCTGTGCGTTACGCTTTGTGATGCCCAGTAAAAAATGTGGACCGTGTGCTGGTGTTGTGGGGCCTGTGGCCTCAGAAAGTACGATGACCACTGCGTCCCAGTGCAGGGACAGTTGGGGGCAGTCCCACACCATGCGTATGAACGTGTCATTTGGATTGCGGCAGCGCGAACAAATATCAAGGGAATTTGGGTACATCTGTGCCAATCTTTAGGGGGGGTGAGATATGTGTGATGCAAATAATTGAATTAGCATACTTAAGTCTAGCATTTGTAGAAATGATCTTCGGAACCCCCAGGCACTGTTCCCACTGCTTGTCCGACAGCAACATTGTGAGTGCCATGTCCCAATACTCCCTAAGCGCTGTCAAAGGGGACGCAGTGTCGAGTCTCAGAGAGTTGTTAGCATGGTTATGGCCCGTTTACCTACACCATGTGTGAGTAGAGTTTGAAGTGTTCTCGATGTGACGGGTTCATCACGCATCGTGCCCCATACCCTGCGCAGCCGGTGAGTGAGGGTCTCATACACCAGAAAGGAGCCTGGATGTACCCCATCATCGTCCATCAGGGCATCGAACGTGGATAATGTTGAGTCAACGAGCATGTCCCCCCCATGTAGTAATACCTGCATCAGACCATTCTGTCGCCACCGAATGAGGGGCCGAAAGTGAAATGGCATTTCTGGGGCATAAGGTGGTAGAGGCTGCGCTTGCGTAGGTACCGGTGCCAACAGGCATGAGCTGTGGGCATTAAGACATTGTCTACTGTCTTCGGAAACACAGTCTCCACGACCATCAGCCACTCCAACACAGTGTTGGTGTCGGCTCATAGTCCATTTCCCCAACTCATTGGTGTTGTGGCCAGCCAGCCAGCGCATAGGCCATTGTAGCTGCGCTGCTGCACAGTATTGTTCGTAATTGGGGTCTCTCAGCCCACCTTCAGAGAGTGGAGCGTACACGGGTGTGGAATTTAATAAAATATCTACTTGTCCATGGGGCAGGTTGCTTCATAAGTCTACTTGTCCTGTAACAAAATCCACTTGTCCTTTTTGTGCCATGTAATGCGGCGACAAATTATGTCAGCAGTCTCATTATATAAGAGCTGTGATATAGCCTCTTTGATTATGCCAGGGCTCCTACCATAGTAGGGTTTGAATACTAGCAATTCTCCACGTTTCGGCAGATCTACATTCTGGGGCTAAAGGTAGTGGAAAGCAATAGTTCCAGGGTTGGAATGCCATTTTGAGTCTGCAAACCTACTAACTTGCATGTTTTGAGGGTTTTCACCAACTCTTCTCTAATCTTTTCCCATACTGAGAAAGGTTGGAAATTTACTCCTGAGAATGGCAGACGTAAAACTTCTTCCAGGGCTGGGACATAAGTGGTTGGAGGGAAAGTGAACTTGCAAACACATGCATATTTGCTCATGCTAAAATGCAGTTTACAAATATTTTCTAGAGTACTATTTCTTGGCCTACTTTTATAAATTCTTGTGAATTCACGAAAGCCGTAAATTTGCACTTAATGCTAGGACATATACAGTAGGTGCACTTTTGAGACTTTCTTTAATAATTGGTCCCCTAATTAGGTCTGGCATTAACCATGACCTTTTGTTTTTATTAAAATTCTCTCTCTCTCTCTCTCTCTCTCTCTCCTCCTCACTGTGAGTGACAGTATTCTGCTCTTTCACAACGAGCATATGGGCACACAAAGTAGTTTTGTTCACTGCCAGGAACTACTGTGACAATGTGTGCTTTTTAAGACGAAAAACAATTTTTGCTTTTGCCAATGTTTGCTATAATTGAGGGCCTGACTGTTCCCAGACCAATAAGGTTTTACAAAAACCATGCCAAAACAAGACACGCATTGACAAAACCAAAATGCTGATCACCAACTTCAGACCTACTGGCTTTGACAATGCTTGTTTATTTTTATGTTTCCCATAATCTTATTAAAAATGGTTACACTGATTTTCCATTATGAGTATTTTTGGGAAATACTAGCATACATAAACACATTTTACTAAATGAAATGATACCTAAAAGTTTACAGCAGCTTAGCGAAATGTTTTTTTTTTCCTACTTACATTTTTTTGTGAACATTTTATTTTGAAAGCAAAGAATCATCAATTTTCTTTCAAGCTTCTGCAAATATTTGCATCTAATCAGAGAGCATTCTGGGAGCATTATACAGAGCCTCCCACTGCTAAACTTTGAAAACGTGTGTACAAATCTTTATACTGGAACCACTGTCAGTAGTGCAGTCCGAGCTTACAACATTTACTTCGAGCACTCACCCTTATAATAAAGGTTTTGCCTCAATGAACCATAAATACAAGTTTGAACAGCATTAACACATGGACACAAATATTACCTTAACAACAGACAGTGTCCTTCCCTGATCCATAATGTGGTACTGTAAACTGGCAGCCAAAGGTTTGTGCAATAGGGGGTTAAGCCTACTTGCCCTAAGGACAAAATACACATGAAAACTTGTTGCCCTTGACCCCAAACAATATGTCCTGCGTGTCGGGCTATAGGAATTCCACATCCCTGCGTACAGTTTGGAGAGAGAGACCCGTATTCTATGTTTGCCCCAAATAAGAGATGTTAATAGCGATCTAAGTTCGCAGAATGATTTTCGGGGCAGCAGGAAGGGGAGGGCAGCAAAGAAATAAAGCAGTCTGGGCAGTAACAACATTTTAGAGATTGTGATGTGCCCCATTGGAGAAAGCGGCAGTTCTGTCCAGAAAGGTAACGAGAAGCAGGCGGTAGATATCACACTGCCTAGGTTGCCAGCTATTGTGTCTGCCTCCGAATAGTATACTTGGACCCCCAAATATATGAAGGTGTCACAGGACCAAGGGAGCGGCGCTTGTGGGAGCTCAACCCGCTGCTCTGGTGTCAAACATTGCATGGGGAATAAAAGGGATTTATCCCAGTTCCTCCCAGAGACGTAAGTGGTCGAGCAATTCTATTAGTTCGGACAAAACAATCGTGTTACAGCGCAAATAAATCAGCACGTCGTCCGCGTAGAGACCACGTGCCATTGATTTTGTGCCCAAATACCCCAATTCACGGCAGGCTGGTGCAACGCACAGGCCTGGGGTTCCATTGCCAAGGCGAAGATAATTGGTGACAGTGGACAGCCCTATCTGGTGCCCCGCTCAATGGCAACCGCGTCCGATATCGTACGGTCTGTCTTGACATGTGCCGTTGGTGAGTTGTACAGTAGTATTATCCACTGTAAAAACCGGGGGCCTATTCTGTAACTCTCGAGTACCGTGCGTAGGTATCCCCACCCCAGGGTGTCGAACGCCTTTTCAATGTCTAAAGAGGCGATCCAAGCAGGGTCATCTGCAGAGCGTGCTCAGTCCAGCAAAAGGAAAAGTCTGCGCAAGTTGAGGCAAGTATTTCTGCCCAGTATGAACCCGTTCTGGTCTGGGTGAACCAGAAGTTGAGTTACCTCTATTAATCTGTTGGCCAATACCCTACAGAGTATTTTGTAGTCAGTTTATAAAAGTGACAGCGGACGGTATGACCCGAGTTGCAACGGGTCCCTACCTGTTTGGGAAACGCCACGAGAACAGCCTCACGAAGTGATGAGGGTAATATGCCACACTCATATGCTTCCGTATATACTCGGAGAAGGTGTGGGACTAGCTGCGCACGGATTGTTGCATAGAATTCTAAGGGCCAGCCATTTACCCCAGGGGTCTTTCCTCTCGCCATTTGCTGGATGGCATCGGCTATCTCAATTTCTGCAATGGGGGATTTGAGTGCAGTAAAATGTGATTGTGGAATGCGGGGGAGTTGTATGTGTTCCAGGAAAAGGCGCAACAATGCTGTGTCCTGGGCCGGGGGGGGGGGGCTCTGTATAGGGAGGTGTAATATGACCAAAAGGCTGAGTTAGTTTTGTCCTGTGTATTTACCAGACGTCCCTCTGCATTATATAAATAACTGTAATAGGTACTCGAGGTAACTCAGATTTGAGGAGCCATGCCAGCAGACTGCCGGCCTTGTCCCCCTCTGCGTGTTGTTTGGTGAGATATTCTTTGTGATCAAGGGCACTTTAGACGGTCCAGTGTTATGTTATGCTGTAACCTAGCTTGGGCTAGTGTGGGCGCCAGTCGCGGGGTGTTGGGGAGTAACTGTTCGAGTCATCAGTTTTTCATTTCCAGGTCACTCCGTTCCCTGCAGAGGGTCATGCGGGCGCCATAAACGTCTTTTATCATATGTCTGCGCAGCATTACCATGAACGCATCCCATTCTATGCCATAAATAGTTCCATACCCAAATATAGCATTGTCCGATCCCCACTCCCCGATCACAACCAACCCTCCCAACTAATGTGTAATAATTCCAACCCTACATTGTGATGTAGACACATAACTCTGAACAATAACATATCCCAACTCCCAATCCCTGGCCGACGCACCAACGGGCGGCTAGCCATCAGCACTTATTTGCTGGTCAAGCTAACAAAATCTAAACAGTGTCTATGACAGTGTTACATTATAAACGTAATATGGGTGGGGGGCGAGGCAATAGTACCAGTCTCGCCCGCCTATTGTAGAACATTGCCCATAGCCTTGTGTTAATATAAGATAAAGCGACATTAACAAACCCTCTGCTCGGTCACAATGAGGAGTAGTCATACCCTCCCCCACCAAACCTGTATTTCGGGTTTTATATCAGTTCTTCGGAGGTTTGCGGGGTAACGGAGTGGCCCCCACACAATACCAGTGCAAGCTGTGAGTCTGTTAGTGACAGGGCATCCTCCTTTGAAGATTCCCCATCCGATCCAGAAGCCAAAGGGATCGGGACGCAGAGTGTGTCTCTGCATTTCCACCTCCTGAGCACTCTCACATGCCGCCTGTTCTTTGTGGGGCTGTGCGTTCGTTGTTTGTTGCATAGTCTTCGGTGCCTCTGAGGTTGCTATGCTGTACGAGCTCCAGACGCGTCTCTTCTGAGGGACATGAGTCCATTACGTTCCATCCAGGACCAGGCATCTTGGGGGGTGGCACAGCATGTGATTGTGCCTTCATGTTGCACCCTTAGGGTGGCTGGGAACTGCAGTGCATACTTTACGTTGTATTCTCTTAGGGTTTTCTTCACCTCAGTAAAGGAGGACCTTCATCTCTAGACCTCTAAGGTGTAGTCTGGGTAGATGAATGAATAAAGGAACATTTATAAAGCGCGTGGTTACCCAGGGGCATCCCAGCGCTAAGACGTCCAGTAAGCTACGAGGAAAGTAAGCTACGAGGAGATTAATGAAAAAGAAAAGTTTTCAGAAGTTTTCTGAACTTGAGGTATTCAGGTTCGGAGCGTATGTGGAGGGGAATGCTATTCCAGAGTCTAGATGCGTTATATGTGAACAGTCGGCCTCCACTACGTGAACGTTTAATCTTCGGTACACAAATTAATCCTTTTTTCCCCGATCTAAGGGCTCTGTTGGGTACATAAGGTTTACTCCAGGGACGGATCAAGGGCGGGCCCTTTCCTGAAAATGACTTATGGGTGATACAAAGGGCCTTAAATTGCATTCTTTCCTGGACGGGTAACCAATGCAGGGTAGTGAGGGCAGGCCTTGCAGAGGAACGTTTGGGACCCATGTTTCCGGTTATTGGCGCCATTGGATGGGATGATTACCATGTCCGCCCGGCCCAGAGATGCCCGCAAGGCACCAAGGCAACCCCTGAATCATTCCCCTGCTACAAGGTCCACCTTCCCCGGGTCGTCGACAGTGTCATCAGTCGGGTGTTTCAACAGGTCCACCAATGCCGCCCATGCCCGTGCCATCTCCAGCGTTCTCTCATTGCCAGTGCGGTTGGCCATCTGCAGTCGGAAGGTCCCCTCGCAATCCGCCCACTTCACCATCTCCCTAGTCCAGCGTGCCACACTTGGGCCGTTTTTCGTTTTCCAATGACTAGTGAGTTCCCTTTTAGCCAACACCAACCCCAGATCTATAAACTTACTAGTAACTTTATTCCTAGCATTGTGGGGGAACCAGTGCAGCAAACAACAACCTGGCGACACTGCTATGTCCCTCTCCGTCACAGCCGCCAGCCCAGTTGTCACCCCCCTCCAGAACTCTCCCAAATGTGGACAATCCCAGAACATGTGGAGAAACCCTGCACCCTCTAGATTGCATCTCGGGCACGCAGTCCGGGCCCCGAAGTATTCATTAATCTTGCCCGGGGTAAGGTACGCCTTGTGCAGGACATAGAAGTGAATCAACTGGAAGCGTGCATTCCTAGAGCTCTTCCATGCCCTTTCCACAAGTTCCCCCCATGGTTTCTCTTCGATGGCCTCACCCAGGTCCTCCTCCCATTTGAGGCGCAGTGCTGTTAGGGGCCAACGCAGTCCCTGTGTGATACGCCTGTAGAGGCAAGTGACCGCCTTGATAGTACCCGCCGCCATCACCACATATTGGCAAGCCAGGAAGGTCTGGTGTTCCACCATCCCCTCTCGCCAATGTTTTCTGATAGCTGCCGTCAGAGCGGCATGTAGGAGGAAATCACCTCTAGGGAGGTCATACCGCTCCCGAAGATCATTAAATGGGAGCAATGTATTATCTTCGAATAAGTCTCCTACAGTGGAGATCCCAACCTCATTCCATAAGCGCAACCTGCTCCAGTCCCCTCCATGGGGCAATGCCTCACAAACAACCAACGGGATCTCAGGCGCATATGGGGTCCACACCTGCGCTCGTCTAGCTAGTCTGTTCTAACACTGGCGCACCGTTTGTAAGTCCGAGGGGATCACCCCCACCCCCATGGGCAGACGCAGCAGCACCCGGGATAGGAGGTTCAGTCCTGGGTCCGGGCCACCAAGGTCTTCCGTATTTTTTAACCGTCCCGCCATCCATTTCGTGTACCACTGCAGCTGGGCTGCATGATAATAGGCCTCAAAATCCGGCACCGCGAAACCCCCCTCCGCCCTGGGGCTCATCATAGTGGTGAGAGCCACTCTCCGCCTCCCAGTACCCCAGAGGAAACCCGTGAGCATTGTGTTGAGTTTAGCAAAAATCTTGGGTGGGATCCAGATTGGGAGTGTCCCGAAGAAATAGAGAAGCCTGGGTAATGTAACCATTTTCACCAACGCCACCCTGCCCGCCACAGATAATGGGAGGGTCCCCCAGAACTCAAAGTTGCCCTTTGTGCTACGCACTGCGCGCCCTATGTTACCCTCCAGTAGATCGACAGGGTCATGGTATATCCGAGTGCCCAGGTAAGGTAAGCATCTAGTTTCCCAAGGCACACCCTCAGCTTCCGTAGATCCGTCTCTACCCGATCGTGTAGGGAAAAGACACGACTTGGCCCAGTTCACCCTAAGCCCCGCAACTCTCCCCAGGACACCTAGCAGCTCCTTGGCTCCTCGTAGGGCCTCCCCCGAGTTGGCCAGAAACAGTAGGAGGTCATCCGCATATAACGCAATGTGCTGTAACTGCCCCTCTACTACCAGCTCCTGATAGTAACGGCCTGACCTGGCGTGCACGGCCATGGGTTCCATCGCCAGCACGAACAATAAGGGCGATAGCGGACAACCCTGTCTCGTACCTCTGCTCACTATACAGGCCTCCGAAATCAACCCCCCCCGTTCGGACTCTGGCAGTGGAATTTTTGTACAGGAGCGCCGTCCACTCTACAAAACGGTCCCCCAGGCCAAATGCTCTCAGAACCCTAAAGAGATACGGCCATTCTAGGCTGTCAAAAGCCTTCTCAATGTCAACCGTAAAAATGCATGCTTCCTCCTTACAATAGGTGTCTGCCCCCAATATGCGCAGCAGCCTACGGACATTCATCGCCGTGTTTCTGGATGGGATAAAGCCTGCCTGGTCTACATGAATAAGCGTCGGCATGTGGGCTAATAGCTGACTTGCCAATATACGGCTTAATATTTTATAGTCGAAGTTAAGCATGGTTAGGGGTCGATATGCACTTCGGTCCTCAGGTGGTTTACCAGGTTTTAACAGTGGGACAATTATCGCTTCCCTCGTTGAAGCAGGAAGACCACCCTCCTGTTTCGCCTTGTTGTACAGTGTCACTAGCCGTGGGGCCAATACATCTATGTATGCAGAGTAAAACTCCACCGGGAACCCATCCGTCCCCGGGGTCTTATTCCTAGCCATATGTTTGATGGCGCTACGAATTTCCCCAATCTCCACCTCCCTGCCCAATTCCTCTGCCGCCTCACCATCAACCGTAGGAAGCTCCACACCAACCAAGAAACCCGTCTCGTCCTCAGCCCCTGGGTCAAGTCTACTCTGGTAGAGGGAAGCATAATACTTCAAAAACTGAGCATTGATATCTTGTTGACTGTAAAATACCTCGTCCCCTCAGCTCCAAGATCGTCCTTCCTCTACGTGCGGGATTAGCCAGCCAGGCCAACAGTGCCCCAGATTTGTCACGTTCCGTATGGGCTCGGGAGATGTATGCCTTATAATCGAAGCAGCGCAGCTTTTCTACTTGCGTAGCGAGGTCTTCTCGGGCTGCGAGTAGATCAGCCTGCCTATCTATGCGCTCCGGTCTCTCTTTCTCCAGTTCCCAGAGCCTGCACTCCGCAGTTTGCACTTCCTGTAGCAGCATCCTCCGCTCTCCAACCACTTCTCCAATGCAGCGACCCCTAACGACTGTTTTAAAGGCGTCCCATTCAATAAGTGGGCTCGTCTCTGTCCCGGGATTATCTAAAAAATAATCATCGATAACGGAACCTATTGTGAACCGAAACACTGGGTCTTCCAATGCCTCCGGGCGCAGACGCCAACTAGGTATAGTAGGTCTAAGCCGTAGCCAGTCTAAGGACAACAACAACGGGTTATGATCAGAAATCGTTCTAGCCAAATATTCGCTGAGTGTGACCCCACCATGCACGTCTGGGGAACATAGGATCGAGTCCAACCGAACGTGCAGTTCGTGCAATGCAGAGTAGTAGGAATAATCCCTTTCGTCCGGGTGATGGGCCCTCCAGGTATCTGTCAACCCCCAGTGTTGCTGCCAGTCACGTCTGATTGCTGCAAGCCTATGTATGGGAGCGTCTGGGAGTGGTGGGTGGGATCGGTCCAGGTCAACGTCAGTAATACTGTTAAAGTCCCCCCCCCCCCAACAGTACCGACCCTGTCAGCATGGTCGCCAGCGTCCTTGAGAGATGTGCAAAGAATGTGGATTGGTCCACGTTGGGGGCATAAAGACTCCCTATCACTATATCCCTGCCGTCTAACCGCCCCGATACCACCACATACCTGCCATCGGGATCTACCAGTTGCCTGGTACTCTGAAAAGGAACACCTGCCCGCACCCAGATCAATGTGCCTCTGGCATAGGTCGAATACGTAGTGCAAAATACCTGCCCCCGCCATCTTTTCTGCATTGCGATCCCTTCCTTCTGCGTCAGATGAGTTTCCTGTAACAGGGCAATCTGCACCCCTCTCCGCACTAGGTACGTGTGTATTTTATGATGACGCAACATCGTGTGCATCCCCCTGACATTCCAGGAGATGCATTTAATGCCTTCGGGGGATCCCATTGCTCGAACCGTGTCAGTCCTCCTTCGAACCACCCCATAGCGACATGCCTGGCCCCAAACAAAACCCCCTCAACAACCAAACCCCTCCCCCTCCCCAGGACAGGTTCCAACCAGCAAGTCCCCATCCAAACTAGTGTGGTGAACTAAAAATCACAAAAGAGTGGAGATGCGTAGGCTGGCCCTGTTGGACCCAGAACCCCCCCGGCTAACTCCCCACCCTGTAATGTAGATGGTGGCCCCATCAGTTGTTCTGGTGCCAGTCAGCTGCTGCCACATCATGGTAGCCTCTCCAACAGTCAGCCCCCATCGCCACAATGACCATTCCTCTTGCAGCTCGGCGTGTGACCGTCAGACAATGCCATCTGCTGTTTGGGGTGTGACATCTGGCAATTCCATTTCCGAGTCTCCGTTCGTGCTACTGGGACGGGAGCTTTCAGATCTGTCCAAGCCATGCTCACTGTTCGTCGAGTTTGGACTAGCCTCCCCCTGGCTAATCTCCGCAACGGCCTGCACGGCCCTGTGCCTCTTGAGTTGGCGACCTGTCGGTGTAGGAGCCCTCGGAGATCTTGGGGGAGTGCCCGATGCCCGTCGGGCACTGCTTGGCGGCGAAGTACTTGCTACACGTGTCTGTCGCGTCTCCAGCCAGTGCCAGGCTTCTTGCGGGGCAGTGAAGAAGTGAGTCTTTGTGTTGTCAACCACCCGGAGGCGTGCTGGGAATAACATGGCATAGGGAATTTGCAACTGGCGCATCTTCCGCTTGAAAGTCAGGAAGGACGCAAGTTGCCTCTGTACCTCCCTGATGAAGTCCGGAAAGATCATCACCCTGGCATTCCCAATCTGCAAATTCCGTTTCTCTCGGGCTTGCTGCAAGATGTGATCCCTATCTCAGTAATGAAGCAGCCGGACCACCATCGGCCGAGGAGGGGCCCCAGGGTTGGGCGGTCTAGTCGGGACCCTGTGGGCTCGCTCGAGTGCATAGAAGGAGGAGAGCCCCTCCGGAGCCACTTCCGTTTTAATCCAGTTTTCCATAAACTGCACTGCATCGTCCCCTTCCTCTCGCTCCGGGACCCCCACAATGCGCAGGTTGTTCCGGCGGGAGCGCCCTTCGCTGTCCTTCGCTCTCACTTCCAGCACCCTGACCTTGGCCTCCACGAGCTTCAGCGAACGCTGTAGTGCTAAGACTGCCTCTGGGACCTCCTCCAAGGCTTTCTCGTTAGGCTTCACTCGCTCCTTAAGCTTACGATGGTCGTCCTTCAGCAGATTGAGGTCTGCCCCTATAGAATCCATCTTTGTCTCCAGAGCTTCTCTCGAAGAAGTGATGGCCTGCATGATGTCCACCAGAGTGGGACCCTCCGGGACGGCATCCTTCCGCCTCACCTCCACCTCATCCTCATCGTCCGTGTGCGGCCCCGTGTATTCCACTTGAAACGCAGCGAACCCTTTCTTTCTGGACACCCTCCCCATTGTTAGTGGCTATATAGGTTCTCAGGGGTCTTCGGGGTGGTATCAGCAAGGATCTCCAAGCGTAGGCGCCGAGCTCTGCAGTAGGGTGGGCCAGTCCGCACCGTCAGACCACAGGACCTGTGTTCGACGCTCACATCCGTGCCCGCAAGCCGTCAGCGTTGAGTTCCTTTTCCAAGGGCCTCTCCCGTGTACACAAGCTGTCGGCGTGAGACACCAGCGCGGGAAATCACCCCTCCACGGGTACCGCCAGCCGGCGCTGTCAGCCGCAGCGGAACGCCCAAACAATGCAGCACCGTCCCGCTGTATCACTGCCCTCCTCACAGTGCTCAACCAGCTCCCAAGCAGGCCAAGTGAGCTCTCATCTTCCTCGGTATCAGCCGTTCATCTCCTTGCTACAGTCCTGGTCAGGGGCCTACAGGGCACAGGCCCAGCACTACGCCGCCCACTGCTACTTCGCCACCGCAGCGCAGTGTTCAGGGTGGTCCCCCCAGTCCTTCTCAAGCCGCCAAGTAAAGTCGGGCCGGTCTACGGCTGCCACCTTCACGCCGTGGGCCCACAATTTGCCCCTCACTGTCGCATCCGTCAGGGCTCGACATTGCCGGCAACTGCCGCCATTTTGTGGAGGTGGTTCATCGCCCCAGCCAATGGCGCGCACTCAGCTCCCTGCAGACAGCGGGGTTCCGCTCTTCCCCAATGCCGGTTTCACAGTTGCCGAGTGGCGCCAAACGCCGAGCGGTACTCACTGCGAGCTTGTAATCACCCCGTCGGCGCGCGGTAAAAGTTGCCGCATCAGCGCCCAGCCGCCATCTTAGTTATTCAGCACCCGGAGCTCTTGGGGATATAATCAGCGTTTTCGCCGCTTGTAAAGCACCGCCGCCACTCTGCGGCCGCTCACCGCCGGCACCAGTGTGTCCGCCACAGGTTTCACAGCAAGGGGCACCTCTATGACATCAGGATCATTACGGACGAGGGGAAGCCACGGACGGAGCTCCGGAGTCCGCTTCCCCTCACATCGGCGCCTAGCCACGCCCTTGAAGCACTGTATTGATGAACCAGTCTTCGAGATGAAGTTCCATGCTTTGTCCCTCTGTTTTTTCAGGGAGTCCCACTATTCAGATGTTGTTTCTCCATGACCTCTCCTTCTGGTCTTCGACCCGGTCACGAAGAGTTGCCAACGTGGATTCAGAGTTTTCCACCCGGTCTTAAGCTTTTTATGATCTTCACGTAGGAGCCCCACTTCTATGCATACGGAGTCCAGCTTGGGGCCCAGGGTAGATTTAATATCCAGAATAGCAGTAAGCAGGTTATCAAAGTGGTGGGAATGATCTGTTAAGGTGTCCATTAGGCCCTCAGTGTGGGATTGATCCTGGGGAGGTTCAGCGTGCCCCAACACACCTCCCGCCTGGGCCTTGTCTGGCTTATTCTTAACCGTCTTGGAGGAGATTGCATGGGCTAGAGGACAGTATCCCAGTACTAATAATATGGCAGTTCAGCTCAACACTGTCACTTGGTGATATCAGTAAATCCAGTTGCCGAGGCCCATGTGACGATTGCCCTCCTCAAGTACCACAGTGCCCACAAAAGAGGAATGGGGCACTGTTACTTGCAATGTTAATTGTGGCAGAGACTTTAAGTGCACTGTGATGGGTCCATGCTGGCTGTGTCCACAATGTAACAGTGAGTGGGCAGTCAGGCAGCGATCCACACTCAGGTATATCACATATGATACAATCAAGTGGAGAATGGTACCTTATCTGAGTACTGTCTGAGCCACGGTCGTCATTGCTATAAACTCCGGTTGTGGTGGCCTGGTGGTTACTCGTTGTTCACTGACTCTCGCATTGTGTAGGCCTGATTGTGATTCCGCGACCCCCACCTCTAGTTTGCTCTCAGCCATATCTGCACCCGGAGGCCCCACGCGGGTACCGTGTAGGTCGCGCCGGGCTGCAGGCCCGATACGCAGTGGCCGATCCGCACACCTCTTGGGTCCCACTTGGGCCCCCCCCCCGCAATGGCACGCTGGACAGTCTCGGCCGGACAGTTGCAGCCACGGATCATGCAGAGATGGTCGATGGGGTTTCGCTCTGCACCCAGGTGGTGCCCTACGCGGGCTATGTAGCTATCCTCTGCAGCCAGGTTCAGCACACTCAACTCCCTGGCAGGTGGCGCTTGCGGCCTCTTGTGTGTGTCGGCACAGTTTGTATGTGGGTGTGCAGCGCCCCACCAGGCCGCAATCCGGGAAAGCAGGATGGAAGGCTCCAATGCGGCATGAACAGTCGCACCCGCCCTCCACCAGGGTGGGTCTCTCAGCCCCGAGGGAGTGCACGGGGACGGCTCCAGGCACCTCCGGCACTTCTGTGCACAGCCGGGGTCACGAATGGCGCGTCTACCACACCGCGCATCGTCACATCCGGAGGGGCCCCCTCGTCTCTCCGGGGAGTCCCTTCCGCTCCGAGGAAATGTCTCTTGGAGCAGACGTATCTGGCAATGGCGGACAGCTGTCAGCCTGTGATGAATCTAAGCAGTCCCGTAAGGCAGACCTCAGCGTCCGTGCAGGCCCACACACAGCGTTGCGAGGGAGGGTCGCGTTGGCACAGGACGGGTATACGATTCACTCTATATCGGCTTGGGGCAACAAGGACAACAGGATACTTAGTGTGCCGTAGCGGAGCTCTCTAACACACGTTGCTATGATCGCCATTTAGGCCACGCCCCTATTTTCAAGCAACTTAACACTATTGACTCATCTGATATGGGGGCAGGGACGTCGTAGAATCAGTATAGTAGGGCGCAAGAGAGCCCGGCTGCAAGATGGCCGCCACTATGTGCGGGCTGGACGAGCCGATCTGACTTTTATCCGCTTCATAGGATGGCATCGGTGGCCGTCGGCTGACGGGAAGGGCTCCCTGCATACTGTAGCCTCTACGGAGCCCGTAGAGTGCCTGAACAACGCAAACACACTCCCTGCGAACCGTGCCGGTGGCTGCGGCCTGGCGCCTTGAATGGTGCGGCCTCCCTGAATGAAAGAGAACTGTGAGACTCCGCATAAGGAAGGCAGGGGAACAGCAAAATCAACACTGTTGGCTGTGAGGAAGAGTGCAGCCCGGCGTTGAAGAAAGCCCGGCGAGAGACCGAGGAGGCCCGTGTAGCCGAGATGGAAAAGAGAGATTGGGCATTCCGAAAGCTGCGACCAGCACAGACGACTGCGGCAAGAGCCTGGACTGGAGGTACTGCGGCCAAGGAGACCGGAGATGAGGGATACGCGCCCGGCGGTGAAAGGTAAGGCCCTGCTCCCTCAAGTGTTCGCGAGCGGAATGAACAGACCCAAGTGAAGTGGATGCTGGGAGCAGAGGGAACACAGGAAGGCCTCCCTTGGCATAGCCCGACCTAGGTGCCGCGCCTTCTGGTGGAACCGGTAGCGTGAAGAGCGTGCTAAATTCTTGACGGAGCACTAAGGGACACTGCACCAGACAAGGAGCGGGAGAGGGGGACTGGAGCAGCGGCTGACCCGGCGGGGGTGAGGACCCTCCCGGAGATCTGGTGCGAGGGGGCCGGAACGGAGCCTACTGGGGGGAAAGTAGCTCACACTGGGTCACTAACGACAGGAGGACGAGCCTAAACTGGTCAGGAGGTAAGAAAAGTGCCCTGGCTATGCAAGTGGAGACTGGGGGACTATGAGGTGCACTAGAAAGGACACCCCTCGCCACTAGAGACTTGATTAGGAGCAGCGTCAAGAGGCCCCTGGCACATTAACCCCCGAGTCCTGCCGACAGCGCAAGCTGCCGCCTTGAGGTAGGATCGGGGTGACACAGCTGTATTGCCTGAGTTGGACGTGGCATAACCGGATGAGTGGGACTTGGTGAACCCTTGCGGGGGCTGCGGGGAAAGGGTGACTGCATGTCCCATCCCCAGAGGCAAATGGAGCAGAAGTAACCAGTGAAATGCTCTTATCCAGAACTCCTATACCTGATCTCGCTGGGCACTGGACAGTAACGGAATACTAGGACCTCGGCCTGAGCTCTCCTGATGGCTTGATCTGGCCACTCCAAGCATCCTCCGTGAGTTGGAAGATCACCGACTTGGCCCAGTTGATAAATATGCTGGACAGGCCTCTGAACCTGGTGAATTCTCTTATCAGAGGATTTAAGTTAACAGCGGGATTCTTGACATATAAAGTCTCATCGTCGGCATACATCAATACAAGCACCACCTGGGGAGAGAAGGCCAGGCCTCTGTGCGCATGGTGCTGTCTGAGCTGGGCTGCCAGGGACTCCATGGCCACAGCAAAGAGTATGGGGGAGAGCGGGTATCCCTGTCTTGTTCCCCGTGATATTGCAAATGG
Source organism: Calotriton arnoldi (assembly GCA_963921515.1). NCBI lineage: Eukaryota > Metazoa > Chordata > Amphibia > Caudata > Salamandridae > Calotriton > Calotriton arnoldi. Next base: position 403,640 of record CAWUFW010001692.1, on the reverse strand, counting down.
TGGTGAGATCACCTCATTAACCTGAGGTGCGCCGTGGGTCTAGCATAAAGAAGGCCAATTAGCTGGACAAATTTAGGGCTAAAACCCAGGCGGGACAGCAGTGCAAAAAAATATAGCTATTCATGCGAATCGAAAGCCTTGGTGGAATCGAGAAAGATTGCTGCTGCCGCAAGCGAGGGGTCCACCTCCTGAAGTATGGCAGAAAAGGTGCGCAAATGATGCGTGGTGGCTCTACCCGGCACAAAGCCAGATTGATCTGGCTTCACTATTAAGGCAGCAGAGGAAGGAGTCACGAGGCAATCAACTTGGCCAGAATTTTATTGTCTACGTTGATCATGGACAGAGGTCTATACGAATTGCAACGCTGCGAGTCTTTATCAGGCTTCAGGATCGTTATGATAAGCGCCTCTAAGTGACGGAGGAAGTTCACCCCTCTCCAGTGATTCACTATACATATTGATAAGATGGGGAGCCAAGAAGGCTGCATACTCCTTATAAAATGCAGCCGATAGGCCGTTTAGACCCGGGGTCTTGTCCCCAGGAAGGACACTGACGGCCTGTATGACTTCTTCCTCTGCAAAAGGCTCATCTAAAAAAAGACGATGCCTATCCTCTAGCCAGAGAAGCTGAAGCGAGTCAAAAAAGGAATCAAGATCCGGGGGGGGCACTCACCTATGACGCCCGTAGAGTGACGAGTAAAAGGAGAGCATTGCTTCCTGAACTGCCGACTGACCCACTGCCCGCTCATTGTCCTCCGTTTGAAGTTCAGTAATAGAATCGTTAGCCCATGGCCTTCTAAGCAAGCCCGCCAGGGATTTACCCACCCTCTCTCCCTCGTCATATCTTCTAGCGCAGGCCTCCTTACCAAGATAGTGTGCCTCCCACGTCGCAGCCTCCCCATAGTCATCAATTTTAGCACGCATAAGACTCAGCACTTACGCACTACGGGTATCGAAGTACTCGCGCTCAAGTTCTCTGATCTCCGTTTCCAATTTCCTCAAGTCCCCTCTGAGCCCCTTCAACACTCACACCTGTTTGGCTATGCATTCACCCCTTATTACTGATTTAAACGCCTCCCATAAAACTTAGCAGAAGTCAACCAGTCCAACGTTATGCTCGAAATATTTCACTATTGCTGCATGAATGGCCTCACGGAAAACCTGATTGCGCAGGGCTCCAGGAGGCAGTCTCCACATGAACGTTCTAACAGGGCCCACCGGCACGCTAAGCTCCAACAGAACTGGTGAGTGGTCTGATAGAGTTCTAGAGAGGTGGGTTGCAGCAGTCACCCATGTCTCCACATCACAGGAGACCAACCAGTAGTCTATCCGTGACCAGGAAGAGAATGCAGTGGACATGCAGGTGCCCTCCTGACTCTCCCTATGTCTACCCTGCATACATCAGTCAATTAATTATCTGCTATGATGGAATGAAGCTGGGCCGCTGCCCTGGCATGTAGTCGACGGGAGTATCCCGACCGGTCACGCTGGGGGTCCAGAATTACATTAAAATCCCCTCCCCACAAAACTGCGCCAGTTCCCAAAGAATCCACCAGCCTCCAAATGTAAGCTAAAAAAGTCTGTATCGTCCACATTTTGACTATACACGAACACAAGCCTGATTGGGTATCCCCCAAGCGTGCCAGCCAGCATTGCGTATCTACAGTGGCGGCTCCTCCGCTAAGGCAAAGGAGCATCGTCCCACTGCTTTTAAGCAGTGTCTCTAAGGGAAAAATAAAATTATAACTCTAAGTCATTACCATTTTATATTTTCCTTGTTTCGGCAGCATTGCGAGAGGGACGGGGCGGGGCTGCTCTGCTGACTGAGCAGAGCGGAGGAGTGGTTTTCACTCCCTAAAGTGCGCATGAATGTTTGGCCAGCCCTCTGGCTATGTGCTTCTCGCCTATCCAACCTGCTCGCAAGCGCACCAGCGCTTTCTGTCAAATGTAGCTCTTGCAATAGACCGATGTCAACTCCATGCCAACCCAGATAAGCCATCACCAATCTCGCTTTTTGTTTATCATTCATACCACGTATGTTCCATGTAACCTTCATTAGCGACATTGGGATAGCGACTCAATCTTCCTAGCCAATGATCTCAAGTGAAGGTACGTCCAGAGAGGTCCCCCCTGTGCCTCAATGCTATAATGACCCTCCAGAGACAAGACAAAAGAAAGAAGAGAAGGAGAAAGAACTAGAGACAGACATATCAATTCAAACCTTCCCCTCCTCACCCACTCCTGCCCCCCCAATCGGGCAGGAAAAAGACCCCACCCACCCAACCGCAGCCTCCTAGGGCTAACTGTGTAGAATTTGAAGGGAATGATCCCTAAGGGGGAACACTAGTGGCCCAGCAGACCTGGCATCGAAAGAGCCGGGTGGCTGGAACAGAAAGACGCCCGGCAGCTACCAGCTGAAAGTAACCAATGGAAGAGCATCACTGCCACACGTGCATCCTTCAGCCAGATGGAGAGCATCTCAAGCCCCATCCCATTGCCACTGCTCTGGTCGAGCAAGATTCCAGCAGTTCCCCCTCACCTAAATTGTCCAGCTAATCAGTCATTATCACTGGTGCTGCCGGCATCCCCATTGTCAGCAGCTCCTCGAGGGTCTCAACTAACCCGCCCAAGTTCAATGAAAAACTTAGCCGCAGCCTTAGGATCGGTGAAATAGGAAGTTTTGCCTTCATGGAAGATGCGCAGCTTCGCAGGGTAGAGCAGCGAGTACCTAGCTTCTGTTTTTAGAGCGCTCTTTTCACCGGCAGGAAGTTGCTCCGCTTGCACCGCCATCGTGAAGTCTGGGTAAAACGATACTGCATTACCTTGATATGACTGCGTTTGCTCTGCTCGTGCCAGCTTAACCACAGTGTCCCTGTCTCTGTAATTCAAGAGGCGCGCAATAATGGGGCGAGCTGCCGCGCCCGGCGGAGGTCTCGGCCCAATGATCTGTGCGCCCTCTCCACTACACAGAGGTGCGATAGGGAGTCCCCAAACAAAGATTTTCACATGTACTCAACATAATCTTCCACTCAATTCATTCTAGTCGATTCTGGAACTCCAATAATTCTAATGTTGTTCCTATGGGATCTCGCTTCTAGGTCCTCGTTCTTGTTACATACAAGTTCGAGCACTTTCTCCATAGGGAGCAACTTTTCCTTGGTCGTGTTCTCCTCATCTTTCACCAACGATGTACGTTGTTCCAATTGGTCCAGCCTTTCAACATGTCCAGAGACCTTGTCTCTCAGCCAATCAAACCTGTCTGCCAGGGAGTCAGTCTTATTATTAATCGCCGTTAGGGACTGTTTGAGGTCTCTGAACATCTCCCTTATGTCAGGTTCCTGAGAGCTAGTGCAGCTGGATTCCATCTCCGATGCTCCCCTCTCTTGGGGGGACGGGGGGGGGGAGTCCGCATCCTTGGGCTGTCTGTGTGACTCAAAAGTCAGCTTAGACTGCCTAGCATCTGATTTCCCCATCTGGACCAGGAGAAGATGACACTCGCCTGCAGCAGACGTGGCAGTTCTGCCCGGAATTCCCTCTCAGATGGGCGACGGAACCGACCAAATATTTGGGCTGGCTGAGTAGGGAGCCTGATGTTCTCTGAAGGGTGAATTGTGGTAGATTGATGGGGCGGCTGGAAGATCAGCTGGCTAAATGGACACGTCTGCCGCTGTCTTTAATGGGACGGATAGCCATAGCCAAAATGGTGATATTTCCCAAGTTCTTTACCTCTTCATAAACCTTCCCCTTCCTCTCACTCGGGGGTTCAGACAAAGACTTCGCTCCTGTTTGGTTTCGCTGGTATGGGCAGGAAAACAGCCCAGACTTGCATGGGAAGCCCTTATGCTCCCCTTTGAACAGGAAGGACTGGGCACGCTGGGTATGGACTTGTATTATAGCTGCGCACATGCACAGTTCTGATTTTTCTGGATCTTCCCCACGCAGTTCATGGCCCATACAGCGCCAGAGCATGATCACGCTTCCAACAGGTAAGGGGGGGGCTGGGAGCTACCGATTTCAAAGCGTACTGTATAGCTGGACAACTGCAGTGGTTATCCTACTGACCCGCTGGCCATAATTTATTAGAACTAAATCTAACTGTGGCACAATTGGAAATTGGCCTTCTTCACCGCTTGTTGTGTCCGGCTGCCTAATTCTTACCCACTCATACACTGCTATTACATATTGTGATGTCGTACTGGAAGATAGCACTAAGATATTCCTCCGTTCGAGTGCCTAACGCTCCCAACATACTGCGTGGCCTCCCTACCTCCTCAGGTATACTAACGAGTAGGAGGCTTCTACCCTGGGAACACAGAGTCACTACAGTGAGTGACCTATTTGCGGAAAACGCTCTAATGACTCACAAAGATTTTACACACACACACAACCTCCCAGACACCCTTTTCCTAACACATGCCAGTCTCCTACGGTACGTGCGTCGACATTGGGCACCTGACTATCATTAACCACAGACATATGAATTATTGAGAGAGATGCACATGATGGGACATTGTCAACACTTAGACACGAAGTCCTTTGTATAGTTAGCGCACTATCTCATGACACCACTCACAACACTAAGAGGAAAATGGGAGACAGACTTTGGCAAGGCATTCACTGACAAGGAATGGACAAGGCTACTGGAATTCAAGATTTAAATGTATTAATTTTGCCATTTTGCACTGTGCATGCCTAACTCCATATAAAATTAATTTGATGTATCCAACGGCGCTCTGTTGTGTCCATGTTGCCGAATGGAAGGAGCTGACTTACTCCACATGCTTTGGACCTGCCCACACTTAACAGAATATTGGACAGGTGTAACGAAAGTACTTACTGTGGTCACAGGACTGTCCCATTTGTGACACCATACAATGTTGTATACTGGGCTTACCCGTAGGTCCTAAGGGTTCTAAGGTGGTGGTGCCATTCGCAAACTTAGCACTACTACTGACGAATCGCCTCCTCACCAAGCGCTAGAAATCCCCAAGAGCCCAGAGATTAATTGAATGGCTGGAAGACCGCTGACAATCGGGCTTTGCCGCAAGCGTAGCCCTCAGATGCGAAGAACGTAGGGGACTCTGCAAGACCCCAGTCTCCAGAAATTAGCAGATAAAGGCATTCAGTCACTTGTGCACTCGCTCACAGACCCAGTCAGACACTCCTGCACTCAATCACACACCCACTCAGACTCATGTACCCACTCGGAGAGCCACTCGGAGACCCACGCACCCACCCACTCACACACCCACAAACCCACTCACAGACCCATACAGCCACTTGCACTCCCACTCACCTACCTATACAGCCACTCACACAACCACTCTCAAAGGTTACAGTTAGGAAATAAAATTTAAAAAACCGTTGGAATTCCCTGGAAAAAACTAAGGTTACATGGATGTTCTAATTAGGAATTAGAATTTTAAAAAACTTCGAAATTCGCCTAAAAGAACTAAGGCTACAGGGACGTTATAGTTAGGAAATAGCATTAAAAAAACCTAGAAATTCACTGAAAACACCAAAAGTTACAGGGGCGTTATAGTTAGGCTCAGATTTCACGTGTTCAAAACTATTGAAATTCAGCAGTTATAGTTACCTAAATGAACTATAACTTATGCCCCCGCAATGCACTGCTTATGACCTCACATATTGCATCACACATGACATGGTCAGTGACATCACTGATGGCATCTCAAATGACATCAGCGATGACATCATCCACAGAACCACTCACACACCCCGACTCAACCTTCCATACAGCACTACCACAACCACTCACATACCCATTCACAGATCCATGCAACTACTGACACACACTTACCCATACAACCACTCACTCACCCATACAGCCACTAACGGAGCTACTCACTCACCCATATAGCCACTCACACATCCTTTCACTCACACATCTATTCACTCATCCACAAAACCACTTGCATACCAATTCACACATCAATACAATTACTTGCGCGCCCACTCACTCATCTATACAGCCACTCACACAAATATATGTAGTGTGCAAAACAACCACTTACACACCCATTCAAATAGCCACTCACCCATACGTCCACTTACACACCCAGTCACACAGCCACTCAGTCACCCATACAGCCACTCGCACTCACCCACCCATAGTCACTCACACAGTCACCAACACAGCCACTCACACACTCACCCACCCTGCTACTCACACATCCACGTATTCACCCATACAGCCACTCAGACACCCTCTTCCACACTGATACAGTCACAGTGCCACTGAAATGACATATATTAGCAACAGTATCACTCAGTAGTACAAAAAGGATAGTAATTTAACTTATGAAGTACCTTAGTATATATCTTTAACTCTCAGAAACCTTTACAAAACACTTACACTCACTGGATGGTGTCATTTGAGATGTTATTAATGATGTCATGAGTGATGTAATATGTGAGGTCATAATCAGTGCATAGGTAACTATACTGCCGAATTTCAGTGGTTTTGTATTAGTGAAATCTGAGCAGCACTAATTGCTATAAAATGTCCAAAGCTGTTGTATATGGATTCTCACGCATCTTGGTCACGGGATACTTCATTGCCCATAATGCACCACGATTGTAATTCGAATGTTTTCATTGGATTTCAGTACACCAATTCATTATTTATAGTCCAATGCTTGTTTTGGGTGTATTGAAGCCGTTATAATTCCTTTCTGTGATGCATCGAGTGTCCAAGTTGCGTTCTGCCTGTGCGTAATGTTGCAGCTTGCTTAAAATTATATACAGGCCCTCGTTGTAAGGTTCCAATACCCCTCTCGCTTCCCTTGCTCATCGCCGTTTTTTACCACAAATGTATCACAGTAAAGTCCTTCGGCAAGAGCGGGTCATGCTCCCACATTTCAATATGCAAAAACACCTCCTAAGGGGAGCCTCCGACCAGGGGTGTGGAATTTAATAAAATATCTACTTGTACATGGGGCAGGTTTGCTTCATAAATCTACTTGTCCTGTAACAAAATCCACTTGTCTCTTTTGTGCAATGTAATGAAGCGACAAATTATGGCAGCTATCTCATTATATAAGGGCGCTGAAATAGCCTCTCGGATTTTTTTTTTTTTTTTTTACAGAGTTTTATATAGCGCAAACTTGACCCAAAGGTATCGGGTATCCGAGCGCTTTACATAGCACCAGTTGCGTTACATGAGGACACATTCATTTTTGTTAGGCACGGGGAGATTAAGTGATTTGCCCAGAATCACAGGATGTTCAGCGTCATTGCCGAGACTCGAACCCAGTTCCCCAGATTCGAGGTCGACTGCCCTAGCCGCTAGGCCAACTCCTCTCCCCATTATGCCAGGGCTCCTTCCATAGTAGGGTTTGAATACTAGCAATTCCCTTATGTTGCCACGTTTCCGCAGAATCTACATACTGGGGCTGAAGGTAATGGTAAGCAATAGTTTCAGGGTTGGAATGCCCTTTTGAGTCTGTTCAAACCTACTAACTTGCATGTTTTAAGGGTTTTCACCAACTCTTCTCTAATCTTTTCCCATACTGTGAAAGGAAGTTTACTCCTGACAATGGCAGAAATAAAACTTCTTCCAGGGTTGGGAAAAAAGTGGTTGGAGGGAAAGGGAACTTGCAAATACTCAGATTTTCGCATGAGCAAATCTACACTTGCATATTTACTCATGCTAAAATGCAGTTCACAAATATTTTCTAGGGGTACTATGTCTTGGCCTACTTCTGTAAAGTCTTGTGAATTCATGAAAGCCGTATAGCTGCACTTAATGCAAGGAACTGGATGCACATTTGAGACTTTATTTAATAATTGGGCCCCTAATTAGGTCTGGCGTTGACATGACTATTTGTGTTCATTAAAATTGTGTCTCTCTGTCTATCGGCTAGTTTCTCTGTGAGTGACAGCATTCTGTTCTTTCACAAGAAGCATATCGACACAGTCGTTTTGTTCAGTGCCAGGAACTACTGTGGCAATGTGTGCTTTTTGAGACCAAAAACATTTTTTGCTTGTGCCAATGTTTGTTATAATGGTGAGGGCCTGCCCGCTCCCCCATCAATAAGGTTTTACAAAAACCATGCCAAAACAAGTCACACATTGGCAAAACCAAAAGGATGACCAACAATTTCCGACCTACTGGCTTTACCAATGCTTGTTTATTTTTATGTTTCTCATAATCTTATTAAAACTGGTTACGCTGATTTTCCATTATGAATATTTTTGAGAAATACTAGCATACATCAACACATTTCACTAAACGATGCAGCAAAGAAATGGTATCTAAAATTTTACAGTAGTTTAGCGAAAAGTTTTTGTATTTTTTTGTGAACATTTTATTTTGAAAGCAAAGAATCATCAGTCTTGATTTCAAGCTTCTGCAAATATTTGCATCTAATCAGAGAGAACTCTGGGAGCATTATACATAGCCTCGTATTGCTAAACATTGAAAATGTATGTACATGTTTTTATACTGGAACCAGTGTCAGTAGTGCATTCTTAGCTTACAACACGTACTTGGATTGCTCACCCTAACAATAAAGGTTTTGCATTAATGAACCATAAATACAAGTTTGAACAGCTTTATCACATGGACACAAATATTACCTTAACTGCAGGCAATGCCTTTCCCTGATCCACAGTGTGGTACTGTAAACTGGCAGTCAAAGGGTTTGTGCTGTAGGGCGTTGGGCATACTTGTCCCAAGGACATAATACACATGAAAGCTTGTTGCCCTTGACCCCAAACAATATGTCCCGGGCGTCGGGCTATAGGAATTCCACATACCTGCCTCCGACCCTGCAGGGCAGCTTCAGCAGACAGCGGGAACGAAGCAGCCTGCCAATATGTCAGCAACACAGAAACAAATGCCGAAGCACAACTCCATAACAGAAGCTAAAACATACCCAACTTTACAATAACTATTACTAATCTACTTACTGCCACTTCCACCCCCTCCCTAATGTCCAGTCCCCATAATTGCATGTATAGACACATATAAATTCGCAAAGTGCATTTCAGATCCACACGCATTCATTTGCAAAGCTCATTTCTACTTGTTTTCTTCCCTGATTAATCACTCATATTCAAACTTTTAAGGGGCTCTAACAAATGATCCCATACTCGTAGCCTTTCAATTGATCCTCTTCCTTTCCTTACATCACTATATAACACTGTGCCCTCATAGAACGCCCACCGAATCAGCTCCTGTTTCCATTTTGGCACCCAGGGGGGCTTGGGCGCCTTCCAATTTATAGTTACCTCCCGTCTAGCAAGTACCAGAGCAAAGTCAATACAACCTGTTATGTTTTTACGCCTAGCGGGTGTTGGAAATACCCCCAGCAGACTGACAACAGGAGCACACTCAATAGATCTCTGTTACGTCATTAATACAGGGTGCTACCTCCCTCTAGTATTCCTCTAATAATAAACATGACCACACCATGTGTAACATTTCTACTCTTTGTTTCCCACACCTAGGGCATGTCACAGTTGTCTGATAGATCCGAGCAATTTTCCCCGGGTTAGAAATGCCCTGTGTAAATAAAAAAAAAAAATTAAAAATGGTAAATCTCGCATTTCTAGACACAATGTTTGAATTTGCAAGAATCTTAGTCAATTTCAAATCTGGAATTGGGTGTGCCAAATCCTCCTCCCATTTTCTTTAAGACCTACAAGAGACGTTATCATATAATTTCTTAATACCGGAGTAAGACACGTTACCGCCTTCATGCGGCTGGTTATAGTACACAATGTTTGACTAGCACTGTGTAATTGAGGCTCTTTTAAACCCATGCCCCAATGGCGGTACACCCTAGCAATCACCGGCCAATGTAATAAAAATTACACTCTCGGGATCTCTAAAGTGGCAGAAAAGTCCTCAAATGGTAGCAGCTACCTATCTATTACCATGGACACCCCATGATTAGCCCAGTTTGCTAAGCCCCTCAATCTCCCCCCGGATTGATTTGCTCCAAACATCTCAACGGAATGTCTGGAGAATAGTCCCTCTTAGCATGAGTTTGTTGGAGTGCACAACGTCAACAATGTCGCACAACCTTCAACGCAGTGGGCATTCCCCGCACTGGTCCTCTGACGGGGGCCAAGAGTATTCTATACAACCCATCTAAATTTGGTAGCATCTCCAAATTTGCCTCCAGTGGAAATCTTCGTGAATTAATCCACTGTATAAACCATGGTAACTGAGCCGCTAGGTAATAGGTTTCCATATCTGGCTTAGCTAATCCTACCTGTAAAGTGGGTAGTTGTAATTTAGCCAAAGGCTGTTCCCCATATGAGAAACCAACGGAAAATCGATTTCTCTAAAAACTCTACAAGGTATCACCATGGGCAGTGTTGTGAAGAAGTAAAGCAATTGGGGCAACTGCACCATTTTTGCTACTGCTATTTGTCCTGCGACTGAAAGCAGCAGTGTTCTCCAGAAATCCACAGATGCCCTTAGTAGCCCTTAGTAGCCACACCAATATTACCCTGTAATCGAATCCCCAGATATTTTAGACACGTTCCCTCCCAATTAAGTCACCTCAGATCAACAGTTTGCGGCACTTCCTTCTGTAATGGGATCAAGTATGATTTATTCTGGTTAATGCATAACCCAGTAGCTTGCCCAAACCAATCTAGGAGGTTTATAGCATGAAGCAAATCTACATTTGCATCTTTGAGAAATAACAGCATATCATCTGCATATAATGCGGACTAATGTTGTACACCTTGTACCTCTAGTCCGCTGTAAACTCCTCCAGTTCTCACACAACTTGCAAGTGGCTCCATAGCAATTGCAAACAATATTGGCGAACTTGGGCATCCTTGTCGAGCCCCTCTTCCCACCACATATTTTTCAGAAATATGCCTACCCGTTTTGACTCGAGCAGTAGGTGTCGCTTACAAAAGCTTAATCCATCTAATAAATTGGTTACCCAATGCCATCTTTTTGAGCACTCTATAAAGGAAACTCCAGCTAAGACTATCAAAGGCCTTTTCAATAACTGTTGCCGCAATCACCTCTTTTTCTTATCAAAATCAGATTCCCTAATCGCCAGTACCCTCCTAATGTTATGAGCCGTATTTTGTCCCACAATGAACCCAGGCTGGTCTGTATGTATTAGTTTAGGCATTAATGGTTGTTAGATTTGGGGGTCTCTAGTTGGCAGAGGTAGGTACCTTTGACCAAATAGGGACCCTTGCGTCTAGTCAGGGTAAGGGGGATACACTCCTAAAATAACCCCTGCTCACCCCCTTGGTAGCTTGGCACGAGCAGACAGGCTTATCTCAGAGGCAGTGTGTAAAGCATTTGTGAACACATACAGTAATCAAGTGACAACACTACAGATGGACACCACACCAGATGTATATTAAAAATAAGTATCTTTTATATAGATTTAACACAAGACCACAAACGACAAAAATCCACAATACTGTACTTCAAAAATGGTAGAATTAGCTTAGTTCTCTTAAGATGGTAAATGCGACACTTTGAGTTCAATGTACCTTAGGATGCGTAACGCTATACAACGAAAGTGTTGCAGGGAAGGTGATGCGTCGGTTCCTTACACGCAAGAACGGTGAAGCGTCGGGTCCCTACTGATGCGTAGGGGATGCGTCGGTTCTTCTCTGCGAGGGGAGGTGATGCGTCGGTTTCTTACTGCGCTTTCGTGGCGATGCGACCAGCAACGCCGTGATGCGATGAAGATCCGGTGCAATGAACAAAGATGGCGTCTTCTTGATGCGACACGATGCGTGCACGCCCGACGTCCGTGCGGCGACTCAACGATTCTTCAGAGCCGCGACAGGCCCTGCGACACGCTTCCCGGTGATGCGGTGGCGTCTGATGCGACGTCGGTCCTCTTCTCCGGCGATGCGGGGCGCTTCGGCAACAATGCTTCTGAGCCGCGACAGGCCCTGCGACACGCTTCCCGGTGATGCGGCGGCGTCTGATGCGAAGTCGGTCCTCTTCCCCGGCGATGCGAGGCGCTTCGGCAATGATGCGACAGCCGTGCGGCGACTCAACGATTCTTCTGAGCCGCGACAGGCCCTGCGACACGCTTCCCGGTGATGCGGCGGCGTCTGATGCGACGTCGGTCCTCTTCTCCGGCGATGCGAGGCGCTTCGGCAACGATGCGACAGCGGCGGCGACACTCTTCTCCGTTGATGCGGCGGCGTCTGATGCGACGTCGATCCTCTTCAACGATGCGAGGCGCTTCGGCGGCGGCGCTTCTTCTTCGTGAGTCGCGCTTCCAGCTCCTTGCGACACGCAGTCCCTCAGAAAGTCCAGCTCAGCAGCAGGCACTTTACAGAAAGACTCTTGGGGAGCTGGTTGGTGAAGTCTGTTGTCCCTGAGACTTCAGCAGGAGGCAAGCTCTTCTCTCAAGCCCTTGGAGATCTTTTACAAGTTGATGAAAGTACACACAAAGTTCCTTTCTCCTTTCTTTGGCAGTCAGGCAACCACTGCAGGCCAATCCCCCAAACAGCACTCAGCTTAGGGATAGTCTCCTCCTCAGTTTCTCTGGTTCCTCTCCTCAGCAAAGGTTTCTTCTCGTTTCCCAAAGTGATCTGATCTTCTGGGGTTTGGGTCCCCTCTTTTATACACATATTCTCTTTGTTCTCTGAAGGCAGAGAGGCCTTTGCCTGGTCCAAACCAGTTCTGGTCAGTCCTGGAGCACTTTGTTGACAAGACTCCTTCTTTCCTTTCACAGAGTAGGCCAGGGACATCAGACACACCACAGGAGGTGGAGCCAGCATTTTGGAGGGAAGGCACAGCCCTATTCAGGTCCCAGGTGCAACTCCTCCCACCTATCTCCATGCAGATCTCTCTATTCAGCCCTGTGCTGACTCACCCTGTCTCCTGGAGTCCCCAGCCCCTGTCACTCACAAACCCAGACAAGGAATACACAACCTAGCAGAGGCAGGCTTGGATAGTTAGGCAAGAAAATACCTACTTTCTAAAAGTGGTATTTTCAAACACAGAATGTTAAAACCAACTTCACTAAAAGATGTATTTTATCATTCTGAGTTCAGGCATACTAAATTCGTTTTTCTACCATGTTCCCTGGGTCAGTTAGGATCATAAGCTGTAATAATCAAACTGCCCATTCTGGCCTATGGGGAACAGGTAGCCTTGCAATAGTGAAAAACGAAAATGGCTGTAATTCACTATTAGGACATGCCACACACACCAGGGAATGTCCTACCTTAAACTTACAATGCACCCTGCCCTTGGGCCTACCATAGGGGTGACTAATATGCAGAAAAGGGAAGGTTTAGGGACTGGCAAGTGGGTGTACTTGCCCAGTCAACATGGCAGTACCAGACTGCACACAGGCTCTGTAATGGCAGACCTGAGACACACTTTTACAGGCTGCTTCTGTGGGTGGCACAACCAGTGCTGCAAGCCCACCAGCAGCATTTTGTTTACAAGCCCTTGGCACACTTAGTGCATTGTACTAGGGTCTGACAAGTAAACCAAATCAACCAATCATGGAGTCACTAATCCATACATCAATTTACCATAGGGAGCACTTGCACTGTGGCACTGAATAGCAGTGGCACAGTGCCCAAAGCATCTATAACCAGCAAAAACACATGAGGCAACAGCAAAAAATGGAAGGGAGACCCACGCCAGCAGTGCCAGGTCTAACAATGGTGATAAGTGCATTGCCAAGACTCTACTCAGTATTTTGTAATCCCGATTAAAATGTAAAGTGAACGATAAGCTAGTACATCCTCAGGGGCTCTTCCTGGGTTTAACAATGGGATCACGATAGCTTCCGCAGTTATGTGGGGCAAACACCCCGCCTTGCGGGCTGCCAAGTAAAGATTAACCAGCTTCGGACCCAACACCCCCATATAAGGATAATAAAATTCCACAGGGAGCCCATCCAACCCAGCAACTTTCCCTCTTGCCATTTGTTTTATGGCAGCCTTCACTTCTTGAATAGTTATGTCCCCACCCAGTTCTCTTGTCTCATCCACTGTAATCCTGGGCAAATCTACCAGCTCTAAAAACTCATTAATAAACTGTGAAGGAAGCTCCAATGGCACAGCATATAAATCTGTATAAAATTCTCTAAATCTTCTATTGATGGCCTCCTGTGTATAGCGGTGTGTACCATCCTCAGGATCTACCTCCACTATCTATGTGCCCCTATTCTTATGGTTTGTGAGCCAGGCCAACAAAGTACCCGCCTTGTCACGCTCCGCATGCGCCCTTCTCATATACTCTCTGTAGTCAAAGCCACACAGTTTTTCTGCATCTACCGCTACTTCTTCCCTTGCGTCCAATTGTTGCTGTTTCAAATCTGGCTTTCCTAGCCTCGCCAACTCTTAACTCTCGCACCACTTTCTCATTCTTCTCAATCTCTTTCACAAGGGTATGGCTAACCACCACTATCTTTGCTATACAGTGCCCTCGAATCACAACTTTAAACACATCCCACTCTGTCAGAAGAGACGCAGTCAAAGGCTCATTCTCCTGAAAATAATTTTCCACTGCCTCTCCTATAACAGTGCAAAACACAGGATCTTCCAAAGCCTCAACTCGCAAGCGCTAGGCCGGTATTCGTGCCCATTCTCTATTTCACCCCAGTGAAAGTAGAACAGGATTATGGTCAGAGGTTGTTCTGCATAAGTACTCCACATTTCGGACCTCACGATGCAACGCAGGGTGACACAAAAATGTATACAATTGTACATGAAGGTCATGAAGCCCTGAAAAGTATGAGTAGTCCCTAATATCTGGGTGCGTTTACCTCCACGAGTCCACTAACCCTCATCTTAGTTTCTAAATTGCCGAGCCACACGATGCACTGATGAATTCATCAGGGCTGTATGTGATATATCGCGGTCTGGGTCAGCGATACAGTTTAAGTCACCTCCCAAGAGGATACTGTGTGTCATGTATGGTGCTAATTTCCTGGTTAATTCCTGAAGCAATCCACCCTGATCTGTATTTGGAGCATAGACCCCCACCCCCAATGGTCAAATCCTGCCCATCCAGACGCCCCAACACCTCCACATACCTTCCATCTGGATCAATGAATTTATTTGTTTTCTGAAAAGGCACACAATGGTGAACCCATATCAAAACCCCCTTTGCGAAAGCAGAATATGCTGTGACATACAACTGGCCCCGTCATCTCTTTCGCAATGCTTCCCTTTCAGAAGCTAAGAGATGGGTCTCTTGCAGTAGAGCAAATGGCGCTCCCCGTCTTTTTCAATATACATCGACTTTATAGCTTTTAGTCATGTTATTCAATCCTCGCACATTCCAACTAATAGAATTGTACGACATGCTAGACATCTTATCTTTTTCCAATCTTTACACATATACTTTGCATAATGGACCAGTGGACTTCTTAACCTACTTAACCAAAACCAAACTCCCCAATCCCAGGACTAGAATGCACGCACTCCCCATCCAAACTGAATAACTCCCACTTTGAATGCTACCTTTAAGGGGTTAGACCCATTCACCCGCCTCGCTGCTGCCCTTCACACCACCCACCTTACAATCAAAATGCAGGCACCCACCCCATATTCCTACATTTACAATATTTTTCTACTCATTGTGTGCGCTTCCCTCAAAAGATATCATCAGATGTGCCTGGTGTGACATGTGGCAAAACCACCTCCGACTCCGAACTAGAGGTGCTGGACCCATCTGTTTCCATCCCCTTCTTCTCATCAGTATTTTGTGTAACGATTGAAATTCTGCTCAACTACGACCCTCCACCTCTCTGACCAGACTTTTCTGCTCTTGACGAGCCTGTATCCTAGAGGGAGCTGCACCTCCACCTTTCCTTCCCCTGCTTTTAGACTGACTAACTGGTTGCTTCTTGTTTTTGGTACAAGCACACTCTCTCCGGGGGAGCTGATCTATCCACTCAGATACCAGTTGAGGTGAGGTAAAAAACAGTGCCTCTGGCCATAAGCAACACACAACTTAGTAGGAAACAACATTGCATAGGTAATCCCCCTCTAAGGCACCCATCGACCTCTGTAAAAGAAGCCCTTCGCTTTTGTACTTCCATATTGAAATTGGGGAACACCATTACTCTCTGGTTCTGTACAAAAATATCACCCTTCATTCGTGCCTGCGCTACAATATGATCCTGGTCTTTCAAATATAGCAATCTGGCAATCATTGGTCATGCCGAATCTCCTGGCTGAGGAGGCCGTCCAGGTACCCGATGTGCCCTTTCCAGAGAATAATACTGAGATAGCCCCACCGGAGCCACCACTTCCCTCAACCGTGACTCCAATAATGAAGTCATGTTTCCATTGACCCCCTCTATCCATTCTGGCAGCCCTATAATGCGAATACTATTACTTCATTCCCTGTTTTCTGTGTCCTCCGCCCTTGTTTCCAGCACCTTTACTTTCTTTTCTAGGTTTTGTTGTTTTCGCATATCGCATATTTCTGGGGTAGTTTAGTCTAGTGTGCATTTTGCACTCGCAACCCTCTCCATCAGACGGTGATAATCCTCTCTTAGTAACCCCTGTTCTGTCACCAGACCATCAATTTTCCTTTCTAATGCTTCTTGCGAAGCAGCAATAGCCTGCAGAATAATGTCTAGAGTCGCTGCCGGGCATTCCCGTCTATCCTCATTTGCTCTCACCTCCTCTACTACAACTGGCCCGTTAAAAGGCCATCTCCTTTTTATTTTTCTTGGTATTTTTTCTCATTGTGCTATCAACCTCTAGTGCTTAAATCTCTCAAGAGAGTGTGCTTACAGACTGTGTTTATGGTGTATTGTAGCTACATGTAGCGCTACATTTATGCTGTGTTATGGTTTAGGAGTAACAAGTGTGTTTTATATAATATAGGTACTTCCGATGCCCCACATCAAGTTCAGACTTGGCAGTGCAAGCCCCTCTGGCTTCTGTGTATTTTTCACTGTAGGCCGCTTGCAGTGGGCACTACAGTCTATCCGTGCGCCACACCTCCAGCTGGAGCAGCTGCCATCTATGGCTTCCCTGGTTCAGATACGCTGCATTTATAGTTACATTGCATCCAAGTAACTTGATTGGTTGAAAGTGTGTAACCTGCTCTATATAGTGGCTAACAGTGCAACAGGTAGTCAGTAGAGCTTTGGGAATATTTCCTAACTGGGACGTTCAGCCTTTTTCTTGTGTCCGTGTCTGAAATGTTTGCTGGATCAGGACCTCAAGTTAGGTTTTTAAAGTGATAAGAACAACTGATTGAGGATCGAAGATGTCAAACAGATCCTGGGCCTAAACAACAAAGATGGTTAAGACCAATTGCAGCCTAACTGAAGGCCAGCAATGGTGACGAGGGATGTATTGTAAAAGGTTCACCCAGAAATCACCAACTGAATGATAGTGAGAGCAAAGCAAGCAAAGACAAACTGTTTCCATCATATTTTCAGTGGTGACCACAGCAGTGAAGATGGACCTATGTGACTGGCTTCATCCAGATAAGACACCATCTTGATGTTATTGATCTAGTGCCACCAGGCACTGAGGGGGTAACTCTGCTTCACTAATAGAGCAGAAGAGTGGTGGAGAGCTGGGCGGGGGTATTGTTCAGGGGGGAAGGGATTCAGTGGATTTTTGAGGAGTTGCAACCCCGCTGACTTGTTGTTTTTCCAGCGGATTCAGTCCCTTGAGTTCTGTCCTACACACCTTTGCCACAATCATTAGTAGCACTATACCCCGCTTAGAATTTAATATGTTCATATTCCTAGTTCTTACTCAAGTGTTTTTTGGGGTTGTTTTTGGAAAAGATTGGGAATGTCATAATGTTAGCAACATATGACCACCCATAAGACAAGAGCACCCAAATTTCCCAAGCTACATCTGGACTCGAGCACTACTCTATTTAGATACTCAGTGATGACTCCTTTATGGATATATATCCATATATCCCCCTCAAAGCTGTAAATGTCAGGGGCCTCAGTAACCCCTCTAATAGGCTAATTATATTTGGGGGAACTGTAAGCTACCGGAGCAGATATCTGTTTCCCCCAAGAGACCCACCTGTTTTGGTCAGACCAGGATGAAGATCTAACCCTTCCCACTCCAAATACCATGCTACCACCCCTTCCAAGAGAGCAGTGGTGGCTATTCTTCTTCTCCTCTTTAAGGGCACATTTATCAAGCATTAAACCAAGGTGGACAAGGCGAGGAGATGCTTGATGTCTTATGAGAATTCAGCCTCATCACATTAATGGCTTTATGCACTCCAAGCCTTGAGAAAAATACATTTATAAAAGCACCCTACTAATACTCATGGACTGTACTCTGGTCCACTTTTGCTAGGGGGGGGGGGTGATCTCAATGTGATAGGTCTCAGCAGTGTTTGGGAGGCACCTCTGAACTGTCAGTAGAGGAGAAGGCCTACCTCGGAGATCTGGGTCTAATTGGCCCTTGGCATAATCTCTATCCCTGGCATTAGAATATTCTCAATATTTGGCAGCACACCAAACATAATCTTGCATTGACTTTGTCCTCTTGGATAAGAGGTTGAAGCACCTATTGGAAGAGGACGACCAACTTCACCAAATACTTTCCAACCATAGCCTGGTGGGAATCCCCTTGAATTGGCAGTTTGAAGCAGGGAATAAATATGGCAACTCATGGCACTTAAACAGTTTTCTACTGAGACCCTGTGGAGGTCCATGAATTTAGTGAAACTCTTAGAGTACTTTGACATGAATGACCCAGAAGAGGTTAGTGAAAAGAGTGGTGTTGGGGATGCCTTAAAAGCAGTCATCCAGAACACCATCATCCAAGAAGTACCACATCTCAGACACATGCAGGAACTCACCTTGGTCAACCTTACAACCAAACTAAAAGATTTGGAATTCCTACACAAAAAGAATCCTTCCCAAAATAATTGGAGGCAGTTCATCACCGTACGTGGCCTTCTTCGTGCCCTAGAATAAAAAAAAAAGCTAATTAGAGCCTCACTAAAAAGGGAGTTTGCTTCCACAAGGAGGCTAATATATCAAGTCCACTTCTGCCACGTAATTTAAAGGCAAAACAAAGCATATAGACACATAAGGAAACCAAAGCAAAGAAAAGAAAGGTTTTACTCAAATCACAAAGGAAGAAAAGCTTATCGCCTTCCATGCCTACTACCAAAGCCTTGTACATGGTGCAACATGTCTACCCAGAGGATTATGTATCATACCTGGTCTCCATCATGCTCCCCAAGCTGTTCTAACCGCAATCTTAACCACTTGAAGACCCTATCATGGCAGCAGAGATCTTGGGAAATGAAGCTAGCCAAGGCACCAGGCCCTGATGGCTTTACTTCTCGCTTCTACAAGAGTTTCCCTACTTAGCTCTTCCCTATACTGACAACGCTCTTCAATGAACTAACGCTGATAAAGGTGTTTCGCAATCAATGACGGAGTCAAGAAGTTCTCTGCTAGCCAAACGTAACGTCCCCAGACACTGAGAGTCCGGTGCCTGGTGAATGACAGCACCATACCGGATTTCAGGGCTTTAGACCAATCCAGTTGGCAAGATCAGGCCTGTGGTAGCTCGAGATGGTCGCCCTGGGAATGTGGTGTGGGGCGTAGGAGCAGGAAGGGGCTGTTGTTTATGGTTTTGGCTGTTAGGCAGTGTATAGTTTATTCGGGAGGGAGGGTCTAGGTGGTTGTGCCCACCTTTATTGTTTTGTACTTGTTGCATATCTTATTTGCTATGCAAAAATCGTGGAAACTTTAGCAACAGAGATCCTATAGATACTGGGCCAACAGATTTGTAGTTTGTTTTTACTATTGTAAAGGGATAATTTTGCTAAAGAGAATAGAGATCTTGTTTGTATATGGAGTAATGGGCACCAAACTTCTAAGTGACACATCTTTTTCAAAATTTCTTCAGTTCAATTTCCAGTTGGTTTATTTCCCAAAGATGGGGTTTTTTAAAATTCTTTTTTTATTCTATATTTTATTAAAGTTATCAAGGTAAAAAAGCACAATCTTACAAACATCCCATACATTGAGTATCATGGCAGTAGATCAAAGCAGTGCACATCTGTGTATTTCATGAAAGACAACAGTTGAGATATGACTACATGATCCCAGCAGTACATTTCGCAAAGAACATTTAGGTCCCGTCTCCTGTGATGTGTAGCCTCACATGAGGTCAAAGAGCAACAGGTAATGGATCACAGCAGCGGTGCTGTCTCTCACCATTGTACACTTTGTGGTATGTTATGGCAATCTTAAAACACCCATGCTCCAGATCTCTACAGCTCAGGGTCCTCAACAGCAGCAGCCTGAGAGTCTGGATGGTCTGTGGTTTCCTGGTGGGCAGAATATGTAACAAGCAGGCCCAATATGTCTTTGGACCTTGAGGTAGGGGGCATAAGGTCCAATACGCGCCCAACTGTCCACGGCAGTATACGGCATCGCGCAGCCAACATCAAGTATGGGGTACAGGTCTTCGCCCCCAATGCATAGCGAGATTCCTCTTAGCAAGGATGAGGAGTATGGCCGTTAAGTGTCTGACTCCCTTCGGGACATCTTTGAGGTATCCCAAAAGGACCACCAACGGTGTT
This sequence comes from Calotriton arnoldi, assembly GCA_963921515.1. Taxonomy (NCBI): domain Eukaryota; kingdom Metazoa; phylum Chordata; class Amphibia; order Caudata; family Salamandridae; genus Calotriton; species Calotriton arnoldi. The sequence goes on along the minus strand of CAWUFW010001692.1, from coordinate 383,099 downwards.
CTGTTGAACTGGTGTTACATAATCGTGTCCAGCACAGACCCCCAAAAGGTCACCACCCCAGAGCAGCTCCATGCCAGGTGCAGAAAATCTGCATCCAGCACCCCACACCGTACAGTGTCCTGTGCAGAGTTGTGACTTCTCTTGCGTTGTAACATATAACCGGGTGTTAAGATGTCTTTGGGAAGCCACACATATAATAGTTAAAAGCACTTGCAGCTCCAGTGGAGGGTCAAAAAAACGTCAAGAATGTCTCTCGGCCCGTGGCACGGAGTCTATGGATCAAGAATACATCCAGTGGGGTGCTGGTTGACCCTGGTTGTATGTCATGAGTAGTGACAAAGCTGCCTTCAGGGAAAGACTCCCCAGTGTCATCAATTGTAGCCGTTTTAGGCTTGCTCATACCCCTCGATCTAGTGTTAGTGGCAGAGCTGGGTTTTGCATGGTGGGGATTAAGCTAGCGCAAAGAACTGGTAGGGACAAGTCGCTGTCTGAAGCGCTGCCATGCCCAGACTGTCCAGTTGACAGCGTCCACCCCGCCCTGGGGCTGCTTCATGGGGAGACACATTACAGTCAGCGGGCAGGACACTACATTATCCAACTCAACAGCCACATGCAACTGCAACGGCATGGGGTGATGCCAATAGTATGCAAACTGTCCCTGAGCACAGTAATAGTACAGCTCCATGCTTGATGCACAGAGTCCCCCCTGCTCAGATAGGAGTGTAAGCAACTCCCAGGTGGCTCTGGGCTGTCACCCTCTCATGCCAGGTTACCAAGGGCCGTCCTGAGGCATATAAAAAAAGTATTTGATGGGCAGATGGTTATGTTTATGGAGAGATATAAAAAATTTGGGAAAATTACCATTGCGGGAATCGCAATCCTGCTTGCCATAGACAGCAGCAATTTGTTCCAAAATAGCACTCTTTCTTCCAGCCATGTCAGCGTTTTCCCTTAGTTTTCTCGCCATGTCTCATCTAAGATCCATAAGCCCAAATATTTAACGGCTGAATCTGCCCAACACAGTGGGTACTCAGAACTGACCCTGCATGTGCCCTGCGCAGGGGGGATATAACAGATTTTGGTCAGTTTATCGTGATACCAGACAGACCTTTGTAGTGGATGAATTCCCAGAGTATGAGTGAGAGGCTGAACACGGGATCACGTATATATAACGTTATGCCATCCACGTACATGGAGACAAACAGATGTCTAGAGGTGTAATTGAGTCCGCATTGTGAGTAGTGTTGTCGCAATCAGGCCGCCAAGGGCTCAGTCGCTATCGTGAACAACAACGGGGGCATCGGACACCTCTGCATGTTGCCTCTCGAGATTGAAAATGAGGAGGTGACCTCGCCATTCACCCAGAAGCCCGCAGTAGGATCTGTATAGAGCAGTTAGATCCATTGTAGGAAATGTCGGCTAAAACCAATCCTTTCCAGCAGATGAATTAGGTACTCCCATTCTAGTGAGTCGAACACATTGGTGGCATCCAAAAAGTTTGCACCAGCCTGTGGCTCCAGGTTTAAAGTATGTAGGAGTGCAAATATCATTCTGAGATTGTGGCTGTGGTCTGTCCCGGGATAAATTCTGACTGGTCCGGTCAAACTGTAGTCTGCATCAAAAGTGCCCGCCTATCTGCAATCAACCGGGTCAGTATCTTATTGTCCACATTTATCATAGACAGCGGTCTATAGGAATCACATCTCTCAGAGGCGTTTATCTGGTTTCAATATGGTGACAATAAGTGCCTCTCGAAGGGAGGGGGGGGAGGTCTACCAAGCTTGAAATCCTCTTTATACAGCAAGCACGTGTAGGGCCAGCAACTGGGTATATTTCTTATAGAAGGACAGCGGAAGGCCATCCAGCCCTGGAGCTTTGTCACCTGCCAGGTATCCTCGATTGTAAAATGAACATAAAGATATTGCCTGTGCTAGTTATCCAGCCAGAGGAGCTATATGTAATCAGTATAGGACGTTATGTGGTCCACGGTAAAACCTAAAAAGGTCTGGGCAATCTCGTCAGCAATATTTTGTGTCTCCCCCAGTTAGTCTGCAATCTGAGGTATGTATGCAGTATTTCGAAGCTTCCAGAGTAACCTGGCCATGGACTTGCCCGCTCTGTCCCCCTTTCCGTATACTCTGGCCCAAGATTCCTTACTCACATGGTGAAGTTCCCTGTCTACCAGCTCATTGTATTGAGCTTTTACTTGATGTCTGCTAGCGTCACTGTGTCTTTAGTAGCAGATGACACAGCTCCAGGTTGCAGATATCTGTCTCCAGGTGTGTCAGTTGGGCATGCAGTGATCTCAATACACCCATCTGTTTAGATATGCAGATCCCCCTTATCACCACCTTGAAAGCCTCTCAAAGAGTACCCTCAGAAGACACCGTCTGGGAGTTGAGAGTCAAGTAGTCCACAATAACGGTGCATATATCGTTCCTAAATATTGGGTCGCGGAGCGCCCCAGACTGGTGCCTCCACACAAATGCCTTTGTCTGCTCACCCTCCATTGAGAGTTCCATAAGCACTGGGGAATTGTCAGAAAGTGTCCTTGTCAGGTGCTCCACTCGCACCAGGCAGCGGCAGAGATTCTAAGTGATCAACCAGTAGTCTATTCGGGACCATGTATTCTGTGTGTATGTGGTGCATGTGTCCTCGAGCGTCTCTATTGTGGAGTCTCCACATGTCGGCTAAATTGCTGTCTATAGTGATATTGTGTATTTGACGGCGGCGCCTGTGGGTTCGGCCGCATAAGGGTGCTAGATCTATCCATTGTTGTGTCCAGTATCACATTAAAGTCACCTCCCCACACTATGGCGCCATGGCCTTGGCTCAACACCTGACTCCACTGGTCCCTAAAGAAATCAGGGTTATCTATATTTGGGCCCTACACAGAAACAATTTTCATATATTTTTCTTGCAACGTTCTACATAGTATGACATATCTACCCTCTCTGTCGCATGTCACCTTGTTAGTGCACCATTGGGTCCCCCTACAGATGACTATTACCACTCCCTGTGCATACCCTGAGTAGGGGGCTACATGCATTTCAGCCATCCACCCTCCTCACAGCCTATGGAGCGTGTAACCTGTCAGGTGAGTCACCTGTAAAGAGCTACCTCTGCAAGGAAGCAATTTAAATAAGCTAGTACCCATTGAGGCTTAGGAACATCGTTCATACCTCTAATATTCCAGGAAAGGAATTTCACAACATATATGTGAGGTCTCTGGAGATTCATGATTTCTGGGCTCTGTATGTGAGGTCATCTAGCGCTCCAAGGGGTGCCAAAGGCCCCGTCTTAACGGTGCCTGCCAGACCATGTTGTTTGATGTACCTGCAGTGTGCGACATGTAAAGGAAAATTCATTCCCACCGCCTCCCACACCAACAGCCCAAGCCTGTTGAAGGCATGACCCCCTCATACAACAAGAACAGCAACCCACTGAAGGTAACAAAACAAATCTAACACATCATGTAATAATTGGGGTAATTACTGGTAAACATCCCTCAGGTAGTCAGGTGGCCGAGCGACCTCCACTCCCCCGTAGGGCCTGTCATGAAAGTGGGAGGAGGTGCTCTCGGGCCCAGCGAGCGATGTGCACGTTCCATGGAAAAAAGCAAAGTGAGAGAATACGCGAACAGCAAACGAAACATGGTTTCGAGATAGGTTTCCATTTTGTCCATAGCAGTGGACTCGGGGAGACCCAGAACTCGGAAATTGTTGCGTCTGGACTGCACCTCTAAATCTTAATTTTTAGCTTTAACCACAGCTAGTACTTTCTCCATTTTGCGAAGCTGCTCGTTTGGAGTCGTAGCCATGTCTTCAGTGTCAGAGACTTGGTTTTCCACCTGGTCCATGCAGTCATGCTTGTCCATGTGCCCCTTCATGTGTTCTAGCCTACTTGTGAGAGAGTCACTCCTGGCATCCATCTTATGGAGGCTCTGCTGCACTGAAGTGAGAAATGGCCAGATGTTTTGTTCACGCTGTACATCAGGGGTTGGTGCAGAGAGCTCAACACTTCCCTCCGTCTCTTCCGTTGTGTGAGTGGTTCCTTTGCTCTCAGAAGGGAGCTTTGCTTGCTTCTGGTCTGTTTTGCCCATTGTGGCAAGGAGAGAAGCGCCCGGTGTCTCACATGAGTAGGCTCGTCCGGCGGCACTCCTGTCTGTATGTTTGTCCCAGATCCCGCCACTCCCTACGGAGGCAGGGGGGAGCACGAGCAGATCCAGGGCCCCTCACCCCCTCTGCCACGTCCGGTGTTCGTCTCAATGTTCCAAATGGGCCAGATAGCAATGGTCTCCCCCTCACTCCCCTACGGCTCCTCCCTGTTCAATAATCTCAGGGGCCAGGCAGGCTCAATTGCTACTCCTGCAACCCCGCTCACAAAGGCAGCAGAACCTCCCATTCACGTGGTGGTCTCCCCAGGCTCCGGTCTGCTGAGGCACAGACATGTCTTTCACTCCGCACTCACTTTCCCACCTGTCTGTTGTTCCACCAGCCTCCGCTCTCCACACTGGTATTCCTCATTGCAACCGCGCCAGTTTGGTATGAGGCCTCCTCTCAGCGGCCTCCGCGTAGCCCGGGGATCCTCCACAGCTACGCAGAGCCAGCAGCCTCTGTGCCGTCAAGCCCCGTCTCATCAGCCCCCAGCACGGCTGCCAGGTGAGGGCCCCGACCTCTCTCCTCAGTGGGTCCCATTTCCTGCAGCTGCGCTGAGCCGGCGAGCTGCGCCCAGGCGTCCCCAGGCGAGCAAGCAGGCCAGAGCTCACAAGTATCCAATCACGGGTCTCTAAGATCAAACGCAGACCCGGGCCCCCAGCTTCTTCACCCAAAGGACCCCAACCACACAGTCAAGAAGAAGAGGATGGGTGATATTGGCTCAGATAAATGACAGATTTAGGCCGCAGCTGACAGAGCCCCTCTTAAGTGCGCCGTCTTCCGGCCCGGCTCTCTGTAGCCCCCCACCACATATAGGTAAAGGCTATTGGTTCCTGAAATACCATTCCTTTTGGGTTTGTTTCTCTTTGGCATTGAGACTGCATTGACTTCATCCATGGTACCAATAAAGTGTAATGGTATTATTCTGAGAAGGAATAATGCAGTTAGACTGCCTATTTATGGAATCCTTCCTTTTGGTGTGAAAACAGAATAGTTTGCAACTGCCTTCTGTGGAATGCATGTATTTTTACTGTGGAGTGTTCGCTTGGTATTTTTTGTTTTTTATTCTGTTTTTATGTGGGTAAATGTATTTTAATATTTTGTTTTTATTTGATCTTTTTTTAGCTCCATTCCTTTTATGTGTTCATGTGGCATGGTGCGGATGGGAATTCCTCAAGCTGATAATGTCAAAAACGTCTTACAGCAGAAAGTTAGTGTCTGCTAAGGTCAGTAATCTGGATTCATGTGTCTTTTCTAATATACGTTTATTATCTTTTCCTTCTTAACACAATTCAAACATAGTAATGTACAAGTGATTCATAGAACATACATCAAACCTACAAGAATAGAATATTTAGTTTAGATTCTTCAGTTTAGATTCTTGTGTCATCTAGTGGATTTTCTTTATCTCATTCTTTACTACTGCATTTAGTTTGGTTCTTAAAATATACAGAAGCACATAGCAGTTACGTTCCTTGCATACAATTCACATTATTAAATATACACTGGAGGTAGATTAGGATTACCGGCTTTTATTTTGCACCTAGTGGTTCTGAATTGCAGCGGGTAAGCATCTTGTGGCTACAACAAGGTCCACAATTATCGTTTCTGATCAAATTAAGTCTTTAAATTTGTCAAGCTTACGACTAATCTTAGATATGCATTTGCCAATACCTTTTTATCTTATCATTCCTATGTTTGTAAGCTATACTCCTTTCTTTTTGTGTCTAATACAGATCACAGACTGGGTAGAACCATCATTCGAAGCTTTATTTGGAAACTCAGTCCTCACATCGGCTCCTCCAGGATCCACTCCATCTGAAGGGATAAAGAGACATCATAGGAGTAAAGACAAGCCCTCTTTACACACCAGCTTCCAGAGCAAGTCATTGCACAGAAAGAGAGCAAAGCCCTTCTTTATCGAACGAATTTGTGATCAGTCTAAACAACCGGCAGGCGAGTCTTGCAATGATCCATGGATTGATAAATACAAGCCTGAATCACAGGTTCGTAAGGTTAAATCTGAATTGTTGCTGCTTAATATAGCATAGCTGTGCTTTACTCTATATTGTGTTAGCACGTTTGGTGTGAGTCACTCTACTCCTTAAATCAGACAGGTCTTAAATGAAAGTAATTGGACATGGTTTGTAATGTAGTGAACAATTTCATAGCCTGTCCGCTTGTTTTTTAGTTTTCTTGCTTGAGTCCAAGGAACCAATTCACTTTCCGTAACAGAAAACATGGCGTGTTCATGTAGAAAGAACCTTTTAAAGTGTTCCCCTTCACAGCTTGTAAGCCCTATCTACTGTGCCTTGTTTTTTGCAAATCATTTTTTTTAGTCCAATTTTTATCAAAGATGGGTTATCTGTGCTTTATTTAAGGATGCCTGCCATCTTTTCCTAGATCTAACAGCAATGCATATTTCTGCAGCAATGCACAGTTTCATATGCAAGTTTGTTTTTGCGCAAAGCATCCATCTATGGGTAAGCATCTTTGTGGGCATACAACATGTTTTGTGTGTTCCCAACCATGTCTTTTGAAATATGGTGCAAAATGGAACCGTATCAGGTTCTTGCTTGGCAAAGTTTGCTCTTTTGTAGATTTTCATTTTAAAGAAGATGCACATATTTATTTAAATCGTTTTTTTTCTAAAGTCAAATTGGGGGTCAAGGATTAGGAGTAGTGCAGCTTGCTAAACTCCGTTATACCTACTTTTCTGTGGAGCTGTGGCACTGCTCCATTTTCAGTGTCCAGTTGCACCACCCAGGTTGAGTGACTGGTCCGGGAAGTTGCAATTGTAGGTCTGGGAGGCAGCAGCTGCCTGGTGAAGGGCTTCTTGTCATCGACTGATGGAGAGCATCTAACTAGTGTGGAGTAAGCCTGTGGCCCATACCGCTATTACCCAAGGATCCCATTGGGAGCCAAACTGGAGATTTCCAGAGTTTCCTTGTTTATCCGGCGCTGGAGGAGTTCCTCTGGGTCAATGTGCAACTCAGGTCCTGAGGAGTGCTAAGGAGATTTGCTTGTCGAAGCCTTTCATTCTCCCTTGTTCCAGTCCATATCCAAATACAATGCAACGCAAACACGGTAAACAGCAGGCTAGTAAAGAGAAATTGAACTTTTTTTCCTAGGCCTCCAACAGCTAAAGACTCCAAAAGCAAAGTGGGAAACCAGTTTAGCTGGGATGACTTTAATACAGGGAGAAACCCTATAAATGGCTACTTCAGGTAACTGCAGAGTAGTACAAAGAGGATTATATCTAAAGTGTCCACCAAGCAGGGGCTGCTAGAAAAATTCAGAAGGTGTCTGGACAAAAATGAAAGCGAGGCGGGAGTCTTGTTTGAGAGTTTTTGTGACAGACCAAGTGTTAAGAAACAATGACTATAAAGTCTGAAGAGCTCAAATGTTTGACGACTATAAAACCAGAAGAGCTCAAAAGTTTGAAAAATGTCCTGACTTCTCGGTCGCCCACCTTGAGTCTAACCAATCACTTGCACTGTGCCACATGTTCACTTAGAGCACGTCTTTACAAATCTGTTCTTTGGATTATTGTGGATACAAACTAAGATATAAAATTACAATATATATATATATTTCTTAAGAAATCATGTTTGACTGTTGCCTCTTCTGAAACAAAGACAGATGTGAATATTGTGGCTTGATCATAAGACGAGTCTAGATTCCAAGCAATAGATGTATATAAAATATATACATAGGAGTGGGTTTCTCAAGCCTTCCATGAACCACAGATCTCTTCCAAATGAAGCATTGTTCTTGTTATTAAATTGTGTAACTGGGCAGATCCAAGCAATGGGAAATGGTTGCCGAAGTGGCTATAAGAAAGAGGGACCTACAAGGTTATGGGGGGCAGGAATACACATTTTCCTGAGCCATTTATCTTTAGTGAGAAAACAGGATCTGCAATCCATCATAAAAGAGTTGATCACCCAGGGCATGCATGTTCTCCAACGGATGTCAGATGAGGATATCTGAAGGTTTGAGGAGCATCGGGGAATGCAATAGAGGGGATGCTGCCTGACCTGAACTCACCCATTTCATAAGGATATTTTTCCTTATAAAGTGTTAAATCGTCCTGGCCTTTCTGCTTCTGTATTCCCACATAAGCGTGGGAGTGATACATCTAGGATGTATGACAGCTGTGTTCTTTTGTTGTTTATTTATTCCACGCTTGATTTGTGAGACTGTTAAAAACGATATTTTGGTCTTTCTTCACCTCCACCCTGGACTGTGTTTTTCTACACCCAAAAAAAACTCCAGATTCCGGAGGTTTACATAATGATTATGGTAGTTGTGAAGTTTAAAGAACCGAACTGCTGCAGACAAGCACGTCATCATTGAACGTACCGGAATTTAAATCCTTCTTTTGCAGGCACAGTGCACTATTGATGTATATTTGGCGGCTCTAGTGTAGCAGCAGTGGTGGCAGGTGCTGCCATCTGGGCGTGCCTATCTTTTTAAATCTCCTGCCCTTCCTTCTTGCTGATTGGTTGTTGATCCTCCACTAGTCTTCCCTGAAACCTGGTTATCATGGGGCGAGCTGATGCAGAGACGGATTTGTGGCAATTCTGTTTGACCCTAGATTTATTGTTACATTCATACGTACCTTTGTGTTGAATAAAAGATTTAAAACACGAATTACAAACTTGTCTCTAACTTTTATTGTAGATGCATTATGTTGATGTATTTTGTATTAAGAGGTGATAGGACTCTGGCCATAAGTACAATCGATATATTGGGTTGTACAGAGAAACCCAGATGTAAGCATATTGTTTCAGGCAACTTAAATCTGGACATGGTGATGAGGGTAGCTCTCTCATTTGGCCAAAATGTGAATAAAGTGGTTAGCATTTGTTTTCTTAAATAAGTGATTTAATTCAATGAAATCACCCTACTATCCCGTAAACCACAGAGTCAGATGGTGAGTAATGCTTGGTCTTTATATCTTGCATAAATATTTAAAATGCACTGTTGGTATTCATGTTTTTAATGAAGTATTTAATTTCAAGATCTTGTATGTAAATTTGATGTGCATTTGGTTGGTTTCCATGCTTCTCTGTTTAATTGTACAAATAAAAAAAATACTTCAGATGTTATGCCTTATTTGGTACGTGAATCTGTTGGACATTTTCACATGCTTTTTAATGCCCTAGTTTAATAAGGGCAAGGTGCTACCAATTCAAAGAAAGTTATCTGGAATGACCGGGATCTGAGTAAACTGTATCATTAATCGATGACTTTTTGTGATGACAGGCTGAACTTGCTGTACACAAGAAGAAAATTGAGGAGGTGGAAAGATGGTTAAAAGGTCACATTGCAGAAAAGAAGCAGGTATGCTGTTCAGTAATTGTAATGTGAAGTCATTTTGTGAAACAACTGATGTGAATAAAAATGGAATGTTGTTACAGTGGGTTTAAATAAAGGAATTTACTGAACCTTGAAGTAATGATAGGGTAGAAAAGTCCTTATTTAAGAAGTATGGCATTATATCAGTTTTATGTGGGCAGGATGCATATACATACTCAAATGCCCCCATTTTCTGGTGCTGTGATAAAGTTTCAGTTAGTTGTACTATCAATTATGGCATTTTACATCATTGTTTCATAGCAACTGTCAGTGAAGGGCAGACTTTTTACGTATGTCACTTGTTAGGTTTTGGCCTTTCTCAGTTTAATTTTTGGCTTCCTATTTTGTGTTCACTTTTTAAACATGCGCTTTGCACACATAAATTTTTAGGTCTCGCGCCTAGAGTTGCAGTGCGCAGCACTGCTCGCGCAGCGAGAGACCTCATGTAGGGGGTTTAGAAGCTGAGCTAGGAATCGCACACGCTCGTGCGTGTGCTTTTCCCCCGGCTATTGGGCTTTGCGTGCGTCTTTATAAGAAAGACAGCACGCAATTGGGCAAAGGCGGGCGCATGTCCCGCCTTTGCCGCGCCCATTCCCACCGGTGTCTAGCACGCGCAGCAGCGCGCGTTCGCCTCGCTGCCGCGCTCCCTCCCCCCCCCGCTCCTCTGTGGTGCACGCGCACCACTGGTTCTCTTTTATGTGAGTCACTTCACTTTGAAATCTCGGTGTATATAAATCTATTGTGGGTGGGGTTTAAGGGCCTGCAATCATAGTTTATTGCTGACCCGGTGGACGCTTTCATGAAATGTGAGGGTAACAAGGACGAAGTGTGATTATGTTGGGTTTATTGATTCCAGAAGGCCGGGGTAGTTCTTGTCCGGGGATTTTCTGTACGTTATAACTTACAGAGAGAGAGAGGCCTGGAAAGAAAGGGCGTTCATCACAGGTGGGAGGGCTGCAGCCCCGTACCTAAGCTCGTAGTTCGCATGCAGTGGCAGGGCGGGACCCCGGCATCGCCTTCACGCGCACCGCTTCGGGCTCCCTCGTTGGCCGCGATAAAATGCCGCTTCGCTCATAGCTCCGAACCAGCACGCACCCTGCAGTTCCCCCGGGGCACAAGCAGGCATCCACTTCTGTCTTTCCATAGCAGACAGCATGCGCGTGTCCGTAGGGACTGTGGGCAGTCCCACGCCATTTTGTTGCTATAGCAACGAAAATGCCGCTTCGCTCATAGCTCCGAAACAGCACGCACCCTGCAGTTCCCCCGGGGCACAAGCAGGCATCCACTTTTTTTTTTTTTTTAGTCCTCATCTCACCAAAGCGTCTGCAGAAAAAAGCAAAAGGCTACCTTCCAATCTGGGCACCCCGGCCTTCTGCTACTACATTGGCTTCAAGCCTAACCAGGCCAGCTTCTTTGTATAAAGCATGGTGTAATCATTGGACCAAGGGGCATTGGACTAACCGCATTTCATTACCCCATGATAGTAACGATGCCCAAATGCTAGAATTATTGTCAATCAAATAATCTTGGTCCAAACGAGCCATACCAAATGCAGCACTCAACCAGTTCTCATATAAGGGAGGCCTAGAATCTTTCCAAAGTTTACAGATCTCCCTCCGGGCGATAAGAATCAGGTAAAGTAACAAGCCCTTTTGCGTTGCCGACAGCGAATTTGTCAGATCATTATCTATACCAAATATGACTAGTGGGAGATTCAGATTCAACTTAACTTTAAAAATTGCTGCAAGAGCACACTCCACTTTCTTCCAAAATCCTCTTAAGATAACACATTCAAAAAATATGTGAATATCATCCGTCACAGTAAAGTCACATCTTGGGCACTTCGAGGAGGAAAGAGGGGCAAATCTTGCTATTTTCATGGGGGTATAATATAGTCTGTTAATGACATAGAAATGATTCTTTTTAAGGGATGCTGGCTTAACATATTTATATAGTATTTGAAGAGAAAGACCATACAAGTCAACAGCTATACCATCCAAGACTGATAAATTCCAGACAGAATAATGTGGAGGGAGGTCTGCAACATCGGCATCCAATAAGTTCTTATACCAGTACCCGACCTTCTTTATGGATTTTGGGTTTTGAAGACGAAGCTCAATTTCCCAATTTCCACCTGTATGTTCTTTCTCAGCTGTATACCAGGAGGACAGTTGTAAATATTTAAATTTTGAAAAGGAGCTTCCTATTTTTGATCTTAAAACCTCCCATGGGTGAACTCCGTCTGATGAAATGAGATCGGACCAGATCACAATGCGAGCTATTTGTCGCTACACCTTGCGAAATAGGGCCCCTAATCTTGTTTTAGACCCTGTTGAACCCATTTCTGTTTCTCCTCCGGTTATAGAAATTAGGGCCACTGCGAGACAGGGCAAAGTGAGAGCTACCACGGAGAGTATCCCCCCACTGTGTGGTAGGGGGAAAGGGAAAGTTAAGAAAGTCTTGTCCTCTAAACTCAGAATAACTCCATCTCTCAAGACATATTATAGGGTGATATCAACTACACCGGATAAGGGGCAGAACAAAAAAAACACTATGGCTTTCACTGGTATCCAGGTGGGCCCCCCTCTACTTAAGGTGGATTCTCAGCCCTCTGTTGTGTCTTCCCTTGGGGGGACGAGTGGAGTAGACACATCGATGGGACAACAGGTGGCTATCCATTCCTCTTTGGAGGTTTCGAATAGATTTTCGGTTTTGGATGGCCAGGAAACCGTTTCAGGTATTTTACCAGTAGCGGAGAAGGGGGCTGCTCCCGAACCATCATCGGTCACCTTATCAGACAGACCACTCGACTCAACCATAGACCTACCCCCCAACGTAGCGTCGTCCGGATCACTAGCTGATATTTTATTAAGTCTAAAGGAAGACATCGGGAGAAGGTTTTCAATTTCAGAGTCTAACCAAGCTGCAATACAGGCCTCATGTGAGGTTTTGGCACAAAAATTGAAGAGGTTTCCCAGAGAACGGATGCTCTCGAGTCTGAGATTCCTATAATCAAGGAAGCTTTACATTCTTCTTCAGTTGAGATGGATAAGTTAGTCCACCAAAATAGGGATCTGAAAGATGATATAGAGCGTCTTGAAAACCACTCAAGAAAAACTATCTGAAAATATTAAATGTCCCGGAAGATTTGGAGGGGAGACATTAAAACTTTTTGATTTCACTCCTAAAGGCAACAATTCTTAAAGACTCACCGGAACTGGACTTGGTCTCAGATATTCAGCGAGTACATCGAGATCCATATAGGAGGAACTTAGAAAAACAAAAGCCAAGGAAAATCTTAGTAAACTTCCTCACATATTCCGTAAAGGAGAAAATCTTATCGTTGGCTTTGAAAGCAGGTCAGGTCAAGAGTGACTCCTTTTCTAGTTCATTTTCCTTCTCTATCAGATCGGATGTCTCTCATATTACAGCAACAAAACAGTGGGAGTTAGGTAAAAGAATGGCAATTTTTAATTCCTTGGGGGCCAAGACACAATTGAGGTTTCCTGCATCCCTCCGGATTATGTGGAATAATCACATGCATAATCTTCGTCAAATTGAGGAAGTAGATGCCTTAATAGATAAAATAAGGAATGGGAGTGGGGTATAAGTGGAATGGGGTGAGAGTACTCATTTGATTTTTCTTTTTGTATGGTTCATATCGCTGTGCTTTCTCGGTGAGACTGGTTTAGTATTAGATCGAATTGTTTTGGAATTATCACGTCCAGGGGTCCTCGCCATAGGGCTATGCCCAGAGGAGGAGGGGGGGTTCTCCAGGGTAGTGAGGGATCATTGGGGTTACAAGGGGGGGGAGGGGAAGTGGGAGGTTGGGGGAGCACGGGTGGGGTTGCAGTGGGAAAAATATAAAAAATATCCTCAATCTCAACTGCGTCTTAAGTTCTAAGCCATTTTCAGAACGTCTGAATAAAGCCCTGTCTGTAGTCAGATGTTGTAAATCCTAATGAGTTCAAAAATTAAATTCATCTCGTGGAATATCAATGGGCTTAGATGTCTACGCAGACAAAGATTAGTTATGAAATTCCTCGAACAATCATCAGCACAGGTTTGTCTCCTACAAGAGACACACCTGAGCTATCTGGAATCTAGGGCTTTGTTTGGTAAATATCAATGGGTTGAGTATTTCTGCTCATCTGAACAGACAGTTCATAATAAGGGGGTGGCGATCTTAATTAGATCAGGTGCTAGAGGCATTATTAAATCGGTTCTGTCAGATCAATCCGGGAGATGGATAATAGCTCAGCTGGAAATTGGGGGGATTGAGTTGACCGTAGCTTCATTCTATGGCCCTAATGTTGATGATCCAGCCTACATTTATAAAATGCAGGCCAAATTGATAGGAACTACAACTCCAATGATAATTGGTGGTGATTTTAATGTCCTTCTTAATCCTCTACGGGATAGATCCAATCATAGTTACTATGTAGGTGCCCCTCGTATCCGCCGGGCAATGATGGATATGATTCACGATCTTGGGCTCGTTGACGCATGGAGGGCAAAAAAGGGTGCAATATCAGGTTTCACCTTCTTTAGTAAGAAATGTGGTCATTCTTCTAGAATTGACTATATCCTCACTGATAGGCTAGGTCTAGAGAATTTGTTAGATATCTCTATTCTTCCAAGTATTCTTTCGGATCATGCTCCCATTTCTTTTTTATATTCAGGAAAAAAGCAAAGTCTAAATCCTAGATGGACATTTAAAAGGGCAATGTTGTCTAACGTCGAAATAATCAGTGCTCTTAAAGCTTCCACAAAGGAATATTTTGCAGTTAATATAGGTTCGACATCTTTAGATTTTGTTTGGGATGCATTCAAAGCGCATCTGCGTGGACAGTCTCATAGCCTGATATGTTCTAAGAACAGGGAAGAGGCTTTAGAATTCCGGAATCTGGAAAGGGAGATTTCCAGGTTGGAAGGAGAAAGAATGAGTTGTTCTCAGACAAATCTGACACAAATACTTAACGATCTTGAATGTTTGCGTCAGGAATATAGGGGGAGGTTGGATCAAAAGGTAAAGGCTCAGTGGTCAGCCTGTAATATGCAAAACTATGAGTATGGTGAAAAGGCGGGTGCCCTTTTGGCTTGGAAGGCGAGGGGGGATCGTGTTCAAAACAATATAAGTGAATTGGTTATTGATGAGAGTGGGGCAACCTCTTGTAAACAGGAGGATATGCAAAAGTGCCTCCTAGCCCTGTTCTCTGATCTATATAAAGAAGAGATAACACCTAGCCCCGGGAGTATTCAAAACTGGCTTCGAGGTAAGGCATTATCGGTACTATCTGAGGACAGCCGAATTGCTCTGGACGCTCCCATCTCTGAAAGTGAGATAAAACTTTATATAAACAAGATTAAGAGCAACAAGGCTGCGGGGACTGATGCTCTCCCTGGGAAGATTTATAAAGTCCTTCAGGACGAGCTAGCTCCTAGACTGTGTGAATTATTCAATTACGTCTATAGTTCGGAAGGTAGAGTCCCTAGCTCCTGGAAGGGAGCTACGATTGTGCTTATTTTGAAGCCAGGGAAAGATCCCCTTAAAGCCGATTCATATAGACCAATCTCCCTGCTTAATGCTGATTATAAGATCTTTGAGTATTTTAGCGGGGAGATTGGTCAAGTTAGCTCCGCAATTGATTAATGTGGATCAAAAGGGCTTTATCCCAGGGAGGTTTATTCAGGAGCAAACGTTGCAATTGATAGGCAGTATAGATCTAGCGGTGGCCCGGTCGGAGCCCTTGGCAGTGGCAGCATATGACGCAGCTAAGGCATTCGACCGGGTCTGTTGGGTTTATCTTTGGGAAACCCTTAAGATAATGGGTTTTGGCTCAACCTTTATACAGACCCTGATTAGATGCTATGAGGGTGCCTCCGCAGTTATCCTGCTAAATGGTTTGCTGACATCAAGCTTTAATATAACAAGGGGAACAAGGCAGGGCTGTCCCATCTCGCCCTTATTGTTTGATATCTACATCGAGCCTCTCGCTCAAGCCTTAAGATTGGATGATTTAATTACTCCTTTTCAAGTCCATCACTATAGCAGTAAGTTAGCTCTTTATGCGGACGACTTGCTGATATACACTAACAACCCAGTTGAGGTATTTCCAAGGGTTGAAGCCCTTTTGGAGGAATTTGGCCTGTATTCAGGGTATCTTGTTAATCCTTCTAAGACGGAGATAATGTGCTGGAACATCAACAACTGGGTCGGTAAGATGAGCAAGGAATTTAGATACCTAGGGATAATCATAGTTAAAGACCTGGATGATATACCTCAGATTAATCTGAAGAAGGTATCTAAAGAAATTGACCACCTTTTTGCAAAATGGCAGAATCTACCTTTGACTATCTATGGCCGGGTCAATCTTGTAAAGATGGTTGTTCTGCCAAAATTAACATATTTGTTTAGCACTATCCCCCTTGATTTTCCCAGTAAAGCTATGAGTAGAATCCAAGGCAAAATAGGAAGCTTCATTTGGTCTAATAAGAGTGCTAGGCTATCCTGGAAGAAGTTAAGACGCAAGCTACTGAAGGGAGGTTTAGCTCTCCCGGATTTGCTTTGGTATTCTTTTGCTTTTCAGTTTAAAAATATACGGTCACTGCTTACTACTACCCCGAAACTAATTGGGGGAAGATTCTGAGTGAGATGGCCACGTTAGAAGGGGAGGACTGGGCTTTCTATATAAGTTTGGGGCTCCAAGGTTTTTTAAAAGGTTCGTTTAAAAGTTTTAAGAACAGCTCTTAAAGTTTGGTATGGGGTTAGAAGGAAATTGGGGATTGGTTATTATTCTGATTTTGCTCCTATATGGGATTCTCCTGGGCTACCTATATGGTTGGAAGATAGCCTTGCGTTGCCTATTAAAAAAGCAGGCATCCACTTCTGTCTTTTTGCTGACCTACAGTTCCCCCGGGGCACAAGCAGGCATTCACTTCTGTCTTTTTGCTGCGATCAACTTGTTTAAATTGTTTAGTGCCACTGGACACTGATAAGCTTTAACAGCGCTTTGTTTTTCGGTAGGCAGCTGCATCAGTATACTATTGGGGTTGTATGTTTAAAGCTGTCATAAATGTTGTGCACGACAATATCATTTCACCGGACAGCATAAAGCTTTTCACCAAGCTTTCTTTTCCGGTAGGTTTGCCCTTTTAAATGCGCTATCACAAGCATATGTTTTTTACACTGCTCATCTTTTCACAGCGCTTTGTTTTCCCGTAGGTTTTTAAAGATGCGCGCACACACGAGCATATGCTTTTTGTACTGTTTACGTGTCGCTGGGCTCTGTGGAGCTTTTCACAGCGCTTTGTTTATCGGTACGTTTTTTAAGAAGCGCACACACAAGCGTATGTTTTTTGTACTATTTTGGTGCTGTTGCACACTGCGGAGCTTTAAGCGGTTCCGTAATGTTATTACACTGGACACTGCTAGCTTTTTACGGCATTTTGTCCTACGGTAGGTTTTCCTTTTTAATGGGCACACACCATTGCAATACGGAAAAGTAAGGGACTATATTTGAAGGAAATTCCTCTTTTATCCCAATATGTGTTATATGCAAATCTAAGATCTTGTAAATATCGTATAATTCCAAGTAAATTCTTGCTTTCTTTTAATTTCCCGAAGAAACATCTTGAATGCTAGCCATCGTCTTATCCCTGTTTCACTATCACAAAATGTAATTTGCCAATCTATCTAAAAAGCCCATCATCGTCCGTCGAACAACACTGCAATAAATTAACATTCAGTCTTTGTCACCAATAATATGTCGAAAGGAACGTTGGAGTATTGAAAGTGTATACATTCAGAGACAATTTCAAGCCAGTCTCTCGATCCTAAATTAAAAAGCAAAAACGTTCCTTCAAGGCTGCTTGTTACTGGCGTGTGAAAGCAATCTGTCCACCATTTCACACCTTATTTTTAGTCACTGAATGAGGAAAGTTCTCTTGTTTCACCATTGCATTGGTTTTGTTTAATACCAATATGAACGGCTCTTCGCTTTTCTGTAACTGTATTTAAGTGGCCAAAGAAGGTTTTCCTCTTTTGATCTATGGTAGCTGTCTCAAAACCCTGATGTTCTTTTTGCGTTATAATGATGCTCTGCATTAAATGTATTTCATTATTAGCACTGTTAATTATTTTATTGTGCTGAAACAGGCAGTAAAATTGGAAAAACTCCTGACTGGTTAGTAGCTAGAGATTTTTCACTGACTACAAGGGCAAGAAACACGATTAGGCCCAATTTGCCATGACAGCTGACTGTTCCAGGACGTCAAAGGTGAGAGATCCTAAAGCGGGCAAAGGCATACATGCCAATAGACCCGATTCACATGGGAGGCTCCTGACAATTGAAGCCAGAAATGGCTTTATTTTGTCTGTTTCTCACCTAAAACGGTCTCTGCTTCAATAGAAGTTCAATGGGGGAGATACAATCTCCCGATTACTTTTTAAAGATTTCCAACTTGCCTCTCCTAAAATATTGGCATGTATGCAAGGTCCTTAAGGACAAAAGCATCCCCGCAAACACCACCATGTGCAGGACAAGCATTTGCAATGCAATAGGTCTCGCATTTACGCGAGTTTGAGCTATTTGCATTGTAAATTACAATGTCTTTTATTTATGTTTTGGTTTTTAAAACAAATAAAAGACATTGTCATTTGCAATGCTAGTAGCTTAAACTTTCGCAAATGCGAGACCTATTGCATCGCAAATGCTTGTTTCATTTAAGGCTTACTATCAAAAGTATGATGTGAGTTTGCAAGACACCTAGGAGATCCTGGCAGGTTTCTCTCCTTACACAACACTGATAACGGAAAATACTGCTTTTCGAAGCGTGGTCATAGTGGGATGCGAATACTCAGACCAATAGCAGATACACAGAGGCACCCTCCAAGGCTACCTGCTGTCGCCTCTGTTGTTTGTACTCGCCATGGAGTTGCTGGCACGCAGACTGCAGATGCAGGGGGAGAGTCATGGGCTATGGATAGCCGGCAGTACACATGCTGTTTCCCTTTATGCGAGCGACTATGCATGATGTAGACTCCCAATTAACACCCACACTGCAACTATTGGACTCTTGGAACACTGTCAGGACAGCCGATGAATGTGTCCAAGTTATGCCTTTTCTCACTGTCTGACCGATGCTCAACCCTGATGGTGGATGCTAGACCATATGTTGTCCCCGTGGCTACACGTACTTTCCAGTTAATAGGCGTTCAGGACTACCGGGATTCGGGGGACATTTGTGAGGGCTACTAATACTATCCCGCAAAGTGTTTACCGATTTGAACAGTTGTCTATCCGAGCTGATCTGTGGTGCGCAGCGGCTTGGCACTGGGCAGACTGTGTTTACCAATGGCCGCGGGTGGTCTGGGAGGGCCAGACTAAGAAGTATACTACCTGCGTGCCAACTACAATGGCTCATGACGTGGATAACCCCTGAGGCATCCTGAGACAGCCAACCTCGGCTCCGAAAGACCAGGGAGGGCATGCTTACGGATATATTGGGACAGGTCCCTGGGGTCGAGAAGTTACCACTCTTGATGAGAGTTGCACGTTATTGCTGGATGCGCTACTGCCGCTGCAGGTGCGCTGCAATGGCATACTCGCTGGACCTTCCCCTTGCCGGTCTTTGCCAGGGTCGAGCGGATGGCACATTGACCCCAATTGACCAGACCTCCATAGTTGACCTGGGTCGGCTGTTTACGGAAGTGACAGCCCTCTCGTTCGAGGCGCTCCGAAAGATGTATGCTATCCCACGGGACAGTTTGTGGCACAAGCAGCACTTAGAAAGGCCATAGATGAGACATGGGGAGAACCAAGTAAGGAGCTGGCGGTAGACCCAGCACTACAGGTTCTGTTAACATGGAGTCCCACGCGCCACAGGATCACTAATATATACAAGGCTCTGATTCAGGAGTCGGGTGGAACCCTCAGCCACTTAAGGGAGCGTTAGAGCCTGGACCTTCAGATCGCACTAACGGAGGCAGACTGGAGCAAAGTCCTGAGCTACATTCCGAGAGTCTTGAGAAATGCAGGGTTGAAGCTGTTACAGTTTAACTATGTCCACTGCACGTATCTCACCCCGTTACGCCATTCATCGGATGTTCGGCACAGTGCCACACAAATGCGCCAGAGGACTTTTACCACATGACATGGCAATGGGCGGTATTGCAACTGTTCTGGGCCGCAGTGCGCACATATATCACATGCGACATGGGCTGACAACACATCAGCACACCTAAAACATGCCTGCTCGGCCTGATGCCCCGCCCCAAGACGGCTAAGGTGGGAAACGGACTCATAGCACTGGCGAGACGTGCAATAGCTGTGCACTAGAGTGCGAGTTCGGTGCCACCGCTTGCAGCTTGGTAGAGTGGTTGTGCGCCACTGGGTGAAATCGGAGAATGATGTACTCCGGCGGCTCCGCTGGCAGGCGAGGCAAGCTGCCTACATGATAGGCTGGGACTCAATACTATTTGCATTAGAACCTGACCCAGATGAGCGACCGCCCTCAAGGAGTGGAGAAGAGAGGGGCTGTTCGATTGATAGGCACACAGGATTTGGAGCAGACAGATAGGTCTGGCACGTTCCAAAGAGCAGGGTCGCAGGCGCAATATTCAGCACGTCAGCACGTCCGTTGCGGTTCTGCCAACCCTCCCACTTCTCGCCTCAGGGCACATGTACACTCAAGATAAAAGCGCACCCACCTAAAGCGAGATTAATGCCGAATGAATGTATGATTGGCTGCTGTATTGGTCCGTGAACTTCCTTTTTAATGACTTTCCCCCATGTATATTGTAAAATGTTAATAAAGAAGTTTTATGTAGTATTCTTATAGCGCAAGCGTGGGGTGCCATACAGGGTCACAGACAAGCGTACAGTCAACAAGTGATAGAATGAGTAACTGGTTTGTGGACTGTTAATGCATTGTAATGTAGTGTTATTTGAAGAGGTGCGCCTTCAACTGTTTTCTAAATTGGAAGAGCGTACATTGGGGCAGTCCTGATGGATATGGGGGTGATGTTCCAGATTCTGGGTCACTTCTTAGTCTGCAGTCTGATGGTGTCCTGGCTGCAGGTGTGCCGAGAACCACCAGAGATGGTGAAATTGTCTGCAAGATAAGCGGCAAGATAAGCGTGGCTGCTGGTCGTGATGGCTTTGTAAGTGAGGCAGCTGGTTTAGTGGAGGAGGGGCATCAAGGGAAGCCAGTTGAGTTCCATCATGATGGGGTTGATGTGGTAATATTGTTTCAGGCTCTGCATGAGATACGTGCATGTAAAATATAAGGCTAATAGTTTTTCATAGTGAAAGTGGTAATGTTCTGTTCTATTTGGATTTCATTAGTGTTCAAAAGTTTTCAAATAATTGAGATTGGTTTTGACTTGTTTCATTAACGAAAGTCCTTTAGGATCTCTCCAGGGTGCAGTCTGGACAGTTTGTTCCAGAGTCTGAGAGCGACAACAGAAAAGGCACAAGCTGAGGTTTTTTAGAACATTTGCAATTTAGGATCTAGTATTATGTGCAGCTGTACTTTTTTTTTTTTAAACAGATGGATAGTAAATGAAAGTTATTTTGAGCAGTTCTTTGGCTTTCCTCTGCAGCTTGTGATTGGTTCAAAGTGTCTTCCTTTGCAGATCAGATTGACATCTTGTAGTGATGTAAGGATTGGAAGGACTGGAGGACTCTGATTCTACGAATCAGTTACTCCTGTGCCCCTTCGTAGGAGGCTGTACCTTGCTTCATTAAAACTTACAGTTTAACCCACAACCTGCGTGGACCCATTACTACACAATTGGCGACGATCTGGAGATCAGGCAATCATCCTCCTGTCAAAGGCAGCCGTTTCAGGGGCCAGAGAGTAATTCTTCATTTCAAGAAACCAGGAGTACGGTTTCAAACTCTAGTTCGCTCGTAAGTGAACGCACAAGGTGAGACATTTTAGAGTTTTGAATTAACCGGAAGAAGCTCAGCGCGACGTTTCCCTTGAAGCAAATATTAACTTTAATTACTGACGATTTGACCGTCATTTCGTGTAACTACACGTCTCGCGCTGGCTGTTTAAGAAGCGTCAGCTGTTTAACAACGCAGCACGGCTTCCAGCTCGAGTGCAGTTGTGCTCACGGCTCACAACTAAACAAAAGTCGCGGCCTTAAACACGAGTGGTGAAGCTCACGGCTGATCAAATGATGCAGCTTTGAGCTCTAACGTGTGAAACTCGGCCGGTCCGACTCTTTTTTATACAGCAAACAAGCTTGTGCCTACCTTGTATCTGCCTCCTTGTTTTCTGCTGAGCACCTTCCGAGCTGCTGCCTTTTCACCAAGCCTTCTCTTCTACCGCTCCTTCCTGGAATTGACGATAGAGTGTTTCCCGCTATACTGCCCCTGCTGGATTTCCACAGAACTGCAGGGCTTTACTTCTGTGACGTGCACACAAAGTTAAGTTTGAAGCACATTTGGGGCACGTTTGTACATCAGCGATTTACACGCTTGTGTAAATTTACTTTCAACCTTGTACTCTGTTACTTCTAATGGCTCTTTATTGTACTGCACATATTTATTCTTCTCTGTGATGTGCACACATTTTATCCAAATTTGAACCTGCACTGCACATTCTTCACCTCTGTGATGTGCACACACTTTCAGTAGTGAGTGCAAGTCTGCATTTCAGCGATTTGCACGCTCTGTTCAAGCTAATACTTCAACGATTTGCATGGTTTAAAAAAAATTGTTTTCTCTAAGGAACATGCAAAGCATATCTCCTCCTGCACCTTTTTTGCAAGAGCCTGGCGAACCACCTTTAGAGTGGATACTTTGGATTCGCTCTTTCAAGGCTTATTTGGTAGCAATAGATGCTACAAAATTTAAACCAGAAAGAAAAAAAGGTTTGATGTACTATCAGTTAGGAGTTGAGGGTCAAAACATTTTTGATCACTTACCAGAATATGAAGTTTTGGACGAAACGGAACTTGACACTGCCATTGCACAATTGGACAAGTACTTTTCTAAGACCAAAAATCTAGTTGTTCATAGATTCAAGTTTTTCACGAGTGTACAAAAACCTTCGGAAAGTATAGATACGTATGTTACTGCCTTGAAAGTTCTTGCTGCAACTTGTGAGTTTGAAGATTTTACGTCACAGCTGATTAGGGATCAATTAGTGGTAAGGTGTAGCTCTAAGAAAATACAAGAAAGGCTTCTAGCATGCAAAAACTCTTCTTTAGATAGAGCTATTGATATAGCTAAAAGCATTGAGGGTTCTTGTGAGGATGTCAAATTTTTGGAAGAATCCCATAACAAAACACCTATTTCAGGTGCTGTTATAAATAAACCAGTCCCTGTCTTAGAAAATAAGAAAGGCAGAATTTGGTTAGATCTAATCCTCAAGTTTTTCAAACACGAAAAGTCAGTTGTTACAGATGTGGGTCACCCAGACATTCAAATATTGTCCAGCTCATGGACAACAGTGCAAAAAATGTGGTAAAATGGGCCATTTCTCAAAGGTGTGCAGGGGAGGAAGAACTAATTCTGTTCGTTGTATAGTTAGTGAAGAGTATGAAGTTTGTGACAATGACAAACATGAGGAACAAAAAGAACTATTGTTAGGGGTGAGGTGCGAGCAGCAAGACAATGTTTCTGCAATAGCTGATCCAGAAGTTGAAGTGTGGATTGATGAAGTCCCAGTGAAACGTCTAGTAGACACAGGGGCTCGCATCACCTTTGTCGATCAAAGTAAATACATACAATTATGGAACAAACAGCCACTGTTGCCTCCTGATGTCATGACAGTAGCGTTTGAAGGCAGTTAGGTAGATTTAGTTGGCTACTTCTGGACCACTATCAAATTATTACATTCTGCTATCAAAGAGAAGGTATATGTAGCACGCAAAGGCATTAATGTCTTAGGTTTAATTCATCAAGCACAATTCAATTTGACGATTAGACCTGGGTCCAATTTTCCGGTTACCATTGAAAAGTGTAATATCAAGTGTGTCACTAATTTGGAAAATGATTGGGAAAGCAAGTTTCAAAAAGTCTTTCAAGAAAATTTAGGGAAGATAACTGACTTTGTCTATTCTATAAAAGTTAAGCAAGATGTACCACCCGTAAAACACAAATTACGCAATATTCCTTTGAGTATTAGAAAGGAGTTATCAGACATGTTGAAGAATTTATGTGATCAAGGGGTCGTCGAAAAGGTTGAAGGCACTTTGTGGTTATCTCCTATTGTACTAGCCAAGAAGAAGTCAGATGAACTGAGAATGTGTGTGGATTTAAGGAGTGTCAATGAGGCCATCTGGGTGGACAATGTCCCTTTACCTAGAATAGAAGATTTGATCACAACAATTGGACATTCTAGCTGATTTACCAAGTTAGATCTTAGATCTGCTTACCACCAAGTTGTCTTGGATGAAGATTCCCGTCATTTAACAGCCTTCGTCACCCCAGAAGGTACCTTTCAGTTCTGCAGGATGCCATTTGGCATAGCCTCTGCAGCAGCGGTCTTTCAAAGACTGATATCCACAATGTTTCAAGACATTACACAAGTAGCAGTGTTTCAAGATGACATTCTAGTATTTACAAAAACTGAATCTGAGCATGACATCGTTTTGTCTAAAGTCCTTAATGTACTTGAATCTAGAGGGCGACTTTACGAAAAGATAAGTGCATTTTCAAAACCAGGAAATTGAGTATTTGGGTCATGTTTTCTCTGATCAAGGAGTGAAACCTATACCTGGTCTTGTAAAAAGCATAGTAGATGCGCCCGCTCTAAAAAACAAAGAACAATTGCTTTCTTTTCTCGGTTTGTGCGAATTTTACGCAAAATTTATAAAGAATTTCGCAAACCTGACGGAGTGCTTTAGAACACTTTTGAAAAAAAATGCTGACTTTATTTGGTCTGACACGTTTGAACGTACATTCAAAATCATCAAGAATGAGATTGTAAACGCTCCCGCTTTGCAACCATTTATTGAGGGTAGAACTACTGTGGTGACAGCTGATGCGTTTGAGTAGGTGAGAAAGTGAGGTTTCTTCAAAGTGAGTGCTCCTTAGCATCCTCCAATCTGTACTAAAGCTGCTGGGAAAGATCTAATAAAGATCTGACCAATGTATTGAGGTCTGACACTTCAGTTTTCAAGTCCTTCACTGATTTTTCACTTTCCAGTGATCTGTAGTGTCAGTTATTGCAGGTCTGCTCTCAGTAGGTTCACCTCCAGCGAAATAAGATCGATCTTATTTTCCAAGGTCTCTGGATTTTTCTATAATGGCAAGAACTTGGGTCCCTGTCGTATGAGCTTGGGTACCAGGTGCATGTGGGTCTCCCTTGCCTTTGTGGGTTTGCCATTTCGGGATCCTACTGGGTATTAATCTACTTTGGTCTGCTTGGATATACTGGTCGCTCTATGTTTTCCAATAATCGGGGTTCCCTCCATCTCCGACACCAGGGAGGGCTGGACTATACATCACCCTCTCTGGGGTTCGATAATTCTCACAGCAGGAGGATAAATACTATAGCGGCTGGCCCGCATTGAAAGGTTGAGGCTTGTCTAAAGTTCTTGGTTTGTTATCTAGGTGAATTTAATTTGGTCCCTGCAAAGGAGCTCTTGCAGAGTGATTTAATGTTCAGACCGGTCTCCGCCTTAGAAGTGTGTGGTCATAGGAGGCCAGGATACTGGCCAACGCTAGCCTGCAGGCAGCTCCCTATCATTCCCCCTCTTGATGATGATGCCAAGGGCACACTAATTCAAAGTCCCTGGGAATAAACAGTCTCTCCACTTGTTGGGGACAGCGGGGGAGTGAGACCAGTGACACCCACCCATGTTACTGGACTGTTCAACTTTTTCCTCCCTTTAATGGCTTCAGAGGGTAATGGTTGACCCCAGTCCTTCTTTTCATGTGTTGCTGGCTTTCACCGAACAGTGGTTGTCTTCTGTTGAGCTCTGTCTGGCTTGCAGACCACATGCCTCACATTTCCCAGTTCTGATTGGTTTGAATTGCAATCATTTGCTCCAGAGACCTGCAAAAACCGAACTCAAACGGAGTTTCATTTCTAGTGACTTCTGCAAACTTGAATATTGAGAAGACTGTCTTGGTTTAGCTTCAGGGAAGAATAGCTTGCACGTATGCCAGTCTGCATATGTACTGCTTTATTTCACTGATGCCAGACTACAGTGTGTGCAGTAGTAGTGATCTGTTCTGTCCTCTGAAACTAGCTGAAAAGGAGGGTTTCACTATATATTTACACCCCATAAGCATGGAATTGTCTCCCTATTTCATTGCTCTCCTGTGAAAATTAAGCACAAGGAGGCAAATGTGAAGTCTGGGGAACACCACTGCGGACCTCTCTATATTTAGTTGGATTGCCTTAGTTCTGTCAGTCGGAAAAGATTTTATCCACCGGAGTACCACGTCCGAGAAAAAATCATTTTCTAAGCGATATGGAAGAGTAGGATGGTCGAAGGCAGTTGAGCACAACAAAAGTATTACCGAGCTGACACCACTCCATCCACTATTGTCCTTAAATCATCTACAGCAGATGTAACCACTGTCTCGGCGCTCATATCAGATTAGAAGTCACCTTTAGCACCATTTAATAGACCTAAACGTTCTACATAATATAGGAGCTGTGATGTAAGAGGGATTTTTTCAACTAACTTGTCAACTTAAAGAATTAAAAAGTTTAGTCTAGCTACGGTGTTTTTTTTTTTTTTTAGGCTAGATCAGACAATTACTGACTAAAAATGCTTAGGAACTTAGTATATCAGTGAGAGCCTGTGGCGTGTGAGAAATGACAGCAGAGTTTCTTAGGGTTTGGGCTTGGTTTTATTTTTGTAATATGGCACAAAGATACAGTCCGTCTCCTTCTTGGTCTTGCTTCAGACGTCCCCAGGGTTGGTTCCGCCTTATACTCCTTCGTCAGGGCCGTCCCTCAGGGAAAGAAAAGGGTATCTCGTGAGGATTGTATCCTGATGTGGTGTCTTAAAAGAGGAGTTAGGGAGTGAAGGGAGCTCTACACAAATCACCCGATCCTTCCACCACCAGTGTAGCACTGCGTGCAGGGGTTGTGCGGGGCCAGCGTATTTATCAGGCAGAAGGAAAACGGACAGGCACCCACCCTATGCGTTGCGTGTTGGGACTATTCTCCCTTCTTAACCGGAGGTAAACTATTGCCTCCCGTGCCCCTTTTAAAGAGGCTGCTGAAGCGAGCACTTACCCCAGTGAGCCACGCTCCTCCTGGAGCGTGGCGGGACAGCTCGCGGTGCCGAACGGGTTCCGGCTCCCTTCTTGATTCTGCCTTAGTGGCGCTTGATCCGTAGGCGGGCGGCAGCTGGTCTTCGCCTGGGTTTCCGCTCGCGGTGTCCTTCATGCCGGTTCCGTGGGCCTAAGTTCGGGAGTCTCCGTCCTGTTTCCACTCGATGCCGCCCTCATTCAGGAACGGGCCGCCTATCAAGGAAGTGGCGGTCTCCACAGAGGTTCCGATTGGTGCATGTGACCAGGTCACGGGGGTTAGACCTGGATCCAGGAAATCAACTTCCTTAAAGGCGCCACATTGCTCCTGAAGTCCCGGGCCAGATGGTGACTGTAAACAGGAGAGGAGACATGTAAGGGGGAAATTGTTAGTTCTCGTCCAGTGTCGTCACGCGACTGTCAGGTACATCGTGACAGAGCCGTAGCAATACATTTTTTTAATGGTAAAGATTAATCTTGCTGCGCAAATATTCAGTGGTAAACCTGATAGATTACTCTTAAACATTACATTTATTAATCAGTGGTAGAGAGAGGGTGAACGTCATCAAACCTCACACTAGAAACAAAACCCTCATTTTGTAGTTCATCTTTATCAACAGTGTGACATGCCTCAAACTTTTCTCAGCTTTATTGTGTAAATAAGATGAGTATCCATTAAAGCTAGAGAAGTACCACCTCATTAGCAGTGCCTCTCAGGTTTGCAAGAGAGCCAAGAGATTTAAAAACGTATTTTCAAATATTATCGGCCATAAGGGTCTTTATTTTAGTAGTATTTTCTTTTGTCTTGTGGACTATAAATATTTGTGCCATTTTTTTCCAAATTTATTTTTCCCTCTTTCGCTTCAGAGGAGACTTCACTACTATTTAATTAGCTTCAATTTACAGGAATTAGCTTGTAAAGGTGCTATCTAATTCAAGGCAGTAGTAAGTAGACTGTATTTTGATTGTTCTCGGTACCCACTTCTGTATTCCCCAAAAATGTTAAAGCATTACTGAAAGTAGTACTTAGGTTATCTGGAATAATTGTATTCAATTTCCTGTTAACACTTTTATGTGAACCCTCATCCATGATGAGGTCCTGGGTAAATTCAACCAACATTGAGAATGGCATACAAAATGATCCATTGAGGAAACCTCTATAGGCTTCTGAACTCTTAAAATATTTTGTAAACTAATCAAATCATGTCCATGTCTGGTTTGCACTGTGGGGCTTGAAACACCTTGAATACGTTTTCGGAACCCCATACCAGTAAGTAGTATCTTTTCTGACTTTGGGCTACCCAACCATTGCAATCACCTATCACAAGTGGTTTGTCTAATGTACTCTGGCAGTGAATTGTTAAATCATCCAACCAAATGGAGCAGTTTTCACCTACATAGGAAACTGTGTTTTCCATGGCTCAAACCTGTCTACCCTGCCTGCTCATCATTGTGATCGTCCTGGCATTTTTTCCTGGCCAAGTAAACGTTTGTCTTGAATCCCCAGAGAGATGCTTCACATGTTTTACTACTGTCCCCCAACAAAGTGCTAGAATTCTTAAGGAAGGGTATAAATCAAGCGTACCTATTCCCTTTCACTCCTATCTGTCACCCATTTCACATGTTTATTTTCCACTTGCTGCCTAGAGAAAATGTATGATTTCCTACTAGCTCCTCCTTTCCCAGCAGTTATGATGTGTGTCATTATGAAGGGATGATTGAGACTGACAACAGTTGCAAACCACGGCATTGGCTTCATAGTGGGTAGTGACATCTCTCTGTACCAATAGGCAGCTTTGTGTATGGAGTTAGGTGGGATGATTACAACCCTCCATTAACCATCCAATGAAGACACTGGTATTGATGGATGTTGATACTAGTCCAGGGGCATAGATCATTTTACATAAACCCCTAGTGAGCCTGCCTATTGGCTCTCCCTATGTAAATCCATTCAGTGTTCAAAAATAGGAGCCTTTGCTTTCGCCCGAAAACATTATGAATGTAGGTAATATTTATGAGTATAAATAAAGAATGGGAGTTCTTCTTTCTAGGGTTCCTGTGTTTGTTTTCATGAAGGATGGCATATGAAAACAGTTCTTGTCCAACTAGATGTATGTTCTGACCATTTCCCCATTTTTGTTACAGATGCTGTCCAGTTAACCCTCTTCCCTTCGTAGTTCAGCGTCTAGTGTTTTGAGGTTTGCATCCGTAAACGCTACAATATGAGCTAGTGTGAACAAGATCTAGTTGACCAGCCTGTGACTTTATAGAAGATAGCACTTTTAAAGGAAGGCCACTGGCCTGGCACATTGCCCACAACTGAAGGAAAGGGATGAGATCTGTGCCCATCCCGTATCATGAGTTCAACTCAGAAGAGTTGCTGTCCCAGCAACAGCGTCTGATTGGCCCATTTGGAGAGAATCCACAATCTACACTACAAGTTATGGGATTCTCTTTGTCATAGATTCAGAGACACCAAGACACTTGTAGTTATAAGGAAAATCGCATTACAATCAAATGCACAGAGAAACATGCACTCGAGTTTGACTCAGCAACTGCCACAACATTGGATACAAGTTGATACCTGGGAATAGATTGTGTTCACGTTTGGCTTCTTTGAAGTTGTATGCACGTGCACATTGGAAGGATTGTAACAAGTTCAGTGAACTGTTTTTCTCCCCTCTCCGAGATCCAGGTATAGCTACTAGCATTGTTGAAAAGCCTGATGCATCAGCCGTTAAAACAAAGTTTGGAGTTTCTTCCATCCCAACCCCCTGACTCCTGTATGTTAGGAGCTTGTGCCAAGACTGAAGTGCCTTGTCAAGCATGACTGTGATGAGCTGCAGAGTCATAGATTTCTTCTGTGCATGTATCTCCACTATTCCTCCAAAAAAGAGTCTCTCCGTCCTGTACCTTTGTTCCCCGATAAGGCAATGACTGCTCAGGGAGGAGTTCAAGAAACCTCTGGGCTGAACCTCTCCTTTAGTTCCAGTTTGCCTGATAAGCTCTTCTTCCCCTGTGGCCGTGCAAAAGCCATTGTGGGAATGTCTGCCTTGGGAGGTCCCTTGAACATTACCCCCTACCGACTGAACTCCTGTCATGGCCACAAGTATCTACATAATCGCTCCTTGTCTCATCATCCTCCATTTGAAATTTAAAATCTTGCATTACCACTCACTGAATCACCAAGTCAGCTGCTGCGGCCTGCGCAAGGCCAGCAACAGTGCATGTAATGCTCTGTGAACTGAGCCGCCAGGTGAGCTGCATACAACGTGGGCTCTACACTCTTAGGACAGCATAAGCAGACAGAACTGAGTTGTGTAAAGTTTGTAGGAGATGGGCATGTGACATCGATATCTTTGTCTGCAAACTATAAGGCTCTCCAGTATTGGATCTTTCATAGATTCACATGCTTGAATCATCCCGGTCGTCGTAGTGGGAGTCCCTCGGTATACATATAAAAGCAGTAGATAAAACTACCATAGGCTACAATGCAAGGAAGAGTCAGTGCAATAGCCTATCCATTTCGTTTTGTAAAAAGAACCAAACTTGAGTAGTAGCCAATCAGGCGACAGCACCCTCTAGAACAATCCCAAGAGAGGCTAGGTTCCTCAGATTTTCTACCGCACCTCGTGTGAAAGGGAGTCTCCCTGAGCTCTGCTCAGTTTTCTCTTGTTTATCCAGATTTCTAACCAGATTGTCAGAATCTTCAAAGAAAGGTCTCTTCAGGTCGTGTGGATCATGCAGTAAGAAGAGGCTGCATGCTGAGGATCCACATAAGAGTTGCATATACTTCCTTTACCCTCAACATAAGGTAAAAGACTGTAAAATCTGTAGAACCTTTTCTACAAAAACCCTCAAGGACAGAGAGGTTAGATTATTGATTTGGCTTCAGAGACTTAAATCTAAATCGGACATCGTCTCTGAGGATGAGGAGAGCTCTACCTCACAGACTTCTAAGGAAACATTCAAAAGGAGAGATAGACCTCTTGAATCTCCTGAGGTTACCAAGAAAAAGACTTCAAAAAGATCTCGTCAGGAAGATTCAGGCACCTCACAAAAAGGAAAGCTTCCATCTCCTACTGAGGAAAAAAGCCACAAGAAGGAAAAGCACTCTTGTGTTCACTCTATGAAAATTTCTGTCTCACAAAAGCTTGTGTCACCGACGGAGTTCACTTCTGGATCACCGTCGATGCAAAAATCACCTTCTAGACAACCTTCTCTTACCTCGTTGTCGAAAAAATCTACCTCGTCGACGACTGATTCGACGACGGTCCTGCCGATGGCACTTCCAGTGACAACGATGGCTTCGACACCGCCGACGACCTCATCGTCGACGGCGACTCTGATGATGACGACGACGACTACAACCTTTTCGTCGGCGTCCTCGTCGACGACGGTGGTTCTGTCGACGACGGTAGTTCCATCGACGACCGTGTCGAAGACGATATCGTCTATGATGCTGACGACGACTTCATCCGTTCCGGTCATGTCCTCGTCGACGACGCAGACTCCGTTACCGTTGACGAAGCTGGCGACGCTTTATCCCACGCCTGGTCGTAAGCGTCCGTCGACCTTACAGCTTACGCCTATGTACCCGTCGACGACGTTCCCGTCGACGACACCGTTGACGAGGCATTGTTTGCAAAATTCAGCGATTGTCTCACCTTTACCACCCTCAACTTTTTTAGAGGAGTCTGATGACGATGGGATGTTTGGACCTGCTGATAGTCCTTCTCAATTACATGTAAAATATCAAGAGGAAGATGACGATGAATATGAGGGTTACTACCAACAAGAATATCACCCTCCTCACGCAAAGATTCAATATGTGGAACCAGTCAATGAGCCTATGGTCCACTTTCCTGTTACTCTGGTACAAGACCTTCAGGAATTATTACATGACTATCGCACACGCTTTCCTTCAGCGGCTGTTCCTCCGCCTCCACAGCCACCACCGCCTGCCGCTTCTCCACCAAGTATCTCTGTACCTGTGTCTGCGCCCTCTCCTGTGAGGGATACTTTGCCGCAACATCATCAGGACACTTCTGATGAAGGAGAAATTGAGGTCAATCAACCTCAAAAACAGGGGCAAACAGGAGATGAATGGGAGGACTACGTTATATTGACGCCTGCGTCTCCTTCCGCGCAAACTGTAGAGTTTACACCAGAGGATATAGGCGGCTTTCACGCTCTAATAGAAAGAGCAGCGTCACGTTTTCAACTATCTTTAACAGTCAAGCAATTAAATTGCTTTCTCTATGATTTCAAAGATCTGTCCAGGAAATCTGTTAGATCTATACCTATTGTAGATCACATCTGGGAAGAAGGTGTAAAAGTAATGAGGACACCTTCAACAGTTATCCCTGTCTTACCGAGGATCGACAAAAAGTATAAAGCTCCGGATGATGCCCCAGCCTGTCTAGTAGGGCATCCTAAGCCTGACTCCGTTATCTCACAGGCCGCTCAACGGAGATCGATAAACCCTCTAGCGCCCATTACTGCTCCGCCTGACAGAGAAGGAAGGCGCTTAGATAACATCGGCAAAAGATTCACAACCACATCCGGTGCAACTGTTCGTGCTGCAAACGTTCTTGCGATTTTAGCCAGGTACGATCGACAAATGTGGTCGGACATTGCTCATTTCTAAGATCTTCTTCCACAGGATAAAAGGATGGAAGCAAGAAAGATCCTGCTAGAAGGGGAAAGATCTGCATCTGAAATCATTGATGCTTCTATGGACATTGCATCCTTGGCCTTTCGTCAGCTTGTTGGAGCTGCTGTACTCAGACGCCAGGGTAGGCTAAAAGCAACAATGTTCCGCCCTGAGGTGCAAAGCAAAATTATGGACATGCCATTTGATGGTGAAACACTCTTTGGCAAACATATTGATGACGCTTTACAAACCATCAAAACAGACACGGACATAGCTAAAGCTCTGGGAACGCTCCAATATAGAAAGGCCCCCTTTCGTGGAGCATGTGGCAGAGGAACCTATTCTTTTTGAGGAGGTTACCAGAGATACCAGCCTCAAACTTACACCTCTTTCCGACCTTCCTACCAACAACTACAGCAATACTGTGCACCACCACAGGCTGCCTATTCCAGACAACCAGAAGGAAGCAGCAAGTTCAACCCAGGGATTCCGGACGGAAGCAGTGACGACGCCTCGCCGCCTGCTGCTCTTCCTTTGTCTTTTTCACTAAAGAAAATCCCCCTTTCTCATTGCCTACATCAATGGCAGAAAATAACATCAGACAAATGGGTCCTGGATATAATAAAGTATGGCCATACCCTAGAGTTTACCTCAACGCCACCTCATCATCCGCCTCAAAAATCAATACCAC